>OY728142.1:1178427079-1179677079 GCA_963277665.1 Viscum album | reverse complement strand
GTATTGAGAACCAACTGTTATGTACATTTATTACATGAATGTTAACTTATTATATATTGTTCATTTTTCTGCATGACCATAATATAATAATGTCCTGGAATATTTGTTGCATTAATAAGGTCATGGAAGATCCCCGCAATGATGAGAACCTTGAAATGCTATAACAATATTCTTAAATAATATTCTGTTGTTGGATGAAATACTATGATAGGTCACATGTTATATAGATCGTCATGTGCAAGTACTCGTAAGAAGACGAGACTCTCTCTCATGAAATTTGCACATGGTAACCTCCAAGATTAGAGATTATGAGAATAGACCCTGCAGTAGTAATTCTGTATGTCTTGGTTTCATCAAACATTACAATCACCGAGCATGTGTAATGGTCCTTAGATTGTAAGATTATCATTAAATCATGTCATGACTCGCACACTTAGATTTGTAGATGAAAACCGCCATGAAGACAATTGTCGGGAAGTAGGGTACATTGGGTGAGTCACAAATGACATGTTGTTAATGGATTATTCGAAGAAGGATTTGTCTATTTCATATTTATTGAAGTAGTTATATCGGGACCTTTGATTGAAATAGATCTATCAAGCATATTCCATGGCCATGGTGCAACGTTGAGTTTATTTCTTGATGTCAAATAATGACAGATCAAACATATATGTTTATGACACTACCATGATCCCTTGTTGATAAGATATTGAGACAATGGATTTAAATTAAATAGTAAACATTCGTATGATGTTCTATGTAAATGAAACATCAACTTCATTATCTTGGGTGCCTTGACCCATTGGTAGACAATAATGGACTTTAAGCAAGTCCGACTAATGCCAATGAGAAAGAGGCATGGGGGGTCACACACTAAGTTTTATCAAGTATCTCAAGTAGAATAACGATTATTACCATACGTGGTTTAATAATTATTCAAGGGAGCCTAAATCATTTTAATGTTAGAGAAAGAATAAAATAAGACAAGTACATGCCATGTATCAATGATTACACGCCATGTAGTTTTATATTGAAAAATAGTACACACCTCGTATTATTAAATGAACATGCAGTGTAGTTTTCATTTTGGAAAGGAAATGAATAAATCAAAACAATATTTACATGCCGTGTACATTGAATGTACACCCTGTGTAGTTTTCATTGAAAAACATGTACAAGATTTGTATATATTAATACACATCATGTAGTTTTTCTAGTTGGGATTTTGAGGAAATATCATTTTATGAAATTATAATTATTATAATCATGGTGGGCGCATGTCAAGGAATTATTGACTCAACATGGGGTTTTCAAAAGGGAGTTAATGAAATAATAAATTGTGTAACTCATTTATTTATTGTCATAACACTACAAGCCCAATCCCAATTATAAATATCTTCACAACCCCAACTCTTTTCCATAGACAAGAGAATCATTGTGCACAATAATTCTGATGAATTATTTCGAGGTCAAACGAACCTCTTCCTCCAAGAACGCTCTCATGATCGAGAGAGATCCTCTTCCATCAGATCAAGACGGTTTAAGGCGGACAACGAAAGAAAAGGTTTCGCCATGCTATCACTTAGAGACTCATTTGGTGATGTCCAGAGATACGAGGTGCACGTGTTGATCACCGCTAGAGGTAGTCTACATTTGGCTTCTGCGACGCAATGAAGAATCACATCGGAATGTGATCAAGAATATCAATGACAAAAGAACACCAAAAAGTACTTCTTTTCAATTAATTAAATAAATTATAATCAACCGGTAATGATCTTACTTTGTGGTTCTGATAAATTCTTTTTCTTTTTCTATTTATGTTATTTAGTCCGTGGAGACTAGCATTTATCGTCGTATTGATCCTGGATTGATCATTGATAATGACAAAAATCAAAGTGGGCACATCCACCCACATGATTCTGGTGTGCCTGGAACCTTTTATTATGCATGCCCAACATAAGGATTTCCCAATAGTGCACCCTAATAATTCTTCAAGTAATTTTAGATCCAAAAAAATGTACCTAATAATATTTACCCCACAAACCGATCATTTTATACTAATAATGAAATAACACAAATTCCATTTCGAACCAAGTCTATAGAAAATATCATTTCTATTTGGGAGGGATTCATACATGAATATAAGTCCACTGGAGGCCCAAAATCATTGGTAAGAGCTCATTCTTCATCATTTTTCTTAGATATAATCTTTTTTCTTCTATTGGAATCACGTATATAGCCCATTAGAAATATATTAATTTAGTTTGATGTCAATATTTATGAGATAAGATTAATTTGTTGAATGCAATGAGATTTGAGGATCGTTTTAAAAGTTCCATTCTAGTATTTTTAATTTTTATGTGACATTCATCATTTTCATAAAAAATTAGAGGTAGATGGATTATCTATTGATTCTTATTTATTGTAAAATTAAAACATTATTTGAATATGGTTTAGTTTCAAGATGTTTAGTGGAAATCATTGTGTGATTTCATAGAAATTCTCTATGGAATTATATATTTGTAAATAATTGGAATTGGATAAATCTTGGGAAAATATTTTTGATTTTAATTCTATAATGCTGAAAATTAAATTTTTTATTTCCAAAAACATTTTGGGAAAAAGTGAGAAACCATGGTTTAGACACAAAAGGACATAACAGAACCATTAAATGACAATTTAAGACTACCAGAAATTGGCTCCCTAAATAGTTTCCATGAAATATTCCTTTCCTGAGTTTCCAGTTCATCCTTTAAGAGATCTTCAAGTCATAATATCAATTTATCCCATGTTTGAAAATACTCCCCAATGATGATCTTCCAATTGTTGAAACCCGCAACGAAAAAAAAGTCATGTTTGTTGATCCAGTTATATTGTTCCTCATTAAGATTCATCCTCAAAGACCTTCTTGTCACTCTAGAAGTTTCTTCTTCAGTAGAATTACGAAACAAAACTTGTTCAACCATTTCATTATCCGAACTCATTAGTAAATCTAATGGGTGATCAGGAGCATCATCGTCCATCTGATTGGCCTTAAATTTTTTTGACGAACGTGTCTCTATGGGAGGTGGAAAATATGAGTAATATTTTCACTCTTTACAGATACCCTTCCTATCTCCATCACAAGATATGATCCCATTGGTCTGTTGCTCATACATAGTGTATCTGATATAATCAGGTTTAACCTACTGCACCTAATATTCATTGGTTAGACCATCAAAATAGTTTCAGAACTCAATATCCTCCAATTCCATTCTAGGACCTGATCTGGTTGGACTCTTAGTGACTGCAACCTATCCTCCAATAGGTTACCAGACAGCCTCTACATAAGAAGCAACATCATGCGTCATGTGAAATCCCTCATGAGTTTCATCAATAACCCATTCCATCTTAGAATGGGTACCATTAAAACTATAATTAATGAAAACACCCACTGTATTGCACTGATAATTCACTGCCATTTGGTCTTTCCTAACATTATGATATCTGATCTACCTGTTGAAAACATCCATTACCATTGGATCAAAAAATAGAGGTATTGTCCTCAATGATTCTTTATTTTGGGTGGTCCGATTAGGCATTGAAACACCCTGCTTCACAGGAGGAGCCATATCTTCTACAATCAGGCTCATACCACTGTCAAAAGGGGATATGACCTCATCATCATTCTGTAAAGAGACACTAGTAACATTGGTATCTGTTGTACCCACTGATTGTTCTCAGGGGGAACAATTCCTCTATCAACAAAATTTGAATATTTCTGAAACAGTGAACGAAAATCCTGTTTAAGATAACCCAATCGAAAACATGATGTGCATAAATCATACTAGTTCACAAAAGCCACTAGTTTCTGGAACTGAAGTTCATTTTTAACCATGATCCAAAATTAATAAACATGGGGTTTGGAGATGTAGACACCCCAAAAATTCAGGGTGCTATAGGATAGCACAAATTCCTAGATCATTCATCAAAATCCAAAAACCTTCTAACCATATTTCCTAACAATTGATGAATAGTGGGATTTTGGAAGGGAAGGGGGAGACCCAGAAAGCACTCCTAGATCTCCGTAGAGGGGAATCCCTATTCCAATGGAAATCATAGCTCAAACGAAGAAGAAAGAAATGGTTCCCTCCAGAGGAACGAAGTCCTTTGGACCAAAACACAGAAAAATCGTCATTATTGGAGAACCGCGGAGTGAAGTGATGAGGATCCAGGAGCCTGACAATGACGTGATCTTAGAGGGGTAACGATTCGTTGGAAAAATGGGAAAAACTGTACAAGTATGGTCGTCGTCAGCTGAAACGAGCTTTTAGAGATAGCCCATGGAGATTAGGTGCCTCGGAGAACTCCTTTAGGGAGAGTGTAAGAGAAGGAGCCCCTCAGTGAAGGGCCGGGAATTTAGGGAAAAGTTGAATCAAGGGGAAGTCAGGTCAGAGGGATGGATCAGGGAATGTTTACAATGACACCATAGCTAACTGGTGTTTCCGAAGAAGGTCGGGTGTGGCGGCCATCGTCGCTACCCAAATGGGCGCGCAGCCTACTCCTCAGTGCTCCACAACCATAAGTTGTGGTCCGATCAAAGCGGGGGTTAATTCTACAATGGTTATATTAAAATTATAAATGGTTTTAGAAAGAATATTATTTTTTGAAATGATTAGAAAAAAATAAATCAATTTTTTCAATATGGGTTGACATGATTTTATCATTACGGTTAAACTGAAATTGAATTAAATTGATAAGGGTTACGAAGTACCATAATAAATGGGAGACATTATGGATGTGTTGTTCTACCATAAATGGTATCACCATTATTGTTTGTGTGTGTATTATTGATGTGTGCGGACATGTAATAGATTATACAACATCATAAATTTAGAATTGGATTGATGGTTTGATTGATATATTATTTTAAAATGATTGTGGATGTTTTTTGATGTTTAACATGGAACAATCTGTGTAATGGATTTGTGATAATATATTTTCAATTGTAAAACTATTTTGTAAAATTAACATACATGACTTATCCTAGTGGAGTTATTTATGATATCATTTGGAAAATCCTACATAGTTTTAAACACAACCCATTCATGGGATCTTTGGTGAATTTTTAGTTGTTATATATTGAGACACATATAAACGAGATGTATCCATGTTTGTTAGTTATTCTACATGGTACATTCAGATTATAATTTGGATTTATAGAATGGATTATATTAGGAGTTCATGGTTTTTATATTTGGTGTCATTAGGGTTTATCTTCTTTTGACTCATCTAGTTATGTCACTTGGTTTTTGCGTTATACACTAATATAATTGTGGATTGATGTTTTTTGGGTTTTATTTAAATAAAAATGCATTAAATAGTTATTATATTGATTTTATAATGTTTTGATATTTTTATATTTTGAGGTGAAATTAACCCCCCATGTTTTGTTAATCCCTTATCATTTATTTCCAGCCTATGGTTTCTCGAGGATGTATCATATAGCCTATAACACACCTGTATCTTCTCAAACTAATGAGGAGAGCTGGGTTGATACAAACTGAATTTAAATTATAGATGTCTAATGCATATAATATTCTTCTTTTATTTAGTTATATTTCTACCGACAAATTTAGCTTCTAGGTATATTATATCATTATTCATTTATACCTAGGTTTTCCTGTACCACATGCTATTCAAAGAAATATTTTTCACATGTCATTTAAGATCAATGTTGTGTATTGTATATGTTACCAAAAATATATAATTATAATTATTCATTTCAATAAAAATTGTTTCAACCAATCATAATACACATACATATAATATGATTATGAAAAATTATGTGTATCGCTATATGGAATTCGAATGCCATACCTATGCATGAGCGATACATTCACTTATCATTTCATGTTAGTGATGGTGTATAATGATGTTGTCATAATAATTATTGAATTTGATCATAATTGTAAAACTAAAGTAATTATTTAATGATAAATACCATAATTTTATTACTGTTAATGAAAATAATAGAAAAAAATGATCAGTTCAGGCAACTACCTATTCTTTAATATGACATATTTATATATCCTATAATGTGTTATAGGGTTGTTTTTTGGGGATACCAAAAACTATATAATTTGAAAAGGGGCGTTTAGAAGATAAATTTCTAGATTTTGGTTCATATAGAATCCTAAATTTCATCTTATGAAGTGATGGAGGAGCTTGCCTTTAATAATTAGGAAGAGGAGATCTTTATGAATTTCATAATAGATTCAAGAATTACATATTAATTCTAAAGAAGAATAAATTAAAATCAATATGGATTTATAGATAATGTAGGATAGGTTTTTAATCACATCCACCAATATAATTTACAAAAGTTTTAGTGTCAATTCAAACCTTATCTGTTTGATTATCCTGTAATTAAACATTTTAAATTTTAAATACGGAAATAAATTCATCAATATTAAAGGGTTGTAATATTTAATTATAATGTAATAATTAGACCTTAAATGAACCATTTATTCCATTCTATACTATATCATATCGACCATATCTTTTTAAGTAATTTTATGATATTTAAATAATATAATAAAATATTATTTGGATAAAAAATAATTATTTTAATATTTGATAGTATTGATAAAATTTTCATTTAAATAACATAAAAATTATATTTTAACTCGATTATTATCTTCAAACACTAACATAATGTTTCAAATTCAATGATAAAATCATATAACACTATAAATTTCTCAAATTATATAATTTTTTATATTTTTATAATAATTTATTTTATTTTTTACAAATTGAATCAATACTATTTTAGTGTTGTGTAAGAATTTATGGTAATTATATATTTCTTAAATAATAGAAAAAATTACCACTATGAATATAATTTATTTATAAAAAAATTACTATTTTGATTCATTCATAGGTAGTTCTTGTTCCCTTGTAAATACATAGTGGATATTTAAAACCAAGATAGTGACATTTTGTAACTTTCATTAATTGAAAAAATATATAATCCATTTTTTTAGATAACTAACTATAGATAAAAAAGATGAAATCCTTGTAGGATAGGGCTTGGATTTAATTCATCCAATAAAATTTATGATGAAATATTATAGCCTAATTACATATTTTTTACTTATATTATCCTCATATACCATTTAATGATGTGACACATTTTACCATGGTTATTATTCATATTTTTTGAAAATAAATGGGTTCTGTAGTCTAAATCAGAACCTTATTATATCAAATATATAATTCAATTTATTTAGTTCAATATAAATTAATAGAAAAAATTTTATTTTATTTTAAGTGAGAATATTGTGAAAAAATCTGATTTTTAGGAAAATTATATATTAAGCATAAATATGGATATAATTTATTCTAATAATCGAAAACAATTTTTTTAATATTTAAAACATATTATCAAGTATATAATATAAAATTTTTATTATATTATTTTACTAATAATGAAATTTATATTTTATTAACATAAAAATACATTGAACTCATAATGACAGTTTTCATAAAAAATAAAATTTATTTCAAAATAATTTTAGTTTTTAATTTAATAATTTCATAACTAATGAATTAATTTTATAAATGTATAGACAATACATTTTTCATAATTTATTTTATATTATTTATACCTTTTAATCCAATGGATATGAAATGATCGACACATAACATTTTATTAATATTAAATGGTGGAACTAAACACATTGTGGGGTCTAACAAAATTTATGTATAAAAAATCAATCTATGATAAATATTTCATTAAAATCTCAGTGTGTTAGACTCTACTATCCCAATTCGATCCAAGTACCTATTTTGTGGTATGTATTCTAAATTATTAATTACTTTCTTAAAATAAAATTATGATTAACCTATTACAACAAAAATAGAGTTTTATCAATTGGAGACCTTATTCACCTATTCTTATATACTTTTCTAAATACACATTCTATAACTATAGTGCATCCAAAGAAAAACATTAATTTAAATATTTTTATATGAAATATTCTTATTTTGTGTTTACCCAACCCACTTCTCTATTTATGGGTATTCACCATGATGTTAACATGTGTCATTTATTAGGTACGTCTAAATATTAAACCCTCATTCCATTTATGTGTGACAAAATGATGAAATGCACATGAAATTTATGTCTTCTAAAATATCTCATTAATTAATTTCCCAAGACTTATTAATGAAATTTTTATATTGATCTACATGGATGTTACGAATTTAGATATATGAGGGCTGTGACATGATATAAATACAATTAATTAAGTAGATAATTAATCTATATAGATGAAATTTATTGGGATTAATTAATTTATAACTATGGTATTTATGTTTTATTGCACATTGGTGATAAAAATGTGTGATATGGTTATAAATGTATACTTTTTTGGTTGTATAATCCTTTTCATGTTATGATTTTGGATATCTCTATTATGATATGTCTCATTTTTTAATGATCATGATCTATTTTTATAAATGATTATCACATGATATATATTTCTCTGTTATTCCTTTATTGGGATTTATCATCACCCCTTTCATAGTGGTTTTTCCCCATATTATGAGATACAGTAAAAGAAACTTTCTACAAATATTTTATGATCCTTTTAAGTGGGTTAAAAATGTCAATTTTTTCTAGGTATTTCAATCTGAATTACCATGAACATAATCTTCATTAAATCCTAAGTATTATTAATTATTTTACATTCTAATGCAATTTTTATGTACAAAAGATAGGATTTCATAGTTTCAAACAATATAAGGATTCGTAATTTGATGAAATTTTAGCTTGAAAAAATTTCTATGAAAAATGGGGAAAACTCTAAATATATGATATCATCATGAAATTATTTTGAAGTATAATGATATTCATTTAGAGGAAATAAAAATCATTAAATGACAATACAAGTGAATGTGTATCAAGAAATATTTTACCTAGAGGTAATAACAATTAAAAGGTCACATTCGGAATGAACATGGTCATCACCTGGTGTAAGAAAAATGGGTATTGATACACACATTATTTTAGACTACAAAGAGATATACTATGGTTAATTTGATCCATTTTATGAAACCTTATGAAGGATGTAAATTAAAAAAATAATTTATTAGTGGATACTAAATAATAAATAATTTTTATATATGAAATATTAGGAATTAATATCCATTTATAATTATAGGATTATTAAATTAAAAAATTAACAAAAAATATTCATTTTGAAAATTTCATGAAATATTATTTACCATGTTAATGATGATGGAAACATAAGATTCATGTAAGGACACATAAACGTGATCTATATGTGAATGAAAAACATCACAGGGATGATGAATCAACTAACATGGTTTATGAATAATATCCTAAATCATGTTGTGCGCCATGATTCACCTATAAGGAAAATTTTTTAATTGAGTACATGATGTGTCAACAGCCCCATTCTACAAGTGGATCTATTAATTAATTAATCCCTAAATAAAGGATTACCTCTATAAAAGTTATATTTTTTATATGAATTATTTATATATCGATATATTCACCTTAGTGTTATACCACATAGAAATATATTCTTATTAGTGGTGGACACATATAAAAAAAGAATATAAAATTGGATATTAATCATATTGAATTAGATTCGTATAAGGGATTCCCATTCAATTCGTATTTTCCCTATTCGATGTGTAAAATAGAGAAGGAATTAATAGGGAAGAATAATAATGAAAATTAATCACCAATATAATAATAAATATATTTTATAATACATTCTCAATACACCTCCAACGATGTTATAAATCTATGTGGAATGGTTGATCTGTACAAAGGCAGTGTCAGGCCCCATCTGTGGAGGAATCTCCTAAACTGAGACATTGAATGCTATTATGAGATATTGAGAATTTAAATAAAGGATAAAATTGATATTATATAGATGTATAGGTCATAGTTTTTTAATGAAATGAAGATAGTAATATATGCAGACTCTAGGATGAATTTGTATAATTAAAGAAAAGGAACAAAACTACAAATCCCAATGTCAAACAAAGATGGAAATCGATTTTTTTTAAATTGAATGGAAGGGGAATGTAAAAAAATGTTGGTAGAATTTGAAAATATAAAATAGAATTATGATGGTTAGGTGAATCCTCAAAATCATAATAAAAATAAAAAATGGATGATGGTGCATGAATAACCTAATGTTTAAATACTCAATTGTAGAAAACATGTAGACTTTTCAATTCAATTTCAACCTTATAAAAAATATATCCTAACCACCAAAAAATATTAAATATTCTAATAGAGTAATTTCATGGTTTAAATTTCATGATATCTAAATTATATGCTTTAAATGATATAGTCAACAATATTCTTATTTTTCAATCAATGTTATTAAGTAATTGTTTTTATTCTAGTTGTATGAATTTTTTTATTTAATTTATTTTTCAAAGAATATTCAAACAAACCGAAAATATAATAAATAAAATTTATCAATTTTAAACCATATAGACATTATCCATGTAAAAATTTTGTATATAAACTATATTCCATAATTTCATTTTATATTAACATTGAAAATATAGTAGTCATTCTCATGGTGGAATTTGACATTATAATAGTGATGGGACATATCTTAAATAATAATACTAAGATAAACTATAGATAACTGTCATTTTTATTTTTATTTAATGAATATAATTATGTCATTTTCAAAGGATAGATATCCACACAATAGAATACGATATAATACCCTCCTATATCGTTCTTCATGGACATGACTAGTGAAGAGGGGGAAGGGTTTGCAAGAATAATGATTATAAATATACCCATTGTTCAATAAGAAATAGAATTATTTTCAAATGAATTATATTTAACACCCATATAAATAGAGGTGTAGATAGAAATTATAACCATACCATGATCCGAGAAAATATATATTTCCCATCATGTAATGGGATATATAGGTTTAGATGAATAAATGATGAAACAACATGACCACATAAAAATGTTTTATTTAACCATGTATTTCTCTTTCGAGTGAACCTATTCTCTTTTTGAATAATAAATATTTATTTTTAAAGGTATTAATTAACTATAATGATATAAAAATGATCATATTGAATAATAAATAACATCTTCCCATGAGTGATGATTTATTTGACTGACTTTTGGGATAACCATTCTTCTCCAAGATTGACTTTCAATCAGAGTATCATATCATGAAGGAGAATAAATAAGATATTCCAATCACTTTTTTATTAATTAGATATGATAATTACTATTTTTTCTTATATTTTTCATGACTAATTATCAATCTATATTTATGGATTTAATAAATACATTTTTAATGAAATAAAAAGATAAAATTGTATTGGTTTTTAATAATAACAATACTATATATTCCTCATGTTTCAAGGTGGATGTCGATCATATAAAGTTCATATTAAAAACTATGAGTATGGTTAATATTTTAAGAATATTTAGTAATTGTGAGTTTGTGTTTCAATCAGTCACATTCTTGGAACACAACGTCACCAGTGAAGTAATCACGGTAGATCTAGTAAATAGAATTTCCTTAGGTGAGTATCCAGGAACTATTACAATAATTGAGAGTTTGATTTCCCTTTCCTAGTAAGATAATCTATATTTTTTTGTGAAGATTTATTCCTTTTTTTATAATTCACTAAAAATGTAAACATGAAATTTAATTATTTTTATAAGTAAAACATTATGTGAATAATTTCATAGTGAACTGATGAAGAATTTGGATAGTTAAAAAGTTATAAATAAACCATCCATATATTAATTTTTTATTATATATGATGACATATCTCTAAAACATATCTGATTTTAAGTCATTCAAAATGCAAAAGTGATCAATAAATAATATTGACAGTAATATCGTCATGAATAGATTTATAATACTCATGATGCAGAGTAAGAGTCAGTAATTTTTGTAAGAATATATTATGAAACTATCTTTATGGTGGTAAAATTTTATATATACATATAAATAATTTATTGAAGTATATATTTACAAAAATGGAACTACAAATGAGTGAAGGTAGATGGTTGGATCATCACAATGACTTTAATTTCTAAATTCATTATCACTTAGGAATTATAAATTAAATCAATGATTTATTTATTTGGTAATATCATTATATTTATAGAACAATAACGAAAAATGTTGATACATTTATAAATGAACTATTATTGATGTACTTTTGATTTATTGGGGCTGAGAAATCATCAATCTAGTTACAAATTATTTCTCAATCATAATTACTAGAAAAAATTTGTAAAGACCAAAGAGATTATCCATTAGTGAAAAAACAAATAGTGGCTATGAAAAATAGGAATTTATATGAATTAGATATTGATAATAAAATTGTGCAGAAATCCAGAAGAAGGATGTGTATACCTTTTATTTTAGGAATTATAAAAGCAACTGTTTGTTGGAGATCATAGTTCTATATTATCTAAAAATCATTTTTGAATAAAAATATATATGGTCCTTAATTATTATTATTTTAGGTATTATATGAAATAGAATACTTATAATTAAATTTTAAGGTTGTTGATTACAATATATGTGAATCTAAAGGGAAAATTTCCCACTATTGTTATATAGGTACTAAATATGAATGTATGGAAGTAAGATAAACTCAATACGAACATTATCACTAACCTACATAAATCATCAAAGGAAAATATTAATATATATGTAATCATTTATAGATTATAAATTTGTTCAAATTTCATTTCCATAAGAGAGGATCCCCCCCACCAATATGACCTCTATAATATCTATAAAGGAGAAGATGCAAGAACTCAAGAAGTACCAGAGAATATGTATTCTGACTGAAATCAATTAATTTTTAACATAATGTAAATTATACATTAGATGCATATGAATAACATTGTAAAATTGGTAAAAATTATTGTCAAACTTATTGTAAGTCTGATATGACAATTCAAACATTAAAATACATCCTAAGGGCTAGCCGCCCTTATTTTCAAGGGATTTGGAACAAACATCATCCACGTGATCAACTTTCCTAAAATAACATATTTCCCAAAATTATTAAAATGGGTTATTTGGAAGCTATATATTAAAAAATATACTCCATTATGTTTTGATGATGTTTGGGAAGGTAACATATTTGGACATTAAAATTTGAAAGATACTATAGGAAAGATATTTGAGATACATAAATACATAATGGATTCCTATATTCTATATAAAATTTATTATAATTACCAAAGGAAGGGAAATTAATTTTATTATAGAGATCTTTTATTTATAAATATATAAAATTCAAAAATATTAATGATATTTTTAATGAAATGGAAATTATAAAAGTGGCACATTTAACTATATGAAATTATAGAGCAATTTAGAGTGGTTTCTTATTAACTATCACTACCAAAAAAATGTTTCAACATAATTGACGTATTTCAAATGACTCAAGTGAGAATGTATATGACTAACAAAACAAATATAATACAATGAAATGGTTTAGAATTTTAAAAATAGAAGTATTATAAAGAGAAACACATCCATATTCATGATATAAGATAACACATTTTGAGGAATAGAATAACCTAACCTCTGGCGGTGACATAGAATATCATTAGTGAAATAATGTTAAATGTGATGTTGAAGAATCACGTATATAAAAATTCCATCATTGATTTATATATTATACACTTTTCAAGGATAATATTTGGTGGGGGGAGGTTAAGACCTAAAAATTCATCCTATGTTTAATAAAATAATCCTTTTCATAAAAATAATTTTTTAAATCTCCGAAAGACATAAATAGATTATTATGAAATAAATATTTATTATCAATAATAATACTGATTAATATATCAAATAACTGTTCAAGGACATATGATCTAATGTATAGAGACGATGTAATTTTATAATCTATTGGTTTTATTTATTCCAAATAGATTACACCATCGATGAATGTTTTAAAAGAAAATCATATATTATGAATATAATTGAAAAAATGCATATAATTATACAATATTATCATAATTAAGAAATAAATATTGATGTGTAGTGGTTTATATAGGATGTAATAATTAAAATTTACCATTAGGATATGAATGTTTCATTATAGTTACATAACCATGAGATGATATGTTTTCTGGATAGTTATACCATTAGGAATTATGGATGTTGGTAATGTAGAAATTATAATATGACTGTTAGGACTACACAATAATAAGGGTAAATATATGATACAATTTTACTAATACAGAATAAAAAATATCCTTAACAATTACGATAATTCCTTTTAAATACCATTTATGGGAGCCAGGTTTCATCACAATTTTTCATCCTTGACGAAAACCAAGAAAAAGTAAAACTTTTAATCCTTGAAAATAATTGAATAGATTATAAGTTCATGTTAGTAGAAATTAACAAAATATCAATATTATATAATAATTCCCATTAACCAACCACCATAACAAACCTTCAATTTAGGGAACATGCTGGTGCAATAAGGAATAATGTATCTAGTCCATAATATCAAAAGGTTTTAATTACTTTATATAAACGAAATAGTTATTTCATTGAATAGAATATTCATTATAAATATTTTAATAAAGTAAATATTAATATAATATGATATCTATAAAAATATTTTTTAGATAAAATAGAACATAATGTTATTTTTTAAATAATATATTCTCAAGTAAAAAAATTATGCAATATATATAAAATTTAGTTTCATAAAAAATAATTATATAACACTATTTTTTAAATCTGTATTATTATTTAATTTTATAATGTCTTGTGAAATTTTATAATTATTATAATGTTTTATATGGAATGTGTATTTTGATATTCCAATATATATTTATTTTTTCTTTTGAAGATAAAATTTTGTTATTTTGTTGATTATTTTGATAAAATAAAATTTATGTTCGAATAGAGAACATCCATATTACATTATACTAAAAGTTTGTGTATTTTATAAAATATTTTATATACATTGAATAATAAAAAATAGACATTTTCAGTATTTTTAAGAATTTAAAAATTATTAATAACATTTAATTAATTGATTGAACGAAATCCCACGAAAAATATTATCATGTTAATATTATTTATTTTTATAGATTTAAATCCCTTTATATTCCAATAAATGACTAAAAAAATTGGGAAATGTAATTTATCCTTTTAAAAAATATATTTCAAAGAGGAATTACTTATTCAGGGAAAATATACTATTAATAAATTGATTTCTATTATATTTGATTGATATATTATAAAAATAACATAATTTTATAAAACAATTATAAAAAACCCATGTGTAAGTCAATATTTTTTCATTTTCCACAACCAATAATTTCACGTACAATATATTGTAATTATTAAAAATAATTACTCTAATTTTACAATAAATACCCACCCATACTCCCATTTCTCTACCCTCCAATTTCTAAATCCATTGTCTTAAGTAATTTTCCCTCCAAAGTAGTACATCCAACGTGTCTTTAATGTTGTATGTGGTAAATGCCATGTTTTTGTATGATACTCATAAATGTAATGGAACTATACACTTTTCACATATAATTGATGTAACTCTTTTTTGGCATATATATTAATTTATTATTACATTCTTTTCATAATCTTTTTATTTTCCCATTACAGAAAAAATAGTTTTTATTAATGTTAGAACTTTGTTCTATCTTATTATTCCATATTGTAATCCACATTAAATACCAATAATTCTTTTGAAATTATTTCATAAATTTTTAAATTTTTAGATTTAATTTCGTTATATTTGGGATTCCCTACCCATTTATATTTTTATGGGTATTCATATAGATTTAAAAATGATTCATTGATTGGGCTCATAAAAATATGAAACATTCATTCATTTCTCTAGGTTTTAAAATTAGATAATTATCATGAAATTGTTCATTAATGATTTTAATATCTTTTACAAAAAACCTTTTCATTATTTTTTCTCAGTTTCATAATGAATAATTTTCTTATGATTTATATTGAACACGTGAATATGGATACATGAATTGTGAACCTAGAATGTTCTTTTTCTATTGGGAAAAAATTATTATATATATATATAATACATACAATTCATTGTAAAATAACAATATTAATTATGTTTTATAATCCCATGGTGATTTCATTAAGAATATATAATTTTAATTTTTTATCCACATTTCATGGTTTTTATTCATGATAGTTCTTTTATTATAGGACTCATGTTATAATTATTGTGATTTATTTTTATGCCTCGTGATAGCATACATAAAATATAAATATGATTCCCTTATTGGGATTTATGATCACCCATTTCATCGATGTATGCCCCTAGGAAAAGAGATGCAGTAATTTTTACCAAGGATGATTCTATGATGAAACCATACATATGATATAAAAGAATCTATAGCTTCTTCCAAAAAAGAAATAATAATTTCCCAAAAATAAACATCAAATTATCATATCTAATAATATATGTTAAACCGTATAAGTAATGTTTTATCTATTAAAAACATTTTATTCCAAAAAATAATTCACAAAGATCAATACAATTTATGAGTTAGAAAAATATAACATTACATAATATCATTTAGGGGATAAATTCTAATTTATTAGAGATTATGGAACTCATGTTATCGATGTGATAAAAACAATTCTAAATATATATAAATTCATATTGTATTAAATTTTCAATATCTATATTAGAAATAAAATATCAAAATATAATCTTCATGATAATGAGTAAAAAAATATGAGTTTGTTGCTACATCTTGTGCTGAAAAAGAATTATTATAAATATGCAACATATTCCCAGTAATCGAAATTGTACCAAGAAAATACCTTTCAAATAAAATATAATTGTTATAATTTTTTTCAAAATTACTTAACAAACGTAATAAATATTATATATATCACAAATTTATATACATATTGATTTATTCCATTGATTGAGTTCAACTAAAAGAGGTTGGGTCATAGATTTCATTGTGGGTTTTGAGGAATGACACTATAGGCCCATTGAGTAAAATCATAACTCATAAAATGTATGATTTATCATAAGATATATAACAATATTATGTATTGGAAATTTTCTAATTTTAATATTGGATTGTTATTATAAAATGTTCACCAGACCCATGTGGTGTAATATTTGTTAATTACTTTATTTTTCACATATAGAGCAGTATATAATATTTCAAATTACAACCTTATTCTCTAGAATTTTTTCATTATATATTATGTTTTGTTTTTTAATTACTTATAATATCAACATTTTGTCTTAGTGATGATCTATAATAAAAATCTTCATATACATTGATAGTAATCATAAAAAAAATTTAATATGGTGGGGATACATCTCACTAACATGATATAAATGATGTATAACTATATTGTTATTGGGTATTATAACCATTTAATATTCGTCTTAAATATCTATGACTTGGTGATATCGAGCGGTGAGGATCCAAGAGGCATTTTAATGATTAAAAATCACACATGTTTTTGGTCTTGTTCTATATTCCAATGTACAAATATATTTATTGGTATATCTACTAGATATCAATATCAATTATAAAAAATGTAACTTTTACTCTATTAAATGAATAAGACTATGGAAGATAATTTTTACGGTGAGGTATAATTATTCACGTGGGTAATTAGAGGCATGAATGATTTAATTTTCAGACATAGTTTATAATGATATCTTGAGCCACATGAAAAGGAAGCTTATGAAATCAATAAATAAAAAATGATGTATTATGAAGAAAAATCCATAAAATATAGTAAAATATATAATTAATTGTTTATATTGGAATGACACAACACACATACGATTCATTATATGGCACCAGGTAACCAATAGATTATTTAATACTATAAAATTCCAAATATGGTTTTCATAGATATGAAATATTGATTTCTCTATATCAATAGTTACATCTTTTTTAGAATAATATTATTATTTTTCTATGAAATGGTAGTATCACGATAATGATAATTATGGCCACATAAATAGATCATTCATAAGT
Organism: Viscum album; assembly: GCA_963277665.1. Taxonomy (NCBI): domain Eukaryota; kingdom Viridiplantae; phylum Streptophyta; class Magnoliopsida; order Santalales; family Viscaceae; genus Viscum; species Viscum album. The sequence goes on along the minus strand of OY728142.1, from coordinate 1,179,659,000 downwards.
TCTAACAATTTGGTTGAATTTTATTTTAAGTCAATTTAGGATCATTGTGCATATATTATGGAACATCTAGTTGTGAATGATGATAATTAATTACGTTTATAAATTCAAATATATAATAGTAATTTATATACTGGTAAAAAATTAAATTTAAGTTAAATTTAAATTTAAATATATTAATGTCTAAAGTAGTGATTATGGGGAAATTATTTTCCTCCACAATATTTAATTTGTATGATCATTGAATGTTCCTAAATGGAATTGAATTATAAAATTGGCATATCTAACATCATGAATTATTGTAGGTTGATAATGAATATCGTTAAAATATCATAGTATTTATTAATAGTCATGAAATATATAGGTGAAACTTTTAGGTATGTTTTCTTGGTAAACATTTATAATGAATGATAAATAATTTTTAACATATTAAGCTAGCTGTTTAATCAAATTTTATACCCATGAATTATAGTAGAAATACATTAACCAAATTCTGAACCCTATCTCCTATACAGTAAATTTCTAGTGAGATAAAATGAGTCTAAAAATGAAAAGATTCATCCCTATTCATATACTAATTACTCATTCTACTTATAATCATTACATAATCCTAATGAACTTATTTATATCATACATATACATATTAGTTTAACAAATAAAATCCAAGAGTTTTGGTTACTAATTATATGATTTATATGGTTCCTCACATGGTGTCATTATGCTAAGATGATCAAGAGATATTTATTATACACTAGGATCGAGCATTACACTAGGGTATAGTCTTTAATATATTTTATCAACCTATTTATACATACATTTTTTACACATGTTTAATTATTGAGTAGCTTACTACCATGACGGATTTTGTGTTTTAGGATTGAGTTGGATCAAAAAATAAAAAAATAATAATTATAATAATATTCCACCATCTAACTACTTCTTTCACAATCCTCATTTCAAATAGAAAGTAACATGTTGGTAAATAAAGAATTGAAATTCTATAGAGGATAATGGTGCATTAAAAGACAAGTCAGTACGAATTTACTGTATATAAAAAGAATTCATTATGAAGAGAAATATGGACCATTGATACATGAAATTTATTTTGAATTCATATTAAAAAATTATAGGAATTTATAACGTATTATTGAATATGTGATACTAGATAATATGACAACTAATAAATCACAAACATGTTGGAATGATTGAAAAATAAAATTAGAAATAAAATATAATAATAAGACGCCTATAGATAGTTATTTTTATGTCATTACATATATATTTTGAGATGACAAAAATAATACAAGAACATTATTTATTTTTCATTAATATAATTGATGAAATATTTGGTATGGATGATATAATAGAAGAATGGTATAGAAAATAAGGTAGGATAGAAAGATATAATGATTATATGGTGATGGTTCTAATGTTAAAATGGTTTCATTGTTAGTATATTCATTCTTTTAAATGATTATGAGAATATTTAATTTCAATTCATTTGTAAAATGAGAAATGAGGTAAGGTTATTGGTTGTAGAATACTATTATGTCTTTCCCCTCATCACCGGATTGATTCGATTATGATGTGCTACTTGGCATTCAATGACATTCCAAAGGAGCCATGGCAGGTAACAAATGTCAAGTGGTTCTGTATAATTGGGGGATGATTTTACATTTTATAAATAAAATAACTGAACATAACATAACATAACATATGGACGATATATGATTCATGATGATAATGTAAATTAACTCAATAAATTCCGTTGATTTCAAATTTAAACTAAAATAGAGTATCCAAATGGAAGGCTACTAACATCAAGCTAATAAAGTGGAAGACAAAACAACAAAACTCAATGAATCAAAAAATAACCCCATGATCCAACTAAAACTCCATGCTCAAGAATCATAAATAACCACCAAACAAGTGTAATGTTTTACCATTGCCTATGTCATGGAAAAAACATATATAATATCTAAAAAGTGCCAATGGAGTGGTGAGCAATTAAACTATTTATAATTCCCTAAATGAATTATCTACTCATGCCACTAGGATAGAACACCTTAGAAAATTTTTATAATATAATTTATATAATAAAATTTACCTCATTTTATAATAACCAAAAACTATTTCAAAAAATATATATTTTTCCAATCCAAAAACGTTTTCTATGGAAAATTAAAGAAACATGTTTCCCAAACCATTTCATAATCCATTTGGCATATCCCATTTCAATCCACACATAAAAAATTGAATGACTAGGTGATAGTTCCACAATCATGAGAGGTCTCTTTTCAATATACCATGTCTTCACATGTTAACCAATACCTTTTGTTCCGATACACCATTGGGAATAAGAAACATGTTATATTTCAACTAGGCCCCATATGCAATATAAACACACACCACGATGTATGTCCAAAACAAATTCCAATTAAATTATACAAAAACTATTTCAACAAAAGAATATTCTTATTGAAAAACATTTCAGAAAAACCTTCTACATGTATCAAAGAAACCTACTATCTTAAAATAATAATTTTAAAATCATTTATCAATGCACTTTGCACAACAATTTCACAATTACATAAACCATCACAGAATAATGTTAACAATAATATATTAAAAAAAATTCACAATAAATTTATATAAAGAAAATTGGAATCAATAAATCATGTTATAGTAAAGGGGATATAGCGTGAAGCCATATACTTAGGTAGTTATGATGAAAATGAAAAAAAAAACATGAAAAAAACTACAAAATTTGGCTAAATCTACAAAAAATACTTTAAATAGCTTTTTTGGCATCAAAACATCCATAAATTATCATTATTGGAATCATAAACCATAGATCGATCACCAGTGGAATAGATGTATGGATCTAAGAGATAAAAGAGAGTATATCTCATAAAAACTATGATAACCATTAACAAATGATGACTTACCAAAAGAATTATGCTTAAATTCACTATTTAAAGCTTTCAGATTCCTCTTGGATCAATTAGGAATGAATCAAAAGCTTTCAGGAGGAATAAATATCATGTTACAACTAAAATAGTGATAAAATCATGGCCATATAGAAGAAAATGTGTCATATATTGAATTTTCGTATATCACATTTATATCGTACATGGTTAGTCGTCCATTTAGGAAACTTTTTCACCAATTGTGCACCTACCTCTACCTCAATGTTCACCTCGCATTATGGGCCCTAAAAGATAGAAAACAATGCATTAACCATATAAAATACTTCAATCCCACTTTACAATATTTCTCCTATGTGGAAATATGGTTTCTAGAAACTGTGTGCCTAACATTGCTCCAACCCAAAATCACAAGTTTCACATAGAACAATTTAATGTAGTAGTTACAAGGTTTCTAGATACTATACACCAACTTTTCACCTTTAGAAAATCCCTAAAAACAATATAAATGTTTTCCAAACCTTCCCGAATATCATCCAAAAACATTAAATACTTTTTTAATCGTAAAATAAGAGTTATATACATTATGCCAGGGGTGATACATTATCCCCACCATAAGAATTTCAATCCCATAAAATTATAAAACCACTAATCTACCAAAATATTTCAGGAAATTGTATGTCTAATTACCATTCTCATTCCCATGTATCATCTTGAATTCGACGATGTTTCCAAAAAACCATCACTAAACTAGTGATTTTCCTATAAAAAACATTCTCTTCATTATCCCCAATTTTCACTAGCACAAAAACAAATCATCTCTATGTCAATGTGATCCAATTGAATCACATGGTTAGTATCAGTCTGATACTTTTTCAACCAAGATATGTGACACACATTATGTACTACATTATACTATAGGGGAAACTCTATCCAATATGCCACCTCAAAAATATGTTCAAGTATCTCAAAAGGGTCTATGTATCAAGGTAATAAATTTCCATGCATGCCAAAATAATGATTCCCAATCCTTGGAGAGATAAAAAAGAAGTCAGGATGAATCAGCTAGAATGAAAACACCCATAAATGATGATCCAAATATGATTTTTGAAAACTCTGAGTTGTCTCTATTATTTTCCTAATCTACATATTCTTCCATATTTTCTCTTGGACATGTATTGGTACAACCATTGATATATCACATATTCCCACCCAAAAAAGTGGAGAATGAGAAGCGTACCCATACAATGATTCAAAGATATCCATATGTATCATGTCCTGATAATTTTTTTATATGATAACTCCACTAAAAGTATATTCTCTTCTCACAAGACACAAAAATACATTGCACTAGCTCACAACATGTTTTTAAATGATTGTATCATCCATTCATATTTTCTGTCAATCTGAGGTTGATACTCCATAATCATAGTAAAATGCATTCCAAGGTCTTATAGTAAGGATTTCTAGAAATAAAATTTAAATCATAGATATTGGTTCGACAATGTCCAAATTTGTTCCCTATCCCCCCTTACAACTTCTTAGATATATATTTTTTATAAGTCCACTTCCATTTGTGATTTGTGAATAAGGAATAAATGTTCCTACATTTTTAGTTGATCCATTATCGACCATATGGAATCATGTTTCCAAACCGTTCTTCAGAGACCAGTTACATAATCCATGGCTATATTCTCCAATTCCAAATACAAATAGGTATATATTTTAAAATATATTTTGGTTGTTAATTCTTACCATTAACCTACTGAAAAGTTAATCATCTCATAACAAACTTAGCAACATTAATTTTTAGGAAAACCCACCAAAACATTTCTTTAAATGCCCTATATTTATTTTGTATTCTATGATTAACAACCCATATTTAGTATTGGTAATTCTAAAAAATATTCTGGAAAACCATATGTATGACCATCAAATCTCAGAACAATGAAACTGATGTCTCGTCTAGATTGAATCCCTCTATGGTCTCCCCACCATTTAGTTTTGACCTTAAAAAATGAGTTCTATATAAGATTTTTGTTCCTATATAACATCATCAAACAAATTATGAATGAGAAAAATGGAACTAAAACAATATCATCACCTTGGTCTTCACATTCTAAGTTAATATTGGTTATCACTGACATCAACTACCATTGATCTGATGCCTCATTTGGAAATTGATCATATGAGTTTCTGCTTAATGCATCTGCCACCAAATTTCCATTATCTAATTTATACATCAATTCAATGTTAACCATTTTGAGACACTTTATCTACCTTATTATTCTTATGATTGTATCACATTGTGAGAATATATGTTTCATAGACTTTTGATCAGTAAACACTAAAAATTTCTCACCAAAGAGGTAATGATGCCATGTATTAAAAGAATAGACTACTACATATAACTATAATTTGTAAGTTGTGTATTTCTTCTCAATAAACTTTAAATTCCTTGAACCATTAAAAAACATATGACCTTAATTCATGATAACACATACCAACCTTGATCTGGAAGCATAAATATACACTATATACCCTTAACCTGATTCTGGAAATATCAATATTGGTGCATATGTGAGGAGAATATTTATCTATTAAAGTGACTTCTTGTATTCATTATTCCATTTATGTGGAAAATTTTTCCTTGAAAAATCTATCAAATGTGAATTTATTCATGATAAATCATGAATAATGGGTCGGTAAAAATCTAATCATCCAAAGAATTTACGTATATCAAAGACATTCATTAAAATTTGGTAATAAATAACAGCATAATTGATTTATATATATATAGAAAAACATATTTCTTATATAAAAAGTCCAAGGTAACAATCCTATTTTATACAAAAATCACACTTTTATAATTTTTCATAAAGTGGATGGTCTCTAAAGATTCCCTACATTGTCGCTATGTGTTGCTCATGATTAGCCATTATCCACGAATAAACCAATATTATATCAACTAAAACCACCATAAAACAATCTATAATCCTCTAAGATATATCATTCATCAATACCATAAATACAATTATATCATTTATTATTACTAATGTCATAACCACATACTCGTAATGGCCATATCTACTTCTTAAATCTATCCTCAAAATGTTCTATTTTTGAACTCACAATTGGTGATGTGTTAAACAAAATTAAATTTATGAGAACCTTTGGGATCCACTCAATTGATCTAATATATCATTAATGTGTTGATGTGGATATTGAATCTTTATCAAAACATAGTTAAGGAAATTATAATATATTCATAACAGAAGTGTTCCATACCCACTTTTTTACAAACAAGACTGGTGTTTCCCACAATGGCATGTCAGGCCAACTTAACCCTTTTCATTCTAGATCTTCCAACTATATATTCAATTATCTTAACTATAATTATTTCATCTGATATGAAGAATCTTAAATAGGGCTAGTCCCTTAGAGTAGATCAATCGTAAACTCTACTTATCATTTTAGTGGAAACCTCAAGAACGTTTTATTAAAAAAACTAGAATTGATCAAAACTTATAAAAATAATTCTATTATTTCTCTCTTAAATATATTATAAATTTAACACTACCAACTTGTGTGATATCTTTCAAAATATTTGCGTGAACAAGCATGTTGCACCATCTTTTTAATTTATGTTTCCTTTATAAACATTATTGATGCCATTATTAGTCAAAAAACTATCCATATTGGTATAACATTCAATGTTATCCTTTAACATTATCAACCAATCCATACAAAGGTTGATGTCATAGATATTCCTCAAGCATTATGAAATCCTATAGCAAAATAGCTACATCAAGAGTTATATAAAATTCTTCTCACATAATGCATTGACATTCACTTTGACCAATGAGAGTTTGATGTTTTAACCTAATATGATTCATTTCAACAATTAATTCGAGCAAACCAATAGCATGAGAAAAAATATATGAATTGAATTCACCTATATTAAAAACACTTGTTTACAGGAAAAATTCAAATGAATCATACCTCTCACAGTCAATGGTATGGACTGATCATCTATAATAACATTCTCATCCCAATATAATTTCCTAGTCACAGAACTTAATTCTTTATTTTCCAATTAATATTTCCCTTTCTAAGGAGTTATGGTATCTCTATAATCAACATGGATATCTTGGTTATACTGATGAGAGGTATTCTTCTCCCCTTGACCAGTTGAAGCATATGACGTTCACAACAAATGAAAAGTGTCATGAGAACCTGACTTCAGAGCATTGCGATAATAGTTACCTAGATGCCCCATCTAGTATCAATTTTTGAATTCTATAGGTCATCCTATACACATTTTATTGATTTCATTTAGTGATCCACACTGAATAAATCCATAATTTCCCTAGAGTCGCGATGGAAGATTAATTGACCTTGGGGTTTTATTTTTATGTGTTCCATCACCTTGAGAATGTGTGTCCTTCTACCTATTTATCATTGAGGTAGATTTTTCACCTAAAATCATGAAGAAAACCCTACCTCTTCCTCTTGTATTTCTAGAAATGATATTTTTTTGAAAATGGTTTTTGGTTTTTGTCATGACTCAAGTCTTTAAAAATACGGAATGATTCATTGAACCCACTATTGGTCCACCTGTGACTCTGGTGGAACCGCATTCTCAATGGCCTCTTCCAACCAGTTCCTATGATATATGCCTAGTGCCATTATCTATAACAAAAATACTCCAAAATTCTAACTGTATAGAAAATTAAGGCTCAAAATTTCATATTTTACTACATAATACTATTAATACAGTGCCTTACAAACTTCAAAATTTCCATATGTAACCATATTTTAAAAAATCTTCCTCTATTCTTTTCAAAATAAAACCATTTTTAAAATACCATAATTATTATATTATAAAAATCTCACATTTGAATACAATTTTAACATTTTTCAAAAATCAACATGTCTTCACCAAATCCTATAACCTAAGTCAAATTGAAATTTACACTCCTCATGAGTACTCATTTCTAAATTTCATTTAATTCTCATATCCTTAGATAAACCCATGAAAATGATATTACAACTCCTATATGTGTCTCCAAAACACTTATGTACCCAACTATTTGGTTATGTTAAGTTAAACTTATAAAATGGTAGATATTTTCTTTTATGATCTAAATGTCATGTTTGGGAAATCCTCTTCCTTCATACCAACCCAAATCAAGAATTAAACTAGAATAAATTGTGAACTCCAAGACCAACCACCAATATCACTTGTCCTATATGTTTTGATCCACAAATAATGATATCATTTATCAAAAATAATAGAACAAGATAATACCACATGTAATTTCCCTCCCCTCCTCATTGAATTGAGACAAGGAATAATTAATACTTGGCGTTAACATAAATCTCTATGGCAACAAAGGATAGAAATAAATACTAAAGGATTCAATAAAATTGGAAGTTGGATTTCTCTATGAGAAATAAAACAACCCAACCAAACATAAAATAACAATATACCACATCATGATTCATGATAATAAAGTAAAAAAACTAAATAAATTACATTTATATAAAAAAAACTACAACTAAACATCACATCAAAAAATTTATAACATCAAAATACAAAGAGGAAGATAAAACAAAAAAAAATAAAAGGATCTGAACCAAACTCAAATCTCTTACCCCAGCTCCATGCTAAAGACCCAAAAATCACATGTAGATTTGTAATGATATACATTTTCATTTTTCTTAGAAAACATCATCTTCAAAAGCACTAATGATACAATGTAGGTGTGGGTAATTAATCTCAGTAGATTTTCCCGATAATACGTATCTACGTAGACCGCTAGAATAAGACATGTTATAGAAATTATATAAAATAGTTTAAAACATTTTTTCGCTAACCAAAATTTTTTTGAAGAAAAATAATTTTCCAGACAAAAACCTTTTTATTATCAAATAAACAAAAAAATTAGAAACCATTTCACAATCCATTTGGCATAATCCATTGTAATACACAAATCCACACATCCAAACATGCTTTCCAAGGTGAAAATTGAATACTCATGAGTGATCATTCATCGATCTACCAATCCCTCACAAGGTAACCATTATCATGTGTTCTGTTACACCTTTGTCACTGAGCACCAAGTCATATTTAAACCAGGACACATGTGCTACATAGACACACAACACTATGTATGCCCAAAAAACATGTCAATACAATTATTTCAAAAATATTTCAATAAAACAAACTTTTTATTGAAAGCATTTTCAGAAAACTATTTCAATTAATCAAACCAAGAATCTATTTTAAAGTCATTATTTTAAGATCATTTATCAAATCACTTTTCAAAAAAATTCTTCAATTCCACATAGCATCAGTATAGAAGGTTTACACAAAGCATTTAAAAATAGATTCATAATTATTTTCAATAAAAATAATTAATTTGTTAGAAAAACTTCTATTTCATGAAAATGGAGTTGAGATTGAATCCTCCTATAACAATAATAATGATGAAAATGAAGTAAAATATAAAAACGCCAACAAAACAAGGTTGAATATCTAAACCCCACCTTAGATCTCATTCTATGACATCAAAACAGCCATAAATAATCATTATTGGAATCATAAAACATATATTTATAAACATAAGAGTATATCTAATAATATAAAAGAGGGAAGTCAGTGGGTATAATAAAAACCTTTAAAAACTACTCCAAAAGTAGACTTACCAAGGGAATCGATCCTTAAAGAACAATTAAGAGCCTTTGGACTGCTCTTGTAACAATGGGGAAAGCATCCACATCCTTTGGGATAAATAAATATCATGTTATCAATGAAATAGAGATAAAATGAGGGACTTATGGGTGAAAATGGGCGACATCTACAATTTTAGAATTACACATTTAAACTGTGAATAGTTAGTTGCACTGTTAAGAAAAACATGATCTAAATGTGCACTACCATCTACCACATGGATCACCTCACATGGTTGGCCCCCATGGTTAGATAACCATGCACTAAATATGAAAAATTCATATGTCCCACATTGCATGATTTCTCATGTGTGGCCACTATATTTTTTCAAACCGTGAACCAATTAGTTTTCCTACCCATAATACTCTATTTCACCTTGCAGGGTTTCTTATTGAATTTTCATTATTTCCACAAACTATTCATCAACCATGAACTATTATAAAATCCCTAACATAATTTCAATCCTTTTTCAAACTCTCCTAAAATTCCAACAAACACATTACATACTTAAAAAGATTAATGGGAAAATTACTTACATGAATCCAAAGGGTGCTATAAATAACCATATCAACCTCCTATAAATATTGAAATTGAATAAATCACTTTAAAAAATTCTCATTTTGGTCAAATTTCAAGTTCATTTTAATATATTTTCAAAGAAATTTAAATATTTTTTTGATTTTTTATCTACCATCTATGTGTTTTATGCTTATTGGTGGTAATATAATAGAAATTGTGTTTAGAAATAAGTAAATATATAATTTGTTTAGGATGTTTTTTTATTATAATTATATTTTGATTCTTTTTTATATTTAATTTTCTAGTAAATATTAAAGAAGTGAGTTGTTTATCAGTGATAAAAATTATGATTATGTGTGATTAGTGTTTTGGGAATATAGTTGATAATTTTTTTTATTTTATAATTATATTTTAAGCCATATTATATTTTATAAATTAATAATTTAATGTAAATATTGAAAAAATTTGGATATATTTTATTAATATTAATCATATATACATATATAAATAATTTTTTTAATATAAAATGATTCAATTAATTTTTATGTAAATAAAATCATATTATTTAAATGATTGTTCACTATGAAAAGGTTTCAATCACTGTTTTCCATGGAATCAATATACATTTAAGTTTCATTGTTAGACCAACTAGTTAATTTGAAAATGTAATTGAAAAAAATAATGATTTTATAATAAAATATTTGAAGTTGATTTAGTGGGTTTGATCTCATACATCATCTATACTAAAACATAGTAGTTTTGGTTATGAGTATAGTATAATAAATTTCAAAAAACTGATACATGTTGGACTTAATGATACAATATGGGTGATAAATATTATTCCAACATAATATGATATATTAAACATGTCAATAAACAAAAAAATTTAATGATTTTTTAAATGTTTGGTTTGAAGCCTCATTTATTATTAATGAAAAGTGAAGACATCTTTAATTGGGTATAGGGATACCCCTTACATAGCCCAAAGGCCCAATGGGCATTTAGCCCATTACATGGCCCGTAGGCCAAATTTTTTGGTCCAAGGCCAATTCCATGAATAGTACTTCTACAGTACCTGCTGCTACAATGACCTGCCGCCAATACAATGATCATCGTGGCTATAGTGTGTCATTGCTACAATACCTTAACCCAATGGGTTTTGCACCCCCATTATTCATGTCAAATAACAGGGTGCTTACCACTATGCCAAACCCCGGCTACTATAAATAATGATGAAGGACTAGTTGATAAATTTTCTCATTCATATATTTTTAATTTCTTATTGGGAATAAAAATGATAACTTGAACTTTATAGGATTAATGGTTAATAAATATGATACTAGTTAGTCAATATAAGAAAATTTAAATCATTGAACCTCTATAAATTCAATAGTATAATAATTAGAAATTTTTTAGTAACCTAACATCAAATAAGGAAGTGTAGAATGACCTCAGTGTAAATACATATTTAGTTAATCATTTTTAGAAATGTTATCCTTAAATTTTAGATTAATGTTTTCAATATAATATTTTGATTTTTTAATATTATCATCCACCCATTAATATATTTTCCTAAAACATTTTTTGACCCAATATTATATTCAAAAAAATAAAATCCTAATGAGAATAATCAAAAATGATTACAAATTTATGTCAATTTAGTGAATAAAAATTTAGGATCTACATTGAATCTTCCTGAATTTTATATAGATATATTATATACATTATCATAAAATTATTTCTTAAAAGAATATATAATTTCATTTCCTATACCTTCTTAATTAAACCTATTGGAAAATTCTTATATTAATAGCCATCCCATCATTTCACTAACTACAAGTATCATGAGGGCCGAAATGTTAGTGGGAATGAAAATTCAATATTCAAAATTATTTTTAAAATAGAATGAAATTCCAAAAAAAATTCTAACAATTTATAAGATAAGTAGATTAGTAAAATTAAAATTTATAGAGATGTTTAATAAATTCTTATACTATGAATTAGATTTTTCTTCAAATAAATAATATTTATCATGGTTTACAACATATAACTCCGGATTTAATTGATATCTACATTGATTGAGGATTGATGAAAAATAATCTAGAATAAAATTGATTACTCCTTAGTAGAGTATCATAGAATTACGAAATTTAGAATCTTTATATAAAAAATGCAAGTATGGGAATCAGTAAGAATAAGAAAAAACTATTTTTCCTTAAAAGTAATCATTTTCTAAAAACAAAAAAAAATTAATTGATATGCCATTACTTCATATAATCGTTCATTTTTCATAATCATGTGAAACATAAACATATTCTTTTAAACCGTTGAATGTTTATTTTCATGATAGATCTCAATTTCTTTGAAAAAATATGATTTCAACCGACCACTAAAATATTATGTTTAAAAATAAAAAATTATGAAAGGTTATAAAATATTCTATAAATATCTAACATAAAAAAATAAAATAATGTATACAATTATAATAAAAATATACTCCACTTATAGAAAACATTACAAAATATATTTCCGATCATTTTGGTAAAAAAAATCAATCTTAAAGGATTAGGTGTTATAACTTTCTTCAAAATTTTGTTATTTAATAGAAAAATTGAATATTTTATTTTATTGTTTATCTTAATTATTTTATAAAAATGATTTTACATATGTAAAACCAAGAGATTTCAGTTATTAATTATAATTTAATATGTAATATTTTAAAAATATATTGTAATTATAAAAATGTATTTGAAAATTATTAACATATACATATTAATTTAATATGGTGAAAATCAGTCATTGGAGGTAATGATGTTTACATATCACAACATGAGAGTGGAGGAGGTAATAATGATAATTTTGGTTGACGAAGAACATCATCAAAAATTGAAAACATATTGAATAATTTTTGTACTAGAATAAAAAAATTCTAAAGGAACATAATTAAAATGTAATTAAGAATCATAATAAAATCATAAAAATCACAATCCATACCTGCCCAATTTTTCATTCCCATGTAGAATTAAGTTGGGATAGATAAAAATTATATACACAATGTTCTTTTACATAATCTTGTGTATCAATATTAGAAAACCCTTTCTAAATAAAATTTATCATATATGAATGTATAATTTTTTTAAAGGATCATTTTAAAAAAATGAATTTCATGATCTCAGTGTATGATTCTTCTATGTGGACTACACCCTTTTGGATATATTGAATATTCCATTAGTAAAATTATAACTTGGAATCATATATATGACATGTGGAATTTGATTATTCATATTTGGTTGGTAAATTTAAGTCATTGGATAATGTTTTAATCTTATAACCCTATAATCATATAGAAATGTGGGTTTGATGAACATTGTTAAAAGAACTCATACAAGTGATCATGGTTTTGTTTTTAAAAAAGTCATATATAAATCACCTAAAACTCATTTTTTTCATTTATAATCAATCATATTTATTATCGTGATATATTTGAGAAGTTTACATATTTCATTATTCATTATTGGTTAAGGTAACAAAATAACACAATATTTATTGAAATTATTTTATGGTTATCCACTCAATTATGAAAATATATTAATGTTATGAATATTATTAATAGATATTAAAATAAATGATATATTTTTTCATTATTACTGGATACAACATGGCTTTTCAACTCTTGGTAATTTAATATAGTATAAAATTATGATTTTATGGAAAACACATTATAATGGTGGATTATGGTGAACATGAATTTTATGGAATTTTTAATGGTGGATATAATCAAAATATGTGTTGTTATAGTCATATTGGAGAAGTTGAGTAGCCAATATATGGTTGATATCATTTTGGATATGAGGTTTTTTGATTAAATACTTGAAATTCATTTATATGATTCATTTTAATAAATGGACATTGTTATCACAACTGTGTTGTGTGAAAAGGTTAAAGTTTATAAATGTGTATATTTTAGATAAGCATTTCTACTATATAAGAATCTTCAATAAAAATAATTATTTAAATATTTCATAGTAGGACATTGTTTGATAATGATTGGAATTTTCCATGAATGAAATGACTATGTTTCATATGGATTATAAATTTTCTATATGTGTATTATAAAGAGATTTCATTAACAATTTTAACAATCTGTGGTTATAATCACTATGGTGATGAATATTCACGTGAAGAATTATTTCTTGAATTATGATATATTCACTAATATAATATTTTGGGACATCATAGGTAGACATGAACAATAATTTTAAAGTCATAACTGGGTGATATATTTTATTATTAATGGATAAAGTGAATGTATAAATGAATATAGATATTAATAATTAATCCTAAATTATAGAAATTCGTATGAACATTGGGAAGAATAAATCCAATTATAGGTGATATATTTTCATTAAGATATGATAACTGAATATGAGACTAAACTCTCATCAATTAGAATTGAAAATTTAGAATAATGAGTATTGTCATTTTGATACAGATTAATCATATTTGTACACATACAAAATTATTAAACAATTTAGTTATGGTTTTTTTTAAAAAAATTTTATAAAACAGTTGTCAAGATTTATTTTTATATAATTGAGATGTGATTTTTAATATTTCTATTTTTTTCCATACCACAGAATCCAAAACTTTTCATTAATAATGCTTTATGTAGTGCTCTTGGATTAATTTTATATATTATTAAATTTCATTATATATGATCCCTATAAATATCAATGTTTTTATATAATATAAAAATAACATTTTTTGAGGTATTTATTTGATTTTATTTCTAAAAAGAATAGAGATGAGTTTTTACTAATTATCATAGATGATCAATGGAAAAAGATAATTTTCTTTATATAGCCTGATAAAATCAATTCATGTTATATTACAATTAGGGGTTAGAATAGTGTTTTCAATGTGGAATTTACATAATATACTATTAATATATTTCATATATATAATTTCAATTGTTTATATACTTTTTTAACATGTCAAGATGCACTAGGAACATTCATGGGATGATAGTAAGCTGAGGGAACCACACCAACCCTATCTCCAACCAGCCACAGTCTAGTGACTTACACTATAAAGTATTTTGACATTTTTTATGTTGTATACTATATAAAACATCAACATATTGAGATAAATAATTTTAAAAATAATAATCAATACCAATATTAAAATTAAACAACCTAATTATACACTATTCTTGAGTGAAACTGAAAATGATAAGAATAATTACACCAGAGATAAAACCAATGGGAAATTAATTTCAAAAATAATAAACACCATTATAAAATAAAAATAATAAATGGAATTAAATTATCATACTCCATGATAAATGAATAAATATCAACAACATTTATCTATACAATATACAACCATACTCAACTCGTTGTTTCCTTGACTAGCTTTTATAGCTCTATTGAAATCATTATCAACTCTATACTATGAATTATATTCATAGTGATGACATGTGTTGTCATGAAACCCATGTAAGTGTGAGAATAAACATACCCAGAAATACAACCCAAAATATTATAGTTTAAATAATATAATATGTCAACTCATACCCTATTGAGATGGAAACATGATAAATGAAAAAGATTCCAGTTTTTTTTATGTTCATTATATTAATTAATGATATAAGAACCCAATAATGACATATCAAATCCATAACGAATTTATTTTACATAGAAAAAATTGTATATATAAAATCTAATAACAATCATAAATATTGGGTTTAAAAAATCATTTGTGCATAAAATATTAATAAAAGCCAAGATTATAGGACATATAATCAGAATAATTATATTTATATCACAAATTTCAATAACTATGGAGTCTTCCTCTATATAATTATAGAGGTAGACCACACCACACAACAGTGTTTCAACAGAGGAATAAGACTCAAATATTAAATACTCAAACATCATTGAGGGGTGACTCAATAAAGGGAATACCATCCCAAATAAATTAAGAAATGTTATCCAATAACATGTATAGAGTTTCAACCCTCTATGTGGGAAATAATTTAGAGCATTACCAGTAGAGGAGCCATGTCCTGACAGAAGGGTGAGTCCTAAATACATCTATATGGTGTTCTACTTCCACCACCTTGGAAATAGGGAGTATCAATATCCAAGAGTGATGTTTGGATACATATAATGAAAATTGATATCCTCATTCATAGATTTTTAGGACAGTAACCATATCCATTTTTCAAACTAGTTACCAATGAACTATCACATAAAAGTTGTTAGTGGGTCCACCACCCATACGACTAATCTATACCCCTCTCTTAAACCATTTTCTCAATCATATGGTGATAATTTCCTTTAACCACCCCTAAGACTACATAAATGGTACATAAATATATCTAATATAAAACTATCATTATTTATAAGTAAATAATACGAATATAATATTTACTAATCATAATTCAATGTCTAGTTTTGTATAATTTAGGGACATTGATGGTCAAATAGTGTGTGACATAAACCCTCCCAAACAAGAAATTTGGCCTCAATCACTGATTAGACATATACTTACATCAAATTTCTATGTTGTCCATTTCTATACGAGGTGTGGGAGTGTTGTACACAATGTTTAGGCTCATAAGATTCTAAAAAATCTTACACCATTACACCATTTTTCAAGATAAATTTATATATATTGAAAACTATCCATAGAGACATTTTATGTGTGACTCATGGTAAGATGTTGTTCCCTTTCCTGACACCAATTTTGTATCTCTAGGGGAATATAATGTGATTTAAATATAAATAATGTGTACACAAACCATGGAACAATGTTGTATTGACTTCTCATATAAATCATGAGATTCATTACCTATAGTGATTGAAATAGTTATATTAGTTAAATATGATCCCTCATACACCTAGGGTCATATAGTTCTAATTAACATGATATATGACCCTTTGTCAAACGCATGGTGAAATTTATGACTATTATTAAAACATAGTGGCCACAAGGAATTGTGTACATCATGTACACATCAGGTTTACACATCATAAGGTATTTATAAGTTTCTAAATTCATTGAGACATAACTACAAAATCTATGATATTTTTAATCCATATTCGCATGATGTTTATTTGGGTTTTCCCCATAAGATTTTTAGAAATGTTGGATCTTTCCATTAATATGATTTAAAAGTAACCCAATCATCTTCTATACTATCACACTACTGGGTGTCCTTAAAAATACTATCAGTGTCACTATCATAACTCCAAAATTTTGTTTCACCACAACATCCATTTTTGGTACGTGATACAATGATTTCCACTCCAATACTTTTCATCATGTAAATACATTTCTCGGTCACTAAAAATATTGCCTAGTGTCATCCAACTATCGAATATCATAGATCCAATAAAAATTTACCATATCTTTTCATACTAAACGCATCATGTGTCCCACTATCCAATGAAATATTTATCAAATTCTAATTATATTGAATGAATGATAATTCAATGGAATTATTAAAAAGTGCATGGGAAATATAATGTGATCAAACACAGTGGTATCCTTTTCAATAATTACAAATCATAATCTTGAAAATTATAAATAATTATAAATAATATTAAAGGGACTGATAAATTGAATAAAAAACATAATACTAATAAATATAACCATTGAATATGATATAGATTAAAAAATTGAGTTATATATTCTTTTTATTACTCATAGAAAATAAATACACTACGGAAAAAATTGGTATTAGTGACGGGTTATTTGCAACGGGATTATCTCCCATCGCAAATAACCCCAGCGATCTAGTTATTTGAGACGGGATATTCTCACCCATCGCAAATGGTGGCGCGACCTGCGTGCCAAACCGTGCGAAAGATATTTGCGACAGGATCCCTTTCTCGTCGAAAATAACCAGCGGCGGTAACATGTTATTTGGGACGGGAAGGGATTCTCGTCGCAAATAACCTGGCGGCAGGTGTTATTTACGACGGGACCAGTCGCAAATAATCCCTTTTATTGCCGCACATAATTAATACGGCCATGGTTATTTGCGACGGTCCCATCGCAAATAATAACAATTGCGACGGGAATACCATCGCAATAAACCCCATCGCAAATAATCTAACATATAAATAAAGCCAGCCTGAACATATTTTCCGAATCAGAACTACTTCTTACGAGTTTATATAAGTTGAGTGAATTTTGTTTTGCAAGCCGATTTCAAGGTGGTTGCGAGGATCATCCTACAAGTACAACAAATCCAAAGCTCGAAAACTAGTTTACGGGTTTTATCTGAATTTTAATTTAATATTTATTTAATGTTTTTGTTTTATATTTTTACATTATTTTTTATTATTTCGAATTAGATATAATTATTTTGTATTAAGGATGTATTAAATTTGATTTGTTATATTTAATTATTAGCAATTAACAATATTTAATAATTAAGTGACTGTAATTAGTAATTAATAACTGTAATTTTTTTTAAAGATAGTAATTAGTAATTAATGAATGTAATTAGTAGTTAATGAATGTAATTAGTTATTAATGAATGTAATTAGTAATTAATTAATGTAATTAGTAATTAATGACTAGAATTTGTAATAATTAGTCATAATTAGTAAAATTTTCCAATAATTTGTAATAATTTGTAATAATTAGCAATAATTCAAAAAAATATGAATAATTCAAAAAATAGTAATAATTATCAATAATTAATAAAAAATATGAATAATTCAAAAAATAGTAATAATTAGAAAAAATTAACAATAATTAGTAATAAGTAACAATAATTACTAATAATTAGTAATAAATAGTAATAATTACCAATAATTACCAATAATTAGGAATAATTAGGAATAATTTGTAATAATTAGTAATAATTACCAATAATTACCAATAATAACCAATAATTACCAATAATTACAAATAATTACCAATAATCACCAATAATTAGGAATAAATACAAATAATTTGTAATAATTAACAATAATTACAAAAAATTTGCAATAATTATCAATAATTAGCAATAAATACCAATAATTAGCAATAATTAGCAATAATTACCAATAACTAGCAATAATTAGCAATAAATAGAAATAAGTAGCAATAACTACGAATAATTAGCAATAACTAGCAATAATTAGTAATAATTAGAAATAATTACCAATAATTTGAAATAATTAGCAATAATTAACAATAATTACCAATAATTACCAATGATTAGTATTAATTAGAAATAATTACCAATAATTAGCAATAATTATCAATAATTAGCAATAATGACCAATAATTAGCAATAATTACCAATAAATATGAATAATTACCGATAATTAGGAATAATTACAAATAATTACAAGTATTTACCAATAATTACCAATAATTACCAATAATTAGTATTAATTAGGAATAATTAGCAATAATTAGCATTAATTAGGAATAATTAGCAATAATTAGCATTAATTAGCATTAATTAGCAATAATTAGCAATAATTACTAATAATTACCAATAATTACAAATAATTAGTAATAATTACTAATAATTAGAAATAATTATCAATAATTAGAAATAATTAGAAATAATTAGCAATAATTAGCAATAATTAGCAATAATTAGCAATAATTAGAAATAATTACCAATAATTATGGATAATTACCAATAATTAGGAATAATTAGCAATAATTTGGAATAATTAGCAATAATTAGGAATAATTACCAACATTTAGAAATAATTATCAATAATTAGAAATAATTATCAATAATTAGAAATAATTACCAATAATTAGCAGTAATTGCCAATAATTAGCAATAACTAGCAATAACTAGCAATAACTGGCAATAACTAGGAATAACTCTAAATAACTACCAATAATTAGAAATAACTACAAACAATTAGCAATAATTAGGAATAATTACCATTAATTAGCAATAATTAGCAATAATTAGGAATAATTACCTATAATTAGAAATAATTAGCAATAATTACCAATAATTAGCAATAATGAGCAATAATTACCAATAATTAACAATAATTAGCAATAATTAGCAATAATTAGCAAATAATTAGGAATAATTAGTAATAATTACCAATAATTAGAAATAATTATGAATTATTAGTAATAATAACCAATAATTAGCAATAATTACAAAAAATTAGTAATAATTAGTAATAATTAGCTAATTCCAATAAACATGCGTGATCAGTATCTTTCTCAATTATCTTTTCATCTTTGTATTGGTTTTAAGAAAACATCTATCTCCACATGTAATATGTTCATTCATTTTCAAAATAATCATCCTACTCACCAATAGAGAGGTGAAAGTGAATGAAAATATTACATGTGGAGACAGAATGATAAACACACAGATGAAAAGAGAATTGTAACGTAATGTAGAAAATTATATTATTTTAATATTAATAATAAAAATGTACTAATAATGTAATAATGTTATTATTATATAATTAATATTTATGAAAAAATAATATTAGTATTATTAAAATGATAAAAAATATATAAAATATTAAAATTATCAATATTCGTAACAGGTTTTTCTCTATTCTTAACATTTTCAATTCTTAAAGGGTTAATTTTTAGGTCTATCCCAATAAAATGTTTGTGTCAGTCATGTTTGATGTAAACTCTATAATTATCCTTGCATGTTTGATCAAATTAATATTATTTTTGTATAAATATTAATAGTATAATAATAATTACAAATAACTATTGGTAAATATCAATAATTATTAAGAAGTAGTTGTAATTAGTTATCCTCTCTTTTTGAGTGTTTTTTCTAACAAATTATTCAAAACCTATAATTCTTTTATATTTTATAGAAAAATATGGAACAAAGAGGTCGTCAACAATCATTATTAAATGACTGCATATGGATAAATCAACGTAGAAATCCAAATGGTTCTGGTTTAAATCCAATATATATTGAAGGTGTGGAGACTTTCTTTGAATTTGCGGCATAAAATCCAAAATTTGTTTCAGAAGGCATAATAAAATGTCATTGTAAAAAATGTGCACTGAGAACATTTGACACGTTTGACAAAGTTGGGGGACATCTCTTGCATTTTGGTTTTCAACCGGATATTGTTTTGTTGTTATCAACATAGTGAATGCAGTTCTACAGAAGGTGATACAAACATGATTCTGGATCCATCTCGGTTTCAAAGTTTAGTACATGATGTTGCAGGTCCATCTATGCAACATACAGAAACTCAGGATGATATTGATTCAACTCCGGAGTTGGCACACATTGAATTTTATGAGTTGTTGAGGTATGCTGAGGATGCGTTATATCCTGGTTGCAAGATAAGAAAATTAGAAGCAATTGCAAAATTTATGGTTATCAAATTAGATAATGGAATGTCAAACACATGTTTTGATCAAATATTTTCTTTGGTTAAAACACTGTTACCCAAAGGAAATGTTTTGCCTACAAATTACTATGAGAGTAAGAGGCTGGTTCCAAATTTAGGACTTTGATGTCAGAAGATTCATGCATGTTCAAATGATTGCATTTTATATTCTCGGGAAAATGAGTCATTGGATTGTTGTCCCAATTTTGGAAATCCGAGGTATAAAGAAGCTCAACATGGGAAGTCTAGCTTGATTCCTGTAAAACAGTTGAGATATTTTCCTCTTACATACAGACTTTAGCTGTAACACCACGAGATTTTATGAAAAATATTCTTTTAATTTAATTAATTTCTTCTGTTGTACGCTACACCAAGATTATCTTGTGCTATACGGAAGACCGTATTAGCTTGCAGTATACACAACCCAATTCATGGATCGTGTTATATACAATTTCAAGTTCATTTGATAATAGTCATTCTACACAACATTGAGTGTATATGTATATATTCAATGTATAAATGAAATATGGTTGGATTTTGTTATATGCAACAACAAAGGAGTCTTGCACAACATGCAACCCTAACATGGCTTTCATTACATGCAATCGTGACCTTCCTCGGCAGCGTGTGTAGTACGCAATACCGAGTTTCACTAAAAAACGATATATGTTTATAATATTATTATAAACTAGCTGTTATGAATAGTATTAGCTACATTTTGAATTATATAACATTATTATTCATTTTACACATTTTCTAGGACATGGTATGAGAACAAAATAAATTTTTTTGGGTAAAATAAGTATTTTTAAAAAAATGCAGTTTTTCCACCTTTTGATGGTGCACCCATTTTAAATATAATTTTTTAGAAGTTTATAAGTTGAATTTTAAAAAATAAACTTATTCATTTGAATCATGATATAAAAATTTACATTGGATAATGTTTTGATATTTTTCTGATAACATTCATATGTTAATGAATAGTAAAAACACGCTTTATTTTAATTAAAAACAACTTTTTTCATCGTAATAACTTATGTGGTTAAATTATAATATTGAATGGTTTTAAAGTATAAATATAATATATTTTTACCATTTAATATAATTTATGTCATTCGCATTTATTTTACCTTGAATTCGTAGGTTAAATCAGCTCAATCTTTTGCGATGTTTTAAACAAAAACCCATTTTCTTTCGGCAACGAGATTAATTTTAATTTAATTTATGAAACATTTGTATATTGAATTTGGAAAAATGGATTCCATATTTCGAATCAGTAGGTCCAAATTATTTTAATAGGCTACTTTTTATTTTTGGGCATTATGAATAGTAACTACGGTAAAATTTATTTACCATAGTTAAAGGTAAATCAGGTAATTAAGGGTAAATATAAGATTATAAAATTACTCTAACACCTTCCAAAATCCTATTGGATGAATAAAAATTGACCCATATCACATAAGGGTCGGATTAGATTCATTTAATGGACATTAGTCTTTGAAAATAAATTAATTATTATGAAAACCAAAGAAAGTGACAACATGTCACTCTCTTAAATCTTATAAGTATATTAATTTTAACTTAGTGATAAACTTCATGAAACTTCGAAACTAAATAGTATCCAAAAAGATAATAAAATTATCTACATCATATGAATTTATTTATAATTTTTAGGGATAAAATAATTATCATTAATTGTGACACAATAGTGATGAAGAAAATTTTTTATCTAGTGAAAAATCAAGAATATAGTTTTTATTAAACTAATAGTGACCATAAAAGGCACAAACTATAAGGCCCCAGCCTTAAACCTTACTTAATCTTGAGTTATTACATGATTACACATTGAGGATCTTTTTAGGTTTAGAGTTTTAGAGAATTAGATCATGAAACTTTCATTACATTCCACATTTAAACAAAGTGGTTACATAAAAGACAATATTCACTCTTCCCATCAACGGAATCATATTTAAAATAAAACATGGATTTTTTTTTGACAGATCCTTGACACTATAATCACATCATGTACCTTTCCCTTGACCTGTGAAAAAAATTTCAAAAACTTGGGATGAGCATAAAAATCTCAGTAAGGGTCATAAAAATATGGAAAGGAAACGTGAGTTCACATATACATAAGAATGAAATCATACGTTACCCATAAAACATTGGCACTTTAACATAACTCATCAAATCCTGAATAAATCATAGAAATCCTAAGACATAAATGGTAACTTGAGACATTCATAACATTCTTACGTAGGGAGTAACCCTCTTGGTTACGTTTAGAATACCCACCATAGTATATTCCATAAATCTCTTCATAAAAACCTTAACGTTTCACTCCTTCACGTTACCAAATGCATTGGAGAGCTATATCAGGCTCACCTGCCCATAGTTTATCAAGAAACCACCCGTCTTCATAATAATGCCCAAGAACCTCAACATAATCGTATCACATAAAACATGCATAAAAGAAAACATAACATTTCCACATTTCAATCACAAGATTTCAATACAACACATTGATATATAAACATTATGAAAACCATTTTCAATACCAAAATAAAATAAAAGAAAAACATTGTTTTTATTTTTGTTTTTAAAAAAAGGTATGGCTTGTAGAGGAAGTCGAAATTCTAATAATGGTCACGGCGGCGGAGAAGACCTTGTCGCCGCATACGTATGACAAAAAACATTCCATTTTTTCATTTAGTAAAATGCTTCATATAAAGAAAGATTCATTTTGGATAAACATAAAAGTAAAAGGGGTTTATACACCGTATAAAATAAGGTTGTGTATAAAATAAAATATGCCTCAATGAAACGAGATTGAGATGAAGTCCCATACAAAGGCGGTATCCTTGGTTTAAGGATAAATAAATTACATAATTATGTGTGACAAACGAATACACCGAATATAAGTGGATATTAAGTGTAAAATAATCAAATGTCATTCTCACATATTCAAAGGATGACATATTCAATAACTACTTGTTGAACCTAAAGAAATCGAAATTGGGTTAAGAAGTTCCCTTGATAGCCTTACGACGCCACATCAAAATGAGTTTATGAGAGATAAAAAGTGTATATCATCACATGGACATAAAATTTACATCAATAAGGATATTTGAGAACATATCCCAACATAACAATATGTAAATTAAAAGACCCAACAAAAGAAGTCTTTTAAAAAGAGGAGGGTGAAAGGTTCCCTTACCGACTTGGGTATCATTCAAAACATACACCCAATGAAAGAAGGACAATACATCATTGATGTAAATACTCATAATCTAAAGTATATTACACAAAGAGTAGAATAACGGGCAGTACATACACCACTCAAAGGAAATTGTGGCAAATGTAGCATAAATTTCACGGGAATAAAAGTGAAATGAAAAATCCATTACGAAAACTCGGCAGCCTAACGGCACCACATAAACCTTACAAAAATGGATTGATGAGATCAAATAGGGTATCTCATCATATTAACATAAAGTTTATAGAACGAGTAATATAAAAGAACATCCCCCAACATAACAAAGAGGGTCTTAAAAGAAGTGACATAAAGGAGAGTACTTAAAAACAAAGAGAGGTTAGATCTCTTACGAAAATTCGGCAGCCTAATGGCACCACTCAAAACATCCAAAATGGATTGATGATATAGAATAGGGTCACTCATCACATGAACATAAAAATTACAGTAAGTGTAATATAAAAAACAACTCAATAACAAGAAATATGAGCTTTAAAAGGAATGACATAAAAGAGTGTACTTAAAAAGAAATAGAGGAGTATGATCCCTTACCTCGGGTCTGACTAGACTCGATCGTTCTTTAATCTCCTGAATAATAAACCTGAGTTAATTTCTACTTCCTTAAGAACCTTTTTCAAGTTCATTATTCCCTTTATATCACTTATTACCATGTCATTAACACTATGTAATTATTTTAGTCAATAACGGTCGTTTAAATGATCAATGGTACTTGATTCAAAAATTGAACTCGTTAGAAAATAATTTTCCATGTAGTTATAGTTACATCATATCTAGAATAGTAGTGATGTTTTGAATATCATATATATACAGTATATATTCATTTAATGCTATTACATAGCATTTTGAGATAAAAATTAGAAGCACCGTTCATGGAGACGGTTGGCCGTACGTACGCATGAACGCTACTTTAATTTTTTTGTCATATTAATGGAATTAAAACAAAATGAAATATAAATATATATATGTTATAATTCCAGAATGATATACATAATTTAGATGTAATATATTAAATATATATCCATTATATATATGTACTTACAATAGTACATAACATTTTGTGATAAGAAATGAAATGTACCCTTCATGGAGATGGTAAGCCGTACGTACGGATGAACACTACTTCCATTTATATTACATATTTAATGGATTTAAAACATAATGATACATAATAGTATTCTAATTCCAGTATGGTATCATATATAATATCATTAAATGTATCCTTTATACGTACCACATATGGTATTAACGAATCAAATCACTTTGAGGGGGCGGTAGTCCGCACTTCCTTAAATGAAGATATCGCGTTTACCTATAATGGAAACAATAAATTTATGCCATAAATGAAAAATACATAAGCTTAAGTAAAACATAAAAATATTAGATATCATATATAAATATAGTGTCATCTTAATGGCCACCTTTGAAGGTGTTAGAAGAATGTTGAACAATCATTGTTTCGGGAGGCAGAAATTCGCCATCCACGGAAACAGTATGTTCTTTAACCATTAGATGTAGGTGTGTGTAAGTGTAGATCGAATCCTTCTTATAAAAACATACTATTATATTTAATATACTGGATTTGTTACAAAATAAATTAATAAAATGAGTTTAGGGGGTTGGAGAAAAAAAATAAAACAAAAGGACACAAGGGAAGACATTACCTTTAAATTGGGTAACTCCATTGGATTTGAGCTCAAAGGCTTCCTTGGGAAGACTTCTGCCCAAAGTGAGGCTTCAAGGAGTTAGAGAGGGATGTTTAGAGGCAAAATGGGCAGGTTTTGGCTGAGCCAAAGGCTTTGGAAGTTTGGGTAAGGAGGTAGAGGTGGGGGCCTTTTATAAGAGGAGAGGAGGGGCACTCTTGGAAAGGTATAAAATGTAACTTTATTTTCAAAAGGGTTTCGGTTTTTAAAGGTCCCACGTTGATGTATATCAAGGATAAGGTGATAAGGGTTCGAAATACACTCATACAATAAGTTTTTGACATGTGTAGGTCTTAGATATTACATTATCATTCCATTTTATTTAAATCGTTAAATAATGAGGTCATCGCTGCATCATCATGATGTCATACATAATTTAATTTATATAATGTCTAAAAATTATAAAAAAAACTACTATGATGTAATAAATCTTTTTATATTTCCGATGACTTTTTTTAGTCAAAAATATGACTTGTATAAGCCCATGTAAAAATTGTTTTAGTAAAACACTTCATGTTTGTGTCATTTTTACTTTAACATTAAATAAAAAGATATTTATGTCATTTCCCAACCAAAGTGGCTCCATGGGGTCCCCAAGTTGACCCATGGATTTTCTTGGTCGGCCATGACACATTTAATGAGGGTAGGACATGTTTCTTGGTCATTTCATTTTATTAAAACATTATTCTTACCATAAACTACACTAATTACCTCTAATCGCGATTAAATCTTAATAAGTTACTATTCACCAAAAAATTATTTGTATCCCATTGAACCACATTTTACTTCTTAATGACAACCATGTATGTAGGATTTTTGAAATTCAAAACACAAATATGGAAAAATTTCATTTAAACGGAAAAATCAGTTTTTATAAGTACCACTTATTCGTTTCACTATTCATCAAAATTAAAGTTTTTCAGAAAAATCACAAAAATTCACCCTAATCTATATTTGATATTCCGAATTCAAAAATGAAGTCTATTTTACAAAATTAAAAACATATAAGTAACATTAATTAATTTAATAATTAATTCCCACTGTCAGAGCAAATAGCGTGTTTTTAGGAAACAATAAGTATCAAAAGATTGCCACAAGTTAAAGTCTGCTTTCAAAGTGAAATTAATTCCAACGACCACTATTGGATAAAATGGTAAAAATATATTCTAATTTCAATTTAAAACCAATTCATAATATAATATAATCATATAAATAAATTATATTAAAAATAGGTTTTGAATTAAAATACAACATTTTACATTATTAGTTAAAAAAATGAACATTATCGGAAAGATACCAAAAATTTACACAAAGTAAATTTTGATGTCCCAATTCTTAAGAAGAGTTTTATTTGGTCCAATATAGTTTATAAGAGTGAAAAAAACTATATTTAATGATGGTTTTCCATCAAAAGGCGATAAGTGAACCTTTAGTGAAAACTAGGGCATATACGCCTAAAATTTAATTCTTTCCGTATTTTAAGCCTTTATATTTTATTGGATAAATGTAAAAGCATTTAAAAACATATATAATCATAAATTAGTTATTTATATTCATTCCAGTCAATACAACGGCTATGTGTTAACTACCATTTAAAATAAAATTATTTTATTATTAGAGTGCAACGTATGATTTCAAAGATACTTGTTGTTGCATATTGGGTACGCCATCGATCATAGCGTTACCTTTAAAATAATATTAATATTTTATTCAAAAATTTGGATAAATATGAAAATTTCATATTCTTTATTTACATGGGGTTTTACATCCTTCCCCCCTTTTGGGAATTGCGTCCTCACAATTTATATAATTGAGCTTGGAAACATCCTTGAAAGTCCCACATCAGAACAAGAGTCAGTAAAACAATCACTTTAAAAAAAGGAATATAAGTACAGAGGTCACCCGAGTTAACCCATACTAGGATTTCATGTAGAACAACATAGACATTGATGAAAAAGAAAAGGGTCATGTTCTTGGGGGAGAGTGATAGTAAACTTGTCTAGGAGAAAGTTAACCATAAGAAAATCACAAACTTATGATGGGTTAAACGGTATTTGATTCCCCAGTAGGAAAAGTTGATAGACAAAATTTTTGTTTTAAGTTTCTTTTTATATAGGAATTTATTCATATGGAAACATAATAAATTCTCATGTTGACTTTCAACTTTTACTAGATTCATTAATCAAACTCATATTTTTCCAAAAGATAAGTATTTAAGGAGACTTATTAGCATTAAGAGTACTATAATCAACATCTAAAGAATCACCTAATCCACCAAAGAGAACTATATAATTCCCATGTCTTTATGCTTTAACCAAAACCAAAAACAAAAAGGTTAGTACAAGGTCAGATAATCCAGAAAAGGATAACCCTTTAAAAAGAAAATCTATGCTTAATCTCCAAAATTTGTCCAACAAAACCCAAAGTTCAAAGAAGACCATCCGATGAACAATTTGTGAATAAAATTATTCAAAGTAAACCAATCTATGATTGAAACCCAAATATTTTATGTATTTAGTCACATGGTATTCCAAGTTAAATCATAACAATTATCTCCAAACAACATCAGTTGCTCCTAAAGACTCGTATTGAAAAGTAATTAACCTAATCACATATCCTCCATGATAGGTTAATAAATATCCATAGATAACCCGAAATCAACTTACTCTTAATTCATATAATCATCTAACTAAAAAGAATCAGTCAAACTATCCAGGGACTTCACGTAGTCCAGTGGTGGGCAATAAATACCAGTCGCACTTTGGTTGTGGGTTCAATTCCCGAAGCTTTGTCTGACGCGACGGGATGTCACACGGTCTGCGTGTTGTCCTTTTTATAAAAGTCCAAAAATATCCTTAAGATGTTTTATCCTCAATCGTTTCCTTATAACTTTAATTATCATCCGAATTCGTTACGATCTCAACATCTTAATTCTTGAAGTCTTATTTCATGACCATAAGATAAAATAAAACGATTCCCAAAATGAATAACATCATACCTTGATCATGGCGTCCACTCGCTTTCATCGTCATCTTGCTCACGTAGGTAGAAGTCCCATGCATTACAACAATGATTTAGAGATATTTCAAAATAATTTGATTCCTCCATTCAAATACACCTCATACAACATGGGTCATATGGGTGTTCACAGAAAAACAGTTTTGGAAAATAATCATGTTTGACATATAATTCCAAAACATCTGATAAAACATGATTTCTATAAAATAGTCGGACCGAAATTGAGTTGAAGCTTTATATTATTGGTCCTTTTAAAATACCATAAGTATGTGATCTGAGACTATATTTTAAAAGAAAATATAAATAGGTTGCGCAAGGGTCTCCTTCCTCAGCACCATTTTTAAAATCATAATATGCTTCAAATTCTTCTGATAAGGTAAAATATTTGAAAATACCTTGATAATATTTACCATTCATGAAAATAGAAAAATATTGTGAAAATAGTATTTGTCTAAAAACAACCCATGATCCATGATGATAACGAGGTATAGTGGAGGTGTTTGATATCTCAAACAACTACTTGCAAGTGAGTTGTATGCTAGAAAAATTTTCACAATCATCCGAAGATGAATTTGTAATAATTATTCCAAGCATGTCATCAGGAAGAGATAGGAATGTTGTTTGAGATCATTCTCCTTTCATTCGTAACCGACTTTACTTGACCTGAAAAAAATGTTATAAAACAAGGATTTAACTGAAATAATAGATATAGGGACTAATCATGTGTCTCACAAGAACTTCTAATCCCTAAAGTTGTCGAAACCGACCTTTGATACAAACTATAAGGCCCCAACCATAATACTTACTTAATCTTGAGTTATTACAATATTACACATTGATGATCTTTTTAGGTTTAGAGTTTTAGAAAATTAGATCATGAAACTTGCATTACATTCCACATCTAAACAAAGTGGTTACATAAAAGACAATATTCATTCTTCCCATCAACGGAAACAAATTTAAAATAAAACATGGATTCTTTCTTGACACATCCTTGAAACTATCATCACATCATGTACCTTTCCCTTGACCTGTGAAAAACATTTCAAAAACATGGGATGAGCATAAAAAGCTCAGTAAGGGTTATCAAAATATGGAAAGGAAACATGAGTTCATATATACATAAGAATGAAATCATACTGTACCCATAAAACATAGTCACTTTAACATAACTCATCAAATCATGAATAAATCATAGAAATCATAAGACATAAAAGGTAACTTGAGGCATTCATAACATTCTTACGTAGGGAGTAACCCTCTTGGTTACGTTTGTAATACCCACCACAGTATATTCCCTAAATCTCTTCGGATAAACCTTAACGTTTCACTCCTTCGCATTACCCAATGCATTGGAGAGAAATATCGGGCTCACCCACCCTTAGTTTATCACGGAACCACCCGTCTTCATAATAATGCCCAAGAACCTCAACATAATCGTATCACATAAAACATGCATAATTGAAACATAACATTTCCACCTTTCAATCACAAGATATCAATAAAACACATTGATATAAAAACATTATGAAAACCATTTTCAATACCAAAATAAATGAAAAGTAAAACACGGTTTTTATTTTTCTTTTAAAAAAAGGTATGGCTTGTAGAGGAAGCCGAAATTCAAATAATGGTCACGGCGGCAAAGAAGTCGTTGTCGCCGCATAAGTATGACAAAAGACATTCCCTTTTTTCATTTAGTAAAATGCTTCATATAAAGAAAGATTCATTTTAGATAATCAGAAAAGTAAAATGGGTTTATACACCATATAAAAGAAGGTTGTCTATAAAATAAAATATGCCTCAATGAAAGGAGATTGAGACGAAGTCCATACAAAGAAGGTATCCTTGGTTTAAGGATAAATCAATTACATAATAATGTGTGACAAACGAATACACCAAATATAAGTGGATATTAAGTGTAAAATAATCAACATTAATTCTCACATATTCAAAGGATGACATATTCAATAACTACATGTTGAACCCAAAGAAATAGAAATTTGGTTAAGAAGTTCCCTTGACAGCCTAACGGTGCCACATCAAAATGAGTTGATGAGAGATAAAAAGTGTATCTCATCACTTGGACATAAAATTTACATCAATAAGGATATATGAGAACATATCCCAACATAACAATATGTAAATTAAAATACCCAACAAAATAAGTCTTTTAAAAACTGCAGGGTGAAAGGATCCCTTACCGACTTGGGTATCTTTCAAAACATACACCCCATGAAAGAAGGACAATACATCATTGATGTAAATACTCATAAACGAAATTATATTACACAAAGAGTAGATTAATGGGTAGTACATACACCACTCAAAGGAAATTGTGGAAAATGTAGCATAAATCTCACGGGAATAAAAGTGAGATGAAAAATTCCTTACGAAAACTCGGCAGGCTAACAGCGCCACATTAATCTTACAAAAATGGATTGATGAGATCAAATAGGGTATCTCATCATATTGACATAAAGTTTATAGAAAGAGGAATATAAAATAACATACCCCAACATAACAAATAAGAGCTTAAAAGATGTGACATAAAGGAGAGTACTTGAAAAGAAAGAGAGAGGTTAGATCTTTTACGAAAATTCGGCAGTCTAACGGCGCCACTCAAAACATCCAAAATGGATTGATGAGAGAGAGTATGGTCTCTCATCACATGAATATAAAAATTATAGTAAGAGTAATATAAAATAACATCTCAATAACACGAAAGATTATATTTAAAAGGAATGACATAAAAGAGTGTATTTAAAAAGAAAGAGAGGAGTATGATCCCTTACCTCGGGTCCGACTAGACTCGATCGTTCGTTAATCTCCTGAATAATAAACATGAGTTAATTTATACTTCCTTAAGAACCTTTTTCAAGTTCATTATTCCTTTTATATCACTTATTACCATGTCATGAAAACTATGTAATTATTTTAGTCATTAACGGTCATTTAAACGATCATTGGTACTTGAGTCAAAAATTGAACTTGTTGGAAAACAATTTTCCATGTAGTTATAGGTAAATCAAATATAGAATATTATTGATGTTTTAAATATAATATATATCTAGTATATATCCATTTTATACTATTACATATCATTTTGAGATAAAAATTAGAAGCACTGTTCATGGAGATGCTAGGCCGTACGTACGCATGAACACTACTTCAATTTTTTTGTCATATTAATTGAATTAAAACAAAATGAAATATATATATATGCTATAATTCCAGAATGATATCCATAATTTAGATGTAATATATTAAATATATATCCATAATATATATGTACTTACAATAGTACATAACATTTTGAGATAAGAAATGAAATGTACCGTTCATGGAGACGGTAAGCCGTACGTACGCATGAACGCTACTTCCATTTATATTTCATATTTAACGGAATTAAGACATAATGATACATAATAGTATTTTAATTCCAGTATGGTATCATATATAATATCATTAAATGTATCCTTTATACGTACCACATATGGTATTAACGAATCAAATCACATTGAGGGGGCGGTAGTCCGCACTTCCTTAAATGAAGATATCGTGTTTACCCATAACGGAAACCATAAAGGTATGCCATAAATGAAAAATACAGAAGCTTAATTAAAACATAAACATATTAGATATCATATATAAATATAGTGTCATCTTAATTTCCACCTTTGAAGGTGTTAGAAGAATGTTGAACAATCATCGTTTCAGGAGGCAGAAATTCGCCATCCATGGAAACAGTATGTTATTTAACCATTAGATGTAGGTGTGTGTAAGTGTAGATCGAATAATTCTTATAAAAACATACTAGCATATTGAAGAAACTGGATTTTTTACAAAATAAATGAATAAAAAGAGTTTATGGGGTTGGAGAAGCAAAATAAAACAAAAGGACACAAGTGAAGACATTACCTTTAAATTGGGTAACTCTTTTTGATTTGAGCCCAAAGGCTTCCTTGGGAAGACTTCTGCCCAAAGTGAGGCTTCAAGGAGTTATACAGGGATGTGTAGAGGCAAAATCGGCAGGGTTTGGCCAAGACAAAGGCTTTGGAAGTGTGGGTAAGGAGGTAGAGGTGGGGGCCTTTTTTAAGAGGAGAGGAGGGGCACTCTTGGAAAGGTATAAAATGTAACTTTATTTTCAAAAGAGTTTCGGATTTTAAAGGTCCCACATTGATGTATTTAGAGTATAAGGTGATAAGGGTTCTAAATCCACTCATCCAATAGGTTTTGGACATGTGTAGGTCTTATATATTACATTATATTTCCATTTTATTTAAATCGTTAAATAATGAGGTCATCGCTGCATCATCATGATGCCATAAAAAATTTAATTTTTTTAATGTCTAAAAATTATAAAAAAATACTATGTTGTAGGAAATATTTTTATCTTTCCAATTACTATTTATTGTAAAAAATATGACTTGTATAACCCCATGTAAAAATTGTTTTAGTAAAACATCTCATGTTTTTGTCATTTTTACTTTAACATTAAATAAAAAGATATTTATGTCATTTCCCAACCAAAGTGGCTCCATGGGGTCCCCAAGTTGACCCATGGATTTTATTGGTCGACCATGAAACATCCAGTGAGGGTAGGACATGTGTCTAGGTCATTTTTTTATTAAAACATTATTCTTACCATAAACTACACTAATTACCACTAATCGCGATTAAAACTTAATAAGTTAATATTCACCAAAAAATTATTTTAATCCCATTGAACAACATTTTACATCTTAATGACAACCATTTATGTCGGATTTTTGATATTAAAAATAGAAAGATGGAAAAATTTCATTTAAACGGAAAATTCAGTTTTTATAAGTACCACTTAGTGGTTTCACTATTCATCAAAAATTGATGTTTATCAGAAAAATCCCAAAAATTTACCCTAATCTATATTTGATATTCCGAATTCAAAAATGAAATCTATTTTAAAAAATTAAAAACATATAAGTCACATTAATTAATTTAATAATTAATTCCCACTGTCAGAGGAAATAGCGTGTTTTTATGAAACAATTAGTATCAAAAGATTGGCACTAGTTTAAGTCTGATTTCCAAGTGAAATTAATTTCAACGACCACTATTGGATAAAATGGTAAAAATATATTCTAATTTCACTTTAAAACCAATTCATAAGATAATATAATCATATAAATAAATTAGATTAAAAATTGGTTTTGAATTAAAATACAACATTTTACACTATTCGTTAAAAAATGAACTTTATCGGAAAGATACAAAAAATTTACACAAAGTAAATTTTGATGTCCCATTTCTTAAGAATAGTTTTATTTGGTCCAATATAATTTATAAGAGTGGACAAAACTATATTTAATGATGGTTCTCCATCAAAAGGTGATAAGTGAACTTTAGTGAAAACTAGGGCATATACGCCTAAAATTAAATTCTTTCCGTATTTTAAGCCTTTATCTTTTATTGGATAAATGTAAAAACATTTAAAAACATATATAATCATAAATTAGTAATTTTTATTCATTCCTGTCAATACAACGGCTATGTGTTAACTACCATTTAAAATAATATTATTTTATTATTAGAGTGCAATGTATGATTTCAAAGGAACTTGTTGTTGCATATTGGGTACGCCATCGAGGAGAGAGTTCCCTTTAAAGTTATATTAATATTTTATTCAAAAATGTGGATAAATATGAAAATGTCATATTCTTTATTTACCTGGGGTGTTACACAAACCCCTGACCAAAACTTATTGGTCATGTAAATGTAAAACATAAGCATCCAATGGTCGAATATTTGACAATTTTTAGCCTTATAAAAGCGATTATGACACTTATATTATTTTATTTTGTATGATTCCAAAGTTTTCACCTTCATAAATTTAATAAATATAAAATTTTACAGATTGTGATTTTAAGATGATAAATTAGATTAAAATTATTATTGTGAAAGGTAATATATTTATCTTCATCATAGGATTTTATTTTTAATTTTTATGCAACAAACAAGTATATTGAATAATTATACAAAAATATTGGAGTAATTATTTTATTAACAGATAAACCAAATAAATGGTTTTAAAAATATTAAAAAAAATATTATATAAACTATTTAATGTAATCCACTAATTTTATGGATACATATGACCTTTTATGAATCTATTAAAGCTTTTAGTTCAGACATATATTCTGTATATATTTTATTTAAATTCAAATAAATAAATAGTGTCAAAATTACACTATTGTTATTTTATAAAAAAAACATATTATAAAATTGTTTAAAAATCACAAAAATATTTTACAATTATAAATTAAATTTATATGGTCTATAATGTTTTAAAGTAACCAATTATTAAAAATTCACAACAAATAAGTAATTATTTGTTATAATTTGAAATTTAGAATTTTATTACCACAAATAAACTTAAATAGATTAAATAAGGATAAATCAAAATGATAAGGTTTAAAATAAGATCCAGACATGTCTAAATTTGATTGGTTGATGATATTAAAACCATATCTCATATAATCTTAGAATATGTGTCATTTTTGGAGGTTTTTAAGTGGGATTAGATTTATTATAAATTAATATTTCTAAGAATTCCAAAGGTGCCCCTCTCCTCCCTTATAAAAGGGTACCTCCTCCCACTCTTCTGCACACCACTTTGAGGCTTCAAGCTCGGCCAAACCCTGCCAAATTATCTTCTCAACTTCCCTAGAAACATCCTAGATGTCCTGGTCTACTTCGAAGACCAATATTTGTGCCCTAAGAGGAGGTTTTAAAGAGGCGTATCAAAGAAGAGGTAATTTCTTCTACCGATTCTTTCAAACTTCTTTCTTCTTCAACTTCTTCTTGTTTAGTTGTTTCATTATAAAGTAATAACATCAGTATCACCAATATATTGATATGTTATTATAAATATTAAAAAACCCCATTTCACCTTCTATCCATCATACGGAAAACAAAATCACCGCGTGTGCGTACGTACGGAATAATGTCTCCACGCCGTGGTGTAATCTGTTTTTCCACCAACACCTTATATGGATGGGTATAATGGTGTAAAGAATAACTATAAATAGTTATTATAACATGATAATCATTCTGATATATTGTATCATCCACTCCAATTCAATTCAATAATTATGGAAATGATATCATCGCTCGTGCGTACGTACGGACTACCGTCTCCACGACGTGATGGGATTCACTCTCCATGTTAACCATTTAGGAATGATTATAAAGTATATATAAGAAATAATAATGAAATATATGACATTATAATGATACTCGATTTATGTATATATATATATATATGTCATCTAATTAATTCCATTCAACTAAATAAGGAAACGAAAACAGTGTTCATGCGTACGTACGGCCTACCGTCTCCATGAATGGTGTAAATTTTTCCATTTATCGATATATTATATATATGTATATTCTGAATATATATTATATATAAATCTTGTTTTATATTCTGTAATTAAGTAATCATTATCTATGTAATCATATGAGTAATTACAAGTCAAAACACGGACGGAAAATGAAATGATTTTACCCAAAACACCCTTTAACATGGAATTTACAAAAGAACGGGTAATATAAAGTCATAAGCGAAACATATATGATATAATAACAATGAATAATATTTTGTAGTAAGTTAATGACATTATTTAAATCATTATATAGGAGGTTTTGATACGTTCGAAGCATATCGGACCTAAGGGAAGGGATAATTTTGAAAATCTAATTTTTATCCGAGATTGCTTATTCGTACGTATTTACTGGGGTTATTTCCATCATCCATGTCCATTTTTTATAAAAGTGTTTTCATGTATTTTTAAAGTAATTTGTACCCATTATTTACTTTTACTACATGGTATTTAAGGAATCTTTCTTTTGTTTACATTACGAGGTACTTTTTTGACTTTTCCGGCAAAAGTACGAGAAGAATGTTTTTTAACTTATACGGCACGAACAGATTTTCACGGTTTTATAAATCCTTATTTTCATGAATTTTCCTCCAAAATATTTCATGAATATTTTGAACCAAATCTATTTATTTTAAATTTGAATGACATTTTGTGAAAAGAAAATGATTTTGAAGAAGAAAGGATATTTTCCTCAAGAATATATTTCAAGTGTCTAATCAAAACCATTTTTCATCTAAGATGAAATTATTTCATATGTGTATGTTTCAAGTATAATGTCTCTATGATTTACATGGTTTCACTTTCCTTATTATGAAAATGATATCCATTTCTTTTATATGGATTATGTGATGATTGAATGATGTTTATGAAACCCATTTTATTTATTGGGTTATTATGAATGATGTATGTTTATTTTGGGGCCCAAGTAAGAATGATTTAATTATGAGATGGGTGGGACCAATATCTCCCTCTAATTCATTGGGTAAAGATTTATATCTCATGAGATAGACATGGTTGGAATGGCAAGTTAAACCGGTTCAGTAATACATGACTGGAAGGAGGAGTGAACTCGATTCAGAAAGGGACTTTGTCCACTAAGATAGTCTTGGTAGCAATGCCTTGGCTACTATGGAAATAATATCATGTGCTTAATGGTTGCCACAATTACATGTTTTATTCCTATTCTATTTTATTATTCTTAATGTTTCTTTATGATCTATTCATTACGTACTTGCATGTTTTATGTCATTGCTCATGCTTCTGATGTTTAAACATTATGTTCATGTTTTTAAGTTCAAATGTAGATGGTATGTTTTATTATATCCATGCTTACCCTTACTGAGCATTTGAGATCACCCTTTTTATGTTTTCTTTTCCCCAGGATATAAAGAATGGTTTTAGGTATGAAAAAAAAGGTAAGATCTTTATGGGAGATGTTGAATATCTTTCACCACGATTAGACGATTACATTCCAAGTTTCCAAAGACACTAAACTATTACGATTCTTATGTGTCTGTTTTTATTATGTATTAAGTATTCCACAAAATTAATGTAATGTCCATGTACGTCAAGCTTCGGGTCTCTACAGTTGGTATCAGAGGAAAGGTTTAGTCAACCTTAAGAAACTAGGATGCATGAACTTTAGTGACATCCCTAGAGATATTTCTAATGAATGTCTAGGGATGTCTCTAAGGTTAAGTATAAGTATAGGTTATAGTCCTAGAATTATATTAACAATATTACATTAAACCTAAGATGTTAGATATTGAAGTTACTCCCCCTTTATGATGATTTTTTCCTCTCACACTATTCTTTTTGGGTTTTAGAAAATGGCTGGAAACAAGATGATTCACAATAATGTAGGATATGATGGACAATGGAATGATATTCTTCATGAGAAACCAAATGAAATGGGATTTGGAAGTCCAAACATCATTATTATGCCAAATCAGCAATCTCATAATATGATCAATAAACTCAAATTTGGTAAGTTTCTTGACTCGACTAATAAGAGAACGATGGAGTTTCATGATGATCATAGAGAAATAAAAGTTCAATATCCCCTATGTAAATCATGTGGAAAAAGGCATCAAGGAGAATGTTTCAAAAGAACTGGAAGATGCTTTGGGTGTGGAAAATAAGGACATAAAGTGAGTAAGTGCAATGGAAAAGGCTCAGTTAACCCCATAGATGAGGATAATGGTATTGCTACGACATCAACAATGGTTAAATGTTTTAAATGTGGAATGTATGGGCATTATGCAAACCAATTCCCTAAGGGAAAGTCTCATGAAGAGAATTAGTACGGCCGTATGGGTAGTATTTATATTGATGATGATGAAGAGACTACAAATGATATGTGAGATGAAAGAATTTTTGAAGCTCGGTCAATGGTTTAAGAAGGTAGTAGAATGAATACATGTTTATCAAGTGTAATGTTGTAATCTCATGGTACTATGGAATAAAGATACATCTAAAGATTGTTACACTGTTGTCTTTCCTTGAGTTTTGAAAGTGGATGATTAATGGTACCAGTATCCTTGAACGGTTATTCAGATTTTTTTGGAATGTAGATGATATGCTCATAATGAAGGTATAAGGAGGAAATTAAATGTTTGATTGTATTCATGAGCTCATGAATGATATAAGGAGAATGTTATATCATGGTTTGAGTATATAGAATTTTTGGATTTTGGTATGTGGAGAGAGTTAACTTTTGATAGCATTCATGTTTTCACTAAGGGTCAATGGGTATGCATTTTTCAAGAGAATACATGATTAAGGTATTCACATGATTGGAATGTGACCAACAAGATATATGGGGGATAAATGATGGTATTCACATGCTTGGTTGATGACGTTTCAAGTAATCATTTTCTTTATACTATGAGCTTGGACAAAAGTATTTTATATAAGCCTAAAGATTGGAATGGATTATGTTAGACATAATTTAGTATTGTTTAAGGATAGAACATTTTTTTGATATTATTGATGGGATGTTATAGTAATGTAGTTTTAAAAAAAGAACAACATGCAGGACGGGTGATAGCTCATCGCGTTAGACAAGGCTTTGGGAATCAAACCCACAACCAAAGTGCGATTGGCCTTTATCGCATACCACTGGCCTACAGGAAGTCCCTGGTTAGTAGAAACAAGTTTTATTTTCTTAAGCAGTATGATATATGAAGTATAAGTTCATTTTTGGAACCATATATGATTAATCTAACCATATGATGGACTTATATCTTTTGCAAACCTTTTGATTGAAACAGATGGAATGACCCATCATTCTATCACATGATCTGCTAACACATCACGAATAATAAATTCAACTTCATTTCATTAAGGGATGAAGTGGAAATTGTTCAATTCATGAAAAACAATGATATTGTACCAAAATCATGTAAGTATTTCTTTTAATTCATCAACCTTTTGGAAATGATCTTGAAAACCAAAAATGTTTTCCTAGTGACCTTATATCCAATGAATCAGATGGTACCTTGGATCATCACAAATCTATGGCTTTGTGATTGTTGGCTTTTTCATAGCCATGTTATCTACCAGTCTCTATCAGAACATGATGGTTATATTTCTCTTTCATATCCATATTTTCATCTATGTTCTTCTATGTGGAAACCCAATGATTAGTTTATTTGGGTAACCGTTACACTTCATACTTTATTTTTTAAATATAAGTTTTGGTATTCCTTTTTACAATGTGGCTTTCAATTAAAGATACTATCAAGTTGGAAACCATTTATAAGCCCGATGAATTTCGAGGGCGAAATTCATTTTAAGGGGGGTAGAATGTATCACCCTGAGATTTTATGAAAATTTTCTTTTTAATTTCATTAATTTCTTCTATTTTACGCTACAGAAAGATTATTTTGTGCTATACGCAACACCGTATTAGCTTGCAGTATACACAACACAATTCTTGGATCGTGTTATATACAACTTCAAGTTCGTTTGATAATAGTCATTCTACAAAACATTGAGTGTATATGTATATATTCAATGTATAAATGAAATATGGTTGGATTTTGTTATATGCAACAACAAATGAGTCTTGCACAACACGCAACCCTAACATGGCTTTCATTACACGCAATCGCGACCTTCCTCAGTAGCGTGTGTAGTACGCAATACCAGGTTTCACTAAACAACGATATATGGTTATAATATTATTATAAACTAGCCATTATGAATATTATAAGCAATATTTTGACTTTTATAACATTATTATTCATTTTACACATTTTCTAGAACATGGTATGAGAACAAAATAATTTTTTTTGTGTAAAATTAGTATTTTTAAAAAAATGCAATTTTGCCGCCTTTTGATGGTGCACCCATTTTAAATATAATTTTTGAGAAGTTTATAAGTTAAATATTACAAAATAAACTTATTCTTTTGAATCATGATATAAAAATTTACATTGGATAAAGTTTTGATATTTTTTTGATAACTTTCATAATTTAATGAATACTAAAAACACAATATATTTTAATTAAAAACAACTTTTTTCATCGTAATAACTTATGTGGTTAAATTATAATTTTGAATGGTTTTAAAGTATAAATAGAATATATTTTTAAAATTTAATATAATGTATGTCATTAGCATTTATTTTACCATGAATTCGTAGGTTAAATCAATTCAATCTTTTGCAATGTTTTAAACAAAAACCTGTTTTCTTTCGACAACTGGATTAATTTTAATTTAATTTCCGAAACTTTTATATATTGAATTTCGAAAAATGGATTCCATATTTGGAATCAGTGGATCCAAATTATGTTAAAAGGATACTTTTTATTTTTGGGCATTATGAATAGTAACTGCGGTAAAATTTATTTACCATAGTTAAAGGTAAATCAGGTAATTAAGGGTAAATATAAGATTATAAAATTACCATAACACCTTCAAAAAATCTTATTTGATGACTAAATATCGACCCATATCACCTAAGGGTTTTATTAGATTCATTTTATGGACTTTAGTCCATGAAAAAAAATTAATTATTATTAAAACCAAAGAAAGTGACAACATGTCACTCTCTTAAATCTGATAAGTATATTAATTTTAACTTAGTGATAAACTTCCTGAAACATCGAAAATAAATTATCTACAGAAAGCTAATAAAATTATCTACATCATATTAATTTATTTATAATTTCTATAGATTAAATAATTATCATTAATTGTGACACAATAGTGATGCAGAAAATTGTATATCTAATGAAAAATCAAGAATATAGTTTTCATTAAACTTATAGTGAAAGTAAAAGGCACAAAACCCTGACCAAAACTTATTATTCATGTAAATGTATAATATAATCATCCAATGGTGGAATATTTGACCATTTTTAGCCTTATAAAAGCGATTATGCAACTTATATTATTTTATTTTAAATGATTCCAAAGTTGTCACCTTCATAATTTAATAAATATAACAATTTACATATTGTGATTTTAAGATGATAAATTAGCTTAAAAGTATTATTGTGAAAGGTAATATATTTAACTTCATTATAGTATTTTGTTTTTAATTTTTATGAAACAAATATGTATATTGATTAATTATACAAAAATATTGCAGTAATTATTTTATTAAGAGATAAACCAAATAAATGGCTTTAAAAATAATAAAATAAATATTATATGAACTATTTAATGTGATCCAACAATTTTATAGATAAATATGACTTT
The DNA here is from genome assembly GCA_963277665.1 of Viscum album. Classification (NCBI taxonomy): domain Eukaryota; kingdom Viridiplantae; phylum Streptophyta; class Magnoliopsida; order Santalales; family Viscaceae; genus Viscum; species Viscum album. The sequence goes on along the minus strand of OY728142.1, from coordinate 1,179,616,329 downwards.
TCATGAATCTATTAACAGTTTTAGTTCGAACATATCGTTTGTATATATTTTATTTAAATTCAAATTAATGAATAGTGTCAAAATTGACACTATTGTTATTTTATAAAAATAACATATTATAAAATTGTTTAAAAATCACAAAAAAATTTAAAAATTATAAATTTAAATTTATATGGCCTATAATGGTTTAAAGTAACCAATTATGGAAAATTCACGACAAATAAGTAATTATTTGTTATAATTTGAAATTTAGAATTTTATTACCACAAATAATCTTAAATAGATTAAATAAGGATAAATCAAAATGATAAGGTTTAAAATAATATCCAAACATGTATAAATTTGATAGTTTGATGATATTACAACCCTATCGCATCTAATCATCGAATATGAGTCATTTGTTGAGGTTTTTAAGTGGGGTTAGATTTATTATAAATTAATATTTCTAAGAATTCCAAAGGTTCCCCTCTCCTCCATTATAAAAGGGCACCTCCTCCCTATCTTCCTCACACCACTTTGAGCCTTCAAGCTCAGACATCCCCTAACTAATTCTTTTCTCCACTTCCCTAGAAACATCTTAGATGTCCTGTTGTAATTGAAAGACCAATCTTAGTGCCCTAAGAGGAGGTTTCAAAGAGGTGTATCGAAGAAGAGGTAATTTCTTCTACCGATTCTTTCAAACTTCTTTCTTCTTCAACTTCTTCTTTTTTAGTTGTTTCATTATAAAGTAATAACATCAGTATCACCAATATACTTATATGTTATTATAAATATGAAAGAACCCCATTTCACCTTCTATCGATCCTACGGAAAACAGAATCATCGCGCGTGCATACGTACAGAATATCGTCTCCACGCCGTGGTGTAATCTGTTTTTCCACCAGCACCTTACATGGATGGGTATTATGGTATAAAGAATAAATATACATAGTTATTATAACATAATAATAATTCTTATATATTGTATCATCCACTCCAATTCAATTCAATAATTATGGAAACAATATCATTGCTCGTGTGTACGTACGGACTATTGTCTCCACGACACGATGAGATTCATTCTCCATGTTAACAATTTAAGAATGATTATAAAGTATATATAAGAAATAATAATGAAATATATGACATTATAAAGCTACTGGATTTATGTATATAAATATATGTATGTCATCTACTTAATTCCATTCAAATCAATAAGGAAACGAAAACAGCGTTCAAGCGTACGTACGACCTACCATCTCCATGAACGGTGTATTTCTTTCCATTTATCGATCTTTTATGTATATGTATATTCTGAATATATATTATATATAAATCATGTTTTATATTCTGGAATAAATTAATCATTATCTAAGTAATCATATGAGTAATTACAAGTCAAAACACGGACGTCAAATGAAACGATTTTACCAAAAACACTCTTTAACATGGAATTTACAAAAGAACCGGTAATGTAAAGTCCTAAGTGAACCATATATGATATAATAACAATGAATATGATTCTGTAACAAGTCAATGACATTATTTAAATCATTATACAGGAGTTTTGGATACGTACAATGCATATCAGACCTTAGGTAAGGGAATTTTTGCAAATCTCATTTTTATCCGAGATTGCTTTTTCGAACGTATTTACTGGGGTTATTTCTATCATCCATGTCCATTTTTTATAAAAGTGTTTTCATGTATTTTTAAAGTCATTTTTACCCATTTTTGACTTTTACTACATGGTATGTAAGGAATCATTCTTTTGTTTACGTTAAGAGGTACTTTTTTGACTTTTCCGGCAAAAGTACGAGAAGAATGTTTTTTAACATATACTGCACGAATGGATTTTTATGGTATTATAACACCTTATTTTCATGAAGCTTACTCCAAAATATTTCATGAATATTTTCAACCAAATCTCTTTATTTTAAAATTTCATGACATTTTTTAAAAAGAAAATGATTTTGAAGAAGAAAGGATATTTTCCTCAAGAATTTATTTCAAGTGTTTTATCAAAAACATTTTTCATCTAAGATGAAATTATTTCATATGTGTATATTTCAAGTATAATGTCTCTATGATTTACATGGTTTCTCTTTCCTTATTATGAAAATTATATCCATTTCTTTTATATGGATTATGTGATGATGGGATGATGTTTATAAAACCCATTTTATTTATTGGGTTATTATGAATGATGTATGTTTATTTTGTGGCACAAGTAAGAATGATTTCATTATGAGATGGGTTAGAACTATATCTCCCTCCAATGCATTGGGTAAAGATTTATATCTCATGAGATTGACATGGCTGGAACCGAAAGTTAAACCGGTCCAGTAATACAGGACTAGAACAAGGATTGAACTCAATTCAGAATGGGACATTGTCCACTAAGATGGTCTTGGCAGCATTGCCTTGGCTACTATGGAAATCATATCATGTGATTAATGGTTGCCACAATTACGTGTTTTATTCCCATGCTATATTATTATTCTTAATGTTTCTTTATGATCTATAACTTACGTACTTCCATGTTTTATGTCATTTCTCATGCTTTTGATGTTTAAACATTATGTTCATGTTTTTAAGTTCAAATGTATATGGTATGTTTAATTTTATCCATGCTTACCCTTACTGAGCATTTGAGCTCACCCTTTTTATGTTTTATTTTCCCCAGGATATAAAGAAAGGTTTTAGGTATGAAAAAAGGGTAAGATCTTTATGGGAGATGTTGAAGATCTTTCACCACGATTAGAAGATTATGTTCCACGTTTCCAAAGACACTAAACTATTACGGTCCTTGTGTGTCTGTTTTTGTTATGTATTAAGTATTTCGAAAAAGTAATGTAATTTCCATGTACGTAAAGCTTTGGGTCTCTACATTAGCGTTTATTCATGTCTAAGAATACAACAATAATGATGTGATGGCACAAAAAGAATATTTCAACCGATAAAATCTTGGATCATCCGTCCAATGGTGATTCACGGAAAATTTTTGATAGAGTGCATCCAACCTTTGCTTTAGAAGCCCAAAATATTTGACTGGGTCTTTCCACAGATGGTTTCTATCCATTTGGATCTTATGGTAGTCTGTATTCATGTTGGCCTATATTTTTAACTCCATACAATTTACCTCCATTGATGTTGATGAAGGATCCCAATATCTTTTTGACCTTAATAATCCCAGGACATCCGAAGAAGAATATTGATGTTTATTTGAAACCATTGACTGATGAATTAAATATATTGTGGAGTACTGGTGTCAGTACTTATGATGTTACTGTGAAATAGAATTTCATACTAAGAGCATTATTTATGTGGACAATTCGTGACTTCCCGGCTTATGGCATGTTATCTGGCTGGAGTACACATGGGTTGGAATCATGTCCTTTCTGTATGGGAGAGAACAAGGTATTTATGCTTGTCCATGAAAAATAAACCATTCTCTTTTGACTTTCATCACAGATTTCTTCCAGCTGATGATCCTTTTCGCAGAAACAGATCTCATTTTAGAAAAGGCCCAGTTGAAAGGGATGGACCTCCAAAAATGATATCAGTTATGGAGTTAAAATCAAAGGTATATTCATTACCTCACATCACATTTGGACCCACAATAAACCAACAAAAAATTTCTGGTTTTGGGAAAGAACACAATTGGCTAAAACGTAGAATATTTTTTGGATTTTCCATATTGGTCTGATTTGCTGGTCCTCCACATGTTGGATGTCATGCATATTGAGAAGAACTATTTTGAAAATTTGTTTCATACAGTTTTTGATACACCAGGAAAGAGAAAAGATAATGTAAATGCACGATTAGCTTTTGCCCAAATTTACAGGCGTCTAGAACTCGAACTGTTTGAGAATTTCAGAACAGAAATATTAATGAAACCAAAATCAGCTTATAGATTTTCCAAAAATGCCGCATATTATTTTGTCAATGGATTGCAGATTTGAGACTTCCAAAATGTTGTGCTTCCAATTTGGGTAGATGCGTAAATATTGGTCATATTACCAGATTAAAAAGTCATGATTGTCATGTTATAATGGAAAAACTTCTACCCATTGGATTAATAGGCCTGTTGAATTTAGTGATATGGGATTCCGTAACAGGCGTATCTTAATTTTTTCAAGACATTTGTGCAACGACAACAACTTACAATGCTCTATGAAAATATGAAGAAGATGTTGTTGTAATTATATGTAAACTAAAAAAATATTCTCGCTGTCTTTCTTCAACTCAATGGAACATTTGATATTACATTTTCCATATGAAGCAAAATGTGGAGGTCCGATACAGTTTCGATGGATTTCCCCACTCGAAAGATGCATGTAGAAATTGAAAAAAAAGTACATAACAAAGCATCTGTTGGAGGATCTATTGCTAAAGCTTATTTGCAAGAGGAGATATCTTTTTTCTGATCCCACTATTTTGAATATGAGTATCCTTAAAAACACAACAGTATGAGACATAAAAAGGGAAATATTGATTAAATCGACAATCAATTATCTATTTTTAACCACTCAGAGCATGGTTTTGGTGGAGTTCATGAAAAATGGATTTCAGATGATGAACATCACAAAGCTCATACGTATGTTCTGCTGAACTGTGAAGATATGATAACATTTGTACTGTAAGTGCTTCAATAACTTTTCTATTATTTATGATACAATAAATAACATTGTTTTTTATAGATTGTATGATAATCATATTAATAAACAACTTCCAGAAATTACAGCAGATTATCTCGAAGAACGCAGAACAAAAAAATTTTCTCAGTGGTTTCAAATACTGGTAACATAAAATTTTCATACTTTAACATCTCCTTCAATTTATAGTTTACTATATTGATAATTATTTCAAAAAAATTCATGAGTCTCGACATGCTGATAAAATTGACAAATGACTTTGTATATTAAATAACCCACCATCCAAAATGGTGAAATCTTTTAATGCATATGTGGAGAATGATTTTAAATTTTATACACATGCATATGGGGAATAAAAAAACAATGAACAGTGGAGTTTTCTTGAGAGGATCTCATCATAGAGAAAATGATGTTGACTTTTAAGTCATACTTGATGAAATCATTGAACTCTGTTATCTAGGAAAACATTACATAACAATTTTCAAATGTCGGTTGTTGGATACTGAGAGAGGTGTGTGTGTTCATCCGACTCATGGAATCATCGATATTAAATGTAAAAGTGTTCTTGTAGTAAATGAACTATTCTTACTGGATCAACAGGAAAATCATGTTTATTATGCAAATTACAATGCTATGTCAAGATACATGACTGATTGGTGGAGCATAATAAAAATGAAAATTCGAGACAATATGTTTAGTCAAAGTGAATGTTCTTTCACTGAAGTTCAAGGAATTGAACTTTTTCAAGAGAGTACTCAAAATCAATCTTTTTTACAAAGATTCATGAGTATATATGATGACACCCGTCAATTAAGAGTCAGTGATGATGACGATGATGTTAATGACGTCACAAATGAATTTGAAAGGGTAAGAGATGAAGCAACTGGAACTCAAATGGATATTGATGATATTGAGGAGGAATATGAAGATGACATTGATAGATATGAAGATGATGATGAAGCTTAACATTGATACAATTAAATGGTAGTTATATATAATCATACCTAATATATATGTATATATAATATTAATTATCAATTATTTTCTAACAACATTCGTTTTCTGTTTCATATGGATGAGGACACATTTCATGAGTTGGCAAATGCTGACCTATCATTCAATGCAGACGAGTTGTTGGAACCTGACCGTCAGCCTGAAGGCGCTTCAGGGGGTACACTGAGGGGGTGTGGTCTTGAAGGAGTGATTATTCATGACCCCATCCCCGAGCGACGTCCACATCTTGGGTTCAATCCATGCACCCGGAGGTGTGATAACCTGTGCATTTTACTACGATTTAATTAATCTATTTACATAATAAATGTTGATTATTGTTTTTATAGTTTTCTTTATATAGCATTTGGACAGGGCAGTGCTATTTTGTGCAACTATTTTTCTCATCCATGGACGACATTGGAGAATATTACCATTGATGTACAGCAGTCCATGTTCGGCCATTTGTTGTTACGTACATAAATAAAAAATTTTTATTTTGAAATTTATTTCATTTATAACTTGATATTTTGAATTATTTGTAGGGTTTATGGTATTCGATCGAGGATATAATGCGTGATTCCATCCACGAGGCATGGCAGGTGGCCATGCGTGATTGCTTTCATCAGTTTTTGCACAATCTAAGAAGAGCTGCCATGAAGAAAGCAGGAGTGTCAGATTTTGACGAGCCATGTGGAGCACACCAACCAGAGTAATTTCATACCACGTATGTTATGGATTATGTGCACACTGGTTGAGTGGTGGCTTTTAGAGGAGATCATCGATGGTGAGGCAGAATCAGGGGAGACAGGAGGTGACTCATCGAGTTGGGAGTCGTACTTTCAGTACTCATAGATAGAATTTGGTATGTACATTTTTTATAAATATTTTATATAACATTAAATGTTAACAATTTATTTTATATTCTTATAGGCTGTCGAGCACCCCGATATTACGGAGTACGACGAATATTAGTGGATCTACAGTGATCCAGCTACTCCGGAGCTAAGAGGTGATTGCCAGCATCACATAGTGGTCAGTATTATTTGTTTTCAAGTTTAAAAATTAACTGCATATAATATATTCACAATTTTAATTTTAAATTGCAACTATATGAGTCATATGAGACTGTAGTGTCACAGACCCAGCCTAAGGGTCAGGCCGAGGCATCATATCAGACCAGTGGCCATCAGTCTGATGAGGTTGCATGGATGCAGGCGACCGAATATGACTTAGAGAAGGGTCGGGTAGTCTGTATCGGCTCACGACTAACTCCCGGAGATTATTATGGTAGTGCTGCGATGTCGACATTCAGTTTGAGAGGAGCTCGTGCATCTTCTTCCGCTACACAGTATGAGGATGGGTTGCGATCTCAGACTGAGTTGATAGAGAGTCTCCAAAAGAAGCATGAGGAGATGTTTCGGCAGCAGTAGTAACATGAGGAGGAGCGCCGACAACAACAGCAGGTGTACGAGGAGAAGATGATTCGGTGGCAGCAGCAACAACAGGATTAGATGAAGTACATGCGCCGACTCACTCGTGCCTTAGGGATAGAATTTCCTCCACCAGCAGATCCCCCCCTCCCCCTCCTCCTTCAGATTAGTTATTGTTTAGATGTTATATATTTTGTAAATTTAAAATATGACATTTTTTCTATTCAGAGTTTATGTCTCTCTTATACTGGTGTCAATATTATATTATTTAATTTCTATTTGTTTTTAATACATTATTATTTATTTTTGGTATTTATTTTAATGTTTTTTTATTTTATTAATAATAATATAACTCTTTGTATTTTATTAATTTTTTATATTTCTTTTTGAAAATGATGATAATTTTCATATTTTCAATTTCTAATTATTTTAATAATATTATATTTTGTATATTTAATACATAAAAAGTTTCAAAAATTTTAATTAAAATTTTAATTTTTTTATTATTTATAATAATATGCATTCACTATATTATTATTATTATTATTATTATTATTATATAATATTATTTTATTTATATTACAATATTAATATTATTAATAAAATTATTCATATTTTATAATAATAATTTTTTATATATTTATTTAAATTTGTAAATATTTTAATTTAATTATAATTTTGTAAATATTTGAATGATTTTTTGTTTTAATATCTGAACGAATAATAATTGTATTATTACTATTATAATATTAATTAATATTTTTTATTAATATTTTAATTTTTTTTATTTTTTTATACGTATTTGCGAAGGGATAATCATCCCGTTGCAATAGGTAATTGTGATGGGCCCGTCGTAATTACCTATTTTTTTGTAATTTTTTTTTAAAATTTTTTGTGATGAGAATATTTTCCTATCGTAGTAGGTAATTGAGACGTTCCCGTCGCAATTCCTTATTTCTGTTTAAAAAAAAAATAACTTTTTCGTGACGGGATTAGTGGCCCGTCACGAATGTTATTTTTAACGGTCCCGTCACAAAAGACTTATTTAGAGTTTTTTAAAATATATCGATTAGTATTTGCAACGGGAAATATTCCCGTCGTGAATAATATGTTTAGCGACGGGTCCGTCGCAAATAGTGTTAGTTGTGATGCCATTTACCGCAACGGGTCATTTGCGATACACCCCCATCGCAAAATCCCATTTGCGATGGGATCCTGTCGCAAATAACCCGTGGCAAATGTGCTTATTTCTAGTAGTGATATTTCACAAAAAATATACCATATAATAGAATTTAATTGCTATGATACAAGATACAATGTCACTTTAAATATGTGTCACCATTAATAATAACATACCTTTATTCTAATGTTAGATCCATAATGAATATTCTAATCACATCACAAAAATCACCTAGGTTTTTATAGTCGATGTGCATAACAAATGTTGAATTAAACAAATATTATTTTATATAAATTAATTAGGTCAAACAATTAATATAATTAAATTCAAAAAAAATTATCGACACCAAGAAATTGAAAAATAATCAAATGTTACACCAATCATTCTCATAAGAACACATTACAAAACCATTCATGTTGTTAAAATTTCATTATAATCTCCTAACTTGATGATATCTTCTTTCCAAATCCTCTAGATATGATTTAGTTATTTTATTAATATAAAATAATACCATTAAATTTTTCAATCAAATAATTAACTTGAATATTCTTCCAATTATATTTTCTTGCACTTGAGATCTACATAACAATTTGAACATTATTCATGGGGAATATGATGGGGGTAAATATTATACTCTACAACATTTTGTAAGCCAAAACAACAAATCTAATAAAATATATTATCCTCACTTGATGAAAACAAAGGTAGATGCATCCCATGCAACATTAATATAATTAATCATTAAAAAGGTATAAATTTATTTTTTAAACTAGTATTAACTGAAGATAAAATTTTATGGAAATATCCAATAAATGCTTTAAATTTATCCTTATCCAGAGGTTATAGTTCAATAAAAACTCTATAAACAACCAAATTAGGTTCACTCACTTATCCACCACATTATTTATAAGATATTACTTCATATCATTCAATTTAATAGATTTAATAATTGAACCATAATCAATCCATATCAAGCCTTTAAAAATCTATGGAATAGTTTTCACAAATGATACAATGATTCATTAATAGGGACCAATTAATCCATAGTTCTCTGGCCATTTAATCTATGATTTTTTTACAAGAGAACTTCTAGGATGAGTGGAACAGTACCCATGTATAATGAGAGACCATGAATGCTACTATATATTGATAATAAATTCCAACCAATAAAAACTATTTGGAATATCCATGAGAACAATTCATTAATCCATGAATTTCATCATAATATAATTCTCATATAGGCACTATTCAGTTTTCCATTGTCACCCAACAAGATAAATACAAAATCATCATTATAAATAATGAAAAGGGAAACAGAAGGCCTTATAACAATAATTTCTCAGGTAGTATTTTTAAATTGAAAATAATATCACGGATATAATTATTTCCACAACTAATAAAAACATAATTAATATATGGTTTATCAATGTGAAAGAATCTAGTAAATTCAAAAAGAATTATATCAACCCCCATAACTCACAATACAAGTAGTCCTTGTCTCATTAATGAACAATGATACCACAATATATAGTAGAATATATTTAAATATAGTGTTGAACAACAGATATTAAAAAATTATCCTAGTATCCCACTATTATAACATGCATGATAAAAAACTCAATGTTCTATAACTCATATATCAATGCCTTACTAGTGTTTCAATAATACGAAATTTTTTTCCAATAATTAATATATAAAGAAGACCCCATAAATAACCACAATAACATAGAATAAATCCTTCTATTATTTTGTTGTAGATAATCATTATGAATATTATATTATCCAATCCTCAAATATGATGATGCACTCCCTATCATCAAAAGAATCCATCAAGTGTAGTGATAATTTATATGAGGTAAACATGATCCTATAACTAATAATAACAATATATTCATCATTTAATAATTCATGAATAGGTATATATCAAATATTTTTTTAAATGGTTGATGAATCAAACAACATATTTAAAACCTATCATTATATGGTTTGAATTGTAAATATATTCAATAAAATATTATGTGTATTGAATAATAATCTATCATTAGAATACACAAACTAACAATTCCAACATAGACATAAAAACTGAATAGTGTAACAACTTCTCGGACCTAATATATAAAAATTTCCTATTATATTGTTTATTTTGATTCAATAACTCATTCCTTGGTAATATTCTATTGTTTCCAAAATCAGCATATTAGACATGGGCATAATTGAAATATTTGGTTGACTCTAATAAAATGGTGGTGTCATTGAAGATGACCATTAAAAATATTCCATTATAGTAAGAAACCAATTGATGGTGGCCTTTTACTTATAATGGGATCACTAGGTTTTTATTATGAATAAGATGATTCCAAACCATTGTACACATAATACTTATTTTATGATACCATATATATGAGAAATCAATCTCATAAAAACCATGAACTTCATAATACATTATATATTCATTAGTGGTTACTAAAATACTATTGATATTCTTCTCTAAATGATATTATAATAAAAACATCAGTTCCACCTTGATCTGTTGGGTTCATTGGTAACATATACAATATATCATTTCCACCCATAAAAATAATCACTACCAAAGTCAATATCTTGATCAGGGTAACCTTCAAACATCCTATGAATAAATGTCCATGTGTTTTTTAACAATTATTATAATATTATCCAATAAAATATCCACATAACACCAATAATAATTCCCCTCTAATTTGGAAATCATCTATAGATGAATCAGTTTTCCCCTACTAATCATTAAATTGGGTCACAATAAACATAAAATACTAGCCATCTCCCATTTTAATATGAGAACGGTATGAACCCGAACCTTATTTTCAGGTAGGTTTTTCCTTTTCTCTAGAGATTTTGAGAAAAGAAGATTTTTTGGAAAATTTTCAAGTACACATCGTGTACATTATGAGTACACATTGTGTACTTCATTTCCGTTGGTGGCAGTGAGCCGGCCGTGTCATGGCCACACACACGGTCGTGTGGGGTGACGTGGAGGCTACCTAAAGTGGATTACAGAAAGGAAGGGTAAATATCATGTACTTTAGAAGTACATGCCGTGTATTTTGTTTTTTCATTCAATGGACCGGGGTTTGTTCTATTGGATAGGGGTGTCTTCTTCTTCAGGTGAAATGTCCCGGAGAAACCGTACATCACTGATACTTCCTAATGCCCCCAATCACGCATCCGTTCTCTGAATTGATCGTCGTCGATTGCGTTAGAACGACAGTGGTAAGCTCTTCCTTCTACATCAGCTTCGTTTTCCAATTCCTCATATTTTACCTGTTATCGTGGGTTGAATGATTTATGAATGTTACTATATCTATGATTTTATAAGGATATTGAATATTTTAGGATCATGTATATTGATCTCCTAACCTAGAGGTAGGTGGTCTGGGAATTTCGGTATAAATTCGTTGGGTTTTATGTACAAATTTTCCCAATACCCTTGAACATGGTATTGTACGTTTACCATTCTAGCCCTATTATTTTCCTGCTTTTCCTGTATGCCTAAGTAGAGGTTATTGATTGTGAATAGGGTTAATTTTTGTGCTTTGGAAGTATTTCCCATGAATGTTTTTCTTGTATTTGACCATTGGATCTAGTTTTCCTGTTTGGTTGTTGTTTCCTTTCCCATGACTAGTTTTATTGGATGGTGTTCCTATTTATCTAATATTTTGTTTGGATATAGAAATCTATCCATGTAGTTCTTGAGGTTATCATTAGAAGTTAGGTGATGCTATGCTTCTTTGACTTACACAGGGCCGTGAGAACCTGGTGTAGAGACCATAGGGAGAACAACATTGAGGGCTTCTCCAGAGTGTCTTTATAGTTATACATTGCGACACCACATGGGGAATTGATGTTGAGTTCTTCCCCAGAGTGTCTGTAGTTCCTCAATGTGAGAAACATGGGTAATTTATGTTGAGCACTCCCTCATAGCCCATTTAGTACAATACGATAATATAGGGGGAATTGATAGTGAGTTCTTCCTTAAAGAGTCTATACATTAGCTGATCCAGGGAGTGAGACTGTGTGTGCTTCCCAGAGGGTTGCTATAGCTTGATAGGTAGGACTAGAGGGGATTGGTTGTGGGTACTTCCTAGAGGGTTACCTATTTTGTTAGCTATTTTGAGGTTTCATGATATGTGCTATTTTGAATGCTTAAACGGTTGATTGTGTATTTCTTAGTGACTGTTTTTTATTGTTTTCTGTACTTTTACCTGCCATATACTCACTGACTGTTAGGAAAAGATCTTCAGGTGGTTGCCTACTGGGATTTAGTCTCACACCCTATTTGGGCATTTCTATTGGGCCCTAACAGATTATATTGCTGCAGGTATAGGCATGGGCAAGTGCCCTTCGACATCTGGTACTTGATTGCATTGGACCTAGAGAGAATGGGAACAATCCAAGGCTTGGGATGCTGAGGAGTTGCTCATTTGTTTTTCATTCGTACTTGGGATTACTGCTGTATTCAGCATTGTGACTTGTTTGGAAATTTTCCATGACATATTTGTATAATGCATCATTTATATATATTTATTCTCCAGTTGTTTCCTTATCAGTATTTTACTGCTTCTTGTTGTTGGATATTTACTTCTTCCGCTAATGTGTGTTGTTCACATTGGCTGTGTACTCTACCAATGACAGCATAGTTTCCCCACCATCATACCCAAGGCCCTCATAGCTAGTCAGAAGCCTCTGTCATTCAGGGAAATGCGCTTGTGGCTATGTGACCAATATAGTATGGGGCATCTCTGGGTGGCTTCTGGAATCAGGATGTTACAAAGTGGTATCATAGGGTGTTATTTTCACTTGATTTACTGGTTGGAGGCTATAGCGACTGATAGTATATAATAGGTACATGGTAATAAGTTGTTCCTAGGATTAGCTAACCCTTATACAGTGAATAGGAAAGATACATCATTATTTCATTTTTTTAGTTTTTCAATTTTATGGTTAATTTAATTTTCACCATGGAGTGATTCACATGTTTTCTGTGGTCACCATTGATGTTATTGAGGTTCTATTTTAGTAGCATCCTGATGATATGAGGGTATTCCATCTCATGCATCATATAGGCATTTGTTAGAAATCACATTCCATGAATTATTTCCATGTCATCTTGGATGCATTATAGATTTCATTTTGTTGTGGTAGATGTTGTGTAGAATATGCATGTTGTTGAGATAAATTCCTTGATTGAGATACACGTTGTTTGATAAGGAATTTTGTGTAGGTTTTTTATTAATGAATGTCAAACATTGGTTTGTGAGGTATTATGTCCCTCATGGACCCGAATTTGGTGGATCATTGCAATGTCTTCTTTTTTATAAGAATTATTGGGTGCCAAAAATTGATTCTCATTTAGTATGGGCCCTCAAGAGTTCGAATTCAGTACTTTCAATACTTTTTTCAGTGTTTTCTATGTTCTAAAGTAGTTTCTAAGCCTTACTGTCCATGAAACCCCTGAATACATTCCATGTAACGTTAAGTACACGCCATGTTATCTTTAGATCAAGTAGAAACAATTTTTCTTAAGTACATGCCTTGTACTTTATATACAAGTCATGTAGTCTCTGACTGTGTTGTAGTCCATGTGGGCAGAAACATGATATGGGAAGAGTGGAGTGGAAACACGTCGTATATACATTGAACATGTCTAGTAGTATAGTCCGTGTACCCCGGGTGTGTAGCTAACAACACGGGTTGGTGAAGTTTTTCCTTATACACACCATGTCCCCCTTGAACTCACATTGTAGTCTAACCCAGGTACCCGGTCGTGTCACGAACAACACGGGATGATGTTATCCATTGACATACATGTCATGTCTGTCAGGAACATGTCATGTAGTTTCATCCATGTGTCTGGCCGTGTCACTAACAACACGGGCCAGGTGAAGCTTGTCCAGTACATAACGGGTCTACCATGAACATGTCGTGTAGTCTTGTCTAAGGAGAGTCATGTGTCTTAACCTTATAGAAGGACCTGGGAAGGGGAAGAGGATTCATGTATAAGCCATGTCTTTTGAGAACACGTCGCGTGTTTGGGGTGTTACATGACCAGTTTAGGAAAAAGTACATGCCCATGTGAATGACATCAGGGAACATGCCATGTGGGTAGTGGACATGCCGTGTTGTCAGGTTTTGTAAAACATGAATGTTTCTTTCTATTGTTTTTTTCTTACACTTCCTTGTTTCGAAACTTATTAATTCTGGATCCATAGTGTGCACTTGAAATTGTAGATTCATTCCACTATGACGTCCTCCAGTTGTAAACCAGTTTCTAGGTGGTGATCAGACACTGGACATGGCTGATCAGGGACCACCTCTAGATCCTCCTATTGAGCCAGTCTTGGCACCTGTTGTTATACCTGTTACCCATGCTGATTCATAGTTCATGGAGTTCTTTTTGAGGATAATGCATACCCTTCAGGGAGAGTTGTTTCCTGCCTCATGTATGGATACATTGACGCAGGTCTTCCTATTATAGTATCCTTACACCTCCGCATGGGAAAGGGGACTGCATGCTGTAGAGTCATGGATTGAATCCATGTTGATGATCATTGATCATCAAAAGATGCCTCCCAAGAGGATAGTCAATTTCTCTACCTATATGCTATGATAATCTGCCAACAGATGGTGTGATGTGATTTCAGAGGATAGTAATCAGATGGTCGTGGAATGGGAGGAGTTCCAGCGCATCTTTTATGACTACTTCAATCTGGAGACACTGAGGGACAATCGAGCCCTGGAGATTATGACCCTTGAGCTGGGTACCCTATTAGTTATGAAGTACTCCTCTATTTTCACTGAGCTTCTTCATTTCACAACCTTCATGGGAGGAGACGGGTTATTCCTAGCATGGAAGATCGAGGATGGACTCAGACAGGGCATCATCTCTTAGGTGAATATTTTTAGGATGACTTCCATCACTTCCATCATCAAGCAAGAACTGATTACAAATTAGAATCTGAAGGAATATGGAGTTATGAGCCATGGCGGATCGACATCCAGAGTTAGTGCTCTGCTAGCTGATAGCTGGATGTTTTGTAGATAGACTACATATAGTGATCCAAGTTGGAAGTATGCATCTTTTGGTTGCTGGGTTGTGTGATACTACTATGGGAGAAATGATCAAATGATGTCGCGGTGCCATAGAGACCCGGTGGAGTGCCGATCTTGCAGAAGTTGGGGCACATTCAGTGTTTTTATCAGATCTTTTCACTAGCAGTTGGTGACTGCGGTTCATCTATGACTCCTCGTACATGAGCATATCCTCTAGTTTCTCACCAGTTTGGGAACAGGAGTTCATCCAGCCTTTCAGGCTGAGGTGGAGGTCATAGCCGTGGTGGTCAGTCACCAGGTCACCAGCGACAGCAGGGAGGATCATCTAAGAGTAGTTAGGCAGGGTCACAAGGCCACGGAGCTGGAAAGAATTTAGCAGTGGAGCAGAACCATCAAGAGCCGGATCTTGATCCTTCTAAAGTTTGATGTCTGGTCATAGTTTCATCAGTTTTACCTTCTACTCTTTTTTATATTGGTGATATGCATAGATTTATATATCTTTCTATTGTGGAGAGACTTGGGATCTATAACTTTTCTTCTGCCGATGTTTTGTCATTAGACAATCTATTGGGGATAAGAACAGTTTGTGTCTGATAGTGTAAGGAGAACCCTCTTGAGGTTGTTGGGTGTCACATCCTTTGGGATATTTATGTTCTAGAGATGACATGCTATGATGTCATTCTCAGAATGGACTGGCTAGTTACCTTCTAGGCAGTCGTCGACTTTTATCAACGGAGGGGGAGTTTCATATCACCAGTGGGTGGATTTTTTCTTCACCAGAGAAAGTGGGATGTCCAAGTGAGAATAGCGGGTCCATAGCATCATGGGTTGGGAGAAGATACAGCCCAGATTTCTAGTCATTGTCTGGATGACCAAGGGACTTCATAGTTAGACATTCTTATAGTGGTGGATCCTTTTAGATATGTCTTTCCATAATACTTTTTAGGTTTTCCTCTAGAGCGTGAGGTAGGATATTCTCTTGAGCTTGTGCCAGGGGCGGCACCAGTGTCTATTCCTCCTTATAGGATAGCTACACCTGAGTTCCAGGAGCACAAGAAGCAGTTGGAGGAGTTTCAAGGAAAGGGCTTCATCCAACCCAGTACTTCTCATTGGGGTTCGCCTATTATATTTGAAAAGATTACAAATGGGTTCCTCAGGCTTTGTGTGGACTATCGGATGTTGATTTAGTTGACGGTTATGAACTGATCTCCCTTTCCAAGGATTGATGATATCTTTGATCAGTTTTGCGGAGCCCAGTTGTACTTGAAGATTGACATGAGATCCAGTTATCATCAGTTTCACGTTAAAACATCTGATATACCTCTTACATATTTCAGGATTAGGTACAGTCATACGAGTACTTGGTTATGCTATTTGGCCTCACAAACACACCTATTGTTTTCATGGAACTGATGAACCGAGTGTTCCATCCATACTTGGATTCCTTCATGGTGGTCATTGTGGATGATATCATGGTGTACTCTCATACTTGAAATGTCCATGCTACCTATCTTGATATCGTTTTGAGTACACTGAGGGAGCATTCATTATATGTTAAGCTCACAATGTTCCACTTTTGGATGGATTATATTCACTTCATGGGTCATTTTATCTTAGAGGCAAGAGTATTAGTAGACCCATAGAAAGTGAGAGTTGTGGTTTCATGGGAGCATCTGAAGAATGTATTTGAGGTCTTGAGTATTCTAGGGTTGGCTGGATACTACAAACATTTCATACAGAACTTTTCACGATTAGAAGCACCACCGACATGTCAGACCAAGAAGGGAGAGAACCATTTATGGTCAGATTCCTATGGGTATGTCGTTCAAGAGATAAAAGGGAGGTTGACTTCAACATCGATACTAATTTTTCTAGAGGAATGGAAGAGTTATATTGTTTATTGTGATGCGTCAGGTATCGGGCAAAGTGTTATGCTTATGCAGGAAGATGGAGTCATTTCATACGTGTCTCGACAGTTGAGGCCACAAGAGAGGAATTACACGACGCATGATTTGGAGTTGGCAGCTGTTGTTAATGCCCTGCACTGTTGGAGACATTATCATCTAGGAAAACACATTGTGGATTTCAATGACCACAAAAGTCTCAAGTACATCTTCACTCAGTGTGATCAGAATTTGAGGCATCTTAGGTGGGTTGAGTACCTACAGTCCTTTGACTTTGAGCTTGCATATATGCCTAAAAAAGGCAACTTAGTGGATGGTGCGCTGAGCAGGAGGTCTTATATATAGGCAGTTTAGTAGGCCAGCAGTGAGTGGTATCTTATGGATCTATTCTCTAAAATTCATTTGGAGGTGTACGACAGACAGGGGTAGACATTTCTATCTTATGTAGCTATTACCTCAACCCTTCTAGATTTAGTACGAATGTGACATCTATCATATTATTAAGAACTGGCCATATAGAAAATCATGTCAGGAGAGGACCATATTCTTCGTGTAGAACATAGGCATGGATGAGATCATTGGATTCCAGGGACGCGTATGGGTGCCAGTAGATAAATGCGAGGAGCTGATGCAGGACTTTCATTCCCCAGTTTGGGCAGCTCATCATGGCGTCAACAAGATGTATCATGATCTACACCTTCAGTATTGGTGGCAAGGAATATATATGGATGTTGCTAGTTTCATCGTGAGTTGTTACATTTGTCAGTAGGTGAAGGTGGAGAATCAGTAACCTGTAGGGTTTCTGCAATAGTTAACCATTACCGAGTGAAATTGGAAATACAACGCGATGGAATTCATGACTGGTTTATTGAGGTTGCCTCGAGGGAATTAAGAATTATGGGTTGTCATTTATAGACTCACGAAGGTTTCACACTCCTAGATGATTAAAGAGACCACCAGTGTTGATGTGATGGGGCGGTTGTAGATTTGAGAGATTGTACGTCTGCATGGGGATCCACACTCTATTTTTTCAGACAAGGAAGCACGTTTTTCGTTGTGGATCTGGCATGGGTTTTATTAGTCTTTGGGAACTCATGTACTTTTGAGTACACCTTACCATCCCTAGACAGATGGCCAATTCGAGCGTAAAATTCAGTTGTTTGAGGATATGCTTCGGACATGCATTAAGGATTTAAGGGGTTCTTGGGAGAAGCATATACCTCTTATGGAGTTTTACTACAGTAACAGATTTCAAGCGACTATTTAGATGGTTCTTTATGAGTCTTTGTACTGTTGGCCATCTCGATCACCCTTATGTTGGCTGGAGGTAGGAGATGCAGATTTTCTGGGACCTCATCTTATTCTGGAGACAACATAGTAGAGAGAGTTGATTCAAGAGAGGATGGCTACTGCATAGTCTCATCAAAAGTCTTATGGTGAGCAGTGGAGATGACTTATGGAGTTCGAGGTCAGGGATCATGTTTTCCTGCATGTCACACCGAGTTTGGGACACACGAGGATTAGAAGACAGGGTAAGCATTCATCAAGGTAAATTGGGCCTTTTGAGGTGTTGGAGTGAGTTGGGCCGGTTGCCTATCGGTTACAGTTACCTTAGAGGTATCGATCTATGCATGATGTCTTTCATGTTTCCTAGCTTCGACATTACTTTTTAGGCTTGTCTCATGCTTTCCAACCCAAGGAAGTCGACTTGGAGGTGGATGCATATTTCGGGAAGCATCCTATCTAGATTTTCAATCATATTATGAAGGTTCTTTGTGGTCGGTATGTTGCTATGGTATGGGTGATATGGTAGCATGGGCAAGTACTAGATGAGACTTTGGAGAGGGAGGCCGATGTATGATCGTAGTGGCCGGATCTGTTCGGGGTTCTGTCTTCTACGTCGTGCTAGTGAAATTTGGTGATGAATTTCATCAAGGGGGATGTTTTCAAGAACCCATAAATTTTTTTTAGGTATGTTTTTCCTTTTTTGGCATTTTTGAGAAAATAAGAGTTTTTGGATATTTTTGAAGTACCCGTAGTGTACATTATGGGTACATGCCATGTACATTGCAGCATCAGGTGGCTGTGTGCTGGCCTTGTCAGGGCCGCACACACCGTCATGTGGGGAGATTTAGAGGCCACCAAAAGAAGAGTACGAAAATGGATAGTACACATCTTGTACTTCAAATTTACACACTATGTATTTTTTTCATTAAATGGATAGGGGTCACATCTAAAAGACATGGGTGTCTTCTTTATTGGCCAAAACATCCCTGAGCACCAGTACGGTGCCGAGACATCCCTGAGCCCCTGATCGTGCATTCGTTCTTCGAATCGACTGTCGTCGATTGTGCTAGAAACGTAGAGGTAATCTCTTCATTCTTATAGAGCGTCGTTTTCCAATTCCTCCTCTTTTACAAGTTATTGTGGGTTGAAGGTTTTATGTGCTTTCATAGATCTACAATGTTTTATGGAGATTAAAGCATTGAGGTTCAGTTATACTGATCACCTAACCCCGAGGTAGGTGGTTTGTGCCTTTCTGTAGAATTTCTTTGGGTTATATATGAATATTTTCCCAATACCATTGAACGGGGTATTGT
Source organism: Viscum album (assembly GCA_963277665.1). Classification (NCBI taxonomy): domain Eukaryota; kingdom Viridiplantae; phylum Streptophyta; class Magnoliopsida; order Santalales; family Viscaceae; genus Viscum; species Viscum album. Next base: position 1,179,596,499 of record OY728142.1, on the reverse strand, counting down.
GCATTTACCATTGTAGCCCTATTGTTTTCACTCTTTTCCTGTATGCCTGAGTAGAGGTTATTGATTGTGAATACGGTGAATATTTGTGCTTTGGATGTATTTCCCATTCATGTTTTTCCTGTATTTGACCTTTGGGTCTAGTTTGCCTATTAGGATGCTGTTTTCTTTTCCATGCCTAATATTATTGGATTGTGTGATTGTTTCTTCGATATACATTTATGTTGCAGAATGGTATCCAAGTAGTTCTTGAGGTTTAAATTGGTCGTTATGTGATGCTTTGAATATTTTACTTACACAGGGCCGCAAGAACCCAGTGCAGAGACCATATGCCGAATTGATATTGATGGATTCTCCAGAGTGTCTTTATAGTTATTCGATGTGAGACCACAAGGGGAATTGACTTTTAGTGCCTCCCTATAGTATCTATTGTTCCATGATGCGGACCACAGGGTTAATTGGCATTGAGTGCATCCTTGGAGAACCTTTAGTACGATATGAGACTATAGTGGGTATTGATGGTGAGTGCTACCTCAGAGAATCTATACTTTAGCTGAATCAGAGGGGTGCGACTGTGTGTGCCACTTAGAGGGTTGGCAGTACTTGATTGGTAGAACCAGAGGGGATAAGTTGTGGTTACTTCCCAGAGGGTTACCTATTGTGTTAGCTGTTTTCTTGATGCATACTGTGTGGTGTTTTGAATGCTTAAACTGTGGATTTTTTACTGCTTAGTGCCTCCTTATTTATTTTTTTCTGTACTTTTACCCGCCATATACTCAATCAATGTTTGGCATAGATATTATAGAGGTTACCTACTGGGATTTAGACTTACACCCTGTTTGGGTCATTCTTTTGGACCCAAATAGATTATATTAATGCAGTTATAGACAAGGGCAAGCGCCCTTCGACTTCATGTACTTTATTGCACTGGAGTGAGAGAGCATGTGACCACGCCTTGCGATGCTGAGGAGTTTCTCATTTGTTTTTCTTTTATACTTGGGTTTAGTACAATATTCAACATTGTGACTCGTTTGGCTATTTTCCTAGATATATATGTATCATGCATCATTTATATATATTTATGCTCTCGTTGATTCCTTATCAGCCTTCTACTATTTACTGTTATTGGATATTTACTGCTTCCACTATAGTATGTTGTTCGCTTCTGCTATGTACTCTACCAATGAGAGCATAGTTTCCCCACCTGCACACCCAAGGCCCTTGCTGCTAGTCGGTAGCCTTTGGCATTCGGGGAAATGCACTTGAGGGCATTTGACCAACTGTGTATGGGGAGACTTTGGGTGGGTTCTGGAATGGGGACATTACAAGAACATTACCACTCATAAATGATGAATCATAGAATATAATCCATTAATAATTACATAATGTATCATCATAATATTAGGTCCTCCTAGTTGATATCTATATCTTTTGAGAACAACCTCACCCCATTAACTAATGTCAGTGAATGTATAATTTCCACCAATATGGGTCTCTATAAAAAGAAATATAAATATCAATTCTATGAAAATATTTTACTCTAAAATAAGGATATTTTAGGAAAATTAAAGTTCACATCAATATTATTAACAATGATTATCTATAGGATCAATCTTGATTTCCAATGAAAACACTCAACTATCCAAAAATATTTTTCATCTATATGAGAAACACTCTTTGTATAAAATTTCACTCACGGGATCTGAAATAGGTATAATTTATTGAACATAATTTCCCTAGATTGATTCTCAAATCATTTGTATCAGAAGAAATTAGTAACATGAAGTAATATTTATAGAATTTAAACTATAATGTACCCCATCCATATGACTAAAAATGAACTCAATCTCAGTAAAACACCTCTAATTAGTGTCTAACATCATGAAAACACAAAATATCATCAATTTCATATTATATAACATCATAAATAAAACCTATAAACCCAAAAACAATAGAACAATTTTTTTGTTTTTTTATTAAATTTCATCCAATGTATCACATTTTACAAAGGTAACATTATTAAATAATCACCATCTTATTAATGACTAACTTAAATATATTAAATATGAGAGTCAATATATACAAAAATCCCCTATCATTATTAAATCATGTTTAACCAAAAAAAACTATTACATTTTCATATGATAAAAAATAATTCTTCTGGCTAATATATAATCGAACCCATCATGGTAAGAACTATCATCCCTATTAGAAATATCATGATCTAAAAAAATGGTGGAGGATTTACACTTAAAATAGGATGAAACAAGATTCCATGAATTGGGACTCTGAATCATTCGCTAATCAAAAAAATAATAATCAGTAAGACACACATTCCTTAGCACATTTTTTCATAACCCTACCTCTAAAAAAGAGTTGATAAATAGTTGGTGAATTTATTTTTTTAATACAAAAATTCTACGTTCATTAGATTATATCATATTGATATAACATAAATGGATGATTAAAACTAACAATAAAAAATATTTTATGATGGGAATGTCATGATTGTACCCCAAACAATTATGAGTTTTTAGTCAATCAATACATTATCACTATGATAATGAAAATATATATCGATTTCTACAATATTATTGTATTTCCATACCTAAAAATACATGTGAATCACTAAAGAGACAATGTTATCTTGGAATCCAAAATCCACCCCGCTAATTCTACTGTATCCAAACTATATCTTTTGCACTCAATTTCATTGATAAAATAATGAAATTATATGTCCCACCAAAAACCTCTTCTCGGATGACCAAAAGTTGGTTTCACCATCCCAATACCCCATTCAATATTCTATGTTCTGGTGATGAGCACCAAAAAATTGAAATTTAAAATATATACCTTATCCTTTTATAACCAGAATTAGACATATATCTCCAATATGGAAAAAAATTCAATTCTAAATAAAAATAAAAATAACTAAATCATATAAATTATATGAGTGAGACAACAAATGATATGGAAAATTCCACATTAATGAAATCCAATTAGAATTAAATTTTCAAAATATTGCATCGCCTAAAAAATATAAAACATGTAAGGGAATAATTTCCTCACTACAAGAGAACATTGATCAATCATCGATTTCAATCTTCTACACCTTATACCACCATACCACATTAATCCTTAGAATGATGAGCTCTTATAGTTACAATCCCACAATGATAGATTCCAGAATATGAATTATGTTGAAAAAAAAATTGTATATGGTAATAATGACTATACAAGGGAAAGAATAACCTTATACTATAGGAGACCATGATAACTGAAATTATATCATATTATTAAGGTGTCTCACAAAATGAATTGGGAGAAATAAATAAGAAATTGAAAGGCACTAGATATTGAATATGATTATTTGAACCATTAATGATAGATGAATATTATCTTAATATAATATATTTTTAATTGATTATATCACAAATGTGAATAAAGAATATCAATTTATCCAAACACTCATATTGGTTTAATTTGAATTTCCAATAGTATGGAACATTTTAGATATTAAAACATGAAAAAAATGTCTAAATATACATGATAATTATATATAAGATCACAATAAATACATAGTTTATCTATGAATTATTATTATTGAGGAACTATATATCACTATGGAGTGGTTAAAACGTATTAATGAAAATAATTGGTGACCTTCACATTATCAATGATAAGAATCAATTGATAGAGTAATATCCCCAATTGTTAAAATATTTTTACACCTTCCCATGTGGATGTTTCTTTTTATATCATATGGTGTAAAAAATAAATCATTGTATGTCAATGAAACACTCCTATTCACATAGGTACTTATATACGAAAACAATATTATGGTGGAACCCCAACACATATAGGTCAATGGGTATCAAAAACCTGGAAATAATTAATGACTATTGCCCAGTAATGTAGTTCTTATGAATTGGGTACATGATACACTAACCAAATAAATAATATGTATAATGGATCCACACAGTATTTCAATGATGGTTTTGGGGAATTAAATAAACTAAATTAAACTTTAAACATCTCTGATATACTCATTAATCACCTTAAGTGAACCCTGACTTTTGTATTACCCAACATGACTACTACATTATATTAATTTTCTAATAGGATCACACTATCATTAGCTAAGAAAATATTTTACCAAAATGGAATACATAATCATCCAACTCACACAGCTGAGTGGGATGTAACACCCCATTATGCTGCTTAGGTACTATTTTTTCATGTTTTGTACATTGTCTTTGTTTGTGTGCACTTGTGAGGTTATTTTCTAGGGAGAGACAGTGATGGGAAAATGAACTATAGTTAAGGGAAGTATTTTTTTTTTGTGTTAATGGAGTATGAGTATAAATTTCATAATTTCATAGATGGGTTCTCCCTGTGTTTGGAGAATTTCCCCAGTGAGATGGTGTTTTTCCCCTGAGAATTGGGTTTTCTGCTATCTTATGGGTGATTACCTATTATGTAAAGAGATTACATGTTTTGTATTGTTTTCCTTGTAGCTTCCATGAAAATAGTTCTGGGACATGGTGCTTTTACATTCCATGATTTTTAATCAATTCGAGTTATGGATAAAATAATTTTTTAATTCAATTGATGTTTTTTACCGTTTTTTCGTCCTTTATATAATTCTAGATTTGTAGAGGGATTGCATGCCATTTAAGTCAAGTGGATTCAGTTTTTAGGGTGAATTTTGGGATTTCATTATTTATTTTTTCCAAGACTCATCCCATATTTGACCCAGACCTCACCCTATGACATTTTTTGGGACCTTTTCTCCTTTAGGATCAATAATTCAATGATCATTAAAGGTGGTTATTGTGTTTTTATTCATTAAGTATGAATTTGTTTTAATTATTCTTTTTATTTGATTAAGGTTGCAGGTTTTCTTCTATTTTTTATGATTCATAATTGGATATAGATTTATATCAATCCATTGATGTTTCTTATAGTTCCTTCTCTTTTAAAGGATAATATCTTGCTTTCCAATCACCATTTACATTGGATTAGAGGTATGTACCATTTTTTGGTAGGTGTATCTAAATAATGGAATACATTTATTAAATTCTTATAATTCAAGATAAATTCCATTAGTTTGATCATTCATTTAAAGTGAATTTTGGATTAAAAAAATTTCCTGGAAATGAAAATGTTTTTAAATGGATTTTTCATTGAAAATAGACTTTATTGGTTAGGAAATGGGTTTTTAAACACCTAATAGGATTTCCTTTCCTTTGAATATAATTTTTAAAACTTTTTCCATGGTTGTTAGATGATTCTTGTCAATTTTCACATCAGGAACCAGGGTGAATTCAGAGGTAGACATGGGAGGCCTTATTGGGTGTGGAACAACTGGGTGGTAACATTTGGAATATTGATGGATTGTGATATGACTTATTGTTTTTTGGTACCTACATTATTATTATTTAAGATCGTTAGTGTGTATTATGTATTCATGCATAATTGGGCCTAACTCAATGTGATTTTTCATTTATGGTTATTTATCACAAGATTTTTTCAATGATTATAGCTCATAAGTCTTTATATGCTTTTGAATCACATAAAGTCCCTTAATGGTATGTCATGTATATTTTTTTACTTTTTTACCTTATAGTGCATGGATATGTGTTCCCATTTTAACACATATACATTCCATATATTTGGTTTGTTGATTTGAATGGAATTTATGAAAAAATGGATAATTATTTATAAATGTATTTTGATCTATGAAAATGATTTGATTTTTTTGTTTAAAAGGACAGAAATGTTTCATTCATTATATTTGATATTTTATAAACATTTTTTTGGTATCCTATTGGGAATTGTGATCATACCCGACCTTTTACTTTGGTTATTTTATATATTGTATTATAGTGTACATGTAATCGGATGGGAAACATGTAGCATATCAGCTTATACATTGGTCTTATCCTTCACAGTGGGGTTGTTTGTAGGTAACATAAGGTCATTTGGATTTTTTTAATACGTTCTTATTTATCCCACACAGAATAGGAATGTATGTTTTTTGTTTGTATCTCTTTTCTTAAACTTTTTTACTGAGGTTGTTTTCCTTGTTTCCTTATATTTAAGACTAGTTTCAATTATATTTTTAACACCTCATGATGTGATGGTTGGATCGTGTGTATGGTTTGGTTAACCCATGTAGTTTAGTTACAATTTTGTATTATAGGTACGGCACAACATTATGTGTGTTAGCATTTCATGGGTATGTTTTAGTGTATTCGGTATACAAGAGATAAGATGTTTATAATTTCAATAGTAAGTATAGAAAATGGCCTTGAATACATTTCTTCTATGAATGAACTAGATATTCCATTGGGGGTTAAAGGATTTTTAATAAATTTTATACTTGGGGTTTGAGTTCATTTGAATGAACTATATCAGATGAATATTAAAATGACCTATTCTTTTCGGTAAATATATTTCATTGGTATAATTTATTATTTCTTTAAATTCATTTTGTTTTAAGCCATTGGTTTTCATTTTTAAGAAAACAAAAATATGGTGGAATATTATAATGATCCCATTAGTTTTTTCCTAGTGTTTATGAGAAAATTAATAGAGGAAGAGATTTCTAGATAAAAGTAGAGAAGATCTGAAAATTTATCTATATGATAATATTCCAATTAACCCTTCTTTGGTATAAGAATTCATCAACACTATTTAGACTTTCGGTCAAGTTGGTTTCAGGAAACTGAGACATCTGGTATATCATGGCTCTAAAATTACTAAGAAGCATCCACCAATCTACAATGGGGAACACAGACTATCGAAAACTGAGGACATGATTAAGAAGATTAAGAGGATATTTCATTTCATGGTGTTTAATGATGAATCTGTGGTGGTTTTTTCCTCCTATATGATCCTGGAATCAGTAAAGAGATGGTGGAACTCTATTGTGAATGATAAGTGACATGAAGATCATACACAGACTTCTATTATGGAAATTTATATTACAATATTTTATCCATAGATGTTATTTTCAACAGATACGAAGGTGTTTTGAACCATTAAGCATGGTGTAGATACCTATCAGTAGTATCCCACCCTTTATTCTTATGATAGTTCTTCTAGAATCGATGCTTTTCTATAATGAGTACATAAATTATCATATGAATACTTTAGTACTGAGGCCTGATATTAGTTTGATGTTGATTATCCTGCTCCTTTGTACCATTATAGTTGTAGTTGACAATGATTATTTAGTCGAGGAAAACAAAGAAGGGGTGATTGGGTTTGGTGGAAAATAAGTTGTATCAGTTGTTAGCCAAGGTGTATCCTCTAGGAAGAAAGTAAATGAATGGGTGGTTAGTTCTCTTCATTACTAGTTTACGAATATTTATTGGGGTATCCATAGGTATTATAATACAATTGTGTAAGGTGAAGTCATATCAAGACTAATTGAGTATAATATATTAAAACTAGTAATTATTTGGGAAGATATAGGATTATGAAATGATTTTTTGATTGGAAATCCTGAATATCTAAAGAAGGGTCTACATTCACCAAGCATTTGTAGGTTTATAAAAATTCTTCCAGGGGTGTTCGGTCTGATCATCAAGATATGGATATTTTCATAAGCCTACAAAAGATATTTGAGGATCTAAGACGAATCATTTTTATGTAGTGGATTATAAGAAATATTAATTTGGCAGAAGACATTCAACCATTCGAGATACTATGTTAATTTTATCATCTATAGTGATAAAAATTTTTCATATATGTGCTTCTAATTTTTTATATAATCAATGTTATTTTTTGTGCTAAGATTTCATTTGTAATTTATATTGTACATATTGGATGCTTCAAATCCTTTCAGAAAGATGTCTGAACATGTTTTAATTTATCCCAAGTGTTTGGTGATAATACATGACTTTTATGTATATTGGGACTTCATGGTGCTTGATATTGACATCTTTGACATGATTACCATCAAGGATTGGATGATCTGGGTAAAGCCCCAAATAGACATATATTTACATTGGTTGTAGTTTTATTCTATGGATGGCCAATCTAGTCATTTAGGGTGACTGGGACTCTAGATCAAGGAGTGAAGGGCATATTGATCCTTATTCAATGTTAAAAGCTTTCTATTTTTTTAAGATTTGTCTATTGCAATTAACCCTTCCACGGGTGATCGACTTCTGGAAACATTGTGCATGTACCCCGAGGCCTTTCTAGATTATTTTTCTTATTTATCACCACACAGTGAGGTCAATTTTAAAATTTACCTTCTACCTGGTAAAATTATAATTTATATTCCATCTTATTTCATGGTACCTACGGAGTTGGTGGATCTTGTGGTAATGCTTAAGGACATAGGGGATAAATGATTTATTCATCCTAGATTTTCAATATATTCTCCACTAATATTATTTTATAAATATTCATACAGAATCCTTAGACATTATATTGATTATCATAATTCAAAATGGTTGAGTGTTATGAAAAAAATAAAATTTTGCATGGACTGATGAGCATTTTGACCATCTTTTAGGGGAATTTTTTTTACGATTATCCTTCGGTCTGGGTATGTAGTGACTTGACCTGAGTAGGCCTAAAGCTGGTGTCTAAAAATTTTACAATGGAATGATTAAAAGGTATTAAATCATCATGGACCTAGGATATTAGTATAATATTTAATCCATATACATATATGAGTTTTTTATTGAAAATGAATACACTAATTGAAAAAAAAATATTGAGAATAAAGTTATTCCAACTTTTCATATCGTGGTATATATTTCATTGTACAATTCATGAAATATTGGGTAAAGGAAATGAAATAAGGGTTATCTCAGAATGCTCAGTACGGGAAAATTACATCAGATACAATAATGAATCAATGGTAATAAATCAACTTAGAATGGTAAATAGCTTAGAAAACATGTCATTCAAATAACTAGATAAGGAATAGCCAATATGGAAAGGTAAATAATGGAAACATTTTCTATTTAATTAATTATATGATAATGAATACATCCATAAATAATTTCAAATTAAATTTTTCTCGATAAATAATGAGAGAATATGAATAATGGAAAATTCATAATTATTTGACGCCATGTCTGGGGCACATGAAAACCTATAAAATAATGTTCTTTAAAGAGATGGTTTAAAACTACAAGAATAATCCCTTCTAATTTGAATAACTCATTTTGAACATGAGAAACTATAAATGCATCGAGGTATATATAATGTCTGGGCACAACCCATCTCTTCCAGACAAAGCATTCCTTATATACCATCTAATCTATTTAATTAATAAACAATACTCCTCATTAAGTATCTATATATTTTAGATATTTAGATTATTAATTATTTCAAAACATAATCAAATAAATTTAAATCTAAATAAAATATGTAATAATTGTATATGGATTAATGAATAAATATATCCATGAAAAATAATATAGATATTTATGGGAAATTTAATGTTAAATAATCATTGAATATGGAATTAATCAAGCAGTCTATAAAGAATCAAGATAGTGAGTTTAAATACTATCCTTGGTCAAAGAAATAATAAACCATAAAGATGATGAATAAGGATAATATCAATATAACATATTCCATGTGGTTTAAGGGTAATTGGTTTTTGTTATTAATGAATAGAAATACCAAAAATGATATAGAAATAATATTTTATTTTTGAATACCCATTTTAAATTTCTTTTCAAGTTAAAAAGATTTTCAAAAACATTTTATTTAAATATTAACATTTGAAACATGAAAATTATTATTCAACAAGATGACAATGGGTAATTCATTACTTGTCATAAATGATAAAAAGAACATTCCACTTATAAGGAAAAAATTTCATAAATTTTCCTTGTTTAGAAAGCTATAATAATATGACATTGAAAAATTTGTTGAAATAAGAAATGTTAAAACATTATTTAATAAATAACTATGTAAATATTTGACATGTTTTTGAAAACCTTTTTAAAAAAATAGGATTCTTATTAGAAAATAGGTTCTTCGTATAAAGAGAGAAATAATGTCATGTTTTCATTGTAGTTGGGGTTTGGACTAGTGGTATGCTCTATATAATACTACAGGAAAAATGGGGGGTTAAAGACACATTTTGCATTGCTACTATAGTAGTACTGTAGTAGTGGTGACAATGTAGCAACTACGGGCCCTATAGCGGCGGCATGGCACTATAGTAGTAGTGGAACTATAGCAGTACGATTCATAGAATGGGAATTAGGCCACAATATTCGAGCTTATGGGCCATGTAATGGGATATATGTCCACTAGGGAATTGGTATACATCATGGGTCTCCCTATACCTAGTTTAAAATAATATATTACCTGGGTTTAATAATAAAATGAGGCATTGACCCCGGCCTTTAAAAAAAGTCCGATTTTCATGAAAAAATTTTATAAAATATTTTTAGTACCAAATAGTTAAAAATAAAACTATTTCATGAAAAAATAATGAAATAACAATAGAGAATAAAATTAAAGTTTTTACTTAACAATGATCATATAAATTTCATTAATTAAATTACAAGAATATTTAATTTCTATTTGAATGAGATTGGGAAGTAAACCTTTAAAATGATCATAACATTGAGGTGATAATTAATCAAAGAATTTATTATGTGTATCAACACTAAATACACATATAATATGTTAAAATACATCATTATATAGAAAAATTAATTATATATATAATAATAGAATATTAACAATAATGAGGATGTAATATAACCCAATGAAAATGAATTTAGTTATGAAAATTCAAGAGTACATGGAAACATTAAGTTTCAATCCCCATAATGAAATAATTAAAAATAAAACTCAAAATATAATTACTAATTAATTATTAAGGATATTACAAGTCAAGGATTATTATATATACAATCAAAAATAAATTAGGTGTTTAATAATATAATATTCCTCAATGAAATGATATTTGGAATAAAAATCCCTTACCTTGAGTTTTCTTTTTGATGGAAATGAATTATCCTTTTTTATAATAGATTAATGAATGTCACAAACATATTACAGAATCTTACTTATATTTATAATATCATTTTTGATCTTCTTATAAAACTAATTACCCTATTTTTGATAATAATTCATTATTTTCATCATTTCATGGGTTAATTTTCATCTTTTTTCAATATGCCTTGAATTGTTGTTTTTTCCTATTTCGTAGATAATGATTTTATAATCCAAAAAAATTATAATATGATAATATTATCCTATATATTTATTATATATGTATTTATAATAATCCATAATATTTAGTGATATTAAATTAAATTCACCATTTATTGAGATGATAGGTCGTACAGACACTTGAATGCTACTTCCATTTCATTATCATTTTTAGCAAATGGAAGTCAAATGATATATATATATGAATATTATATTTAAAATATAATATATATTTCATTTTTTTCATTTTTTTACTAAAAAAATCATTTTTACATTCAATGTACAGTGCGAACGAATCACATTGCTTTGACAAGGTGGTAGTCCATACGTCCCAAAATGTTGTTATCATATTCCCACAAAAATAGAGATCATAAATATTTGGGTTATAGAAGAATTAAATAAGAATAACGATGTTATAAATTCAATATATATCATATATAAACTATAAATCCACAATCATTACAAAAATTAACAATTGTAAATGTAATAATGAATGACATTAGTTCGTGAGGTAGTAGTCCGCATTACCTAGGAATAATGATTAAATATCCAGTTAGATAGATCTGTGTTAAACTATAGGTTAAAATATTTGCATAAAAACATTTAAGGGAATTTAATATTTTTAGGTTATTATATAATAATTATATAAAATTAATCTATGTTGTAGAGAAGTAAATGAATCAAAAGTGATTGTTGAAGACAGTTACCTCTTATTTGGGTAACTCCTTCTGGTTTATAACGAATGACTTACTTGGTTTTCTTTCTTACCAAATTTATACTTATAGGTTGATGGTAGTAATTTAATGAGATTATTTTGACATGATTTTATTTATAAAAAATACTTTATTTGTATTAATATTTTAAGGGGGGTGAGTGCATTTTTATAGATGATTGTGAGTGGAATTCTTCTAAATATAAAAATACAAACAATATTGAGATTTATCCCATACATCATGTTAACACAATAATGAAATAAATTATAAAAAGGGGGATATGTTTGAAATATTTCCATCCATTGGTATTTTTACATGTTTTTAGGTCTTTTTGGCCCATTTGAATAATGTTTAGTCCTTTGTATTTCTTATATTTACCATAATCATAGTAATTAATTTTCACTTCATTCACAAATATTTTTATCCAAATATTATTCAACATTATGAAAACCATAAAATTAAACAAATTCAAAATATGAAATAAATTTATTCTAAATTTAATCTCATAATTTATAGAAATTAATTTAAATTTAATCCCACATATGGGACTACAAAATAGGTTTTAAAAGTAAAAATGTTCAAAAGATTGAAAACATTTTATGTGAAATATCAATGATTTTTTTTTGAAATTTATAAATTTTTTTAATTAATATATATTTTTACTAAATATAAATTAAAACTTTTTAAAATATAATTTTACATTATAAATGAATAAGAATAAATAACAGTTTTCAATTTAAAATTATCATTTTTCACTATTCATTAAAAAATGAAACCTCATAAAAAATACCAAAATTATACTGTAAAAAAATATTGGATTGAATATAATAATTATATATACTTCATTAATATCATTCATTAATTTTAATTAATTAAATTCATTATGATAAAACACCTTTAGCACCTTACTATAGTTTTTTTAAAACTCCCCTTTTATTTTCAAATGGTTTTGATATTCATTAAAAAATAATTGGTAACTAATTAATTAAATAATATATATATTTTTTATTTTCCTTTTACTATTCATAAATCCTATTTATGTTATAGTTTATACTTGTTATATTAACATATACAAATAATCTATAACTTTTTTTGTTCAAACACGATTTTTCATGTAATGCGTGCTATCAAAGAATGTTGTTGTTTTGTGTGATGTAAGAAAACATTATATATCATGAATTGGATGTTATATAATATTTTAAATTTATTTAAAATATTAAATGTACTATAATTTTTGGAGGGATTATAGAAAATTCTATGTTTGGTGATGCGTGTCATACCCAAATTGATTAAAAGTTTCTCTTTTATAATTTCTGGGGTGTTACATTTTCCCCACCATAAATAAATTCAATCTTTGTAATATAAAATTGATTATGTAAACAAGGGCTTGATATTTGAAAATTACTTTGTCAGAAAACTAATAATTTTAAAGGGTTTAAAAAAATATCTTCATAATTATTGATAATGTTAAGTAATAAGATCACTTGGGGTATCATTTAACTAAATTTCAACACATGAGAAAAATATTGGAAATTTAAAAGGATGAGATTATCAGAATAGAATTAATAATTATAGAGAGTGATTGAGGTCATTTATCAGCAAAAAATGAATGATTAAGAGAATGTTGCAGGACTCAATGCCATGAATTTATGATGATTCAAAAGGCCATTGTTTCAATAAAAATGAAGTTATTATGATAAAATTTCAATTTTATAATCCTTTTCATAATGTTGGGGAACTATTTTTTTGAAAATAAATATAAAGAAATTTACTGACTAGATAGGTTTCAATTTAATAAGAACAATCTCACTATTTGGTTGTGCTTAGATTAAATTCAATATCATCCCTTACTCTATGAAATGGATATCGTAAAATGTCCTTATTTTTTATTTATGAAGCGCAAAACATTAATTTGACTTGAATTATAAGATTCTATAAGAAAGTATTTATATTTGCATCTAATCAAAAAAAGTGATACTACTATTTCATCATTAATATTTATTCAATAAATTCCTCAAAAAAAAATCAACTTAACCACAACATTGCATAAGAAATTGGTAGGCATGAAACCCTTATGATCTTTTGGTCATCGATTAATACACAACAACATTTAGGTTTTTTGTTGTTTAAAAATATTTAATATACTTTCCAAAATAAATCTTATGTACATCGTTGATATTTATTCATTTAATAAACTTTTTTCTAGGGTTTTCAATAGAAAATATTTTATTCAATTATAAAATTCTAATTTGTCTATTATTACAATTTCAATAATGATAATAATTATTTTAAAGGTAATCGATGCCTTTAAAATCATGTGTCTAAAATGTAAATTCATTATTCTTAAAATAACATTTCTAATAAAACAATTTCCAAACTAATGACTTGTATGGTCAATAATTTATTCAAAAATATCCTTATTATTTTTAGGTTTCCATCAGTTATGACTTAGAAATAGATGCTTAAGAATGGTAACATATAATCAACCGTAATCTCAAAATAATGTGGTGGGATCCATAAATATTAAGTTAATGCAGTCATATATACTTCAATTCGAATCCAAAAATTATATAATATGGTTATGTTCCCTAATCTATGTTTTACAAAATTTACATTCCGTGGTTGATACTAAACATAATTTTATGTAATCTATAGGGACACGGCCCCAACAAGCTTGAATCTTGTATATAAAATCATTACATATGAATGATTACAAGGAATCCAATCCCAAAGGACCAAATAATTTAGTAGTCTTGGTAAAATAGATACATACATGTTTCTTTTTTACAAATTAATACATTAATTACTAAATATTTTTTTTCAAGGATTACTTTATTCTAACTTAGTATATCCTTGCTTATCTATATTATTACACTTCATGGAATCTTGGGGAAGGAAAAAAATATTTGGGTTCCTAAATTCTTAATAAGTGTTAAGTGAAGTGGAAAAAATAATAAATATAGGAAAATAATTCCACATGAAATGTTAAATAAGTGAAAAAAATTTCATTCAGGTGACTGGATAAGGAATACACAATAGGTCTGGTTTTATAACTGATACAAATTCCATTTAATCAGTTTACATAGAATGAAATGAATCTATAGAAATTTATAAATATATTATCACATGGACAAATAATAAGGGCATCTGAATGAAGGATACACATAATTATTGGACATCATGTCTGAGCTGCATGATAACATAGAACATCAAGGTCTTTTAAAATATATTTTAAAACTACATGTAGAAATTAATTATTTTTCAAAACAGATTTTTCTCTGTAAAAACTATTAACATATCAAGGGGATATATGATTTTCATGCCCCACCAATCACTAATAGTCCATGAATTCCAAATATTATGAGTAATCCATTTAATTAATATTTAAAATTTCTTTTGAAATATCTGTATTTAGAACAAAAAATTCCAATTATTTCCCAATATTATCAAATAACTATCAGTGAATATTTTGTGAAAATGTTATATGTTTTACGAAATAAACAGATCCATGATAACTAATATAGATATTTAGAGAAAATTTAATGTATAATGATCATATAAAATTTAATATCTCAAGGGGATTAGAAGGAATAAAGTTAGTTAATACAAATAATATCCATGGTAAAATAATAACAACTCATCTACTGGAAGAATAATGATTTTATCAATACATTATATCCTAAATGGTGTAAGGATAAAGGGTTGTTTTCATTGAAGAATTGGAATAATGAAAAAAGAATATAAAATATCCTTTTCATTTTGAAGGAAAATTTTAAAATCATATTCATTGAAAATAACATTTAAAAAATTTTCTAAAAGTTATCATTTTAAAATTTCTATGAATGCTTCTATTAAAAAATTGTGGGTAATTCCATATATGAATTAGTTGGTAAAAAGAACATTCATTTTTATAGGTAAAAATGGATAGAAAAGTGACTTGTTATAAAGAGATAAGAATAACATTTGAAAACATTTGTTAATGGAAAACAGGGTAAAAATTTTATTAATAATTCATTTATAAAAGTTAAAAAAATTAATACATTTTTAAGAAAAATCGTTTTAGAAGTAATAGGTTCTCCGACTAATGAGAGAAATAAATTCAGGTCTTTTTAAACACATTTTAAAAACAAATTAGTGCCTAATAGTGGAAAATGTTAAAATATAATAAAAAATTTGATGAATAACTATAAGGGTATAAATTAAAGGTTTTTATACGAAAATCATCATAAAAATTCCATCACTAGTATTCGAAGGATATCAAATCTTGATTAGAATGAGTTTGTGAAATAAACCTTCAAAATTATTACAACATTTAAGTGATAATTAATCAAATAATTAATTATGTTTATTAGTATTAAAAGAATTAAAAAGTATAAATAAATCAATACATGTTAAATTTAATGATACACATTAACATAAAATATTAACCCCAATAATAAAGTAATATAACCCAATGAAATGGATTTGATTTAAGTAATTTCTCTACCACTTGGTAACATTATGTTCAAATCCCTGTATATGAGATAATTTAAATTAAAACTCAAAATACATTGTATAATGCAGTATTCATGATATTACATGTCATGTGGAATCATATTCAACATAAAAAAATAAGGTTCAAAATTATACAACATTCCTTATTGAAATTAAATTGAGACAAAATCCCTTAGCATGGGTTTCCTTTTAGTTGGAAGCGATGTCATGGACCTTAATGCCACTTAACGGGTTACCCGAGCCTGGTGGGACACAAGTCCTCAAGAACATCTTCCCAAACTCTAGAGGAGGACGAATAGTAGTGAGGGTCTAGGGTGTGTCTGTGGGATGACTATGTCGTCATTAACAGATTGTATCACATCGGAAGAGATTTAAATAAATAGTAATCATTGGAAGCAATATATATAAACAGCGGAACAAACATATGCAATATACAACATGGATAAAAATAATTATATCAGATGGAAAATAATGATGTAATGTCAGGTCACTTGAAACCTAGATAGAATGGATACAATATAGTAAGCATAACATGTTCCCCATGGTAAATGAAAACAAAGTCTACTACCAGCATCCTGATATCCTACTTGGTCATCCTCTATCAAGAACTATCCTATCTGCACAAAATCATGTATTGGAAGCTTTATGATTCACTTTGTCTATACATTCCACCATGTAATCCACTTCAGGTACCAAATGATGCTCGGAGAGGATGTAAGACAAATTTCAGTGGGCCACATCCAAAAGTGTCTATAACATCCGGCCCATGTAATGGAATATAGTAGTGTGCAGGAATGCATATATAAAGTAAATCAACAAATAAAATATAACTAAAATATCATGTACCTACGTAATCCCTAGGAAGGTGTCTGAACATGTAAGCAGTTCATTAATTATAAAACTAATTTTTTTTAATAGGTCACATTAGGCATATCCAGCACTGACATCACCTCGTGAAAGTATATGCAGTGATGATCTAGAGACGTAACAAGGAAATCTAACAATGGAATCTATTAAGGGTGTTCTTGGGTAATAACCAAGGAAACGTAAACCTCACAGAATGCAAACTTAGTAGTATTTATGTCTAGAAAAGGTTAATAGTGTAATCCAAGGAGCCTAATCCATGGCATTCCACAATTAGTTTCCTACTCAGTCCAATGTGATCGACTAAGGTGAAACAAGGCTAAGAAAAGATAAGGCCATATGGGCTTTCACCATGAAACCTACTAGACAATGATGTATCCACGGTGTGTATCTGAGGTATCCTGAAAGAATGAAATTGACCCTGCAATATTATACCAGTCATTTTAGAAATATTCAATAACTAAAGACGGGGTGGGTATCAACCTAAGAAAATTGTATCCTTGAATCAGAATGGGGTTCCCTTGAACCTAGGTATACATCTCACAAAATCCAAGGTGATATCGAGTTAGTCCATTCCTATTTCATATTGTATTTATAATTCCATGACTTGTCAACTATTGGTGTGCATAGGCCAAGTAGCATTGCAACCATTCAATCAAGTCTTAATTAACCGTTAAGGTATATTCAATTATTGGGGTTCACTTTGCTATTATACTTTAATATGGTACGGGGTGCTGTGGACATGTATCATGTATTCAATTGTATTTTATAAGGCCATGTTATATACATTGTATACATAACATTTCACATTTCTCATTTAATTATAATTTGGATGTACTTACCTTAGGCGGGTTGATTGGTTATCATACATGGTAACAGCCATTATGAAATTCTCATTAATAACAAGCAATTTATTATGTAAAGGCTCACATTTAAAAAAGTCAATTTAAAGCACACCCGAATGGGGGTTCAAACGTGATGAAAACACAAAAAACCCAAAAATTGCATACTCTTCAACAATGGGTGGATTGAGTCGTTGGTGTAACTACAAACGACTAACCACATGTTTAAAAAGTGCATAATCATGCGATTCTAACAAGTATAATCATGGAATGTAAATTTAAGAAACAGTTTCCAAGAAAAACAGCGGGCCCCAAACAAACATTCCAAAATCAATGAACATTAGGGATGAGTTATAAACCACCCACCTAATGGTTGTACGATCCTTATCCTCCAGTATCGGCCATTGATTTTCCTTGGATCATAGTAGATCTAAAAAATGATGGAAAAATGTTTATATGGAGATATTTATATTGATGGCCAGAGAGAAGAATAATGGCTAAAGAGGACTCGAGAACTTACTATTTTGCATTCAATATGATGAACGAATGATTTATCAAATGTCGAATAAAGGATATCTATTGATTCCAAGATTAGATATTCAAAATTTTCTTAAATTAGAGAAAATTAGGTCAATCCCTCAAAAATTCGGATTAGGGTTGAAGGGGTTGTCTTAATAGATCATTAATGGTGTTTGGACATTTTACATTGTATTTTAGATTGTCCATTCTTTGTCTACATGATATGTCAAACCATGTGAAAACTGTCCGATATGGATCTCTGTGAAAAAAAATCCTCCACACGGTTTTATCAAACCTTGCACAAACCATAAACGATTTCCTTGGAAAATGTGGGAGCACACACGGTCAGGCCACAGGCCTTGTGCCAACTCTATGAGGTGGCTCTACCTGAAAAAATACCATCCACACGGTTTACTCTAAGCCATTTGTAGAGTCTGATTTCTCAAAAAACACGGGATCCATACTTTTAAAACCTCATAGACACCCACAAAACCATTACTAACTCATTAGGAACCCATATTATGTCCAAATTAAATATTTAAACCAAAAAATTAAAGGATCCATACCTGAGTGAAAAAATAGGTTCTTAAAATCATCCCACTTTAAAAGAACTCTCCCCCAATGTTCTCCTTCCTAGGGTAACGATACAATGTCTGAGAACAACTCATGCCACTGAGCACCTAAATCTGGTTCCCTATCCCATGACCCATCTTGTACACGTCCATGCTGAAATAGAACCTGTAATAGAGGGACATAATTTCCTTAGAGGACCATTGTGAATCGGTTTACAATACACACTAGATAATCGTCCAAGGTAGCATCAGCATCAAACTAAAATTCTTATGCATCAAAGATATGGTATGAGTCAGCATGATATTGGTGAAGCTATGAGGAATGAAAGATTTCATGAATGGAATAATACCTTGGAGGGGATAGAAACTGACATGATACTGGCCCGACACTCTCTAGAATCTCAAACAGGCCAACGTAATGAGGTGACAACTTTCCATACTTTTGTAACTATATATACCCTAGCCTACATGATACATGAAGGAAAACATGATCCCCAACCATGAACTCCAGAGGTTGTCGACAGCATGTGGAAATATATTTCTGTCTAGACTGAGTAGTATTCATAGGCTTCCAAATTAGCTGAACCTGTTCTCAGCAACCCAAACAAGATGAGGACCTAGAAGGGATTCCTCAACTGCCTCAATCCATCACATGAGAGAACGACATGTCCTACCATATAAGGCCAAAAAATCATCCATCTGAATCATCTCTTGAAAACTATTATTTTAAGAGAATTAAAAATGAGGGACATGCATTCCCAAGAACCACAAAAATCAAAGGCACATGTTCAGAGCATATCCTCTAAAAAATGTACTGTCTATTAAAATTTTCCATTGGTCTATGGGTGAAATTCTGTTCTTAGAAGATCATGAGTACCCAATGCTTTCTGCAAACCATGCTAGAACAGTGAAGCGAAATGAACATCCCTATATGAAATGATAGTACATGGAACCCAATGTAGTCATATGAATTCATTAACAAACAGTCTTATCCATTCATCAACTGATAATGTCTCTCGAATAGGAATGATGTGGGATGATTTCATTAGTCGGTCAATGACTACCCAGACGGAATCGCTAACCCACATCAACTTAGGTAAGCTGAATATAAAATCCATAGGAACATATTCTGATTTCCATTCTGGGACTAGAAGCCACTGTATCAATTTTACAGGTCTCTATTGCTCTGCCTTTTCCAGCTAACTAGTCGAACACATAGTGATGAAGTGTTAAATCATTCATTTCATTCCAGAGCACCAATATCATCATCACACATCTCAATAAATCTTTGAGATTTCTGGATGAACTACCCACTAGGAAGCGTGGGATTCTTCCATCAACTCCACTCTCATATCAATAGGAACCAACATATGGCCACATAGATATATAATGTTGTCTTTATCCACAGAACAATCCAGATGTAGATTATCTCCTAATATACACTCATGGGGAACCAAACTTTCAAGATTTAAGAAATGCTTAATCCCCACCTTCTCAAGGAGGGAAGAGGTAATTGTTAAGGATAAGAAGTAATACTACTCTTGATTATCATGAAAATAAATATGATTTGTTTAAAACAGGGCCATAAACTTTCATTCATCACTGGATTCCTATACATCCCGTGTTTGAGTTGTCTGACTCAGTGCATCAGGAACCATGTTTCCGTTTCTAAGAGTATAGGAAAGATCAAAATCAAAAGACTGCAGATCTTCAACACCTCTTCAATGTCTAACATTCAAGTCATTCTAAGAAAAGATATACTTGAGGATCTTGTGATTTGTATACACCACCAAGTTCTCTCCCAACCGATAATATATAAAGAAACATAAATCATGGACAACTGTTGCAAGCTCGAGCTCGTGTGTCTGGTAATTTCTCTCAAGAGGTCGTAATGGGCCAGATTCGTATGCAATAACATTGTATTCCTACATCAACACCTCTCCAATGCCAATTCATAACGCATCTTCAAAGACGATATAACCTTCACCATGTTCTGAAAGAATCAGAATAGGTACTGATACAAGCCTCCCATTATGCTCATGAAAGGATTTATCACATGATTCTAATCATGTAAACATGACACATTTCATTATAAGACTAGTAAGAGGCGAATAAATATAAGAAAAGTATTTTATTGAAATACTAAAATATCCACCGATCCCTAATAAAATAATTATATCATGCACATTTTTAGTATCTTCCCAAGAAACTATAGAACTAACCTTTTTAGGGTCCATAAATACTATGTATTCTGAAATTATATGGCCCAAGAATTGGAAATTTTTGATCCAAATGTCACACATAGAATGTCTGGCATAAAGATGATGCTCTCTTAGTGTACATGGAATGATCTCAAGATGATTAGTATTGTCCTTAAAAGTGTGAGAATAAAAAAATTTCATCCAAAATGAACATGAAAAAAGTATCCAAATTGGGGTGAAAACACTATTCATCAAATCCATGTATAGGGAAAGCGTATTACTAAGACTGATCGACATAACATGATAATCATATAGAGTATACCTTCTACGGAATGTTGTATGAGGAATTTATGAAGGTATGACTCACACATGATAATAACTTGATCTGAGGTCAATCTTAGAGACCACCATTTCTCCTAAGATCTGGTCAAAGAGATCCACTATTTGAGGAAGTGGATACTAGTCCTTGACCATAAGCAGGTTCAACCATTTCTAATCCACGCATAAATGAATACTTCCATATGACTTCTTAGAAAAAATCCATAGTGAACCCCAAGAGGATGTAATATGTTGAATAAAGACTTTATACTCTATGTCCCCTATCTATTAATTGAGCTCCTGAAGCATAGTAGTTTCCATCATATACAGAGGAATGGACACTAGAGATGCTCTTGGAACAATATTAATTGTAATATTTACATTTCTCTTAGGAAGTAATCGAGAAAATTCATCAAGAAATAATTCCTTGAAATGATCAACTACTAGATGGAAATTATTTTAAAGAAAACGCTGATCCACCATGAAAATATATGAAATCTAGAGGGTCACTCCAACTAGCCTACTATGCTTCAGTCCAAATCTCCCAGTCTGGACATCTCAATTACCTTTGAAAAGATAACTCTTTCCTTCTGGTGATGTAAAATAAACCCAATGGCGATAATTATTTACAAAATCATGATAGTAGAATAACTAGTACATCCAAAGAATGACGATGAAGCTTGTCATATTGAGAACAAAGATATTCCACAATAAATGGTAACATACTACCTCATAGGGAAATCCATGTACTACCGTATGCCCTCTGTCAGTATTCCCAATGAAGTATCGAGGGTCATTACTGCATAGTGATACTGCATATCTCCATTGAGATTTTCCATGATGGATACAGATATGAATGTGTTTGAAGTAGTTGTATCAATCAAAAATGAGATAATAGTAGAATGTAATAGAATAATACCTCGTACTGTAGATGGTCATGTAGCATGATCCTCAGGTATCGACTGGCAAGCATGCAACTAACCAGACCCACATCCCCATGTAGCAGATTGACTACCACGATCATGACTTATCTACTAGTGCTGCTAGTGATTAGGGATCTAACGACCTAGGCCCTGAACTCCTCCTCGGCCATACCTACTAGTGTTACTCTATCTCATCGCCTAACTTGGAATAAAAGAACTCTCCCCTGTAGGTGGAGCGGATGCTGATCCTTTTCTAATCGAATCTGGTGGAAGGGTCTTGATAAAGTGTTAAAGATGTCCTATACAACCACAATCTTGGAACTCTATTGGGTCTCTATCACACTGAGGCATTTATGCCTTGGTATTACACACAATGGAAACACTATAGGACTGTTAAAAAATATACTATGGCTTCCACTACCTTACTAAAAACCCTCAAGGGAACGTTTCTTTCTAGAAGAAGAACTATTGGTCTGATGTGGAACTGATCCTTTAAATCTGGTACACATTTCACCCCTCAGGTTACGCTCAATAATAATAGCCTAATCAACTATTGTACAAAAGGTTTGATGGACAAAAACATTCATCTAAATTTGTATGGTGTACCAGTTCCCATCCTGAAAACATCCAACATTTGAAATCTCATCACCGGCTTGATGTAGTGAAAATAAATATAAATTAGTGAAACATGTAGAATATTCCATGAAAGACATAGAATCCTACTTGAGATTCATTAACTATCTAGATCTATTAGAACTTAGTGATGGGGGATGACAATTGTCATAGAAGGCAGTATATAAGTTATCCCATACCATTTTCTGATGACTACAAGCCTATGTAACCGCCTGCCACAAATTCTTGGTTGAATCCTGAAGCATTTATGTAGCAATCATAACTCTCCTCCTTGGAGGCATTTACAAATTCTTGAATACAGATAGCAAGGCCTCTAGCCAAGACATAGCAGCCTGAGATCCACTATCCCCAGAGAAGTATACAGTTGCTACTACTGGACCCGTGAGTCAGATCAGCCATCATATGTGCAACTTGTGGAGCACCATGCATGGACTACATCAGAAGTAGGAAACTACCACGAAAATTTGCTTAAATGACCAGATTAGGTATAGTAGGAGGTACCTCAATTGATGCTACTAGAAGTAAGAATGTAGCATGGGTCCCACCATGTCTGTATCATGGTAGACACCACTCTCCTATCGAACAACACTAGAACATTATGGAGGCATTGATTTACAAATGAAAATCACACAACATAGAATATGACTACAAGCATAAGAAAAAATCACTAGATGGTGATGAATGTATGAAAACACACTACCTAAGGAGTACCACCCCAACTACCTTCTTGGACAGCTAGGTACATGTATGTCCCCATGAATAAGTTTCATGTCATTATTTAGTTAATTTATAGGATCACACCATTTCCATTAATAAACATTGATTAGCGGGATAAGGATCTGCAACTAATTCATTTTATATTTCAGGATTCACTTGTTGATGGATATCCATTTCTGATGAATCAGTTCCCATACATCTATTGTCAACAACCACACCCATTTATTTATAGTATAATGGCTTGACTCCATAAATTACTCATCCCATTCCATGAGGGCACATATACCCCATGAATTGAGACATGAAATCACTATATTGTAGCCAATGTAATAAAATTAAAATAAACTATCAAAACATCAATCAATAATTACAGACATATCTCGCAATGAAATGTAGTGAAATTCACCTTTGTGTCATGACAGTATGCATAAAATGTGAATTTTAGCGGCTTATAATGATTTATGTAATAATGATCATTTCCCTCATTCATCGGGCCAAGGATATAATAAGATCATAAAATACAGAAATAATCAACAAAAATAGACAACATGTGCATCACCCAATGGTGCAATAATATCAACTGTTATAGGAAAAAGCAGAATTACAACTAAATTTTGGGTAACATGGATTTAACGCTAAACATGTGTTTGCAACACCCAAGAACTTCTTATGACCATGTCCTAAGAATTACTACTCTCTTATTTATTTTCTCCAAATAGTAAAGAAAGAAAATAAACCACCTCTGATACCACTTTGTGATGTCCTGGATCTGAATGAGACTTAATGGGTTCCCCTAGCCCGATTGACCACATGGCCTCAAGTGCATCTTCCAAAACTGCAGAGGCAGCCGACTAGTAGCAATGGCCTAGGGTGTGTCTTCAAGAAGACTATGCCCCCATTAAAAGAGTGTAGCATAATAGAAGGAATATAAAGGAATAGTAAATAGAGGAAGCAATATAAATAAACAGAGTAAGAAAACTGATGCAATAGAAAAAAAATAATAAAAATAACAATATCAACTAGAAGAGTGAAGATGTAATGTTAGGTCTCTAGAATACTGAAAATATTAGAAAAAATAACATAGGAATTACATGTTCCACAAGATAAATATAGACAACGTCTTCCCCTATCATTTTGAGAGCCTACACAGTCATCTTCTATAAAGCTCCATCCTATCAACATGTAATCAAGTGTTAGAAGTTATATGCTTCCCTTTATCAATACCATCAACCATGTAATCTACTCCAGGTACCAAACGTCACTTGTAGATGGTGTGAGATAAATATTTTTCGGACACCACCTACAGTTTCTATAACATTTGTCCCATATAATTGAATATATTAGTGTGATGGCATGCATTTATAATGTAAATAAATAAGTATAATATAACTAAATAACAATGTACATTATTCATCCCTCGAATGGTTTATGAACATGTAAAAATTTCATTAAATAAACAAAATGTTAATATGTCATGTGAGACATAGCCAGCACTGACATCACCTCATGATTGTATAAAAGTGATGGTCCCAAGATGTAACAAGGCATCTTAACAATGATATCCTGTCAGGGAGTTCCAGGGTCACAACCAAGTATCTTTATTCTCAAAAAATGATAAGTTAGTAGTATCAGAGTCTTGATAAGCGTAAGAGTGTAATCCAATAAATATAATCCTACGAATTCCATAATAAGGTTCCTTCTGTGTCCAAGGTGATCGACCAAGGTAAAACTTTGTTATAAAAAGAGAGGGCCCTATGTGATTTCACGGTGGTACCTACTAACAAATGAAGGATACAAGGAGTGTATCTGAGGTATCTTGTAATAATGAAAATAACCATATTGTAGTATACTGGGAAACTGAGGAATATACAATAACTAGAGTCTATGTGGTTATCAACCAAAGAAAACCATATCCTTTAATTGGAATGGGGTTCCCAAGACCCAAGGAATTCTTCTCATATAATCTAAGCTGAGACCGAGTAAGTCCATTCATATTTAATATTGGAACCAGGAAATAATTCATTAGGTTCAACTCTTGAATTAAATTATTGTGGATAGGTCTAGTAGAGTTGAAAACATTTGTTTGTAGGTCCAAAACTTTTCTTTAATTAGTGTGGATAGGACAAGTAGCATTGAAAACAATTAATAAAGTATTTATTAACCATTTAGGTATATTCAATTATTGGGGTTCACTCTGAAACCTTCTATCAATATGGTATGGGGTGTTTTGGACATGTAACATTTGGTCAATATTATTTGATAAGTCCATGGTTTATAATTATATACCTTCCATTTCATATTTCAGGTTTAATAATCATTTACAAGAACCTATCATAGGCAGGACAAGAGGTGAGCATAAATGGTACCATCCATTACACAATTGTTATTAATGAAAATAAATTTTTTATCGAAAGGATCACCTTAAAAAATTTAATGTTATGGCACACCTGAATGGTGGCTCAAACGTGCTGAAAACACCAAAAATGCACAAATCACATAACCATTAAAATGGGGTTGATAGACTTGTGGGTGTATCTGCAAAAAAATAACACATTCAAAATTTTCATAATGACATGATTCTAACAAGTATAATCATGACATGTAAATTTTATGAAATAGTTTCTAAAAAAATTCGTGGTCCCCACACAAACATTCCAAAATCAATGAACTTTAGGAATGAGTTATAGAACACCCACCTTAGGGTTGTACAATCCCTCACCTCTGGTATCAGCCCATGATTTTCCTCTAATCAATGTAGATATAATATAAGGAAAAAAATTATCACATGGTGATATATATTTAGATATAATGAGACTATAAGAACAGCTAAATAGGAAAAGATTACATACGTTTGGGTGTCCATGTGATTAATGGTAGCTCGATCGGATGACGGATGAAAGAGATATCTTGATTCCAAGTTTAGATCTTCGAAAATCTAAAAAATGAGATAAAATTAGATCAATCCTACATAAATGTGGATTAGGGAGGAAGGGGTTGGCTTAATATATCCTTAAGGTCGTTTTGGACATTTTACATAGGATTTTAGCCTACGTATTGTTTGTTTGCATGGGTTATCAAACCATGCGCAAACCATGAGATGCAGATCTTCTTGAAAAACATCCTCTGCACAATTTCATCAAACTATGCACTACACATGCATGAGTAACTAGGAAAAAGTTTTTTCTTACACTATTAGGCTACACGGCCATACACCAATCGTACGATATGGTTCTACCTAATATAAAACCATCCGCACGGTTTGAAAAACTGTGCTGAAATCCTGAAATACTTACTCTAAACTGTGCACCAGGTATTTATTGCTCAAGAAGATGGTTTTCAGGCTTTGATAAAGCCCCAGACACCCTTAGAACATCTACTAAGTCATTAGATATCTTTACTAGGTCTAAAAAATATAGACTGAATGTTTAAGGATCCATACCTGAGTGAAAAATTGGGTTCTTACAATAGACATCCATTAAACACCATTATAATGGCTTTAAACATTTTAAAAACATATACCAGAATCATACTAATATTAATATCATATGTGATCTTATTATAATATTATTTCATATTTCATAATAATATTTAATTATTTTCATCATTTTGGTTGTTAGTTTTCCTTTTTTTGAGTATGTATCGATTTGTTATTTTTGTTCTTAATACATAGAAGATCATTTCATCATCTCATGAATGTAAATAATGTTTAAAATATCATATATATTTAGTGTATATATATATATATTTATAACAATACATAATTCCTTTTAATAAGAAATGAAATTCATTGTTTATGGAGATGGTAGACCATACGTATGCATGAATGTTACATCCATTTCATTTCCCTATTGAAAATAAACAAATATATATATATATATATATATATTATAAATAAAGTATCATATTTATCTAATTTGGCACATATTTTTATTAAAACTATCCTTTATGCATCCCATTTACATCATGAATGAATAATATTTCTTTGAGGATGCGGTAGTCCACATGCCCACAAATGATTTTATCTTATTCCCCAAAAATGGGAAGAGTGAAGGTATATGTTATAAAATAATTTCAATAGTATAAATAAATTATTAAAATAAAATATATCATATATAAACTATAAATTCACCATAATTTCGTCCTTGAATGTTAGTATATGGATGAAAAAACGACATTAGTTCGCTGTCGGTAGTCTACCGTACACACGAATGATGATTGTGTTTCGCATTTGATGGATGTGTGTGGAAATGTATGTATAAATCATAGAATAAAAACAAATTATTATATTTATGATATTGTGGTTATTATATAATCATGATATAAAAATAATTCAAGTGGTGGAGATTTAAATGAAACAAAAATTATGGTTGAAGAGAGTTACCTCAAATTCGAGTAAATCATTTTGGTTTATAACAAAAAAACTTTCATAGTTGGATTTATAAACAATGTGAGGATTAACAGATGACTGGAGGCATGTTTTGAGATTATTTTAACATTTTTTTTGATAAAAATTTATTTATTGGTGTGAATATGTGAGGGGTTCAAGTTCAATTTTATAGTGGAGAAGGTGTGACATTCTTGTAAATATAAAAATGTATACTCTATTAAGCAGTCTTCCTAATGGAATATGCATACAATAACAAACCAAATTATATAAAAAATATTATATTGTATAAATATTTATGTAAAATGTAATTTTTAAGGGATTATATGTCATTTAAGCCATTAAGTTCATGGATTAGTCCCTTGTTAGCTTAATTTTACCTTAATCACATAAATAAATTGATACTACATTCAATAATATTTTTGGAAAAAAAAACTATTTTTACCATATTATAAATTAGAAATTATTATTATTAATAATATGGAATCAATTTTTACAAATTCCATTCAAATAAGTGGGATAAATTAATTTAAATATAAACCCAGACATGCGATGACATGTGGGGTTTTTAAAGTAGAAATGATCAAATGTTTGAAATGATTATATATCCAATTTCAATGTGGAATTATTTCCAATGACCTATATTTTGATATTTAATTTATAAATTAACTAAATATAATTTAGATAGAAATTAAAATATAATTTAGGTATATAAATAAATTAGTTGAAAACCATTTTCTAATTAAAATTCATTATTTTCACTATTAATTAAAAAATTGAAACTCCATAAAAAATAACTAAAATTCACCCTAATATAATTTTGATGCTATGATTTTGATAAATATGTTTATTTTGAAATATAATGTTTATAAAATTTCTAAAATTTAGTTCCAAAATAGGTTCACATTTAAATTGCGGAGAAAATTTCTTTTTATTATTATACAATTTTAAGCATAAAAAATGGATTCCTTCTTATCTTTTGCACATAAAATCTATTGGATGAATATAAAAAAATATTTCATTGATTATATAATATATATATATATATATAATTCCTTAATATTATTAACTAATATTAATAAATTTATGTTCTTATTATAAAACCCCTTGGTTCATATTAATAGCATTTATAAAAATATTACAATTATATTCAGTTGGTTATTAAATTCATTTCTAATAAATTGGTGACAAATGATTTCAATCATATATATGAATAGGTTAGTTAATACTATTCATAAAATCTAATTTAATCAACCATTTATATATTATAATGTGAAATAATAATATTAACAAAATATTGTTGTTCGGTAAATCATAGTACTGAGTGCAACACAAGCTATCGAAGAAAGTGCTTGTTTTAAGTGATATCGAAGAAAACATTATTTCATGAACATAAAGATATATAATTTATATAATTTATTTTTATTTTTAAATATTCTATTAATTATAGAGTGGTTATATTCATTTCTGTGTATTGTTTTTCATGTTTTAACACCTTCGTATTTTGTGAATTTTTTTTGAATAAATTTAATCATTTAAAAAACAAATACATCACACAACACATAATATATATTTCTGTTATTAAATAAAAAAATAAATATTTTTTACAAAACATAATGTTATGCTCATTCTATATTAAACTCTAACATGGCATTGGATACATGCAAACATGTGTTTCTCTAGAATAACACTTTATTATTATAATTATTTAGAATGAGATAGTTATAACATAGCCATTAAAAATAT
Source organism: Viscum album (assembly GCA_963277665.1). Classification (NCBI taxonomy): domain Eukaryota; kingdom Viridiplantae; phylum Streptophyta; class Magnoliopsida; order Santalales; family Viscaceae; genus Viscum; species Viscum album. Next base: position 1,179,566,368 of record OY728142.1, on the reverse strand, counting down.
TAATATGAATAATAATTAATAATTTTTAAACTTCATTTATTATTTTTTCAGGTAAAAAAAATATTTAAAATGAAATTTATAATTTTTTATAAGTTCCTTATTTGTTTTGAAATACTATTTTATTAAATGATCCACTTTTTATGTCCTTCTATGATCAATAATAAAATTATTTTTAGAAACACATAGATATTTAATTTGATAAAATAAACATAATTTTTTACATCAAAATTTTAAAATAAAAATATTGTGATTTTTAGTATTTTTTTGAAAAGATTCATTTTTTTTTCTTGAATAGTGAAATAAACAACATTGTAGTTAAAAAATCCCTTTCATTTAAATAATAATAATAATTTATGTTGATTTTTAAATTCAAAATAGATAAATTCTACAATCATTAATCCTATTTTATTTCATTTAAATCATTTTATGTTTACAATTTGATATAAAAAACATATTGATCTTTGGATAGTTCTATTTACCTACCTTCCTGCCACGTTTACAGGTTAGCATTAAACGTATTTTTTCCACATCTACGAAATAGATTTTGCAAAAAAAAAAATAAATGGTTGTAATTAGTATTATATTTAGTGCCAAATAAGATTAGCTTAATAATTTAGATATTATGAATATTAACATTATTATATATTTATTTTATTTTGGGTAAGGGTAAATTGAATAACTAAAGGTAAAAATAAAATAATAAATTTATAAATTTACCCTAAAACTTATCCAAATATCATTGGATAAGTGATATTTGAATAAAATAAATGTTAAGATGAAATTATAACCCTTTTTATCCAATTGGGAATGAATATAAAATTTATTGTATTTTATTGAAAAATAAGATTAAAAAGTCATACTCGTATTTTTACATATGGTTACATTATAGAAATAGGGATATAGAGAATTTCAATTCAACTATAAATTTCCATGTTATGATAATATTTTTATCTATATAGTGATAATTTATTTATCATTTTTACTAATAAGATTTTTTACAATAATTGTGACACAATGATGATGCAATAATTGATTAATTAATAAAAGAATAAAATAAATGATATTAAAAATATTATAATAAATATAATGTGAAATAATTTTGGTTCTCGAGAAATTTCTAATTTAATATGTCATTTTAGGAGTGTCTTAAATTTATTAGTTCAAAATTATTTTAGATTACGGATTTTATTTATAGGCAATGTTTTCAATAGTATAAATGTTGAGACTCATGATAATTTATAGAAATAATATATTATTAAAATAATTAAAAATCATTAAAATATTTTATAATTTTAAAAATGTATTATTATAAGCTATAAAATTTAATTAAGTTTCCATTGATGGACAATTAACCCCATATAAGAAATAATTTATAACCTCTTAACATTGAAAATTTTTCTACCACAATTATAATTACTGTCACTAAAAATGGATTTTTTTTATTTCGACCACTTTTAAGGAAAAAAGTGACAAACCAAGCATCAACCACAACAAGGAAGATCATATTCATTAAATAATAATTTAAGCCTACCAGAAACCTTCTCCCTAAACAAGTTCTATGGGTTTGTGGTTACCTAAGTGCTTGGCTCTTCCTTTAACAAATCATCTAAAGTAGATGTCATCTTATCCCTAGCAGGAATATACTCTTCATTTTTGATCATTCCCTGATTAATGTACCCAACCAGAATCAGGTCTAGATTAATAATCAAGTTGTATTATTCCCCAGTTAAAGCCATTCTTATTGACCTCCCAAAAATTTTGGATTCTTCCTCATCCGAGGCATTGAGTAACAGGACATGATCAAGCATTTATTCTTCCAAACACAAAATCATATCTATGTTTGGATCACATAGACCTCCTAGTTTTCATTGACTAACGAAATCACCATCCCCTTTCTTTTATTTTTTTTGATGACCGAGTAAACTGAGGGGGTGGTATATAGATGTAAGAATTCCTACTATTACTCCTCCTGATACCCCTATTTCCCATTGGGCTTGAAGCTACTCCAGTGGAAAGGCTGAAATATAGATCTTTGGACTCTTCCACGTGATCTCTGTCTTCTGATTCTACATGTCCAGAGCCCAATACATCCATTTCAAGACCATCAATGATATATTTTTAGCTATGTTGGAGACTGATTACTTGTAGAGGGACCCCCAGACATAACAATCATGACCTTCATACCCCTTGAAGGACCCTTCCTTCTTGTGTGCAGCATCTTGTTATCTGAACTAACCACCGCTGCATATGAAACAGCTGCAACATCCTCTTCTCCACTCCCCACATGAACTACGGAAGTAAGACTCACATCCGTTTTCATATCACAAGGTTCAGTATCTTTCCATCCAGAGCTCATGCACCCTCCGGCAGAGGAACTACTAGGATCACATCTACTAGAGGGGCCATCCAAATCCTTTCTCAACCTACTAATGATCTTAGATACCATTGGGTTTTTTTAACCTCTAATACCTATTTCATGATAACCACATCTATTCTTTTCACGTGAACCACTAGGAAACTACTTGTTCAATCAACTTCCACAGATTACTCATTCCCAGGCAGAGATGACTGAAGGATCCCACCCCTTGGAGAATGGACATCTCGAGCACTATCTCCACTACCAGTTTTGTCTATTCGAATAATCCAACTCCACCAGGATGCATTGTCTTCTTTCCACTACTAGTGTCAGTCATATCCAGAAATTGAGATCTATGTCGACAAAGCTCCCTTGAATGACCTTGGTTCTTGCAGACATCATATAAGTCGGTCCATTATTTGTGAACCACTCATTTCTAGTAATGGTAATCCCCACCAACTGTAATAAAAACATCTTCGAATGGTTCACTTGACATGTCTGTTTCAACAAAAACTCACAGATTCATCTGATGAAAAAGGGTCTCTATGCGTCATCCAAACACATATACCTACCAATATGATTCCGCAAAATTCAAATAACAACAGAATTTTGAAACAATATTGGGGATTGAGAAAACTCACCCAAATCGCCATTATAGAAGGACCACACTTGATATTAAAATAAAAGGACCATAGAAACAAGAAGAACTAGAATCCATTTAAGCAATGGGGTGAACATCATCAAGCTTTGATTAGGTCTACCTTAGAGCTGAAATAGGTAATTATATGTTGATTGGCCATAAGGCCCACTGTCGCCCTCTCCTACAAATTTCAACCCTCAAAGACATACCTATCAAATGAATTAATAGAAGGGTGATGTTTTTTATACCTAGAAACCAATGTAATCATCAAGAGATCCAAGGAATCTAATAACTCTTTAGTAGAGATTAGGTGAATTGGGAAACCATCTAGAAACTCTAGTTCCTTTGGGAAAATCGAGACATGAGTAAACTGAGGTAGGACGGGAGGGTTCTTAAATGGGAGGAAGGAGGATGTTGCTCCTTTAGTAGATGTAGTGTTTCTCTCCCACACCAGTGGGTGATAGACTTACATAGAGGCCGCCACAGTCAGGATTAGAAACATGGAATTATGGTTCCCCATCGGTGTAGTGAGCCTCCCCACAATAATAATTACAATAGATTAATTAAGGTAAAATCAAAATGATAGGGTATAAAATATCATCAAAACATTTATAAATTTCATTTTATGATTATATTATATTATGATATCTTCTTATATTTGAAAAAAAAATTCTACTTGTATTGAGTTTTAATTTTCTTTTTAATATATATGGAAATTCAAAAAGTTCCCCTCACCTCAATTATAAAAGAGAACCTCCTCCCTCACTTCTTCCCACCACATCAAACCTTATATCTAAAATAAACTCTAAAATTTTACCTTATATAAATCACCATAAACATTCTAGAGGATTTTCTTTTCCAAAATAACCCACTCTAGAGTCCTTTAGATGATATCTAAATGGATTATTTTATAGAAGATGTGATCGCTCTAACTGATAGTTCACTTTTAATAATTTTCAATACCTCCTCTAAATCAATGATATATATCATAAAATAATAACTAAAACATCATAAATAATCTGAAATGTTATTATTATTATTATGAACACACAATTATAAAAACCATTTCCCATCAATTAAAAAATGAAAGTATCGTTTGTATGTACGTACGACTTACCATATCCACATAGAAATATAATTAATTTTACGTCACCATATTTTATGGGAGATAATTATAATGGGTTTAATAATTATATATGATATTTAAGATATAATTATACTTCTTGAATTGTAATATTATTTCTACCATTTTATAATCCATCTATATTGTTTTTTTTGTAAAATGATAGTGTCACTCTTGCATACGTAAGACTTACCTTCCCTACAGTGTGATGTGATTCGTTGTCTAGCTATATTTCACATGTATGGTAATAAGGCTGAATTTTATTTATATATCTGTTAAATATGAAATAGAAATTATTTTTTAATTATAATATATCATATAATTCCCTTTTTTACCTCTATAATAAAATTAAAACAACATTCAAGTATACATACGGCCCACCGTCTCTCTAAACAGTGTACTTTGTTTTTTTTCAAATATTATGAATCAGCAGGAAAAATTATATAATGATTTTTATATACTATTTATATAATTATTATCATTATTTATATGATGAAATCATGATCTATATAAGTGGGAAAAGGATAACAATTCAAATATATATATATATAAAATACTGAGGATATTCCCCAAATCATGACATTTACAAGGAATTATTAATTAATGGGAAATATTAAGTCATAAGTAAATCATATATGATATATATATATTTTTGACCATGATTCATTGGTATATATATATAATATAAATAAATTGATTATATAGGATGTTGTAATGAGTGAAAAGGAAATTTGGACTTAAGCTAAGGTATTTATAGTCTCACTTTTATTTCTAAGACACTTATGCCATATTTGCCACTCGTTTATTCAACATGGTGTATATACTATCCATGAATTCCAATTATTATTAATATTGAAATAAAAATGTTATTTATATAATATTATTTCATTCATGAGGAATATGATTCTATTAATTATAAAGAAATGAGTATTTATTTAATAATCTCTTCAATACTTGGAATTGTTTCATTTTAGGTTTCTCTTGGGGAATATTTATCATCCACCTCCAGGTTTTAATAAATTGATTTCATAAAATGGTTTACAATTATAAAATTAAATTTTAAAGTAATTTTGATCAATTGTTAACATTCTACTACATGGTTTGAAATGAATCATTTTATCTTTTTTCAAATAAGTTATGTTGTGACTTTTGGTAAAAGTACAAGAAGAATGTTTCTTTTGAATGTATACAGCATGAACGGAATACTCAACTGTCATGACGTCATAATAAATTGAAATTTACATTATAATATTATATAGATATTTTCAAATAAAATTTTCTATTTTAAAATTACCCTTAGTTTTAATAAAACAGAATGCTTTTAATGATGATAGGATATTTTCTTCAATAAATGTTTTTAAAAAATATTTAAAAATTATTTCCCATCTAAGATTAAATTTATTGGAGTTAAGCATGCCTTTATATAAAATTATCCAATGTTTCCATTCATATTCAATATGTGAATGGATTATGTTTTTCTGGCATGATTTCTATGAAACCAGTTCTCTTTCACGGCTTATATGAATTTGAAACTCGCTTATTTTCAAAAGTTATGATTTTTGTGAAACGATTATGAAACTTGTATCTTTTTTCATAGGTTATAATATGATTATTTGTTTACAATACCCATTTATTTTAATGGAAATGATATGATTGTTTGTGATCATGTATCACAAATTTGTAGGATTTCATTATGAGATGGGGGGGACCTATATCTACCTCAAGATCAATGGATAATGATTTATATATCGTGATATAGATTTAGATGGCATTTGGTGTAAACATTGACTACTAAGATTTCCATGGGAGTGAACCAGGACTACCATAATTGTATGGGGAGTGAACCCGTACTAATAAGATAGCCATGGGAGTGAACCCAGACTACCTAGATAGTATGGGTACTGAAACCATTCTACTATGATGGACTTGGCATTGATACCTTGAATACTATGTAAATTTTATTATATACTTATTTGTCGCCCCATAAAATCTACGTATTATTCAGAAGTTATGTTTTAATGGATTATTTTATTTATACCCTTATGATTAAGTTCTTATGAACTACCAATATATTTATTTAATGTCTAATGATTGTTATCTTTAATATGTAATCTACGATATTATACTATTTTGATCATATTATCATACCATTATTCTAATGTTATTATTATGTTTCCCTTTTCTATACCCTCACTGAGCATTTGATCCCACCCCTTTCTTATGTTTCCTTTCCCCAGGTTATGTAGAATGTTTTTATGTAGAATTATTAAAGGGAAAGATCATTGTGGGAACAATTGAAGATCTTTCACCATGTTAGATTATATTTTTCTGTGTTTCTGATTACAATATACTATTATGGCCCTTTGGCATATATTTTGGTAATATTCAGAATATTCATTAAAAATGACATAATAAAAATGTATGTCATGAATATGATTGTATAGTTGTTATCAAAGTAAAATTTTAGCCAACATTTATAAACTAGGGTGAGAAAAATTTAGTGATAACCATATGTATATTTCTATGTATTTGTCTAGGGGTGTCTCTAAGGATATGTCTAAGGATGAGTTACTATTTAGGAAAATGTACCATAATTTTGGTAAATTATAAAGTGAGAAGATTCAAAATAATACATTCATATATAGATACTATATGTGAATTTGGATCTATCATAGATATACCTAGGGGTAACAACTCTGAAATGTTGTGTCGATCCTGACTCAAGCGTAACCTGGTACATGATAATGGGCCTTGTTGTACACATGGTTTGACACTCCTATGGGATATGATATGTATCATTATAAACAATTAATGAACCATCATGAAGGATTTAAATGGATGTAGGTTATGAACAACCTAGGATAAACCAAATGTTCCATAGAATAAAGAAGGTTTCATAATTTAAACATCATATAAGTGGGTTTTCATGATTTTGTGTTTCCTCACTAAGATAATAGTTTCTTACAAAATAATTTCTGATTATATTCAATAGAGGGAACAAAAATGAACTGAATTAATATTGAATTTTATTGATAATATTTTAATTAGAGTAGTAAAATGGGATGATCACTAGAGTTATGGATGTAGTGTCCATGACTAATATGTTTTAACAGAACATGATTACGAAAGTGTAGGATAACCCACTATCTAACTCCCAAATATAGAGAATGAAAGAGTTCATTGAGAGTTTAGGTAATGGAGTCCATAGAGGAAAGATGGTTTGGTTTCATATGTGTCGATAATGTGAAAATAATAACCCAAGTGAGTTCATCAAAGGAAGATGAATATGACTTTATTGTGCCAAAGAAGGACACAAATCAAGTAATTCCTAATGGAAAATGAAAAGATTAGTTGATTAAATGGATGTTAATATTCGGATCACTATGGTATTACAAATATTTGAATGATTTATTTGTGGAATGAATGTGATGTATGAATCCAATTTCCTAATATGAATGATATCGAAAGGAATCATCATTGTGGTATGATTAATGGTTAAATTATTGATGATGAAGACCCTACAGATGAAATGTGATGCAAAAAATGTATTATGTAATAGGATGAGGTAGTCTTCTTAATGGATTACAAATGATGTAGTATAATCAAAGCGTTTATATATTTGGATTCCATAATAATAAATTGTGAACTATATAAGGATTATCTATTTTATGTCTTGTTAATGATTTACAAGAATATTTTGAATGGATCTCTTATACTATAAAATTGATTCAATGATAGGTGATATTTTGATTAAGGTAAGGTAAACCTTAATTTATTTCTATGTTTTTTAAATGGTGTTTGGATAAATATTTGTTTTTTGGTACTGATTACCAAGGGACATATTAAGGATTTTTTGACAAAGTGATTTGTGGTATCACTAATGAAGATTAAATATTTTTGGACATTAATATATCCATTATACATTGGAATAAAGGAATTTGAATGTTTTTAATAAGAATGTAAGTCATTTTATGTTATTTTCATTATTCAATAGAATACATCAACATGATATATGATGTTCATTCCCTACAAATCACTAATAGTCCATGAATTAAAAATAAAATGTGTAATACATTTAATTAATAAACTAAATTCCTTTTTAAATATCTGTATTATGTAACAAAATTACCATTATTTCACAATATAATCAAATAACTATCAATGTAAATATTTAATGTGAAAATGGTATATGGTTTAGTAAATTAATATATCCATGATTAATAATATGTATATATAGTGGAAATTTATTGTATAATGATCATATGAAATTTAATATCTCTGGGGGATTAGAAATACTAAATTTTGTGAATATAAATACTATCCTTGGTAAAATAATAATAACCCATCTACTGGAAGAATAAGTATGGTATCAACACAATATATCCCAAGTTGTGTAAGGATAATGGTTTGTTGTCATTGTTGAATATGAATACTAAAAAAGAAACAAAAATATCCTTTTCATTTTGAGGAAAATTTTTAAAATCTTTTTCATTGAAAATAACATTCAAAAAATTATCTAAAATTTATCCTTTTAATGTTTAAATGAATGCTTCAATTAAAAAATTATGGGTTATTCCGTACATGCTTTAAAAGGTAAAAAGAACAATAATTTTTCTAGGTAAAAATTGTTACAAAATTGACTTGTTAAAAAGAGATAAGAATACCTTTTGAAAACATTGGTTAAAGAAAAATAGGGAAAAAATGTTTTTAATAATTCAATTATAAATGTTAAAAAAATTCATCCATTTTTATGAAATAAGGTTTTTAGAAGAAATAGGTTCCTTGAAAAAAGAGATAATGATGTCGGGTCTTCTTAGAAACATATTAAAATAAAATCAATGCCCAATAGTGAAAATGGTACTATTTAATAAAATATTTCAAGAATAACTAAGAAGAATAAATTAAATGTTTTTATTAGAAAATCATTATAAAAATTCCATTAATGGTGTTCCAATTATAGGAAATCATGATTTGAATGAGTTTGTGAAATGACACTTTAAAATGATTATAACGTTGAAGTAATAATTAATCAAAGAATTTATTATGTTTATCATCAATAAAAACACAAAATATTTAAAATAAATAAATATATATTAAATTTAATGATATATATAATCATATAATATTAACCCCAATAAGAAAGTAATATAACCCAATGAAACAAAATTGATTTATGAAATTTCTCTACCGCATGGTAACATAATGTTCAAATCCTCATATAAGAAATTGTTTAAATTAAAACTCAAAATACCATGTATAATGAAGTATTCATGATTTTACATGTGATGGAGATTAATAGTCACTATACAAAAACCGAGGTTTATAATAATACAACATGCCTTAATGAAATTAAATTGATAAAAAGTCTATTATCACGGGTTCACTTTTAGGTGGATGTGACACCCAGGACATGAATGCCACTTAATAGGTGCCCTGTGCCCGACGAGACACATGGCCTCAAGCACATCATCCCAAACACCAGAGGCTTCTGAATAGAAGTGGGGGACTAAGGTTTGTCTTTGGGAATATTGTGCCCCCATTACCATATTAAAGCACCGTAGAAGAGATATAAATAAATAGTAAACTGCGGAAGCAATATTGATAAATAGTGTAAAAAACCGATGCAATAGATAACATGTATAACAATAATTGTATCAGATAAACGATAATGATGTAAGTTCATGTCACTTGAAACCGAGAAATAATGGATAAAATATAGTAGGAACAACATGTTCCACAAGGTAAAAGAAAACAATGTCTACTACCCATATCCTGAGATCCTACTTGGTCATCTGCTATCAAGCTCTATCCTATCAGCACAAAATCATGTATTGGAAGGTGTATGCTTCCCTTTTCCAATACCTGCCTCCATTTAATCTTCATCATGTACCAGACAAAGCCCGGAGTGGTTGTAAGATAAATCTCAATGGGCCACCACCAGTAGTGTCTATAACATCCGGCCCGTGTAATGGAATATAGTAGTGTGTAGGAATTCATATATAAATGATAGCAATTAGTATAACATAACTAAATAACCAAGTAACTACTCCAGCCCTAGGAAGGTGTCTGAACATGTAACCAGTTCATTAATTATATAATTACCATTTTTTATTAATAGGCCACGTGATGCATAGCCAGAACTGACATCACCTCGTGATAGTATATGTTGCAAAGGTCCCAAGACGTAACATGGAAATCTGACAATGGTATCTAGTAAAGGAGTTCTTGGGTAATAACCAAGGTAATTTAAATCTCAATGAATGCAAACTAAATTGTATCTAAGTCTGGAAGAGGTTATGATTATAATCCATGGAGCATAATCAAAGGCATTCCACAATAAGTTTCCTATTGAGTCCAATGTGATAGAATCAAGTAAAACATGGCTAAGAAAAGATAGGACCCTATGGGCTTTCACAATAGAATCTACTAGCCAATGCTGGATCCATGGAGTGTATCTGAGGTACCCTAAAAAAATGAAAAAGAACCTATAGTTTTATACCAGGCATCTTTGTAATTGACAAGATCTAAAGTTGAGGTTTGAATCAACCTATAAAAATTGTATCCGTGATTCAAAATGGTGTTCCCGAGACCCAAGGTAATATTTTCAAAAAATACAAGGTGAGATCAAGTTAGTCCATTCATATTTAAAATTATATTCAGGAAATAATTCATTTGGATCAATTATTTCTGACCCATAGTTTGGATTGTTTAAGTAGAGTTACAACCATTTGTTTATAGTTCCATGCCTTGTCTACTTTTAGTCTGGATAGGCCAAGTAGCATTGCACCCATTTAATCAAGTCATAATTAACCATAAAGGTATATTCAATTATTTGGGTTCACTCCGCTATTATCCTTCAATATAGTAAGTTGTGATATGGGCATGTAACCTTTATTCAATCTTATTTGATAAGGCCATGTTATATACTTAGTATACATTCTATTTCACATTTCACATTTAATAATCATTAGGATGTTTTACCGTAGGATGGTTGTTTGGTGATCATACATGGAACCCGAAATTATAATATTATCATTAATAACATGCCATTTATTATGTAAAGACTCACATTAATAATGGTCAATTTAAGGCACACTCAAACAGGGTCTTAAATGTGTTGAAAACACTAAAAACCCAAAAATGGCTTGCTCTTAGACATTGGCTGGATTGAGTTGTCGGTGTAACTGCAAACAACTAACCACATGTTTAAAAAGAGCATAATCAAACGATTCTAACAAGTATAATCATTGCATGTATATTTAAGAAATAGTATCCAACAAAATAGTGGGCCCCACACAAAAATTCCAAAATCAATGAACATTAGGGATGAGTTATAGACCACCCACCTAAGGGTTGTATGATCCTTATCCTCTTGTATCATCCCTTGATTTTTTTTGGATCATAGTAAATCTACAAAAAGATAGAAAATGTTCATATGTAGATATCTAGGTTGAGGGCCATAGAGAAGAATAATGGCTAAAGAGGTCTCGAGAACATACAATTGCTCATTATATGTGATGACTGGAAGATTGATTGGATGCCAGACGAAGGATAGTTATTGATTCCATATAAAGATCCTAAAAATGTTCTAAAATGAGAGAGAATTAGGTCAATCCAGAATAAACACGGATTTGGGTGTAAGTGGTTGTCTTAATAGATCATTAAGGGTGTTTTTTACATTTTACATAGGATTTTGGACATTGCATGAGTTGTCTACACAATTTGTCAAACCGTGTCCAAATTGTTTGATACGAATTTGCACGAAAAAACATCCTCCACGTGGTTTGATCAAACCTTTCACAAACCATGAATGAGTAACTGGGAAAATTTTGGAGCGTGTACAGTTAGGCCACACATCCATGCACCAACCGTGCGAGGTGGATCTACCTGAAAAAATACCATCTAAATGGTTTACTCTAAACCATGTACAGAGTCTATTTTCTCAAAAAATATGGTATCTGGACTATGAAAAATCCATAGACACCCTCAATACCTTTACTAACTCCTGAGTAATCTATATTGAGTCGAAATTATATATTTAGAACAAAAATTAAACGATCAATACTTGAGTGAAATAATGGGTTCAAAAGGTCTTCCCCATTTCAAAGAACTATCCCCAAAATTTTGCTTTCCTAAGGTAATGAAACACTATCTGAGAACAACTCTAGCCACATAGCACATACATCTGGTTCCCTCTCCCATGAATCGTCTTGTACTCATCCATGCTGACATAGAACCCGTAATAGAGGGACATAATTTCCTTGGATATCCATTGTGAATCGTTCGATGATACACAATATATACTCCTCAATGGTAGAATTAGTATCATACTCATCATCCTCAGCATCAATGGTATGGGATGGGTCAGCATGATATTGGTGAAGATGTGTGGAATGAATGATGCCTGCATGGCACGATACCTTGGAGGGGGTAGCAGCTGATAGGATACTGGCCCGATCCTCTTTGGAATCTCAAATGACCAAACATAATGAGGTGATTGATTTCCCTACATTTGTAACTATATATTCCCTATCTTAGATGACACATGAATTAAAAAATGATCCCCAACCATGAACTCAAGAGGTCGTCGATAGAAAGAGGAAAAATATTTATGTCTAGACTGAGCAGTATTCATAGGCTTCTGGATTAGCTGAACCAATTCTCAGTCTCCAGAACCAGATGAGGACCAAGTAGGGCTTCCTCACCTACCTCTAGCCATCACATGGGATAACATCATTTCCTAACATATAAGGCTAAAAAATATCTATCTGAATCATTTCTTGAAAACTATTATTATAAGAGAACTCAAAACGATGGATATGCATCTCCCAGGAACCACTAAAATATAGGGCACATGCTCGGAACATATCCTCAAAAACATGTATTGTCTACTCCAATTCTCGATTGGTATATGGGTGATAATATGTTTTTAGAATAACATGAGTACCCAATTCATTAATCAAACCATGCAGGAACCACGAAGTGAAATGAGCATCCCTATCTTAAATGATAGTTGGTGCAACCCGGTGTAGTCATATGAACTCATGGACATACAGTCTTCTCAACTCATCAATTGATAATGTCTCTCGAATTGGAATGAAGTGGGAGGATTTCATTAGTCAGTCAATGACTACCCATATAGAATCGCTACCCCTCAGCAACCTATGTAAGCTGATTATGAATTCCATAACAACATCTTCTCATTTCAATTCCGGGACTTGAAGCTACTGTAACAATCCTACAGGTCTCTGAAGCTATTCCTTCACCTAATAACAGGTGAAAAACCTAGTGATGAAGTCTACAATCATTAACTTCATTCCAGAGCAGCAATACTAGTGTTACATATCTCGACAAGTCTTTAAGATTTCTAGATGAACTACCCACTAGGAAGTGTTTGACTCTTCCATAAACTCCTCTCTCGTATCTATAGGAACAAAAATATGACCACATAGATGTTGAATGTTGTCTATATCTATAGACCAATCCAGATGCAGTTTATCTCATGATATAATCTCATGGGGAACCAAACCTTCAGGATTTAAGAACATCCTAATCATCACCTTCTTCAAGGAGGGAAGAGGTAACTGTTAAGGATAATAAGTAACACTACTTATTTATATGACGAAAATCAATATGATTTTTAGAAAAGTGGGCCCTTAACATCCATTCATCACTGGAATCTTATACAACATTTGTCTGAGTGGTCTGAATCAGTGCATTAGGAACCACGTTTCCCTTTCCAAGCGTATAGGAAATATCAAAATCAATAGATTGTATATATTCAACCCATCCTCGATGTTAGAGGTTCAAGTCACAATATGAAAATATATACTCGAGGATCTTGTGTTTTTATGCACCACAATGCTCTCACCCAACCGATAATATCTCTAGAAACATAAGGCATGGACAACAGCTGCTAGCTCGAGTTCATGTGTTAGGTAATTTCTCTCATGAGGCCTCAACTAGAAATATTCGTATAAAATGCCATTGCCATCCTTCATCAACACCTCTCCAAGGCCAATTCTGATGCATCATCGAAGATGATATAGCCTTTACCATCTTATAAAAGAATCAGAATAGGTATTGATACAAGCCTCCCTTTTTACTCATGAAAGTATTTATCACATGCTTCTAATCTTGTGAATATGACACCCTTCTTTGTAAGACCAGTAAGAGGTGAATAAATATAAGAAAAGTATTTTATTAAATTCTTAAAATATACATTGATCCCTAAGACTTGTTATCATTGACCTAATGATGTGACTTACATATGAACATGTCATGTTAGTAATATGGTTATCCAACATGTCCTGAAGTAGAACCTAATCCATATAGTGGTATAAATTTAATGTCATTTGCAAAAATAACTAATAATTCACCCTAATTTTTTAAATCCACACTATCTATTTCTAATTAGTGTGTAGCCTATTGGTCATGTATTGTGGGGTAAATGATTACTATGATGTTTACTCAATAATAAAACACAAACATATATATTATAATAACATATTGTCTCATGCATGTTCATACACCGTGTTATGTATATGTATCCTTAATCCACTAATTGGTACACCATGATTTTTTTAAATCATTTGTATTTAAAAATAAAAAACTTTTTGAAATTGATAACCATTATAAATTGTAAAATCACAACTATAAACTATAAATTATATTTAATTCCATGTATATATTCAATGTAGTTTGTGTTTTTGTATATGGTCTCTATAAATTCTCACCATCATGGTTGACTTTTCTAAAACTGTTTTGAAACTATATTTCTTTTTCCAGTTTCATTGGTTTCCTTTCATGGAATACCAAACATTTCTAGAATATATACAGAATTTTGTAACATTTCCACCAAAATCTATAATCAGATCACCAATTATTTTGAATAAAAAACATAGTACTTTGAAAATAAATTTCTAGATACACCCAAAGTTTACAAGGTGCTATTCCAAAATCATTATTATATCCTCTAACATCCTTTTCCATTTCTCATTCATCCCCACTTCCCCACTGAGAATTCTAATAAAGTAAATATTGTGATAAATTGTATAGCCCATATAAAACTAATTATTCATGAAGACCAGGGAAAATTATATGGGGAAATACGATGAATTAAATAGTCTATACAATAATATAAAAAGTTTCATTAAATAAAATTTCTAGGAATGAAGAAAAAATACCTATAATGAGGATAATGATAAGAAAACAAATTAGTATATTTCATACATTATTTTGTAGAATAGTAATATATTCTTTAAAAATAAACTATGGATTCTATTTGTATATATCCACTTAGTGGTCATGAGATATAAAATTTTAATTTTTGAAATATTTAATAATCCTTTAAGCATTTACCCACTAATAATCCACAAAATCATAACATGAGGGATAATTGAACCATTAAGATAAATAATTACAATAGAAATATTCCAATTTCCCTTAACTATAATTTATTTTGATTTATGTATCATGTAAAATATACCTATTGTCACTTAACATTGAAGTGTTCTTGATTATCATTCATACAATATTTCTAATCATTAAAGAACTCTTATAAATGGATCAAAAGATATTTTATATTGATTATAATGAAATATGAATATGGGTATTTTTATAGAATAATATATTTATATGTGATGTCATGAATATCTTCAAAATAAATCTATAAAATCATTCTAAATATATATAATTATGTGTCAAATGTTTTAGAAAATAATTATATATATCTATAAAAAATTATAAATGATATTTGATGCATTTGAAAAAATATATTAACACATTTAATAGTTAGTCCTTGTAATTTCAATGAAAACTCATAGAGAATTTGATTTAATTCAACATGAATAAATTATTAAGGTGATATTAATAATATTTTATCCCTAAATCAATAAAATTGTTTTATTGATTGTGGAAAATTTGATAATGGCCATGTCATTGGATTTTTTTCAATATATAAAATTTCTATATGTGAATGAGTTTATATTTGTCAAATTAGTTTAATAATTATTTACTACAAAATATAAAATTAATGTTGAATGAGATGAGTATACTCAATTGAGTTTATTATGAAAATATTGGACAACCTTTTATTATGATTTTTCAAAATATTATTCATGACTAGAAATATGTTTGACCCATAATTTAAAATTCAAGATATATTAATTTAGAGATAATTTGTAATAATAATTCATTTATTAAATCTGGAATACATTAAAAATAGTTTGATATCTCAATAGAATTAGATACTAATGAAATTATGGACAAAGAATATATTATTTTGATGTATTTTTCAATTAAAAAAAGTATAATAATAGATATAAAAGATCTGATATGTAATATGGTGATGGTGGTTCCAATTACAATAATATTGAATCAAATGATTTATATAATAAATTATATGAATGGGGGGAAATGTAGATGAATGAAATTGATGGGTTGTTTGAATCTCAAAACTATATATAAAAAAACAAAATAAAGATGTTTGGAAGGTTCATAATAAAAATATTATATATGAAAATAAGGAAAACAGAGTGAACACCATTATTAAAATTTACAATATTAAAAATTAGACATGAATTGTTATTATAAATTTCATTACAATAAAATATTTTATTAAAACATCTCAAAGAGGTAGAAATTTTTTTAATAAAATTGAAAAAAAATATAGATGATCAACAATGGAAAATGAGCCCATGAATTAACATAGAACATTGTCTCAGTTGATCTATATAGAAGGGCTATGAGAGGCATCAAGACCACCTAAAAAATTTTAAAAGTATCTAGAAAATAATTGAATTCATAATCAAAGAATAATTATTTTGAATCATGAATGTATTAATAATTCATAAATAGTTTATTAAAAGGTACATATTTTATTCCAAAGAAGGTAGTTGATTATCATGTGACACAATATCCCACTAGTGTAGAAAATGAATTCATTAATGGATGAACCTATAAAATTTAGGGTTTTGAAAATGAATATAGGGAATAGAAAAAATTTATAATATAAAAAACAGGAATATTAACAAGAACAAAAATTCAAGATATAATATAAAAATCCTTTTTAATGAAAGGTTTTAATACATTGTATTTTTTGTTTCATTAATGTAATTTATTTTTCATAGTATATTAAATTTTATACATTAGGGGAATCCCTAAATATAGAAACATAATAGATCATTGAGTCATGAGTATTGTTAAAACGAAAAAATTGTTTTTTATAATTTCATTAAGATGTTGTAAAATATATATAAACTAGAATCATTAGTATGAATAACCAACTTATATATTGAGAAAAATTTTGTAATGATGAAAATGGATTAAAAGTGTGTCTTAGAAGATATTAGATTATAATAAATGTATTTATTCATTGTTTGAATTTTTTTACATATATTTTTATACAATATGATTTAATAAATGAATAATGTGGTGAGTTTTGGCACTGTAAATATATTATTTATGATGAAATAGCATTCTAAATAATATATATATCTTTAATATGGGTATTTAAATAACTAAATTTCATGTTTTGTCGGTATTGTTTAGATAGATCATTTATTTTTATGATTAAATATACCAGTTTTTATAAATTTACCAAAAACTACAAATATGTTTATATGGATTATTATTTCAGTTTAAATACATTATTTTCAATATTATTTTCACATAAAATTTATTCAATAATTAATAACTATTTTTATAATAATTTCATATTTCTAATAAAAATATTAAGTAATAGGATAAATAAATTTATAAATTATTTTTTATTAATTTATTATTTTTCAACAAAAATATAAGGATAATGGAATTCAGTTAATCTTATTATCATAAATATTAATGTAATTAATATTTATATATTATTAATTATATGGGAGAAAACATATTAATATGTTGAGAGTAATTATTAAAATTTAAATAGATTTTCTTCATCCCCCTTTAGAAATTCTTTTCTCATTAGGGAACTATAATTTCTATTAATGTTTCTTGAAAAATTCATTTTATCTAACTAATAAATGATAACAACTCAATTATATAACATTATCATTATCATATTAATCGTCTACATACGTCAATTCCACTCTCATAAATCATTTACATATAGAAACATATCAAGATATATTATCAATAATCATTGTTAATATATGTTTCCGATTTCTTTAAAACCATAATAATCATGGATCATTTATGGAAGTGAAATATCATAAAAAAGTGCCAATAAGGGGGTTTAAAGTAGTATAGTTCCAACAAATATAGAGGGATATCATAGTGGTTTTAGGGGAAGTTGATCTAATGGGGTAGGTTAATCATTTTAGTCCACAATTTATGTAGTGATGGACATCAATGTGAAGAATCATCATGTGGAGGAAGGAAATACTCCAAAATAATCATGGAAATATATGTGACATGAGTACATATATTCCAAATAAACATTAAGGATCATAGAATATTTAATGGGATATTTATATGTCCCTCAATTAAACATGAAAATACACAAAATATATTGATGAATTATCCATATAAGAGGGATTAACCCTCACACCCCCAACCCCTCTTATATAAAATAATTTTCATAACATTATCTTCATAAAACAAGACCAATTATTTACACTTAAATAATATATAAATCATTATATCTCACCACCTTGATCATATTCAGTAGGATTCCATAAATTACATGTAAAAATTCATATAGAGGAGGTATTTTGTAGATATTCACTAAATGTATTCCTATGTATGTTAATTTTATTATATTTATAATAATATATTATTACTGAAAATGTTAATTTTTTTATTTTTTAGATTTTTCAAAAATGAGATGATTGTAGAGGAAATACAAATTTTAATATTGGTAGGGTTCATTTAATCAGGATATTAAAATTTATTACAATCTAATCGTAATTTAAATATTCAAATAAAATTAAAAAAATTAATTAATTATATGTGGAATTAAATGTGGTAAACATAATTCAAATTTATTATAGAAGATTGTGAAAAATAAAAAAATTAATTTTTTAACAATATTTATACATTTATTAGGAAATACATGTAAAAATATTTAATTTTCTGTTTAATTTAAAATATTTATTTTTATAATTTATATTTTTTATTTGTTTTCAATATATTTTTTCATCATGTAATTATATATTTTATCATTATAAGAAACAAATTTCACTAGTATATTAAGACTTTTTAAAAAATATTATAAAAAAAACTTGTTTTCGATTGATGTTAGAAGAATATATTTATAAATAATATATTACTAAGTTTATTATGTTGTTTATCACTCTAGTGTCATGATTTTAAATAAAATTTAGTTGAAAAAAATTGATTATATAATAATTTTGTAACTAAAAGTTTATACTATGAATTTAGAGTTTATTTTTTGTTATGTTTAAAATATATGATTCCCTGTTTAACATTATAGTTACTTTTTTGGATAAATGTATGTTTCTCTCTCAATATTATAATAAATTAAAAATATTTTCAAAAATAATTAATATATATTATAATTTATGTAAATTAATGTTTTCAATTATTTTATAAATAGTAATTATAGTAGTAAGTGGCTCTATGTATGGGATTTTGATATCATTTGGACAAAGTACACCTAAGAAATCAGTTGTTTAAAATTGAATATATTAAATAATTTGATATCTAATTTTAATAAAATGTTCTAAATTATATTATTAAAAATTATGTATCCATAACTAATTTTATGAACATTTACTCAAAACTTTGCCACCATTTTAGGAAATCGAGTAAAAAACTGCATTCTTTTATATTTAGTATCATAAATGAAATGTGATACAAAAGGCTTTTAGTATTTACTGAAAAAAAATGTCCACAAAACAGAACCCCTACATCATTATAAATCTAGAATAATTTTTTTTCTACTTATTATAATTATTTAAATGTCTTGTATAAAATAAAAATTTTATGTTTTTAAATAAAACAAATATATATTTTATCATTTTTTATTAGTCATTTTGATTTTCTATCCTTTTTTTGTTTCATATAACTATAACACATTTGCATCAAGGGATGTCATGGTTTCATGAGTTTTTTCCCTAATTTATATTAATATTTTTAAAATTAATGTGTTATATATTTTTCTATGTAGTTTGTATTAATATTATGGAATTTAATTTCTCAACTCTACATAAACTTCCAATAATAAAGATAATGTTCAAAGAAACTATTTTCAATGAAGTTGAATCACTATAGGGTCTGATTTCAAAATCTTTTTGATGATTATATTTTCCTTTGTTTTTATCATGTATTAAAATTTTTCAATTACATAAATGAGGTATAAAATAAGTTGTAAATATTTTAAAATAATTTTTAGGATTAATTATGAATGACTATATAGGTATGAAGTAACTATAAGAACGAAAATATATACACACATAATGTGTAGAATATATTCCAATATTCGGTCAAAAATAATATCATGTAAGGGGTAATAATATTAGGTAATAATGATTTTAATAATATACAATATATTTTTAAAATTTAATATTAATGGAATTGAAAAAAATAGAATTTTAATATTTATACAGGAAATGTGCAATGATTTATCTTTTCAATGAGGAAGACCTAAAATTTGGGTATATATTCATCTATCACATATTTTTGTTTTTAGTGGACGATCTGGTGAGATATAATGGTTCACATGAGAAACCCCATATTACATGTGATCAGACACATACATGTGATGTTATTTAAATAATAAAGGAAATTTGAAGGATATATATGATTACTGATACGATATCACAAAATTATAATTTTTAAAATTTCTATTCATTGGGTGAAATAAATGAAGGATATTGAAATAATGAGTTATTATATACTTTTTAGTAATGAACATTGATTAATTGATTGGTTTCTAATGTTATCTAACAAATACATGGTGTCTTCTCACATTATAGTAAACATTATACTAGAAATAATTCTATTTGTGGAGTTAAAATGAAATTCTTGACGAAAAATTTGATATTATTTGAATGAATTCAAATGAGGGATTACCATGAAAAAAAATTCTATTTGGTGATGGTTTATTTTTTATACATCAATAACAAAGTGGTTATTTTAGCGGAGAAACCATCTAATAAACAACATTGGATAAGAAAATTGTAATTTTGAAATACCAACGTGTGTTGTTTTTATATAATCGGGATTTAAAATAGTATACATTTCCAATTATATGTTATTATATATAAGAAAGGATAATACCCATTTCCATAGGCATCATCTAAAGATAATTACTTTGATATTATATTGATCCATTTATTGTGAATTATTTAATTTCAATAGAGTGTATAAACACTAAAAGTATGAATTTTTTTAATAATGAATGAACCATTCACATTTAATCACTAATGACTAAATCAAATAATTAAATAAAAAATACAATAAAATATAATTTAATGTCAATATTTCTCAATTTTAGACTATGTGGGGAATATTCAATAATGTATTAATACAAATATTGTTGGTAGTGTTTTCGTACAGCGTGGATAAGTGTAAAAAAATCATCATATTTATTTGGGTAAAATAATGGATGAGTGGAATGATAGGTATTGTAAATTAATAAAAATGTAATCTAGAAAAATGGGTAAAATTTAAAAATAAATATTATCACTATTTAGGTATCTTATTTTAATAAAATGTCTTCAAAATAAGTTCATTCTATAAAATATATAAGAATTTTATCCATGATGTATATAAAGATATGATTCTTATAATGGATATAAATAATTTTTAATATATATATATATAATGTAATTATGATTTTAAATATAGTAACTATTGTCTACCTTCCTCTATTTTGGTCCATTTAATAATAAAAACATTGGCATTTCATTTATTCATAATACTATATCTATGAAGTGTTGTAATTAATTTTTAATCACCACTAAAGATAGATTGTAGGAAAAATTTATATGATGAATAACTATAAATTTTTTTATTTATAATTATTACCTATATTTTGAAATTAATATTGATGTGAATGGACCCAAATCAATGAACTAAAACATATGCTTAAAATAGAAACATTAACAGCTAATTGTTGAATTTAATAATTTTTTAAAGGGACGATGAAAAATTTTGAGGGAATAAAATATACAAGGATATGTATGATTATATTATGAGAAATGATTTATAATATTTCTAAATTTACTATACATTAGGTTATAGAGGGTACGAATGGTGTTATTACCCGAGGTAATGGTTTTTTTATCTCAATTTGCGTAAGTGTATATATGTTCTATGTTCACAAACATCATTAATTTGTGATGTATATATTCAATATATTAACTTATTTTATGAAAATTATAAATAAAATTTCTGGGATATCCAAATCTTTTTATGTTACTCTCTTTCCTGAGGTTATTAGTCTGAGATTCATAAAAATGTATGGGATAATGTACTAATCAGCGATTTTATTACGATTATTTTTGTTTTAATTTCAATTATGAGAAATTGAATGTTATTTAATTCTTAAATCTCATTCATATTATAAATATCAAGTTATTTTGGTGTATTTTATATATTCATTCAATATATTCATCTTTTTTACTAAAAAATACCAAAAGAATATTTTATAAAAAACTAAAAATATTTTTAATTTTTTGTAAAAAAAATTTCTCCCATATCCACATCCCTTAAAATGATTCATGAATATTTTGTTTTCTATTTTCCAATAATTTTATAAGTAAATTTTCAACAATATTTCAATTTTTAAATTTATTTATGATATCCAATCATTTGGCAATCAATGTGATCTTTACATTCATCCTTAGATATTGCACAGTAGCTAAACATGGGTTTAGCCTCTAGGAAGCAGTTTGTATATAATAGTGATCTATCAAATAAAAAATATAATTTTTATTATCATTATGAAATGAAATAACAAAATTTGATGAAAAATATGACGTGATAAAAATAAAAATAGATTTTTAAGAGTGAAAAAAAATATTATACAACAATAGTCATCCTAAAAAACTATTTCTAGAATATTTTAACACTATAATGGATATAACGAACAAAAATTTATAAATTGAAATCAATCAAACTCATAGGAATGATTAGATTAATCATTTTCTCTATGATTTTAATCCAATTTAAATATCAATTCTACATCACCCCAAATTCCTGATTCATTTTCTTATGAATTTTTTGTAAAAATTTCATCATAATAAATCTCAAAAAAATATTCCGAAGTTAGAAATAAACTCATAAGAGGAATAAATATGTGAAGTGGAATGTGATGATCAAAAATATAGTTGGTCTCCCAAAAGGTTTGAGGTTATCCTTGATAAAATATATTTTTATTAAATATTATATTGTTAAAAAATTATAAAATTCCCTCACATTGTGTTGAATATGTTTATTTATTAAATATTTGGGATTAGATCATTCATTTGAAAATTTGATGGAAAATATAGTTTTACCATTTAAAATGTATTGTAGTATTTCAATGAATAATATTTTAATATTTATTATATGAACATGAAATTTTGTAACTATCTTCCTAACCAAATGGGCTACAACTTTTGTTTAGGACAATAGAGATAAAATGTACATTTTGAAGCTCAAGAATCATCTAGTAAACAATAATAGAATTATCAACAAATGTTAGATTCTAATACTGATGATCTATTCAAACAAATTGATCGTAATCAACAAAATGAACTGAAGAGTCAAGGTTCGGAGCTGAGGGAGTTGAAGACTCCAATGAGCCAGATTGCCACTACACTCGATGAACTGGTTAATAAGAATTCAATAAATCTACATTTCCAAACTTCTCCGAATCTCAAGGGTAATGTAAGTTCCATCACACTAAGAAGTGAGAAGAAAAAACTAGTACATCTTCACTTATCGTTCCATCAAGATTAACCTCAACTCTAGAAAATCCTCATTCAACGCTAACTATTTAGAAACCCAAGGAGAAATATAATGGAATGAAAAAGATAGATAATGTTCCTCTTAAACCCCTTCCCATTCAAAATAGGGTCATAGAAAAAAGAATAAGGCTGACGAGGCAAGGAAAAAAGATTTTTTGGACATATTCAATCATGTGGAGATCAACATCCCATTTACATGAATCCATTAATCAAATCCCATGGTATGAAAAATTATTAAAATAACATTGTACCAATCGAAGTGGGATCATGGGAAATGAGATGACCAATATTGGAATGAATGTGTCAGTGCTAATTACACCAACTCTAGAAAAGCCAAAAAAAATCAAGGATCCCAAGACATTCACATTCCCTTGAACCATTGGAGAGTTTCACTTTTTTGATGCTATATGTTATTTGTGAGCTTCCATAAATGTGATGCCTCACTCTGTATTCTCTTCTTTACCAGTTGGTGAGTTGAAGCTGATGAGAGTAGTGGTGCAGTTGGCAAATAGAGCTAAATCATATCTAGCGGGGGTCCTTGAAGATGTATTTGTCTAGATAAGATACATGATCATTCCAATTGATTTCAATATGCATAAAATGGATGAAGATCATGTATATTATCATGCCCCCATTATCTTAGGTAGTACCATCCTCAAAATATCAAAAACTATCATAAATGTCTATGAGCGTACACTTTCCATGGAGTTTAGAGATGAAGTTGTGATATTTAATGTCATTGTATCCATAAAGTACCCCTAATAAGACCATTATTATTTTCTATCACCCACATTGAACCACAAAGTAAAAATCCCATATAATTTAATTTTCCTGTTCTTAGAGAGATTATGAGTATTGTCTATAGTTTGATCTTTGAGATAACTTCCACACCTGTTTATAATACACAAGACAATCATATATTTTATTTTGAAATGGATTCATTTTTTTGATTTTAATCATGAGATCATTGGTTATGACATGGCTATTTTGTATGCTGATGGATTTGATGTTTTATTCTCTGATTTTGATGATTTATATTCTAATACTAATGTTTATTCTAAACATATTTCAGTTCCTTCAATTTCATCATCCATACACCACCCCCGTACACTGGAACTCAATCTATTTAAACCAAATCACAAATACTCATACTTATTGAGTGGTAAGAAATTACTTGTTATCATTGCTAACAATCTCCCTTTTGAACATGATGAAAAACTTTTGAATCTTTTGAGGGAGAACATTAAAGAAATCAGGTGGACATTGGAAGACTTATCAGGTATTAGCGCCTCCATTTTCATTCCTAGGATTCTTTTTGAGGATGGGGATAAACCAGTTAGGCAACCACAAAGGATACTGAATCTAAATCTTATAGGAGTTGTAAAAAAAAGACGTTGAGAAATTTCTCGAGGTAGGTATAATCGTTCGAATTTCAGATTCTCAGTGGGTATGTCCTATTTATGTTCAGCCTAAATAAAGTGATCTGATAATTGATAAAAATGGTAATGATGAGTTATTATTGATGAGGGTTCAAAATAGTTAGTGTGTGTGTTATTATTATAGGAAACTAAATTAGTCCACTTGCAAGGACCATTTTTCCCTCCAACTTATTGATCACATGCTTGAGAAACTAGCTAGGAAAACACACTATTGTTTCTTGGATGTATTTTTTGGATAAATTTAGGTTCTCATTGATCCATAGGATTAGGAGAATACAATATTCACTTGTCTATTTAGAACATTTTACTACCAAAGGATGCTATTTGGACTTTTCAACGCCCCAGGTACCATCAAGAGATGCATGGTGAGTATTTTATCTGATTTTATTGAGACTGGCATTAATATATTTATGGATTATTTTATAGTGTATGGATCCACAAGTGATGAATTTATAAGTAGTTTGGGGAGGTTTTGAATCATTTAATTGAGAAGAATCTAGTCATGAACTTTGAAAAGTGTCATTTCAGTATAGATCATGGCATTGTCTTAGGGTATATAATGTCAAAACATGGGATATTGGTTGATAGATATAAGATAGAAATTATTGCATCCTCACTCAATGTGCCATGTGTGCATGATATTAGATCTTTCCTAGGGAATGCATGATTTTATAGGTGGTTTATCAATGATTTTAGTATGATTTACCCTCCTATTCCATGATTACTTCAAAAGGATTCTGATTTTGGGTTTGATGATTCATGCAGGGAAGCATTTGATGAGATGAAGATGTTTTTGACTACTCCACTGATCATACATCCCCCATAATGGGACGTTTCTTTTGAGCTTATGTGTGACACCTCTAACTTTTTGGTTGGAGTTGTCTTATCTTAGATGGTGGAGGGACATTCACATGTGATTTCCTATGCATCGAGGACACTACATTCAGCCAAATTAAACTACAAAACCATAGAAAAAAAAGAAATTTAGTTCTGTCATATTTTCATAAGATAAATTCCATTCATATTTATTTGGATCTAATGTGGATGTTTATTCTGACATTGTAGCTCTGATGTACCTCTTAAAGAAGCCAAAGGCAAAGCCCAATATAATCCATTGGAAGTTCCTTCTTCAGGAATTTATCACTAAGATAAAAGAAAAGAATGGGTTAGAAAACATAGTAGTGGACCACATGAGTAGGCTTACTCACACACTAGATGATGACCCCTTGGACCAAGTACCACATCAGAATACTTTCCCCTATGAGCATCTTTATTCTATCTCAGGTATACATCCTTTATATACTGATTTAGCGATCTACCTTGTTTCATATGAAATTCCAAAAATAAAAAAGAAACATCATATCCAAATGTTAAAGAGTGAGTCTAGAATTTTTTGTAAGATGATCCCAACATATAGCGCATGTGTAGTGACCAAGTTATTAGGAGGTGTCTTCATGATCTTGAGATTGATTATGTTTTACAATTCTATCATACACTTTCTTATGGTGGAAACTTGGGACGCCAATGGATATCTATGAATGTTTTCGACATTGGATTTTATTATCCTAGTTTATTCCATGATGGTCATGTGTTCTGTATGTCGTGCTCACGTTTCAAAGACACTGGTAATATTTCCAAGAGACATGAGATGCTCCAACTACCCATATTATTCTATGAGATTTTCTATGTGTGGGGTATTGATTTTATGGGTCTTTTCCCTAGTTCATTTGGCTTCCTTTATATTTTGGTTTCCATTGATTATGTGAGAAAATGAATGGAGGCTAAGGCCACCATGACTAATATTTCGCATGTTGTCATAGAATTTGTCAATGAACAAATTTTTTGCAGGTTTGATGTACCAAAGGCCATCATCAGTGACCAAGGTACACACTTTTGTAATTGGAATTTAGCTTCCCTGCTTCAGATTTATGGGGTGACACACAAAACATCAACACCATACCACCCCCATACAAATGTTAAGGCTGAGGTTTCAAATAGCGAGTTGAAAAAAAATTATAGAACCACACAGCTAAATAGAATGGATTGGATCAAGCACATGTATGATGCGATATAGGATTATAGGACCACATACATAACACCATTTGGTATGTCCTCATTTCAGATTTTTTTGTTAAAGTGTTTCATCTTCCTATGGAAGTTGAGCATCATGATTATTTGACTATAAATAAATGAAACCTAGGTTTATCCCAACATGGAATCCAAAGGAAGCTACAAATTCAATGGCATGGGGATATTTGATTGTCCTTATATGATATCTAAATTCTCTAAAAGGAAAGATCAAAAGAAACTCATGACAAAATGATCCAGAAAAGTGAATTTCAAGTTGGAGATAATGACTTGATCTATTGTTCATGACTTAAGATAGTACCTGGTAAGTTGCTTTCCAGGTGGTTAGGTTCTTTTGTTGAGAGTAATGTTTCTTCTTATGGTGGAGTTGAGATCACGAAAGAGGACATATGAAGGAGCTTTACATTCAATGGGAAACATTTGAATAAATACATTGATGTAATTCCTACAGATGTCATGGATTTCATCACACTGAATGACCTCATCATCACATGATCATGCCAGGCTGTTCCTAACCCTTTCACTTTTATATTATTTGTCCTATTTAAAATTATACATTTCACGTGCATATATGATCTCATAGGTTCACATTGAGGAATGTGAAAAAAAAATTACTGTGGTGGAGGGGGCAACATTTTGGGGTGACATATAAGATTTCCATTTGTGTGTTTTATGTGTATATTCTATTAAGTTTTTGGTTCAAATTTTTACAAAAAAAATAAATAAAAAATAAAAAAAATATATCATGTATCATTCTTATGTGGAACATTTGAAAAATGCATGTTATCAAAATTCATTGGTAGAAATATAAGCATGAGTAAGATTTCATCATCACATGTTGTCTTTTATAAAAATTGATGTCATCCATGATATGAATGGTTGTGTCATTATAATAAATTTTAGATTTTGACATCATTATTGTTGATATTTGTTCATGGTAAATTGTGTCAATGATTTTTCCACACAATTTTTCACTCAATCATGACTTGTTATGTTTCTCTTACCCAATTTAATGTATATTTAGTGTAATTAATTCATTTTAACTTATAACATGGTCTTTCCACATGTTCATTTCTCTTTTGATCATTTCCATCACTATACCAGATTGGCCAATGCATGCGCACCTAATATCTGACAATTGTATTCCCTCTAGAAAAATCAAATGAAAAATAAAAATACAATCAATAAATAGGGATGTGTAAAAATGTACAAAATTTGGGGATATTTTGGTCGGGAGCTCATGGTTTGGATTCTAGGAATGCTTAAATGAGTGGGTTTTGGAATTTGATTACATAGGATGTTGAACTTGTTTAGTGGAATAGAATCAGGTAGGAAGAAAAGTATTTTTTGAATTGAATATACTATATAAATGGTGGAGAGACAAACATGGAATGGTTTTCACACACACACATGGAGAATTAGAGGCATGGTAGACAAATTACTTATTTCACTATGATTAGTGGCAAGAATCTCACTGGATTTTGTTTTGACACAATTTATGAGACAATGAATTTAAAATTTATTGATATTGACTCTTTATGAGATTTTTAATTTTCCTATATTTTCACTGTGGATTGAGAAATTTGAATATGCATATTTTGTCACAATTTTTTTGAATACATGATATTAGTTTTCACCCAAGAGTTCAATACGATAAGTTAGAGGGAGTAGAAAAAACAAATTTTTATTGAATATTTTTTGATAATAAATGATAAAAATTCCCCACATTTTGTTAAATATTTTTATTTATAAAATAATTCGGATTAGATCATTCATTTGAAAATTTGATGGAAATTCATGTTTTACCCTTTATAGTGAACTATAGTATTTCAAAGATATATATGTTAATATTTTATTTTAGAACATTAAATTTTGTAACTGTGTTCCTAAATTAATGGCATACAACCATTTTTAGGACATTGGAGCTAAAATGTACAGTTGGTTGGACAAAATGGACCATGAAGTGAAATATAGGAAGGACCTCCCGGATTGGATATTGGTTCTGTATTTGGGACATAACATCTTCATTGGAGCTTGGATTTGACCTAATCATTCAAAGGAGCTCTCCAATTCAATTATTCATAAATCAGGTTTCTGTTTTAATAGATGGTTCATGCATTTTAGATGTCAAATGTGTGGTGCATGTTCTATTAAAATATTTGGGTGGGATTTCCTATTGAAACATGAAACCTCTTTAAACATTTCCTCCACTCCTCTCAATAAATTAGTTTATTTATCATTTGGAGGGTTTGGGACGTGAATTATAAGATTTATGGTAGAGGATAATTGGTTACACCATTATTCTCCTACCACTATTAGAGGGGTATCTCTTGTATAAAGGATCCACTCATCGAAGCCTTATTCCCTTCTTCAGGTTGTAATGTTTTCATTTCAGTAATAAGCATCTTTTTTCTTCACTTAATTCTTCTATATTATTATTCTTTGTTTAATTATCTTCTTATTTATTCATTATATTTGTTATGGAATCAATACAGGATAGAATATTGGGTTTTACTCTTTAAATCATTTACTCATGCAAAATGACTCCCCACTGACCATACCGCCCAATGAAGAGTAGTTCTCTTAGTGATAGATCTATCTTCTACCCTTTTAATTTAATTATTTTCAATCATTAAGCTACTTTAATTCACATAATATGATCTATTAATTGAGTTTTTAAACTATAATAAACTAAGGAAGTTATTGAACAATTAACACAAAAAGACGTGAGGTTTAGTATTGGGTGAATTGTGAGAGCACGATCTTAATCGGTAATGAAGACCACACATGATAAGTTTGCAGTGTTAAAATATAATCCCAAAACATGATTAATCCTCATATCAATAATGAATATGTTGTCTAATTAATAATTGAACATAAGATAACCTTAAAACATCAATCAAAGCCGGGTGCTGCGATTGCATGTTCCGAAGCTAGCCTAGGGTTTATGTAATTTCATATTTGCGGTTAAGTTAAATATCATAGGGTTCGAGGGTTAAAAAAGTAGGGGATAAAAATTAAATTGGTGTTAATTTAATGATAATGATAAATAAATAAATTAGAAGGAATATTTAGACCAATTACGAATTTAAAATATTTTTTAAATAAACATATTCTTGTTGTGTCACTTTAATCGAATTATATTTCAAAATTTAAAAAAAAATATAATATTCTTCCATAAAACATAATCTATTTTTATAAATGATAAAAAAACCTGTATCCTTTAAATCATTGTTTTTATACTCTTTCATTTTATTTTCATAATACCTTTATGACGTTGTTTAAATTCACTTCCTCCTTTGAGAGACGACCTTGGCCAGCCACTCTACTAAATCAAAGTACCCCAAAACAACTATTAATTATTTGAGGGTTCCCATGATAGTGAAATTCACTCCTATAGAAATATCATGAAAAATTATCCCTCTATGTATAATGGTATAGGATCACATGTGGAGAAAAATATTAAAAAATCTATTTTGGAAAAAGCAAACAACAAATGAGAGAAGGATGATAAGAAAAAGAGAGAGAAAAGGTGCCCTAAATAGAATGAATGGTGGGGATTATTTATCTATATTTTTAGTTAATATTTTAAAAAATAGAGTTTTTATAAGATTGATAGATAAGATAAATATTCCATGTGGCACCATTCATTTCACTATATACTTCTCCTTTGATGTGTGATAGATTCTTCTAAAATGTAAATACCCCCATGTATAATTATCCATCTTTTATAATGAAGAATTGCATGGATCTATTCCTAGATTAAATTAAATCTCTAATAATATTTCATCTATTCCCAAAAATATCTAATATAATTACAAAGCAAATATTATCTTTTAAAATCCTCTAATTCCGTATATTTAAGTAGGCATGTGGTAGTGGTCATTGTCCTTGTCTTTCCAATTCCAACCACTCATTATGAGTTCCAATATATCCCATATACATAAGAAAATCAATTTCAAATATTTTTTAAATCTTTTTTAATATGATTCTTGAATTCAAATAATATTCATTTTTCTTTACAGGAATCAATTTATTTTCATTTTAGCTTCTTCTACATTTTTTAGGTATTTCTTTGAACGAGATTTCTACATTTCCAACTGACCTCATAATCGCTACAACAGACAAGTCAAAGACCACGATAATATTCAGAAATTAAACCTTGAAACATAAATTTTAAAAAAAAACATTTAACAATTCATACTATATCAACAACATCACAACTTTGGGAAAACTCTAAGACATCTCAATCAATCATTATTACTACCGAGTTTGATGAAACCCAACAAAAATCCAGAAAAAACATACATTTGAACCATCCTTGGAAATATTTTTATTGTTTTGGTTAAATATATTGAATTATGAAACCAAGAATATATGATTGAAACATGATGTATAATAACATCATTTTGAAGATCATATTAGGCATTAGTTATTCTAAACTAATTATTCGACCACTTACATCGAGTTTGATAGAGGTCATCAATGTTCATCCTCCCAATGAATAGTGTTGTTATTCCATCAAAACCAAAACATTTTCCCTTTTATGGTCATTTTAACTCTTTATATATCATTCTTGAAATTTGATTTGGTCTCTGATTTAAAAGATTCTTCCTGGATTACTGATGAAATTATCATGTAAATAATATTTCAACGTCAAAACGAGGAACCTCAATCTAATTAAGGGAATAACCAAAATACTTCCACGTTAGAACTCCCATAGAATAGCTAGGTCGACATGGAATGAGAATATTTGATTAGTCAGAATCCTCAGTGGATTTAGATATGTGAAAAGTAGAGTATAATATACAAATATGTGTTTATCTATTCCTATCTCATGTGGTGGTTCCAATAATAAATGTGTTTCCCCCAAAATCTAACACAAAAATATTTAAACAATATGAATTTGATTACCCTAATATATCCCTACGTGATAGGACATTAAACTTGTATACATGATGATGATGTGCTAAAAAACCCTACGTGGAAATTTTGAATATATATTGTAAATAGATCCAAAAACATTTAAATTAATTTATTAAAAATTAAAATATAGACATAAATTAATTAAATTTACCGAAATAAAATTTTTAAACAAAAAAATAATATTGAATAAATATATTTTACATCAAATAAATATGTAATTAATAGAAATTAAATAATGTATAAAATTATTATAGAATTTTATTAAAAATTAGAAGTATAATTTATTAGAATAGTATAGAAATTATATTAGAAATTAAATTTATCTTCATTTAATTAACTAAAACTATATAATAATGAAATTTAAAAGGAAATTTATAATTAATAATTTCTAAGAATCTAAAAAATTAAAAAACAAATACACAATTGTGAAAAAATTATAATATAAATATAATCACATAAATTAATCATAATAATAATTAACTTAAAAATTAAACAACCAAAATGAAAATACTATAATTAAATAATTATATACAAAATTAAGAATTAAATACAATAATGTCACATCAAAATAGATGTGAAAAAGAACTTGACTAAAGGCCTCATCAATATAAAACATAATATTTTTTATTAATCTATTAATGGATTGTAATTTATTTTTTAACAAAAGTTAATGAAAGAATTTTTTAATATATACAGAGTGAATTAAATTTATAATAATCATGAATATTATTTGTTTTTAATGTTACATTTAATAATACAAATTTTTTTAAAATAAAATCATCATTACATTATTTTGGGATTTCATAATTTTAAAAAATATTCAAATTGGAAATTTATTTTCCCATATTTTATAATGAGTTTTCTAAAAATATTATAAATGTTTTTTCATACTTTTTAATATATATTATAGAATGATAAAATTCATTTGGGATAGGATATTATGATACATTTTCATACTTTCTCTAGATGCCCTATAACTATTATTTTTTATAATGTTCCTTAAAACCATTTTCTTTCTTATTAGATAAATTAAATATAAAGGAATAATGACTTATATTATGTTACATATCCATATTTATGTTTTATTTATATGGGATTTTTGGGTCTATTATAGACCTCCAATTTATTTGATAATGGTTTATATCCCGTGATTTTAGAATTTTGCATGAGAGGTTGTCCCATGTCCCATGGTATGAAAGAGATTGTCCCAAGACAAATATGGTACACTGGTGTTTATCCTATACAAAATAGAGTACATGTGCGGTTTCTCTCAACACAATAAGATACATAGGAATTTATCATGGCATAGTTTGTAATGATTATAATGTAGTGTATCAATGAGAAATGATGTCAATGATTATGGTAATTTTCTATGAACATAATCTACTATAGGAATATACCCAATTGCAAAGTATTGGATATAAACATTTACTAAAGAGATGATTTTTTATTCTTATTATTAATACAATCATTTATGACCCAATCATATTTCTTATTCTTATAACATTTACTAATGAATCATGATTGATTAATTTATTATTAAAAACCATTACCATTCATGTCTATTATTATAACATAGACTATATATAAGAATTAAATTTTATAATTCAGAAATTATTGTGGTTGACCTCATATGTATTTATAATAATCACATACTTCTATATTTATCATATGTTAACAAAAGATAATCAATTTAAATCTTCCATGTATACCCTTATAAGGAATTAGAGACCACCATTTCTTAGGTTTATTTACCCCTAGATATGGAAAATATTTTTATATAGGGAATTTTGATGAAGGGTACTATGAGGGGAGAAAATTATGTGATATACAGTATATAATTATTGAAAAATGATTATTACATATGATGTTTTCAAATACATAATATCATTAAGTTTATATCACATGAAGTTTAATAAGATGTTAAAAATATTTATAAAAATGATGTTATATTTTTGTATTTAATGGTTCTTCAACATTATTTCTATCTGAGAATGTTTTAGTTTTTTTGAGTATTATGATCTAATAATATAGAGGATAGTTCCTTCAGAAACCAAGGATAAAATAATTTCATATAGTATTAACATAAATTTTCAAAGGATCACATTATGGTATAATAATAAATGAAATTATGAGATTGGATTTAATTATCATATGATTACTCACATTGATTTCTGAATCATGAAACTTATAGAATGCTTTTTTTCTTCATTCAAATTATAGAACCAATTAAAATAGTTTCAATAATGAATATTATTTCCAATGAAATGGACATCAATATTTTTACACAATATAATGGGAGATGGGATGTGAAATCAATTTTCTATTCTGAACCAAAAATATCAAGTACTGATAGATATCATGACTCAAACTAAACATTTAGATGTATAAATTACGGAATGAATCATTGTAGTTTATTTCAATATATGATAACCAAATTTCATCATTTGTTCCTCTGACCCACATATTTATATTTAATAGATCAATGATAAATAAACTATATTTTATATTCTGTATTTTTTTAAAAATAAGATTGTTGGTTTGTTTTTCTATCATTTGGAAAGAGAAGATAACCTATTATGGAAACATATTAAGAATAATTGGAAAGGGAAATATATTGATTCCATGACATGGGAAATGTTTATTAAAATATTTTTTTAGTAATTATTTTCCATGATAATTCAACATTAAAATATTGATGTAATTCCAATAAATATAATATTTAGATAATGGATTAATTGGTATATTAGAGGAATAATTCACTAGAAATGGAATTTATGCTCTAAATTTTATAATTGAGCACAATAAAAAGATTATTGTTTAAACAATGTTATTAATCCATATCACTGAATAGAATTTGTTATAAGAGGTATAAATTGTAATAAATACGTAATTCGTTGTTCTCTCAGAGTTGAAAAGGGGAGTAGAGACTCTAAATTTCTCAAGGATTTGGGTTCATGATGTGAAAATGTTTTTTTAGATATATATAATAAACTTGATAATGAATGAAAATCCATTTTCACCTATAAAAAAATATTAGAAGAAGAACCAAGTAAATTTTCACTATGGGATACACAAATTATTTAGATGTTCAAGAGAAGCCCATCGATCAAATGAATGCGAATCTAATTTGAATAAGTTAGCTAATTAAAATAATATGTAGAATGTTGAATAGAGTGTGTCAGCCATATACTGATTATATAATTGGTAGGAGAATGTGAATTATACATTATAGTTCTTGGATCCCTTGGTTAATGATGATAACCTCCATCAACAAAATCTTTTTCTAAGAGACAAAAGAATGGTTATTTGATCACAACAACATATGGTTGTCATGAGAATTATTTTTTGAATGATAAAATTATCTTCTATTCTATAAATGCAAAAATCATATTTGATCAAGCCTTAAAAAAATAATTTACATCTAATCATTTTATGTAATTATAATATCATCACATCAGGACTACATGTATAAATATTATTGAAATAATTTAATGGAATGATGATCAAATCATGGGTATACATCTTCAATTTTATATATGTTTTTGTGATTATTTTTAAAAATTTATACAATTTCAAATATGATTGAGTTTGATATAATTTTTAGTATAACTTGTCACTCTCTACATAGATCCCATATCAATTACAACATAAGGGAAGTTATATTTTGTATTATAAATAATCATATGAAGAATAATTAGTGTGAGGATGAACATGAACATTTAATAAAAATTTTATCTATTATATGAGTTTTACTACATATTCATGATGGGTATTTTCCTAAAAAAAATTAGATGAACCAAATCATTTATTATATTGAAATTGTATTAGAAAATGTTGATTTATTTGAAAATGAGTTTCATTACCTTCTCACAAACATTGATGTTTCAATTTTGGTAATGAAAATAACCAACTATACACCTATTTATACTAATCCTTATATATAGTAATGAATTGTGATGTAGGAAATGAAGAACTAACTCTAGTATTAGATATATGAAGAAATAATTCATCCACTATTTACTATGGGGTTCAAAAGTTCATATTGTTTAAAATAGTAATGAGAAGATGAATCATAATATTGATTATTAGGGATATAGTAATATTATGATCAATAATATGCATCCTCTACCACAAATTTATTATTTGACATATCAATTTATAAGTGATAGATAAATTTCATGGAATGGATTGTAATCTCATTATCATTATTCAAGTCTTAAAATGGTGACATAACTAACAAAATAATTGATATGTGGAATTACCACTATGTGTTTCTCATAATTCCAATTAGAATTATGAATTCCCAAAAAAATTACATGGATATAATGAATAGTTTATTAGATTTTACCGTGATTAGTCTGGGGTAGTTTTTATATATTGTATTCTTATTTATTCTTTGATCATGGAAGATCATGATGTTCATTAAAGGATTGTTTATAATACCTTGAAAATGAATAATTTAATTCCAAATATTTTATACATGAATTAGATAGATATATTTATATATATCATAACATTCTTGGGTCATGTTGATTCAAGTGATGATATATTAATGGGACCTTCAATGATGGATATTAATGGTCAATGACCCATAATAAACATTTTGACAATTACTCTTTTTTTACATCGATTATTTTCATACCTTCAATGATTTTTGATAAATATATATTGGGAATAAAATCCAAACACTTTTTTATGTGAAAGGGATCCTAGTAATTTTTTTTAGATAATTGTTATGAAAATGTGAAGAAAATGAAGATATAGTTGGTTAGTGGACATATTACTATACTACACCACAAGTTCAAAAAATATTATTTACATCGGTTTTTGTCTGAAATTATAGAAGGGGACATTATAAATATTGTTTTTTACATTGGTTATTTTAAAACTATTGTAAAAAATATAAATCTGAAGCCATTTTCACATTGTCTCCTTAAAAACCAACATGGAAAACATTTCTTAGATCTGATTTATAATGTCGGTTTTTAATCAACTACTATAATTTATTATTTTGTACGTCGTTTATTTAAAAATTGATGTGAAGAACACCCCCTACGAAGCATTTTTAATGCCATTTATTAGAAAACTGACATAAAAAACAAGGTTATCACGTTAGTTATTTTCAGAACATAGGTGATAAAAAAAGTTTTCAAATAGGTTTTTTACATTCGTTATAAAATATCAGATGTGAAAATATATATAATATATTAGTTATTAAATAACTGATGTAAAAACCCATCCCCATGCATTTATTAAGTCGGTTAAAAAATAACCAACGTAAAAACCTATTTTTTTTAATAATACAATTCAACCATTTAAATGCGCTGCCAAAGAAGACACAAAACAAGCAGGAAAAAAAACCAAAACCACTGGACAACCTCCCACCCCCTGGACCCCCTACCTCCTTGGACAGTCCCTACCCCCTAGACACCCCACCCCCTGGACACCATCCCACCCGTGGAAACCACCCACCCCCTGAAAACACCTCCACACCTAAAAACCCCCATCCCCTAGACAACCCCCACCCCCCGGAGGACCACCCCTAGACACCCCTCACCTTGAATAGCCACTCCCACGCCCCAGATACCCCCCACCCCATGGACACCCTCTCACCTACTGAACATTCCCAACCCCCTGGACACCCCTTACCCATTGGACAACCCCCACCCATTGGGCATCACTCCACCCCCCTGAACACCCTCCCACCCACTGGACACCACCACACCCCACTAGACATCCCCCACCTCTGGACACCCTCCCACCCCCTATACAGCCCCCACCCATTAGAAACCACCCCCTATTGGACAGCCCCCCTGAGCACCCATGGTCGCCTTGGAAAGCCTCCACCCCTGGACATCCCCACACCATGGATAGCCCCTCCCACCCCATGGACACCCCCACCCCTGGTATCCCCTACCCCCTGGACACCTCCCCAACCACTGCACAACCCCCACCCCCTAGAAACCTCCTACCCCCTTGGAAAACCGCCACCCCCCGGACACCCCTCCCTTGGAAACAAGCCATCACCCTTGACAGCCCCTCCCACCCCCTAGACACACCCACCCCTGGAAACCACCCACCCCATATACACCCCCACCCCCTAGAAAAACCCCACCCCCTGGACACCCACCCACCCACTGAATAGCCCCCAACACCCTCGGGACATCTCAACCCCCTTAGATAGCCCCACCCCCTGGATATCCCCTCCACACCCTTGGACACCCCCACCACATAAAGCACCCCACCCCCTGGACACCCTCCCACCCACGAGATGTCCCACCACCCTTGGACACCCTGACCCCTTGGGCAGCCCCCACCTCCACCCCTTGGATAGCCCCACCCTCTGGACAGCCACTCCGACTCCCTAGACACCCCACCCATGGAAACCCCCACCCCCTAGACACCCTCCCACCCATTGGACATCCCCCCACCCCCTAGACACCACCTAACCCATAGAAAGCCCCCCAAGACAACCCCACCCACCATGAAACCATTACTATGCTCTTACAAAGTATGAAACAAGTAGAAACTGAACCAAAAGCATAACAAAACCAGTCCAGAATCAAAACTAGAAAAACATCAGATCTAGACCAGAACAAGAAGAATCAATGGAAAATTAAACATTCACATATATAACAATCCAAACATACAATGTAAACTAAAAAAGATAAATCCAACCCAAACAACTACAAAATACCCAATTTTAATAACAATATTCAAAATTTCATTTTACACTACAAAAAAACTAAAATCTAATCAAACCTATAAAACAATTTGACCATTCCAATTGTATGTGTTTAACCTCCTGAGCACTATAGGGTTTAGGGTAATAAAATAGATACAAATTAAAAAGAAATTAGTTAACATGTATAATGAATAAATCAGATGATATATTATGGAAATGATTATAAGGTAATATTACCTGGTCATACTTCACAAGTGTTTGAGATTTATTTATTTCATACATAAATCTTAACATATAATATCTGCATTCGACGATGCCTTGTTGTTCAAGAAAATTCTGTTTAAATGATATTCAATTAAAAAAGCATATTTTTGTAATACATTGAAAAGTAAAAATTATAAATGTATATTTACCATTACTTTTACATATTTGATCTTGGCACTCTTTTTATTTGTTTTTTGGAATGTAGGACCATCCCCAGTTAGAAAATAATATGAATGTGATAAATTTCAAATTCATTATATTATAAATAAATATTAAGAAATTGAAATTTATTTTTTCAATATATTCTGAAAACATCCCTAAAAATCTCCATGGACATAGCATATCTAATAATGTTTTCCCCCTTAGAAAAAAACAATTAACATTTGATGATAAAAAATATAAAATAAAATTCAAGGTTAGTGTTTTTTTATTAAATTATAATGAACACTTAGCAAGATATATGTTTCATTCCTCTCACAAAAGGCACCATTCCAAATTGTGTGATTAAATTCTATTCAAATCATTCAGCAATATAAAGTGTTCTTTGTTCCTCATCCCATGCATGTCCTTGAGGGGAAATCAATTGATGGTCCATGAATCCATATACATCTTCCTTCTAATTCATATCCCATATGTTTTAATGATACCTAATATAAAATAGACATAGGCATAAATTTTTAATAAATATAGCATTGGGAAGGGTGTTATGAATTACATGGAAAAAATATGCACTACGTTGATGCCCTACTAATCTCCAGTAACAAGCTCCAGCACCATCCCCACATTGATTACACATCCACAAACATGATCTTCCATTGGGAACTCATAATGATTCTCCACCAAATCTAAATATCTTGACCATCTGCCAAGACAACTAGAATCTGTATTTGATGTCATAGCTATATGTCTTTGTTTTTATCTATATAGTATTTCTTTACCATTAAAGTATTCCTATAAAAATAAATAGAAAAAAATATTAGTTTTCAAATGTTAAAATTTTATTAAAAAATAAAATAAAAGATATTACATACATACCTCTATGGTAATGAGTCACAGAAGTGTGGATGTCCAAACTAAAAAGTGGTTGAAACTATGTCTAACTGTCGTCACCTCATCTGTAGGTAATTGTAGTCGAGCTGATCTATCAATAATATCATATATAGTGAACCTATGATTCTCTAACTCTAACTATTGATGATGAAATGTATCTCCTATACAATTTACCAGCTTATATGCAACGATATTTTGGTGAAGATCATCAACATACAACTCAAAATATGTAGGAATCTGTGGTAAATTATTAGGATTAAAAATGGGGTATGTAGGCTGAGGTGGGGGAGTGGGAACTACTTGTAGAGGTGGAGAATAAATAATGGGGTTTGTAGGTGGAGGTGGTGGAGAGGAAGCTACAGTCTGAAATTAAAATTGCATGTCTACGAACA
The DNA here is from genome assembly GCA_963277665.1 of Viscum album. Taxonomy (NCBI): domain Eukaryota; kingdom Viridiplantae; phylum Streptophyta; class Magnoliopsida; order Santalales; family Viscaceae; genus Viscum; species Viscum album. The sequence continues at coordinate 1,179,525,489 of OY728142.1, read as the reverse complement.
TAGACTGTATGAAATGCTAATATTTTCCTCCATAATTGCAATAATATTATGATCTTTAGCCTCTATGGATTATATTTTTTAAAAAACACCATCAATAGAAGATATTAAAGAACATGGAAAAACTTTTAATCATGATACACCTGTCGGATATCCTCACACATGACTGGGATGTTCTGGCTTTTCCAGTATAGCTGATAAAATAACGTGTCTCCCAGCTGTTGTAAATACACAATGTGAGCTCTGCTCTACTAGAGAATCCTATGTTAATTAATTGAAAATTTATGTAATTATTCAAATTATATAAAAAATATAATTAACTTAAATAAATAAAATAAATATCATACAATCATCTCCACTACGATTCTATATTATTCTGAAAGATATTGTCCCTTTTTTCTCATCTCGGATCTCTTCCATTTTTCATGTCCAGAGGGAGGGGAAGGTGGGGAAACCTCTCTAGAGATAGAAGACTCAACTCTTAATTTTTGTAATTTTTCGTCCCTAATTTTTCTATCCAAAAAGGTATACCCTCCCTGAGATAAACTATGAGGGTATGCATTTTATATTTGATGACATAATGATATGTCCTTGATTACTGTAAATTAAGATTACAAATCATTATAAAAAAAATTAATAAGATCATTTATATAAGAAATATTATAAATGTTTACATTGCCCTTACCAAAAATGAATCATTTTTATACTTTATTAAAATTTAAACCATGTGTCTTCATCCATGAAAAGATATATCTGACATGGATTTTCATGATTCATATGTCCAAAAATGAAATCAGATGTGAGGGTTGATTTGAAATCCCTTAATCTCCTGGAATCCATCGATAAAAATTTATTCCTAAGTCCTGTTTCAGGATTATAAAATGTCATATGATAAAGAAGATGTAAATCATATTACACTGGTTAAATTTAATGATTATTCCAACAATACTAAAGGATCTTACTAAAATCATTTCCTATAACTGAGATATTCTTAATTTTTCCACATTTCTCAAATCATCGTACAAATTTTTGACATTGCTTTTACCCTGAGTTGATAAAAAAGTCTTAAAATATTTTTCATTTGGTCCTCTAGGAATATCATTCTCATCAAACAAAACTAGTATCCTCTAATCTGAGTTACAAGCATTTTATAGTTATGGTAAACATGTGCAGCCAGATTTACTAACTCTTGAACTATTTGTTGTCGTTATGGGAGAAAATGAGAAAGATTGGGGAACATCAAGAGGAGCATGTGAATGTTCTTCCCTAGTGGAATGATCAAGATGTTCATCTATAGAATCATGTAGTTAATCAACTGATTGATCTGTCATTATCTATCAAAACAAAAAAGAAAACATTAGTTCACAAATATACAAATTCAAAAATTAAAATACTAATGTATACAAAAATATGGAAAAATGAACTAAGGTATGTAAAAGTAAACATGGTAAATTTGGTAATCATGTTAAACAATGATAAATATGGTAATCATGGTAAACATGGTAGTGTAATTTTCACTCAACAAAATCAAAAAATATATAATTTACATAATGGTAAATTATGGTAAAGTATGGTAAAAAAGGTAAACAAGGTAACGTAATTGAAATTCAAAAAAAATCAATAGATATATACGATTCGTAATAGTAATCATGATAAACTAAAATAAAATAAAATAAAATAAACAAAAATTTCTGCTTATTTTTTTTAATACGTGTGTTAAGAAATAAGAAATTTAAATATCTAACATTTTATGAAAAAAATAAGTGTATACCATAAATAAACATATGTTACATGTAACAATAGGAATGTACAAATGGATTTTTTTACCAATTTCCTTCATCATGATATCTCCTTATGGCACAAACCATGTCTTCAACATGCTCATCATTATTTAATGCAAATCTTCCGATGGAAGTAGATATCTCTCATAAATCAACATCTTCATAAATTTGATTCCCACCAACATATTTTCTTTTTCATTGTAAAACAATAGGCCATTGCATATCCAATTTTCCAACTGCATAGACAATCTGTTTTGCATGTGCTTCCATTATAAAAGAATCTATTGTGTCTTCTAATCTATTCATCTTAACATCTATAATTCCAAATTCATCTTATCTGAAACTGTTGTTACTAATAGACAATTTGTAGTTAAAGTCATGAATTTTAATTTTAAAGTAATCAATGTCATGTATTCCTTAAATGACTCGATAATATGAACTTGTGGCAGAAATTGTTTTTTTGTCATTAGAAATTGAAAATTGTATTGCATCTACAAACACAAATACACAACTATTCTGATCTAAACTTCTATTTTCCTGAGATTTCATATGAAATGTATGGAAATTAATGTCATAACCGGGCCATGTTTTATTATTTAAACATGGACCTCCCACTAACCATATTATTTTCTCTGATACATATGATCTACCGAGCTAAGACTTTTTAAAACATGGAAAAAATGTTTTGTTGTGCTCATTCAGAGGCCACATTTCTTTCTTCTTTGGAGGTCATGGTTTAAACTCATTAATATGCAATGTGATATACAGTTGAGCATTAGCTATGTTATTCAAGATGTATAATTCTAACTTCTTAATTTGTTCACCTGACAATGATTTGACTTTTAATAAATGAATCCCCCAACCATCATTATTTACACATTCATAGCGAGATGGAGGAAAACCTATGTTCTCCGCCACGGCTATGTTACTCGTACAAAACTCAACTACCTCCTCAGAATTATACTTTTCCACAATGGAGGCTTCAAGTAGATATAGATTCTTAACATACCCCTTCAATATTTTCTTATACCCTTAAAAAGGATATATCCAATTAAGATAAACTAGTCCACAATGCTTTATTTCTCAAACCAGATGAACCATTAAAAGAACCATTACATCTAAAAAAGATGGAGGATAATATATTTCCTCTGGAAAAAATATATAAATTTCATCCGTTTCCAAAATGCTGAAATAATTCTTATCAATCACCTTATTAAAAATTGAATTGAAAAAATAACAGAATATCATTATAGTCTATCTGACAGAGATGGAAAATATTCCACATAATGGAACTGGTTGATGTTATTTCATCATGACATGAAAATCATGAAATTTCATTCTTTTCAACTTCTAATCCTTCAAAGTGACAAATTTTTTTACATTTTATGAATAACCATGAGTAACTTTGATATCATGAAGACACTGAAAAAATCTAATTTTCTCACTTTTGGATAGTGTGTGAAAATATGAGGGCAGTAATGTTTGTCTTTCATTATGAGTGGTAGATAACTCCATCCGTATTTTCATTGATAGTAAGTCTAATATTACATTCAATCCATCTTTATTCATTCCTTAAATATATAACAATGTTACAATAAAACTGTCGTAGATATTCTTCTCCATGTGCATGATATCAATATTATTTTTCCCTTCATGATATCTCTAATATGGTAGCTCAAAAAAATATTTACCATTTCATCCAAACATGTCTATGATTAATATATTAATTTGTCTTTCCCAATGACATATCACAGTTTTTCACCCTCTCAAAATACACATCTCGGGAAAATGTTATTGGAGAAATATGAAATTCGTGTGAGCCTTTGAATGAATTTTTTAGTTTTCAATATGACTGATCCATAGGCACAAAAATTCAATGGCCCATGTCTAATATTTTCCTCCCATGATGCAATTGACAATATGAAGTATGTTGCTCATAAATTTGACATGCATTATGCCTCTTAACATTGTATCTAGAAAAATTTCCATACACTAGGAAGTCATTTATAGTGAACATAATCACTGAATTTAGTTGAAAATATTCCATTTTATAAGAATCATACACCCTAATACCATCCTCCCATAAATGTTTCAAACCCTTAATCAATGGTCAAAAGAAAACATCGACATCATTTCTGGGTTGTTTTAGACCAGAGATCATTATTCTCAAAATGACATATTTGCGCTGCTTACAAAAATTAGTAGAGAGGTTGTCAATTACCAATAAAAAATCCATGAAATATTTGTGCTACTGAAGGTTCGGTATGGATTCATTCCATCCGTGCACAACCCATGTCTGGGATTTCTAATTTTATTTCCAAATGTAGGATACAGATCATCAATTTTCATCCATTATAGAGTGTCACCTAGACGTTATATTTTTCTATAACATACTTGGTCATAATCATGCCATCTTAACTATTTTTCATTATGTGTATTAGAAAATAAATGTTTCAAACAATGAATTATAAGAGGATCCAAAATACATTGGCATGAATCAATGTATTCTCTACATCAGCCTGTGATTTTTCATTCAACTTATACCCGGATGCCCGACATTTTGGACGCTATGATTGAAATTCTTATTCCTTCCTATATATAATATAGCCATTTATACAGGCATGCATTTTATTGTATCCTAATCGAATTGGTCATAATATTTTCTTGGCCTTATTTTTTGAATCTGAAAGATCATTGTCTTCTAGAAGAATGTCTTTCAACAATTGAAGTAGCTTTATAAAACTTTTGTCACTCCATCCATGTTTCACCTTCAGGTTAATCAATCATAACATCACCGAAAAAACTGTAAAATCTATACAACCAGGATATAATGGGTTTTTAGCCTCACCATATAGATGTGAAATATGTGGTTCTATCTAAATTTGTTCTACTATAATATCATGAATCATTTCTTTAATTCCATCAGAGTTACCATCCTGAAAATCAGCATAATCAGTAGATCAGACATTGGGTCCAGTTTGACCATACCAAATCCAAGGGTTGTAACTTGGATTAAAAGCATGACAAATCAGATGACCATTAATTTCTCTACTTTCCTACATCTCCATATTCAATCATTTCAGGCATGGATAGAAAAACATGTTACTGCTTGAAAATTTTCATTTAGAAAATTCCCAAAAGAGATCAGTTCCATCCTTGTATTCATTACTCATTCAATATGCCATAATATAACTTCGAATCATTATTAACAATATCAAATATCAAAATTGTACATCCAGTTAAGATAATCCAAACTTATATTTACATGAAAAATATTATAATTTTAAATTAAAACAAATTTTAAATATAAAAAAATCTATGAGTATTTGAAAAATATAAGCATGAAAATGATTTAAAAAAGATAATATAGTTAGATATAACAGTTTTAAATTCATCTTGGATACTTACTTATTATGGTACACAAAGAATACATCATGGTGAAACTAGATACAAAATTTACCCTTACATAAACAAGAAATATGATGTATAAATATTAATATATATATACATTCACTACTGAAAAAAAAAACTATCCCTTTGGTTTGAAACCATTGAGATATCCCCTGAATCTGTTGGGATAAAATATCCCAACGGTCTCACACTGCATTGGCAGGGTGAACATTGCAATAGCCCTATACCAACAGTTCTACAGGAACTATTGGTATAGACTGCCTGATGTTAATAAATTCCGACGGTTTCAATGAAACGGTTGGGATATATATATACCAAGGGGGTGTCCAAGGGGGTAGGGGCTGTCTAGTTGTGGTGGTGGGGGCTGTATAATGGGGTAGAGGGGTTTCTAGGGTGTCCAAGGGGATAGGGGGTGTCCAAGGGATTGGGAGTGGTTTCCAAGTGGTTGAGGGGGCTTTCCAACCCCCTACCCCTATAGAAACCACCCCACCCCCCTCGGACACCCCTTGGACACCACCGCCAAAGGGAACACCCCCACCCCCTAAAAAGCACCCCCACCCATCTCGACACCCCCACCCCAGGACACCCCACCCCTGGATACCCCCCACCACCTTGGATTTCCCACTCACCCCATGGACACCACACTCACCCACTGGACACCCCAATCCCTTGAACACCACACTCATCCCCTACCCCTTTGGACACCCCCCGGACACCCCCACCCCCTAGACATCCCCCTTACCCCTGGACATCACCCCCACCCCCTGGACACCCCAACACACTTGGAAAGCACCCTCACCCCCTAGACACCACCCCACAACCTTGGAAACCCCCTGGAAACCACCACCCCTTGGACAACCCCCCCCCCCCCCCAACCTGGACAGCCCCACCCCTCTAAACAGCCCCACCCCTTGGGCTCCAAACCCAATGGACCCCCCTACCCCCTTGGAACGAGTACTCACCCCCAGGACACCACCCCCACCCCTGGACACCCCTACCCCCATGGACAACCCCCATCTCCTAAATAGCCCCACACCTTAAAACGCCCCCACCCCCTAGATAACCCACCCCTGGGTAAACCCTCCCCCTTAGACAACCCACTTACCCCTAGACACCACGCCCACCCCCTAGACACCCCACCCCATGGACACCACACCCACCCCTACCCCAAGGACAGCCCTGGACACCCCCACACCCCCTAGACACCCCCACCCCCTAGACACCCCCACACCCCCTAGACACCCCCACCCCCTAGACACCCAACCCCCTTGGAAAGCCCCCTCACCACATTGGACCCCAATACCACCCCCTTGGACACCCCCTGGACACCAACACCCCCTTGGACAGCCCCCCACCCCTTGGACTTCCCCCACCACCTGGACACCCACCCTAGAAACCTTACCCCCTTGGATAGCCCACTCACCACCCTGGACACCACTCCCACCACCTGGACGCCCCCACCCCGTGGACACCCCACCCACATGACACCTCCCCCACCCCCTACACCCTTGGACACAGCCTGGACACCCCCACCCCCTAGACAGACCCCTCTCCCCCTAGACACCACCCCCACCGCTTGGACAACCCTACCCCTTTGGAAAGCCCCCTCACTAACTGGGTCACCACCCCACCCCCTTGACACCCCTACCCCCTTTGATAGACCACTCACACCCAGGACACCAACCCCACCCCCTAGACACCCCAACCCCCATGGATAGCCCCCACGCCCAAAACACCCACCCTCCCCACAAGATACCCCCACCCCCTAGACACCCCACCCCCTTGGATACCACCTACCCCCTTGGGCAGCCCACTCACCCCCATGGACACCTCCCCCACCCCCTGGACACCCCTACCCCCTTGGATAACCCCCTCACCCCTGGAGACCACCCCCACCCCCTTGGACACCCCCATCCCACTTGGACAACCCCCGCACACCATGGACATCACCCCACCAACTTGGACACCCCCTAAACACCGCCACCCCCGGGACACCCACACCCACAATGACAGACCCATCCCTTGGACACCCCCTATACATGCACACACACATGATAGAACACCCAAAAATTGTAAACTTTCATCACATCACTTCCATTGTATTTTTTACCAAAAAATAATTTATCTTGGTATAAAAGAAAACTATGAAACATACGATGATTGAAAATCAATGATATAAAAATAACATCTAAAAATGTTTCTTTAGGCCATCGCGAAATATAAAAAATGAAATGGAGCCATTTGAGGCTTACTTGAGTGTTGTGAGTTGACCTGATAGATATGGTGATAATAAACATAATGAATGATGTTGGAAAAATGAGGTTGGAGGGAATGACTTCAAAGAATCCTTTCTAGGTTTTCCACGTGAGGGAGATGAGTTTCATGTCACCAAATCAAAGAAAAATGAATTATTGAATAGGGGGAATGATAAATCATTTAAAATCATTATGATGTCGATTATTTAAAAACCGATGTGATAAAATAATTTTTTATATTTATAACATTGGTTATTTAATAACCAACATTGAAAATTATTTATCACATTGGTTATTTTATATCTGATGTTATAAATGGTTCCTTATCACGTCAGTTCTTTTATAACCGACGTGATAAATTTCCAAGATTTGCTTTATCACATCGATTATTTTATAAACTACATGATAAAGCACCTAGATTTGATATTTCCCATCGGTTATAAAATATTCAAAGTGATAAAGAAAATATTAGTATTTTATAGGTCTCTTATAAAATTACCAACATAAAAAATTGATTATCATCTATTTATCATTTCATTTTTGGTAAAACAGATGTGATAAATCAATATTTACTGCTTTCCACATCAGTTATGTAGAACGGACATGAAAAATCCTGACATGTTAAACATTTTTTCAACTAGTTCTCTCTCATGAAGAATTCTTAATAATATATAAATATGATTCATTGAATTTACTATGATATTTATCATGTATAATAACATGGTGGTAGTGTATTTATCATTATAATTAATTTTTCTAAATAACAATTAATTGTATTGTGATTTGGACTTGGTTGTAATAATAATATCTTTGGAGAAATGGTGGAAAAATGTTTCTTGTAAATGATGTGATATATATATCGATAAAAACATGTTGAGTTATATGTTCACATCGAATGAGTTGAAAATGAAACAAAGAAGTGTTTTGTAGTTATTTAATTTTTATCATTCATCATTACTTTTTCCCACTAGGATAGAAAATAAAGAGGTTGATGCTATAAGTTATAAGGATCATTCTTCATTATAGATTATATATATTTAATGAGATACATTAATAAATAAATTGAATAGGATGGACCATGAATTCATGTGGGAAGGGGAAAAAACCTATATTTATTAAAATATCTTCTAACCATCCATCCATGTGATGATTAAAGTACAAAATAAGGTGTATTTGAACAACAAGATAATGTGTGGAATATAACTATGTTTAATTATTACTATAATAGAATTATAAATTTAAGGAACCTAATATATGTCCATTCAGTAACAGATTTAGAAGAACATTTTGTTAATGCATATAACTCGTCATTCTCAATCTAACATGGAATTATAAAGAGGTATAAAGATATGAAATAACATTTCTAATGGGATAAAATGAAAAGATATATAGTATATTATATATCAGGATGATTGTTTCAGTTATATAATGGTTAGTATCATTATTATGAGGGTATGATGAAAAAATTTCCCATTCTTATGTAAAAATAGGATAACATCACCCTATGTATAATCATATTCCTCCCTATGATATGTAAATTATTTAATAATGTATGCGATGTATAAAGTCATATTATGAACTCACAAGACATCATTGAAATGATGTAATATTTATCTCATGATCAACATTCCATGTCATGCAACAATGAGGTAATATGTTTTAATATATTTCAATAAAAAATATATTATTGATATCTGTTGTTTTCCATGAGGTTCTATTGATGTCTTCGTCTAGAGATGAATATTGAGCCATGATTAAATACTTCATATTATTAAAAAATTGATAATTCATCTCGTCTTATTATTCATACCCTTGATTATACAAATAGATTAATATCTATAGATTTTATAGTAGGTCGATATTAATAAAATGCCTTTTTTGAATATTCTATCTATAATAGATTTCACTCAATCCCTCTGATGGATCATTATGATGACCACTATTAAAGGATTTTTAGAACTACCAAATTCTAGTATGATTTTGGTGAATCAAATCTATTGATAAATGTGATAGATGATAATATTGAATTGAATGATAAGTACATTAAATAGAACTACATATAATCTTATGGTCGGAAGAAGTGTTTTACCAATAAATATTTGTATGATATTTGGATGGAAGGGTATTCATTGTCCAATATATATTGGTCCCTATAATATTACTGATCATATGGATTTGGTATGTTATAGTTTGACTCTTCAACCAAGCATCTCAAATGTTCTGGATTATTTCTTTATATATTTTCTAATTAATAAAATACCAAATCCTTCGCATATAATATACACATAGGATATTCTATTTGAGTATAATGCCAATTCCAATGAAAAAATTGTGTATATTAATGATAAAGGTGATAAAGTGTTGTTGAATAAGATAATTAACTGCATTAGTGTTTTATAGAGAATACATAAATTTTAGGAAGCTACATGGGATCGCATGGATATAGTCATGTTGATGTATCCTCTTTTTGATTCATCAGTGTAATTTAATATCAATGGAGAAATTCTTATTAGTGGTTTATTATGTAGTAATGTATATTTTATAACATATTTCACATTAATATTATATGTCACTTGATTTAAACATTATATAATCTTGATTTAATTCAATAATTCACACTGAGGATCTTTTTAGGTTTAGTGTTTTAGAGAATTAGTCTATAACTATTAAATAACAATTGATGATTATACAATGTGTATAAAAATAAAATTGTATCAATTTCATCAACAATATAAAAAATTAAAAAAATGATTTATTTTTTCATGATAAAATTTTCCATAACATTCAACATGGATTCTTTTTTTCCATTTATCTATACTTATACCATTTGGAAAGCATTTCAAAAACTTAGGAGGATCATAGAAAACTCATTATTGGAGATAAATAAAGAATGAAACTGTTGGTCCTTGAATATTTTAAACATCTACTTTTTTCATTAAATCAAAAACTTCACACATAAAACATATGTTCATTAACATACCTCATGAAATCCTAGGATTCATGGAAAACATTTTAATAATCGTAAATCATAAAGGTAACTTGTGGAATCCATATGATACATAAATTTCAGCTTTTATAACAACATAGGGAGTAACAATAATGGTTATGTTTGGAATAATTATCAAAATATAATCCCTAAATATCTTAGTAGAATCATTATAGTTTAACTCAGTCTAATTACCCATTGAATTGGAGAGATATCATGGGCATATCCACCCTCAGTTTATCAAGGAACCTCTTTTATTCATAAAAAATTCCCAGGAACCATAACATAAACTTAATACATAAAATAATCATAAAGGAATGATAACAATTCAAAATTTAAATCAAAAGAAATAATTTAGATATATTGAACTAATAAATCCATTATCAAAAAAAATAAATACCAAAATACCTAAAAAAATATAGTATTTATTTTTCTTTTAAAAATATTATGGATTCTAGAGGATGAAAAATATCAAATAATGGTCACAGTTGTGGAAAATTCTTTGTTGTTGTATAAAATAAAAAATTATTCCTTTTTTAATTGATTAAATCACTTCATATAAAAGGACACATTTTCATGACCATTTAATTAAATTAAAATTCAAATGGCTTGACTATACACCACATAAAATGAACGTTGTGTATAACATCAAAATATGTCTTAAGGAATGAAGATTGAGACAAAGCCCCATACCATGAGTCTGACTCATCATATACAATATTTATATTCCTGATTAACAAAAATTGGTAAATTTTTACTTTAATTATAATCTTTTCATGTTTATTATTTCTATTACATCACTTATTACAGTGTTATAATAATTACATAATTATTTATGTTCAAATTATATGTTTTGTCGATATTCTGTACATGAGTCGAAAATGAACATGGGTGGATCCCACTTTTCCAGGAGGTCATATGTCCATAATCTCAAAAATAATATTCATGGAACTATTATCATATTTATGCATAAATTATTAATTTAAATAAGACCATGAAATGTGAAAAAATGAACAATGTTATAATCATGGAGATGGTAAGTTGTACGTACGCATTATTAACATTTTTCATTTTTCATTGAGCATTATGGAAATAATTTAAGTATTATTTTATCATCCCAAAATGATCATATCATCATTATAATCATATTAATCATTTAAATATAAATATATATATCATAAAAGTGACTTAATGAATAAAAATGAGTCACATAGCTTCTTGGAGGTGATAGTTCACATGTATATACGAACCTTATTATCAGTTTTATTTGTGTGGAAAGTAGGAACATAATTGATATATAATTATCATATAATTATTAATAAGACATTAATATCACATATTAAAATTAATTTAATTATTATAACCATTCATGAGATACAGTTATGAAAAAAATTAAATTAGTTCGTGTAGGTGATCGTACACAAGTACGAACAAACAATGAATTCCATTTCCATTTGATTTAAGTGGGGATCAATTTATGTGATGAAATTAAAATAATAAAATCTTTGTATATTTTGGATATTGGTGTTATTATCACATCATTGTTGGGGGATACATGAAGGCAATGGAAGAATAAATAAAATCGAAATACTAAAATAAAATGATACCTCTTATTTAGTTGATCACCTTTGAAGAACACCTTAACAGATCTAAGAAGTGTCTTATACCTCTAATAAGGCCTAAAGAACATGGGGATAGATTTTTGTAAGGGTTTTGGGTTGATATTGTCTAAAACAAATTCTTCATGATGTGTTAGTATTATAGAAGAATGGATACCTTTTTATAGGAGAGGGGAGGTCCACCCTTAGAAACTCTTGAAATATTAAATTAATATAAATCAATTTTAAAATAAAAATTACTATTACATGAGTTAAGTTGAAGATAATATGATTTTAGTTCAAAATCCTCTCACCCAGTAATTTTTATAAAATTATTGATTTTTTTTTAATCCTTATCTTTTTGTTTTAACTTTAGTTATTCACTTTTAATTTTAGTTGTGGTAACAACATTTTAAATATTAATAAGACATAAATTTAAATTATATGGGTTATATTTCCCATAAATGGATACATTATGGATGGTTAAAAATTATAATTGTCAATTTATAATTTAATATGATTTTAGGTTTTTTAAATAATTTAATAAAATATTATATTTATAAAATATCGATAGTGTCAATTTTGGAACTTTTCATTTCATTGAATATAAAAGTAATCCAAATGGACACACAACACAGAAAAAAAGAAATTTAATGGACTTATAGTATGTCATATTCATCTATTATATTATTTTATGACGTCAAATATTTAAAATTACACATAGTGTAATATTATAAAAATCAATCATTTGATTCTTCATATAATTAGTTTATTACTGCATCATTATTTTGTCATAATTAAATATAATTATTTAATATCTAAAAATTCTAAATAAATTAAATTTATATAGGTAATAATTTTATATTTCAATTTTTTATTTATAGTAAAAAAATATAACATATATAAACATATATTAATATTGTTTTAGTATTAAGAGACATAGTTTTGACATATTTACCTTTGATTTAAATTAAATGTTATAGATGTAATAATCAAACCCAAGTGTCTTCCAAAGCTCAAAATTTCTGCCATGTGTCATCCTAGACACCAATTACTCATAAAATAATATTAGGACAAGTGTTAGGGTAGTCTTATACTATTATAATATAATTTTATCCTTAATTACCCAGTTTAACTTTAACTATAGTAAATAAATTACTAAAATTGGAATTGTCCAAAAATTATTTTTATCCTATTAGAGAATATTTTTTATACTGATTACAACCATATATGTAGATTTTTTTGAAATCAAATTAAAAAAAGTGGATAAATTTAGTTTTACAATAATCATGTTGATGGGTCAAGAAAATGAGGTTTTAAAGTAAAACACTCAAAAGTTCACATAGTTTTACTATTAAATTTCAATTTGAAATTACTTTGTAAAAACTTAACTGGATTAAATCATAAAAATATTATCAAATTATACCTTTAAACAATGTAAATTTATAATCTAAAAATATTAATAAATTCGATGAAAATACGGTTTTGAATTAAAATGCAGTAATTTTCACGATTCATTAAAATATGAATTTTATCAAAAAAATAATAAAATTCAACCAATAGGAATTTTGATGTCATTTATTCAAATAAAATGATTATTTTATCAAATAGAACATATAAATGTGATAAAAACTAGATATAAAAAGTTATCTACATCAAAAGGCTGTAATACTATATTTTAAAAATATTACAGTATTTTATACTTAAAATATGATTTATTCTCATTTTATTCCTCAAAACATTATTAGAGGAAAATAAATTTTTTTATAAAAATAATTAAACATAATATAGTTATTTCTATCCATTCCCTCTAATACAACAACTAGCTGATAACAACCATTTAAAATCATAATATTAATAATTTATTATTATTAGTATATCTCTATCTTTTGTGAAACAGAAGATATTGGAGAAACACATTGTTTCATGTTGGGAATTATATTGGATATAATATCTCTTTTTAAGTAAAATTGTTATAAAATTAATAAATGTTAATAGATAGGAAAATTTATTATTCTATAATTTCCTAGGATGTAGCATCCTTATCCCCTTTTGGAAATTTTGTCCTCACCATTTTATTTACATATCAAATAATTGTGGGTATTTCTCTTTTATATCATTTTCAGACTCCCATGTTACCTCATCAACCATGTGATTTTTTCCACAAATCCTGAACCTGAAGAAATGCCTTATTTCGCAACACTTTCTCTTTGTGGTCAAGAATCAGGACTAGTTATTCCTCATAAGAATTATTCACTACCAACTTAACTATTTTCAGGCTCAAAACTTGAGATGGATCTGGTATATACTTCATCAATATTGAAAAATGAAAAATATTGCATTCCTGGGATAAAATAATATACAATGAAACATAGCATGAAACTATTTCATCGTTCACAAGTATTTCTTATAGTATAATGAACCATGGACTCAAATTCAGTTTCATACTAAAATAGATCACACTTTTCCTTGGTGTAACATTAAGAAATACATAATCACCTACCTCAAAAGAAATATCCTTCCTCCGTTTTTATGCATAACATTTCTTTGTCCTTTTATCTATCCTCTTGTGTTTCTGAATAAAATAAACTTTTTCTACCATATATTCTACCAATTATGTTCCCATCAACTTTTGTCCACCTACTTCATCCCAAAAAGATGCATTTTAACACCACATTCTATGTATTTCCTCAAATGGTGTCATATATACTGGAAAGAAAACTATTATTATAAGATAACCAAACAAAAGAAATAAGCTGATCCCAACTTCACTGGAAATCCATTTAACTAAAACATAGAATATCCTCCAGGGTCTAAATTTTTCATTCTAACTACCCTTCTAATTGAGGATGAAAATCTATACTAAAATTTAATTTTGTTCCTAATTGCCTCTAAAGTTATTTTCCAATGTTATTAATGAACCTGAGAGCACGATCTGATACAATAGAGATAAGAACTCTCAATAAACCGACTATATCTTAAATATATAACCATGAAAGTTGATCTAGAGATAGTATACCTCAAATATGAAGAAAATTAACAGATCTAGTCAATATAACAATAGTTACCGAATTCACATTATTACTTAGAGAAGTATTTTGTAATCCTATTATAAAATTCATGGATATACATTCACATTTCCACTCTGGTATTGGTAAATTCATAAGCATCCCCTTTAGAAATTGTCATTTTGATTTAACCTAATGACAAGTCAAACACTTCTTATTAAAGTTAGCAATATCTCTTTTGATTCAATCACACCTAAAATACTCTTGATGATTTCTCTACATATTTGTACTACTAGGATGAACTAAAAATAGAGAACTATAAAAATCACATAATAATTCATTCATCCACAGTGGATCACAAGGCACCCATAATCTATTCCCAAATATTCAAATACAAATTTTATCAATGTTAAATTCCAAAAAACATACCATTTTTAACCAATTATACTTTTTTATCAATGAATTTTGTGAACTCAAAAAAAAAATTTAGAAAATCAGATGTTTCACCCATAAAACATATGTTCTTTAACATACCTCAAAAAAACACGAGATTCAAAAAAATCCATGAAATCATAAATCATACAGGTAACATATGTCATCCATATCATACTTATATTAAAGCTTTCAAAACAATATGGGGAGTAACCTTCATTGTAATGTTTGGAATACCCAACATAGTATATTCGATAAATCTCTTAGGATAAACCTTTTCATTTAACTCTATTTCATTAGCTAATGCATTGGAATGCTATTATGGGCTCACTCACCCCCAATATATCATTGAACCACCATATTACTAAACAATTTTGATGAACCATAACATAATCATAACACATAATCCAATTACAAACATAATATAATATTACAACATTGAAATCATAAGAAATCATTTAAATATAATGAATTAATAAATCCATTATCAAAATAATTTTCAATAAAAAAAATACATAAAAAGATAATGCAGCATTTTTTTCTTTTAAAATCATAATGTCTTGTAGATGAATCCAAATATAAAATAATGGTCATAGCGGTAAAAAAGTCATTATCACCATATAAGTTAAAATCATTTCTTTTTTCATTTAGTAAAAACATTTATATAAAATTATTCTTTTTAAAGACCTTTTAATGAAATTAAAAGTGACAGGGTTTTATTATACACTTTATAAAATGATGGTGGGGTATCCCTTCAAAATATTTCTCAATGAAAGAATATTGAGAATAATTCCCTTAGCATGAGTCTGACTCATCCCAAAAAATATTTATATTCCTGAATAATAAATATAGGTTAATTTGTACTTTCATAATAACCTTCTTCATGTTTATTATTTATTTTCTATCACTTATAACCATGTTATAAAAATTGCATAATTATTTATGTTCATATCAAACATTTTTTAAATATTCTATACATGAGTATAAAAAGAACATGGTTTGATGTCACAAGTCCATGTGGTCATAAGTCCATTATCTGTAGAATAATTTTCATGAAATTACTGTCATCTATATACATAAATTATAAACTTAAATCAAACCATTAAATGTGGTTTTGAAAAATGAACATTGTTATAATCATGAAAATGGTAAGTCATATGTACGCAGAAGTAACATTTTCCATTTTTAAATAATATTTCTGGAAAGAATTTTAGTGCTATTTAATCTCAATACAATGATCATATCTTCATTTATATCCCATTAATCATTTAAATATACTTATATATTTCCAAAAATTGATATATTTAATAAATATGAATCACATCACTTCAGGGAGGCGAAGTTCACACGTACACACGAACGATGTTATCATTTTTATACACATGGAAAGGAAGAAAGTAATTGATATATTATTATAATATAATGATTAATATTTCATGAATATTAAATATGAACCTTAATTCTCTTATTATAACTAGTCATGATAGAAGGTTATGAAAAATGTATTAGGTCGATTCGTGGAGGTGATAGTTCACACATATGCATGAATAATTCATTAAATTACAATTTGATGAATGTGTGGATGGATTTAGGGGATTATATTAGCATAAAAACATCTAAATATATTATGGATAGTGGAGTTATTATCTCAACATGGATGGAGGAGACTTTAAGGGAGTGGAATATGAAATAAAATTGAAATACTTAAAGAAGATGATACCTCTACTTTGGTTCATCACCCTTGATGAACACCTTCACACCATTAATGAGGGTTTTATGTTGAAAATAAGGCCTCATGAATGTGGGGATGGATTTTATAAATGATTTGGGTTGATATTTCCTGAACCAAATTGTTTTTGTTGTATGATTTGTAGATAAAAGTGTGTACCTTTAATATAAGTGGGGAGGGAAACCCTTCGAGGCTCTTAAAATAATTAATTAATATAAAATATTTAATTAAAATAATTGACACTAACATGAGTTATATCTAATATAACATGATGATAGTTCTAAATCCTATTGTCCAATTCTTTTTAGACATGTATTTATTTTATTTTAAACATTATATTTTTAGTTTTCTTAGTTATTCTCCTTTAATTTTAATTTTTGAAACAATAATTTTTATATTAAGATGATATAAATTAAACCTAAATGAGTTCTATTTCCCATAAGTTGATACATTATGAACTTGTACAACTTATCGTAGTCACTTTTTAATTTTTAAATATTTGTATAATTTTTAAATAATCTAATTATTATTGTTTTTATAAAATATCAACAGTGTCAACTTTGACACTATTAATTTCATTGAATTTAACGAAAATCCAAAAAGAGATATAACATGTAAAAATACATTTAACGGACTTATAATATTTCATATTCATCTTGATTTTTTTGATTGAATTGAATATTTTGAATTATATTAATTTTAATAATATTAATGCAATTCATTTTATATATTCTTTGATAAATCTATTATTGCGTCATCATTGTGTCTCAATTCAATACAATTATCTAATTACTAAAATTTATAAATAAATTATCATGATTTAGGTAAGATTTTTATATTTTTTAGGTTTTATTTTTAGTCTAAAAGGTCATTCATATCACCATATATTAATATTGATTTAGTAAAAAGAGACATGATTATGAATTATTTTCGTTTACATTAAATTAAATGTTATAATTTCCATAACTGGATCCATGTAGATTCCAAAGGTCAAAATATAGGAAAAAATGTTTTTTTTGGTTTAAATTAACTCATCCAATTAAATTATTACAAGTATTATGGTAGTTTTATATAATTATAATTTTATTTTTACCCTTAATTTTCCTATTTATCTTTAACTATGGAAAATTAAATAATAATTTTATCGTTCACAAAAAATTATCTTGATCCTATTAGATCAAAATGTTCATTCTATTTACAACCTTGAATGTACTTATTTGAAAATTTAATTCAAAAAATTTCTACAATTTGGTTTAACACTAATCCTGTTGACGGGTCGGGGAAACATATTTTTAAAGTAAAACGTCTAAAAGTTCACAAAGTTTTTATATTAAATTTCAAAATGAAATTTCATTTGAGGAACTAAATATGATTAAACGATAAAAACTTCATATAATTATACCTTAAAGTATTTTAAATTATAAAATATAAATATAAATAAATTTGATGAAAAGACAGTTTTAAATTAAAATGCATTAATTACAAGTATTCATTAAAATATGATTTTTATCAGAGAAAAAAATTTCAACGAAATAAAATTTTCATGTACCAATTCAAAATAATATGTTTATTTTTTTAAAATAGAACTTATAAAAGTGAAAAAAAAACATGATTTAAAATGGGTTCTTCATTAATGGCCAGTTAAACTACCTTTGAAAAATATTACAGTATTTTGTGCTTAAAATTGTATTTGTTATTATTTTAAGAATCTAAAATTTAATAGAATAATGTTAAAAAAAATTATTTAACATGTTTAAAAATAATATAGTTTGTTCAGTTCATTCATTCAAATATAACAGCTAGACAATTACTACCATTTAAAATGATATTATTAATAATGTATTATTATTTCATATACCCCATTCTTTTGTACATCATAAGATTCTGTTGAATCCCATTATTGTGTTTCAAGTATACTACTGGACATATAATCCCTTTTAAGTATATTTTAGATCTAATTAATAAATATTAAATGATATGAAAAAAGTCTTATTCAATAAGATCCTGGGATGTTTCAAATAAATATTTTTTTTGGTTCCGTATGTTGTAGACTAATATGAACTTATGTGAATAATTACATAATAAAAATATAAAATAATAAATACTAATATACTGATAAAAAAATTGAAAAAAATAAATTAATAAAATGATTTAATTACATTCATGAAATAGATAAAAAATGATAAGGAATTCTAATATTGGAATTCATTTTATTGAAAAAATATGTTTAGATTAAAAATATTATTGTTATTATAAATATTTTATTTACAAGTTGATTTATATTATTTTTAGTATTAATAATTTTGAAAATTATTTTTTAGAACATTTCAAAAAAATTATATCACTCATAAATTTATTATTATAAGGATAGAAATGAAAATAAAATCCTTTGATTGTGGAATAAATAATGTTTTCATAAATGTTTTTAATATTTTCAATTATTTTTATGTCAACAAATAAAATAAATACCTATTGATGAATATATTTTTTAAAATGTGTAGATAATATATACAATAAAATAAATAGTCGTTTAGTTATTTTTTTACTAGGAATAGACTTATAATAAAAATATTTTTATTCTTAATTTTTTATAAAGTTGGGTTTTTTGAGTCCTTTGCACATATTTTAGAAAAAATTTAGACTATTATAAGAAATTAAATCCTATAAATATAATTCTAATATTGGAATCATCATTATTAATTTTTTAGTGGAAATCCATTTTTGGTCATAAAAATAAGATACCAGGGTAAATTTTTTATAGCATGGTAAATGTAAAAGTTGTTTAAAAGGGATTAAATTTCATTAAGAGTCTACAAAATATCACAAAAACATGACAAAAATCTTATTTATATTGTGTTTTTATAAATTTATCACATTATCATTGAATATATGATGTTTTGAAACAACTTTATCATGAGTTTTACTATAAAATATTTTAGCATTTATAACATTGAAAAGGATTCATCTCTACTCACATATAATAAGAAACACCATATTATCACATATTCACACAAATAGATTACATTATCTTGAAATATATTATTTAAAATACCATATAAAATCTTGCCCCCATAAACTAGATGTTTTCTTCTTTCCAAAAGTACCATCCAATAATTATTATGTTATTATTCTGGGTATATTATCCCAGGAAGATACAAAAGTTCTTACATGCCATTTTTAAGTTTCATTTTTCAAATCATCGTAAAAATATTCCATTACCGTATCTATATTATTAAAACTTATTATTTACACTATTCTTATGTTTTTGTTAATTTATGTCGTTATTATAAATTCATTTTATTCATTTCAATGTGAAATTACATATCATGAAAACATAGGGACTACAGTCTCCCTGTAACAATCTCATTCATTTTTCATCATCAACTCACAATGTAGATTATTTTAGGTGTTAAATTAATATATATATGATATTTTTAATATAATTATGATATTTTAATAATTAATATTATTTTCCCCTTTATTGGTCTATTCATTGAATTTTGAAAACATGACGTGTGCGTACAGATGATCTACCATCTTCACTAATTGATATAATTCATTTTTCATCCTAGCCTTATATAGATAACTAAAAATTTACAATGAATAGAATGATATTTATTTAATTATTATGATTATAGAGGTGAGAAAATAAGAACAATATTCCCTGGAATATAATCCTCTAATCAAAACATACATGGAAAATATAATTATTGACAATAAAAAATTTATTTCAATTAAGAACTAATAATATATATATTATTGAAATTATAAGTGAATTATATATTTTATGAATGTATAATTATGTTTAATTTATATACTTTTTAATTTTTAATAATTTATTATTAAATATATCATATCATGATAAAATTACTAATTAACATTTAATAAATTTTCATCATCTCAATTTCACATCATTGAGATATGTTATATATTCACCACCTTCATTCATTTATTTGGTGTATTTAAAATCCATAAAAAATTTATGAACTATTTCTAGAATATTATTTGGATTTAATCATTAATATAATGTTCTATATTTCTTCTGTTATTTGACAATGACTTCCAATGATATAATGTTGTATGTTGCAATCTACCTTCTTAACAATATTTTTTACATTGGAATTTTCATTGAATGAAATCATTAAAAAATAATATTTTTAATACCACACCACAAATAATAAAGGGGGCATAAAATGATTAATACCAAAAGTTTTCTCATTAACCAAACACATATCGTCCTAGAGAAGTGACACTGTACAAAAATAAATTAAAATATAGTCCCAATGAGGCCTCAAAAAAGCCAAATAATCCATCACCCTATTAACTCCACTCTTTGGGAATTTGAAATCCACATTATATTCTTGAAAATACATACATGATCTGATCAAATAAATAATGGCTAGTGAGGGGCATATAAACCTAATTAAAATTTATACAGGATATGTAGTTCTGTAAAAATATGTATTGAATGATACAAATATAGTAAGCCACAAACACTTAACACCACACCTCTATGAAGTGATAAACAAAATTATATTTTTAAAGAATTATAGAAGCTGTAGTTGAGTCATGTATATTTCATTGATTGATCCCTTATTTTGGAACCAAATAAAAATGATGAAACTACGAGTATTCAACTGGAAATACACATTTCATGTTATGAATACACTATTCAAGATAAGAAATGTTTTTGAAATCAGAGGTTTTCCCCCACACAATAAAAATTATGAATGTGATTCTTGATACATAACTTTAATGAATATAAGAAGTGAATGCTTTCAATATAACATGTTGTGAAATGTTTCATCCATGTAATTTAAAATTTTTGTAACACTAACGTGGTGTGAAAATGGATGAAACACTCAAAATTAATAGATTTAACTAGATTTAACGAGGAACACATTTATTTTACAATTAGATGGCCTAGGGTTCATTAATAAACATTTATATGGGGATAATGGCTCGTCCATGCCCATAAATAAGAGGCTAGTGGTGGTGTGTTATGGATCAACAGGTGGCAGATTATCTAGACGATGACATATTAATGCACTATGAAACAACGATCTTTTAATTTCATTTATTTTCATTCATTCCTATATTGTCTCCCATCTAAAAAACCAACTCATTTCCTCATCCATGTAATGGTCATGTATGATAGATTTCAAGAAAGAGGAGGCCAGAACATCGATATTTTTATAAAATTTATGCTTGAATTTAATATAAATCATTTTTTTCTTGCTTTTAATTTTAATTATTTAAATAATTAATTAAATAATGTCTTTTTGTAAGTTTGGATTCAATTTATTTTAATTTACTGAGTTTATGATCCAATTCTCCATGCACCCAATTTTGATATGTGTTATATGAAACGATGTTTGGTATTTTGGTGAATTCTTAGTGATCATAATCACCAATGTGGAATTCGAGTATGCAATATTGATTGATAGGAAAAATAATACCCAATTGGAGATTTACTTAATTAATTAATAGGACCCTCTGCATTGAATATCATATAGGATGGGAAGTATACCAATATGATATTTTAGTCAGGGTTATTCTCATGATCACCTTCTAGACAATGGAGCAGTAGGAATTGATATGTAAATATATCTCTTACCAGCAATAAGATGAATATTTTTTAATATTTTAAAAACCATTATTTCATTTAAATATGGTAATGAAAACCCACTCTGGTATCCATATTTCTAAATTCTTTTCAAATCAATCAAATAAAACACTTTTCTATTTTCAATTTTACAACCCATATTGAAAATCATTTCCCCTATAATTAATTAAATTTTACAAACACATTATTCTTCATCAGATGACTACCTAGGTAATCTAATAAATAATACTAGTAAGTAAAAATTACTTTCCTAAAACCCATTAATGGCGTGTGTCAAAAGTTTTTAGAAAAAAAATATCCATACTTATCACATTTAGAAATGAATATTTCTCTTCAAAATCAATATTCGTAAAAAATTTTTGAGAATGATAATTTCACTCCAAAATGATTGTATAATTTCACATTTACACATATTCTAATTTCCATATGGAATTTTAAAAATGAATCGTTACTATTTTTTAAAAGAGTTATACTTTTCTTCTTATAAAAACACAAAAATTCATTTTTGGACGTTTCTGAATAAATGGAATATCCCACTATCATGAATATTATTTGTTTATAATATTAAATTACTTGTTTAAATTAACAGAAAATTAAAATCCAATTCCAATTTTTTGAGATATTTATTCTTTATAATATTCCAAATACCAATGAAGCAATCTCTCTATTTTTAAATAACACTTATATCAATTTTATAAAATTATTTATCATCTATTTCAAAGAACATTATGTTATGATTTTCTTTATTAGGTATATTATAATATGACACCATACACATACTTTAATAATATTTCATATGATGATGAATTTTTATTTATTATTAATGAAACCCATTTCATTTTTATGGGATAAGGAAACATGGTATTATTGTTGAATGCCTTTGTTTTCATCAAGCATATAATTGACTGGTTTATAAATGTATAATTCCATGGTTAGTTATATCCCTATAATGAATTAGATAATATTATACCTCTCATAACCATATAAGAGTACAAAAGATGATCTCCCTATCCAATGGGTACATATAATATTTTTACAATGCTTATGAAGGTACACTTTTTATAATCCCATTCCCAAGAGGGTACATGTGATATTAATGTAATCATGTAATGATAAATGGATGGATAACCTACTCCAACAATGTGAAAACATTCATGGTGACTATCATTAAAATAGTATTTAATTATTTATTGAAATGGTGAGTGGACCTAAAAAATTGTAGAACTCTTTCCACAATAATATTTATGGTAGTGGTCCTTGACCAAGTAAATAATTATATATGCTTATATTAAAGACACTATTTTATGAAACAATATTATCTATTATTATAATTACATTATCTAATTGATTATTATCTAGTAATTGAAGATTCCACGTTTTAATGACCAAATCCAATATTTATAACGATGCCTTATTCCAAGAATTACATTTTAGGGTTAATAAATTGTTAGGTATAATCTCATATATTGTGATAATATTTTCACACTGTTAAGGCTATGATCATCAATTTGAATATCCCATTAACCCATATAGAGAATATGAGGATATCCATCCTTTTATCAATTTACACATGTTTATAAAGATATATTTTAAAATTTTAATCTCTAATAAGGTTAGTATGTGAGTAGAAAATATTTTTGAGACGTTGAAGACCATTTATAAAATATGTTGATTTTGAATACAGTCTTTACAGAACATAATAAATTATAGTACTCAGAAATTTTTTAATGTCATATATTTTTATTCATATAAATTGATTTAATAATTATATATAAAATTCCTGACCCACGTCATACATTTCATATTTATAGGGGATTACAAGGTAATTTTAGTACGGATATGTTCCTCAGAACATAATTCCAAAGAAAATATAACTAATAAAATAGGTAGAACGTATGATATTGATGATATTATCATGGAAATGTATATTTAATTATAGAGGATCTTATGTAGATCTTTTCTTTTTGTTTCAATCTTCATCAATATATTGTCATCATTCCACAATTGGTGTGTATCCTTATGATTCCATGTATAAAAAACAATGTCATTCTTCTCTTTGTTGAGTTTGGCATTTCTATAAAGATATAGTATTTGAAAATATATTATTAGATGCCGCAAAACATGTCCAAGTAGTTCTAGATCATATTTAGACTCTTCAATGTAAAATCAAATTCAATTTTGGAAGAATAAGAATACAATATGAGTATTTTATTGATGAGCATGTGTATTAATACGATTCTAGGTGTAAATGTCAATTATTACATCACATGGTTAATTAAATTCCACCTAGTATTTTTAATACATTAATGGAGGTATAATTAGACTGATAAGTATCAAAATATTGATCCTTTTCATAAAATTAATATTGGTTTATTATTTAATTTATATGTTAAAATATTAGAATTATTATCATAATCAATTTTAAATAATTTAATTCAGGGAAATAATCTTTCATACTATATGATTTTTTTGAATATTACTTTTAAATTCAGTCATTGAATGAATACCCTATTTCACACCCAGGTGTAACTTCTACCTTAGTTATGAGTTTTATTGGGTTTTAGGGGAGACCTTGGTTAAATTTATGAAGTTTTATTTAATGATGTTTTCTTTGGGATTAGTAGTAATAAGCACATTGCCAGGGCATGGTTCCGAGACCATGCCACCATCTCGGTTTTCAAAAATAAATTAAAAATTGAAAACTAGAATTAAATGATGTTAAAATGTGTCTGAAAATAATGTAAAATATGTGAATTTTAAGCATGATAATAAATATATTATTATTTTTGATAATAGTATTAGATATTTTATAAAATTTGATTATTTATTAATTTTTATTACTATTATTAAAAAATTTATTAATACTATGACTAGTAATAGTTGAATGATGATGATGATAACTATTATTATTAAAAGAATCTTTAAAATTATAATAATTATAAAAAATGTTATTTATATTATTATTATTAAGAATGTACCAAACATTAATAATAATTTTAGTATTATAATATTATTATTAATGAATTTTTTTGTTAATATTATTATTTTTATTATTTTTATATTTTATTTTTATTATTATTTGTATTATTATTATAATTTTTTATAATAGTATTATTATTATTGATTAATGTTTTATTTTTTTATTTTTTATTTCCCTTTTTTCTCTTTATTTATTTTTATCCAACCCTTGTGGACCCTCTTCCCTCTCTTCTCTATATCCTCACATACCGCCTCTCCTTCCTCCCCACTCTCCTCTCCCTCTCCTCACCTATCACCTCCCCATCCAACCAGCACTACAGTGCTCTGGTCACACACCGACCAGTTGTGCGCCCTCCTGTCAGCGCCTTCCGGCCGCCACACGCCGGTCTGGCCGCACAACAACTGGCTACACGCGCTTTTAGCGGTTCCTTCCGGCCACCTCACACCACTCTGGTCATGCACCAACTAGCCACACGACCTCTTACCAGCAACCTTTAGCACCGATGCACCCACCTGTCATGCGCCGCTCTGGCCGCGCATGCACCAGCCGCATGCATGCAATCAGCGGACACACCGACCACACGCCCTCCACCCAGTGCGCCTCCCTTGGACCATCTAACTAGCTGCATTTCCTTCCCCCCTTCATCGCTCTAACTGTGACCCCCCTACATAGCCCCTATCCAAGTAGCCTCAGATGAAACACCTCCTTTCTGGGCATCGTGTGCTGCTCTGGACCATTGCACATCCCGACTCACCAGTGCATTGCCCTGCAAACCACTTTTGTACCCACACATTCCCATCACGACCCCTTTGTTGTCCCTTGGTCATTTTACAACACATTGTAACCCACAGCTGCATTAAGCAACTCCACCATTAATCCCACCATCCATCGCGTTGCCATAGACAATGTTGGTGACCTTCCACATGCACTGTAGCACCATGTCGGAACGATCACCCTATCATGTGGCCCCATTGGTCGGGCGCATCTCCGCGCTAAGGTGAGGATTGTACTTTTTATTGCTTGGATTATTTAAAATAGTTTGTTATGTGTTTTTATTTATTATTTCAGTTATTTTAGTATTTTGTCATGGTAATTCCAAGATATTATGGTCTTTGGATGGTGCATGCTTATGCGCCAGTGCGATACAGGTTGCGTCATCATGTTTGGAATTTTAGTCGAGGTACATCCCCCACTGCACTTGCCATTATATTTATAATTTATTAATTTCTTGATATTTCATCGATTTTAATTAAATGGAAAATAATATTAAATAATTAGTTTTATAATAAATTTTTTTTTAAAAGAGAGTAGTTACCTCTTTAAGCTTGAATTGTCTGAAAATGTTTATTAAATGTGTATACAACGTGCGGATATAAATACTCATTGGACTTTATAATAAGGTCATCATTAAAAAATGGTGATTTGGTTTTTTAAATGGGTTTGTAAGTGGAATTTGGATTTAAAATTGTCATGTGTTGGTTTTTTTGAAAATGGGTTGGTGTTGAATGGTTGGTTAAGGCTATTTGGAACTTTAATAAAATAAATTGACATGAAAACTATATTTGGGGTGACTCGGGGGGTGATCTTTTTGTACATCGATTTTTTGAGGTGTTGTGTATGATATTCAGATATGGTGATTGGTTAACTTGTTGACATTTTTGGCTCACCCCACATTTTATTTAGTACTTGGCATGGGAACCTGACATATGAGGTTAATTATCTGTGAACGATTGTGGCACTAGTCTAGATTATGTACTAGTAATTGGACCATATCATGTGAATGTTTTGTTATTATTTTTATGAGATTGAGACCCTTCACATGGAAAGGTTGGGAAATGGTGGGGTGTTAGGTTTTTATGACTTCAATGAGTAGGGAATTCCTTTGGTATGAGTCACATATATAGTATGTTCTAGATTGATCATGAGCTCCTTGGTTTGAACCATGTCGATTAGATTTCTATTTCATGCAATGATGAATATGATGCTTGTATGTATAGAATAATTTCCCTTGTTGTGTGGTTACTATTGTACCTTCTTGTATTTTTGTTCTTTTTGGAATGTTGTCGGTTAGTTTTGACTAGTTTTCTGAAAATTTCGTTCAAATGACATTGTTTTATTTTCTATGTGAAAATATGAAATTGTAAAAGTCAAATTCCATTTGACAATTCTATTAGCACTAATGAAAGGAAACAAATTTTTAAAATGATTAATGGAAATAGTTCGTGCATTGATTTCATGTAATATATTTTAGAGTGCGTATTTTCATAAATTGTAGTTCAAACTTGGAATTAGTCAATTATTTCTCTATTGGTAGAGATTTTGAAATAGATTGGTGAGCACACCAATATAGTTTTAATACTCATGTCTAAAGTGTTTTCTTTTTTTAGTTTATATTATAGCTTTAATCTCTAGTTTGGATGTCTTTGGGAAACATTTGGACTGGGTATCATAGAGTGACCCACGAGATGTAATGTAGAGTTTCGGTCATGGCTAGGTTAGTGTGTTTTTGTTGGTGATTATTTCTTATTACTTTTGATTATTTATTTTTCATTGTAAAACTTTTTATACAACTTTTTTTTTTATTTTGGTGAAATAATTCCAACTGTTCTTTGTTGATGCCATAGCACTTATCGCAAGCCCGGGATGATTGGGAACACCTCTTAGGCCTTTTTGCGGATCAGCTCAGGTGACCTGTTTAGGGTCAACCAGGGTTGGTTCATGACAAAATGGTATCATAGTGGTCGACTCTTGAGTGGACATTTTTTTTCAATGAAACCATCATTATTTGGGGATGTTAAGGTAGGAGGAGTATAAGTGTTGGGACTTGAGGCGTAGAGATGAAATATATATCTTGAACCCTTTCATGTTCTGAACATCTGGTTTCTATGAGATGTCCAGGTTTTTGGTGTATTTTTTGGTTCTGTTGAATTATTTTTTGCTGGGATATGAAATTGGGGTTGGTAATGTGGTGTCATTGAGAACGCAGGTCTTGGTATGCCATGTAGATCTAAAGACCATACCCTAGAATGCTATCCATGATGGTGGTGTGACTGGAATATGGCCACCAACCATATGTCTAAGTCACCCATCATAACTAGTTTCCCCTAGTGAATCCTTTGAGGTGTTCATTAAATCTAGAAATTGTTTTGTAATTTTTTATTTTAGAAATTGTGAAAATATATGTTAAAAGTTGTAATATCCATGTTTTGACCCATCACATTGTTTCCTTATCCCTCAATGTTCACCCATTTGATGGTTCGATGGATTCCCAAGGTGCATCATTGGGAACTACATTGTTATAAAACTTTATGGGTTATCATCCAATAGACAATGTCCTTGAGTTTTGGAAATTTTACCCTCCTTTATTTTAGGGACAAGTAGATCCTCTTAAGGGAATAGAGTGGTTGTGGAAGATTGAGAGGAACTTTAATTTTCTTGCATTTACTGACTCATTGATGGTGAAGTTGGATACCTTTATGCTTCAAGGTCTGACCTAGAAATGGTGGAAGTCCGTGTCTTGATGAAAAACCCATGAAGGTCTTATCTGAGAGTTCTTTAACTTTTCATTCATCCAACAACACTTCTCAGAGTTTATGAAGTTGAGGAAGAGGATGGAGTTGTGTTTTCTTCAATATTTTTTTGAATTTGTATTTGAATTATATTGATGCTTCTTATACCTAGTTTGATATATCTAATGGCTGGTAGAAAATGATCCTGAGAAGGATTGAAAATTTGAGTTTGGGAGCCAGCCTGAACTAGAGTAGAAAGTGGCATAGATCAACCTAACCATCTGCTCGGATGTTGAGAGACAATCCATTCATGTTGAAGCTGAGTTAGCCGGTGGACATTGGATGGCTAATCCTATTCTAATCATGGGAAGAAGTGAAAAGTATAGTGATAGGAATAATGGGAAGTGACCCGATGCTGGTGGCTCTAATAGAAGATGAGAGAGGCCTTCAAAACCTGAGTCATATTCTTCACAATACGATGCTATGATCTGTCAATACCGTGTTAAGAAGGGTCACAAAAATCCAATGTTTCCATGTGCTTCGATACCATGCCACACCTCGGGTTGTCCTTGTCACTAACATCAATTCTGCCAAGGTGTTTCCAATAAGCATGTTGAAGACATACCTGACTTTTCGATGGTCACCTAATCCCGTCAGCCGGAGTCGGAAAGAGTTTGGGATCTATTTGGGGTTTTTTCATGGTAGTGTTCTTTGGATGTACTAGTCATCTCTTTTAGCATTTTATGGTGTTTCTTTTCCTTAAATTGTAAGAATGATTATTTTCAGACATCTTTGAAACTTTTTTTAATGGAAGTGTGTTGGGTGAAATTATGATTTTTGTGTTATGTGTGGAAATTTATAATGTCGTACTATTAGGTAGGAGTTGCTGCGAACTTTAGATCTACATCCATAGGCTCTAGAGTAATTTCGGTGCTTATTCAGAATAACCACAATTGTGTGAGAAAGTTTGGGTCTAGTTTATGTCCTTAAGGTTTCATGGTTTCTGTCCTGCTTGTGTATGAGGATGATTGGGTGTGTCGGTCATAGTTTGGATGCCCAGTCAGTTAGGCCCTTCCCATCCCCTCCCCCTGTGGTGGGGGCTTATGGTCAATGTAAAAATCTCTCGAGTCGGTTTGAAATTGTTTGATCATATGGTTGGAGACCCACATCGGGTCCCGTAGAGATACCCTTAGACTAATCCTGAGTAAGCATATTTCTTATTGTGGGGAGTCAGTTCATGCCTCCCCATATGTGTACTGTGTTTTCATTATGCTTTTGATCTTGGTATTAAGTGGTTCTGATCAAAACTTCTTTACCCCAATTCTTCCCCTTGAGTAAACATTGGGATTGGAGTACACCCAAAGGTTCCATTAGATTAAGATTATATATTTTAACATTTGAGGTTGTTTAAGTTTGTTAATTCCTTTGTTTTAATGGATGATTTGGGTTTCTCTTAGGGGTGGTTAAAGTGTTCATTTTCTAAGGATGATTTGTAAGTCATCGGAGTTGGGTGTCTATTTGAATTGATCAACTAGATGCACTTAAGATTTTGGGTGTTAATCGCACATAACGTGATTTAATCTTTGGGTTATGATCATTCAGTGGATTTTAGAGGGTGGAATGTGTTATGGTACAGAGAGTTTTCACACATGGGAGTTATTCATGCCTTTGTTCCAGCTCGTATAAAGGTTTTGGGGTGAGCTTGGTCAAATTTTTTATTTTTTTAAAGACTTGTGCTTTGGGTATAGCAGTTCCAGGTGCATGGGCATGGCATAATTCCGAGACCATTTGAGCTGCCCCATTTTTAAAAATAAAATTAATATATAAAAGATGAGTTAAACAATGTCAAAATGTGTGTTAAAGATTATGTAAAAAAAATTTGTGTTTTGAGGATAATAATAAAATTATTAATATTGTGGGTAATAGTATTATTTTTGTTATTAAATTTATTTAGTTGTTAATTTTTATTACTATTATTTAATTTTTTTAAAATTAATACTATTAATAATGGAATGATGATAATTATTATTATTATTATAAGATTCATTAATATTATAATTATTATAATATATGTTATTTATAATATTATTATTATGAATGAATCAAAAGTTAATAAATAATTCAAATATTATTTTATTATTATTAAATAATTTTTATTGTTAAGATCTGTATTTTTATTATTTTTATATTAATATTATTATTATTCTGTGTATTATTATTATAATTCTCAATAATAATATTATTATTATAGATTAATGTTTATTATTTTTATTTTTTTGTTTTATTTTTTTTAATCTTTACTTGTTTATCTCCTAACAATAGAGGACCATATCCCCTCTCTTCTCCCTCTCCTCGCATGTCGCCTCTCCTCCCTCCCCACTATCATTTCCATCTCCTAACCTATTACCTCCCCCTCCATCCGGTGTTGGAAAACTCTGGTCGTGCACCCACCGGCTACACGCCCTAATGCCGGAAACTTATGGATGACGTGCACCAGTCCGGTCAGGCACCCAATGTCTAAGTGCCCTCTTCCAGACGCCCTCTAGCTTCCGTACTCTGCTCCAGCTGTGTTCCCTCCTGCCAGCAACTTCTGGTCGTTTTTCACCCATCGATTGTGTGCTGCTCTGGCCACGCACCCACTTTCCACACACCCACCATCCACTCACCCACAGGCCATGCACTGATCGTCCAGGCACTGCTCTAGCCGTGAACCCACTGGCCTCATGCCCTCTAGGTGGCACGCCTCCCTTGGCCCGCTTGATCGGTTGTTATGCCAGACCCCCTTCCCTACTCTGACCATGACCCCCCTTTATATCCCTGTATCCGAGTAGCCTCATGGGGAAACCTCCTTTTTGGCCACTGTGTGTATCTCATGCCTGGTGCGCCTCCAGCTCGATAGTGCACCGTCCAATGAACCTCTTGTCTAACCGTGCAGTCCCATCACAAACCCTTTTCTATTACTTGGTCATTTTACAACTCATCGCTGCCCACCCACTGCTTAGATCAACTTCACCATCAACCATTCCTACCTTCGTGCCACTATAGACAAAGTTGGAGACCTTCCCCATGCACTACAGCACCGCACGAGACCGTTTACCTTTTCATGTAGCCCGGCTAGTTGTGCGTGTCTCCGCGCTGATGTGAGGTTTGCGCAATTTATTGCTTGGATTATTTAAAATTAAGGATTATGTGTTTTTATTTATTTTTTTAGTTGTTGTCATGTGTGGGCAAGGTATTTCCACGATATTTCACTCATTGGCTTGCACATTCTTATGTGCCTATGCAAGGCGTGTTGCTTCATAGTGTTATGATTGTGAGTCATGATAGGTTTCCCACTGCATTTTCCATTATATTTAGAATTTATTAATTTATCAATATTTCAATGATTTTATGTAAATGGTAAATAATATTAAATAAATAGTTTTAGAATAAATGTTTGTTGTGAAAGAGAGTAATATCTTCTTTCTGCTTGAATTTCCTGAAACATTTTATTAAATGTCCATACTATGTGTACATAAAATTACCAATTGGCCATTACAATTACGTCTTAGTAATAAAATTGTTATTTTATTTACATAAATGGGTGTCTAAGTGGGTTTTCGATTTAAAATTGGTATGTGTTGGTTCTTATTAAATTGGGTTGGTGTTGAATGGTTGGTTAAGTCCCTTTTTGCACTTTAAGAAAATAAATTACTTTGAATACTCTATTTTGGGGTGACTCTTGGGTGATCTTGTTGTGTACACCAACTGTGTGATTTGTTGTGTGTGATGTTAGTGCATTGTTATTTGTTACATGATTGACATTGTTGTCTCACCACACTTTTCATTTTGTACTCGACATGTGAACCTGACATAAAAATTGAATTTTCTATGAACGATTGTTGCACTAGTCTAGATTATGATCTAGCTAGTGGCCCATAGCAGGGGAATCTTTTGTTATTATTGCTATGGGGTTGAGCCCCGCAACAAGACCAGGTAGGGCGATGATCGGGAATTATACCGTTATAATGTCATTTAGTAGGAAATGCCTCTGAGATGATTCACATGTATAGTACGTTCTATATTGTTCATGAGCTCCTAGGTTCGACCCATGTCTTTTGGATTTCTACTGCATTCGGTGATTAATATTACACATGTATTTATACCTGCATTACCCTTGTTGTGTGATTACTATTGTGCTTATTGGTATTTTTTTCTTCTTGAAAAGTGGTAGACTGGTTTTGACTAGTTTTTTTAAAAATGGATTTCAAATGCATGTGTTCTATTCTCAATTTAAAAATCTAAAAATTTAAACATCACTTTCCCTATAAAAATGCTATTGGTATTAGTGAATGGAATCTAATTCTTAAAATTAATAAGGGAAATGGTTCTTGCATTGATTTCAAGTACAATATTTAGGAATTCATATTTTTATAAATTGTAGTTCAATCATGGAATTAGTACATTCATTAATTAGTGGTAGTTCATTGGGAACATATAGTTTGGAATG
The DNA here is from genome assembly GCA_963277665.1 of Viscum album. Classification (NCBI taxonomy): domain Eukaryota; kingdom Viridiplantae; phylum Streptophyta; class Magnoliopsida; order Santalales; family Viscaceae; genus Viscum; species Viscum album. Next base: position 1,179,491,688 of record OY728142.1, on the reverse strand, counting down.
TCTGTTGGGTTTTAATACTCATTCGTATTGTTTTTTCTTGTTTTTTCTTTCACCTAAAGGTTCCATCTCTGATTTGGATCGCCATGGGGGTGTTTGGTTTGGGTATCATAGTGTAATCCATAGGGGGTCAAGTGGAGTTTGGGTCATGGTCAGGTTAGTGTGTTGTTGTGGGTCTTTTTATCATTTTGGTGCCATTTATTTAATTTTTATTATACTAATTTTTCTAAAATATTATTTTCTTTATTTCGTATAAATCATTACCATTGTTTTCTGTTGATACCCTGGCACATATCACCTACTAGGGAGGATCCATAACACCTCTTGGGTCTTGTCACAGATTAACTCAGGTGACTAATTTAGGGTCAACCCATGTCGGTTTGTTACATCATGCATAGAAAAGTTATTAAAATTGTGAATGTTGTTTGAAAAATTATTTTCATAGTGTAAATAAGATAGGGAAGGAAATCATAGATGTTATTTTAGTACCCATTATTAATTTTGGATGTTGTTTTGGGTTTTGGTATAGATATTTTTTGGAATGATTATTTTCTAGTAAAGAAAATGCTTGTTATAAATTTAGATGCATTTTATTTTGTTTATTACTATTTATTAAAGGGTTTTTATAGGATAAGTAATATAGTGTCATAAAAATTAAATGATTTTGAATTAACTAATTTTATAATGTTACTATTATCTTCCAAATATTGAAAGGTATAATATTTATTTTATTGGTCATGAAATAAAATTTAAATAAATTTATTTGTTTAAATATATGATATTTAAACTATGTATCAAATTTTGAAATATTTAGTCAGGAATATAAATATTTTTAATCTAGAAGAATTCATGTACCTAATTTTTTTTAATAATTAACTTTTTATAATGGAATATTTTGGTATATAAGTTATATTTAATATTTAATATAAAATTATGTTAAATGTAATTAAATGGAAATTGACATAAAAAATATTACTGTTAAATGAAATGAATATTTATCTTATTTATAAAATGAAGAAATGTTTTTTATTAGAAATTAAAAGAATAATATATTAATGTTTGGGTGATTGTAACACCCCATGGTTTTTTAAATTATTATTTTTGAATTTATTTAACTATTGTAATATTTTTCGATTCATGTAACACTAAAAATAGTTTATTTAATATTAAATAAATATGTTTATCTTGTGTTATTCACATCGCCAAGTTAATCATGCACTAAACACATCATAAATTTAATCTTCACTACAAGGAACACCAAGGTTAGCTTGCGACTTGGTATACATTCACAAAGTACTAAATTTTCTTACACAACACACAAAACTGAGTTTCTATGAAAAGTCATTTTATTATAATAATTATTTAAATGATATAATTATAATCCATCTGTTAAAATTATTTATATGAATAGTGATAATTAATTTTCGTATATTTTTTACAACTATTTTATATAAATAAATCATATTGATGACCAATGAATTTTATTTTGTAGAGACCTTATATGTTCCAAAATACAATGTTATCAAATGAACTAATTTAAATATCTACTTGTGAAAATTGACAAATATAATGTTTAGAAATTTTTTTAATTTTTATTATAAAATAAAATTCATTTTAAAATTTATAATGAAAAAATTATCTTAGGGTGATGTTTTGAGAGTTTTCTAAGAAACATCATTTTTTGAATGAATATTGAAAAATACATGATTTTTTGTCCTGACCCGTCCCCCAGGGCCCATGTCGTGACTACCCCAATCTCGGCATCCACATTCTAGGGGCTGGCGACTAGCACCAGAAAGGTATGTCCCTATAACAGAAAGGCATTGCCTTTAAACTTGTAAAAACACACAATCCATGAACCCAAAAAGTGGCAACCACGATGTAAACTGCTGTAGTTAAAAGTGTACTGAATGTATAGGGGCCAGAATACACACCCAACTTGAATGTACAAGTACAACTGAAAGAGGAAAAAGCTTATGAATCATCCACTGAGGATCCTACCTTAATGGTAGGTATAGCTCACAATTAGTAGTCACTATGGAATGTCACGTCAAATGGTCCACCTCTGATCACAGGTGATTCCTGACTCCCTCAGCCTCGATTAACATTGTCTGTTGTCTGCACAAGATGCAACAAGGTGTAGGCATAGCTCATCCATGGGTGAGTATAACAATACTTAGTAGGGACCCTAAGACCCCCAATAATCTCCCAAAGTTCCAAAAAGGAAAAACCACAAAGCAAGACCTCAATCACAATACAAGAAGTGGATGTAATCAACTAATCTTATGTATATTCCCATACATATACCTATGTTATCAAAATATACTCATCTTATACATGAGAAAACATAAGGCTCTAAATTTTAAGCCATTTGCACAACTGGTCCATGAGATAAGATTACCACAATGGTAACACCACGACGTTAAATGTACCACAAGGTAACACCACAATGGTAATGCCACGAATGCAACAAACCCTACTCACACCAAGTATATATCTTATGTACAGAAGTACAAATGATTAGTCACAAAACTAGACCTTCTTATTCTGTCGAGAGGCGATTCTCTTAAACCACACTAGATCGATAGATTCAGATATACACAAGATTTATAGGAACTCACCCACACTAGATCGATAGATACTAAACCACATAGGATTGATAAGTGCTGACCCACATAGGATTGATATATTCTGAACCACTTAAGAATGATGTTCATTCTTCATGTTACAGGCAGCCACGAGATTCCCGCACTAAGCACACATGATTCCCTGAGGATCGACTCCTCAAGCCATCAATAAAACCTAAAACACCAAGAAGTTCCACAAAGAAGTATCCTAATGCTCGGCCATGTCGTATGGGTTCCAACGTGATAGACGACGCGTCAATTGGACGCCCGATCTATGACCTATATGCCTTTTAGTACAGAGAGCATGATTGGATTCAGGTTCGATCCAACCTGGCCATACTCCAACATTATCCAAAACCCAATTGAGGTATACCAAAAGAATTGTGTCTTTCCATGGGTTAAAGTGCAATATATGATATGTCAAAAAGATGCACGGTTGACATGTTATGACTCTTTTAGTGAAACTAGGCCTAAAAGGGTCTGGGTCCGGTCTGACTGACCCTGCACAACTCGATCAGGGCTGACCCAACCCGAATTGATTTAGGTTGACCCGACCCAGTCTGGGTGTTACCTAGATTGGCCCGAACAGGCCTGGGCTATTGCGACTGCGGCCCATTGGGATATGGACGGGCCCCGCCCACTAGGGCGGTGTGACCCATCCTACAGAGATATGCAACCACTGCGGTCAGGCCCAATGGGCTTGCATGGCCCAACCCACTAGAGGCAGCATCCCACTTGAGTGGGGTCTGCCCAAACTAGCATAGGGGGGTCGTAGGTCACGAAGTGAGCTCTGGTGGCCTGTTTCTCCATCTAAAGGTGCCAATGGGCTCCCCATGATTCCCTATTCAATGCTAAACCCGCTGTTACAGGTTTCATCCAACCAAAATAAATTTCTTTCCTAGAATACATCAAATTTAAATAATAGGTGGAGAGTCCATGCCATGTTTGTTTGGATCATTCCCTCGGAATTATCTTGATAGCAAGATGTTAGTATAATGATTCAACATATCTTGAAATTTGAAAACAAATAAACCCTATGTCAAAATTGTTCGAGTACGTCTGTATTTGAGGAAGAGTTAGTTTTTTTTAGATTCTGATTCGGTTGCACTCATCACCGCTCTCTAGAACTGGTTTCATCCTCATATTTGTTGGCTTTTTCGTACTTCTCTAGAGCTTCGTCGCTTGGTGATGTTGTCCAATACAATACCCCAATCTCTATAAAAATAAAATAGGTGGTGGTGTATGACATTGTAGAGAATTGTTGAGTTACTTTTAATGAATGAACCTCCCAAATTTGAATGGTGTTGTTACGAAGATTGAGGATTCACCCCAATTAATGGCTTGAAATGTCGTTGGTCCTGCCACCGCCGCATGTACTTTGAAGGAAAAGAAAAGTAGAAATAAAATTACATTTTTATTTTATTATTCTTTTAAATGTCCTAAATCTATATTTTTTCTCTTGACCTACTTTGGTTGAAGAGAATCCTTCCTTTTGAGAATGTCAGCATTGCGGATTCAATGGTGATATAGTATTTTTAATCCAAGAACTATTTCAACAGTTAGAAAATTCCAATCACGTGTTTACTAAACTTAACATTAAAAAAGCTAAAAAATTCATTCTCGGCATACTAGGCCTTAAAATCATGAACCATCAATTTCGGTAGAATCATAACAATTACGTATAATTAAAAAAATTAATGGAAAATCCGGGTCCTTACATTCTCTCCACCTTAGGGATTTTCATAACCAAAAACCACAACATAGATCAAGGAAACAAATGGGGGTATTGAGCATGAATCTGAGCCTCCTGATCTCATGTTCTCTCTCGGAGGTTCCGTAGAGGACAGTGAATGTGCACTAGAGGTATTGATCATCCATGAAGGACCCACTCCTATCGATCATCAATCTCCAATAAAACCTTCATAAACATCTCCCCATCATCGTAGTCCTACTTGCGCATGGTGGATGATGTGAGATGGGTCATGCAGAAATCTCTGCAACTGGGATATGCATGCGACTTTTTGTGCCATCTACAACTATCATAGTAGTGCCAAGAAGTATACCACCTCTCCAATCCTCCCATGTATCATAAATTTTTCGATAATCCACGGTGATAGTTTTCCACCTCGGCCAAATCTCCATAGTCCCCATCAAGGGGAGACTCACAAGAATACGTGGTTGTAGTGTCCTGAAAAATCTGTAAATGAGAATGAAAATCCCATTAAATTTGAGAGAGGATCCTACCCAATTTCCCTCTAGGAATTGGGAAAAAATGTGGACAACACAAAAGAAAAGAGCAAAGTATTGACGAGTCCGCATACTGGTCTAACACTGATGGTACACAGCTGGTTCAGCAATCCACCTCCTCCGCGGACCACTGTCGTTCGCAGAACAGAGGCGGGAAGCCTCCATGGGCGCGAAGCAGGACGGGCGCCAGGCCGGTCCACGTCACAAACCGCCCTAGCCACGAACCACATCAACCGGCCCAGACCGCGTACGTCGTCATTCAAAGGACAGATGCAGAGCCCTGCGTGGTCACGAAGCCTTCCTCGACCTTGTTTGCTTCGCGGAGAAGGTTCATTCAATCCCCCCCCCCGCACGAATTGGATTGACCATGTAATCTGTAAACCAGGTTTTCGGTCATCGGCCTCCTCAAAAGGAGCTGCATGAACCCAGATAAATCTATGTCTCCTGTCTATAAAAGGACATCGAGGGGGATAAGAGATGGATGGATCAGATTCGAGTGGAAGTATTTCAAAGTAAGGAGCATATGATTTCGCAAACATCGAAGTTCCAATTCATGAACCAGAATAGGTATGAAGCTATAAACGTATTAATAAGAAACCGAAAACCGATAACAAATTGGAGAACTGCAAACATCAAATTAAAAGAAAAATAACATTGTGAGCCATTCCCACTCCGCGGATGTACTTCACGTGGACTAGGGAGTCTATGCCCCTCTTTCGATCTGACGCACCATATATCACCCTCCAACGCGGGCGAAGCCCTGAACCACGAACCCCCGACCGGCATCGCCCCTGGCCATCGTTGCTCATGTGGACCCACCGTGTACCTACCTGGTACGTGGGCCGAACCCGATGCCACGTAACACCCTGGTACGTGGGATGCCTATCAGTCTATGTACCACCGCAGTACGTAGACTGTCTCTCCAGTCGCGTAGCACCCCCCCCCCCCTAAGTGAGGAAGCCACTCCTCATACACCCATATGGGCCAATGACTCCTTCTGTGTTCCCATTCCCCGAGTCAGATAAAATCCTTCCAATCCGGCCTGATCCTTCACAATCCCTTCAGTGGTCTATTCATCGGCCCCAAGACAAGGCCTCTACCAAATCCACCGAATCCATATGATGCAATCTCCAGGTGCATCAGCACGCTACATTTAGCTCACAAACCCATGGTAGGCGAGGGAAAAGGGGTTACTTTAGCCCTTAAGCGGGTTCCCAAAACACTTCTGGGTTCACATACACACAGTAGTGCAGGTTCCGAGTCTGGGAGTCCCCTTTCTATCTCTCCACTCGCCAGAAGTAGAAGACCGTACTTGCGTTTCCCTTCGATGCTTGAGGTGAGTAATTATCCCCTCTTCTGAGAGTGACAGGGCAGCCTCCATTGGGTATGTCCCTAGCCCTTCATGAAAGATGTAGCACCCATAAACCTTCGTACTTCCCCGGTGCCAAGAACCAAGAGGGGAGATGGACACAGGGTAATCTTTTCCATCTCCCTATGGGATTTTTCACCATCGGGCCTCCATCCTAGAGGAAGTCCCAATCTCCATTTCCCTGGTCCACCCCATGCGTAAGCCCCACTCTGCTTCCCAAGGACAAACCATTCTCGACGTGATAGTCAGGTCTATGCTACCTATTGTTTCTCACAACGAGCTTGACTCGCGTGGGCTTAGAGTAAGCCCCAACCCTGACACCACCTCTTGCAAACTATGAGGACTTTGATTCATGTCATGGTTTGGTACGTAGGAATCCTCCATGAGGTTAAAGCCAATTACCCATCGGACCCCTGACCTATCATCACATCCGTTCTCTGACATGACCTCCGATGAACTAAGAGGACTTTGATCCATGTCAAGGAAGGGTACGTAGGAAACCTCCAAGAGTTTCAATCCCACCATTGAGTCATTCATACCCATTTATTCCGGTTCACCATAAATATGGGCTGCCCAAGTGTGTAAGCCCCATCCACCGTCTCATCGGGCCACCTCAGAGTGTAAGCCCCGATCCTTCATCCTGTATGACGTTAAACTGCATTACTGAACTATGTGGACTCTGATTCTTCTCACAAGGCTACCTAGGAATCCCATATCATGGGTTCGATCCAAATGCTCAATTCGTTATCTGTCCCCCCTAGATGACAATAAACTCTAGAGTGTCCAGTTATAAGGCTTCAAACTAGTGTTGTCTTGATGAGTCCAAACTCCTCGGAGTCATTAATCCAATGAGGGATGGTAAAACTCAGAGCCTAAATGATTCTGAATCCCTGTGTTCAGCTAACCATTGCAATCCAGGATTAATCTGTGGATATATTTCTTAGGATTAAACTAAAGATTCTAAAACATATTAATACATCATAAATCTATAAGGGAGACATGGAAGAGGCAATAATTCCCCCCAAAAATGGTGATATGATCCCGACTTCCCATCCTCTCGACCATTTTGAGTTCTTAAGCGTTTCTGGCCAAGTCACCCAGCGAATTCCTACCATTGGGAAGAAAGTCCACGTATTTTTGGATATGGAACCATTGGGCATTTCGAAACGAAGACCAATATACTAGATTCGATCTATTGTGTGGAGTTAAGCCCTCCATGAGATCCACAGTCGAGTGCGTCAGTCAACTCCATCTGATTCGTTGTGAAACAAAGAAAATGGTGAACCCGGCGTGAATCATTATCCAAGATTGACAGATTTAACTTAATCTCGCTCTGTTCCCCGTAGTATTCACAAGGAGGGCCTTGAAGGTCATTAATTACACATGAGATCATGCGATGCTACCTTGATGGGTTTTCTATTTGTATTTGTTATAATATTTAACAGGAACCACTCAGAACTCCATTTGACCCAATGTCATCACAGAGGAACTGACAGGTGCACAATTCAAGCTACAAAATGACCAGACTTCCTCATCAATGAAGGATCCTATCACCTAATCAATGTCTTTAATGCTAGGATTCAGATGCATTGATCTAAGAGTACCACTTGAACTGTAATCTCCTGATGGTGGAGGAATCCTTGCATGCCCTTTGATCCATCAAGACCCGCCGGTCGCCTACCCAGCAGTGGTCGCGAAAGAAGATCCAGGTGGCTCCTGTTTCTATCTCAAACTATTTGGGGAGTCTATCCCCATAATGAGTCAATGCTTACTTCCCTTATCTTTGGGAGGCATATGAGGTCGAAATTGAGGACTTCATTCCCACTGAACGGGGGTTCCGTTCTAAGGCCTCCGCTGGAAGATGTCATCGCGGTTACGCTGTGACTCAATATCCTCACGCCTAGGAGGATGTCTCCCCGAGCTCCGACCCCTCGGACCGCCCGATGAGGGAGGCAAACGTACAACCAAGGACTGGTCATCACCCTTGTCCCTGAGGAGGAGCTCCTCTGCTCAGTCACGGAAATGTATCGTGAGCAGACACATACACCTTTTCGCTCCTCCAAAGTCCACCATCCAGTCATGGCGGTATCATACGAGCAAGCGCGCATCCCTGCCAAGATCTATCAATCTCATCACTCGCATAGGATGACACCTACCCGGCAGGCACATTTCCCTACCTAGGGTCATGAAGCCTACCATCCCGATGTGGTGGTGATGAACAAAGCCCGCCATCCAGATGTGCTGACAATTAATAGGAGTGCACATCTCCCTGCTAACAAAGGCCACCGACTCGATACAGTGGGAAACCAACATATGTAGGGCCAGCTCCCTGCGGATACAAGTAAATCCCACCATCCAGATGTGTCGATAAACAGGGAGATAAACCGACATATCCTAGCACAAGGTTATATTCGTTCATCTCACCCAAAATAAGATAATTGTCAGTAACCACTGACCACCGGAGGACCAGAGAAATATATACCTACTCCAATACCGAAATGTGTCTTCATACCCATTCCTGCAAAAGATGTCTCTTTACATATCATGGAAATGATGGAGGTGAAGGTATAGATCACCGATCATATCTTGCAGATATTCCAGAATGTAATTGCATCAGCGGTAACCACAAGGACTAGTGCCCATAAGCTCGTCTCCCCAATTGAGGTGACTCGTCTAAGAGGCGAGATTGATTCCATGGAGTAGATCTGCATCCTTACATCTACCCAGGAGGGTCGTCATCCATATTCCGCGATACAAGGGAAACCGGATCGAGCATCTTCACTCGTTTCAACTGGGGGACACATGTCCATCATGTTGAATGCTACAGATATGGCTTATATCCCTACTAAAAGTCAATATGTTTGTCAGCATATCCCGACTGCATCACGGGACCCAATTAGAAATGGATCCATAGGTGAAGGACGTTATCAACACCCGACGGTCACCGATGCCCACAAGAAAGCGCCCCAAACGCGCCGAAGGATGCCGGAAAATAAAGAGTGGTTTCATGACTCCACTCTGCTGGATGTTGGGGTTCCCAATACCACTAAGAACATATAGAAGGATCAGAATCCTGCCCACCCATTACCATATTATGGGAGTGGCAGTAGCAGTTGCAAAGGTCCTCCCTAAAATATCGCTACCAACAGCTCGGAAGGTCTTCCCCCATGGGAATATAATGATCGATAACGAGAGCTTCTCTTTTGATGCGTGTCACGGTAGCCCTCCAAGTGACCAGAAGATCAAACAGAAAGAATGCCCTCCACTTTCTACGGTCCACCCTAAAGGTCCTCCCCGGGGTATACACTACAAACCCTCTCCGTGCAGTGGGACCAATAATTATGATAGTAGTTGTCGCTATCGTAACCGTAACTGCATAGGCCCTCCCCATAGTGACATCTCATCACGACAAGAAGGCCCTCCCCTTGTCGTGGTCTGCCCTCAAGGTCCTCCCCAGGGGTTATGTTGCAACGATAATGGGCGCAGCCAGGCATCAGATCATAGTGGCAGTCCTCGCCACTCTGGTAACAGAGTTCCTCCCCTTAAACACGTTAAAGAATGAGAAGGAACACCCTCGTTGAGAAACATTCTGAAGGCCCTCCCTAGAGTGTACCTCATAAACATTCTCACTACAGCAACTGTGATGGTATTCCTCGCCATTACGACATCTGCGATGGTATTCCTCGCCACCATGGCCGCCATTGCGAAGGTCCTCCCCGCAATGGCCCCAAGAAACAAGAAAGTCCTCCCATTGTCGCAATGTGTCGTGAAGGTCCTCCCCAGTATACACATCAAACGTCAAACCATTATAGTCTTCCTCACCATAATGGCGGTAGTTTCGAAGTCCATCCCTGTAACAACACTACATAGCCAGAAGTTCCTCCCCTTACTGCGACACGCCTTGGATGTCATCCCCAGGGTATGCACTGAAAATGTCCTCTATGTAGTGAGGCGTCCAGCTGTAATGTTATCCATCTCTATTATGACATGGATAGTGGAGGCCATCCCCACCAAGATGTCGATCAATGAGAAGGGACTCCCCTCATTGCAGTACATTCTAAAAGCCCTCCCCAGGGTGTACCCCACAGTTTCCCTCCATAAGGATGCTGTGATGGTATCCCTCACCATCACAACAGCCAGTGAGAAGTTCCTCCCCATAGTGACATATCATATCGACTGGAATGTCCTCCCCATGCCGAAACATGCAAAAAAAATCCCTCATATGCTGAGGTACTCAGAATATTGGGATCAAGCATGTCAGATTCCCATATAGTCTCCAATGGAACCCTTATTCAATCAAGAGATGGTCCGAGGCCACGTTCAACTTCTGAACCACCTCAAAATCGCCAACATAATGATTCAATACCTACTATCCCCACTACCTCTAACCACACTATCGTTGAGCGCCTCAGTTGGGCTGACCAGGTAGATGAATCACTAGCGGAGGAGCATGACAACATGTTGCACCTGAGGAAAAGACTAGCCAATGATGATATACCCGTTATGTTTTGGCCAATGGACACCTCTCAATTTGATATACCTAGAATGTTGTCTAAATAATGTGTGCATGACATCTGCTCCCATATATGGACAACCCTCCACCATATGAAATCAAGATTATTTCCCTATGATGGTTATGTAGACTATGTTAAGACAATAGGTGACCTCCGGCATCACATCAACCTGGAAGCTCTTACTCCGGCGCGACAACCGCGACCTGAGAGGCGTAAAGGAAACATTGAGTTAGCCTGCCTCCATGCACTACACCAGTTGCACCGCCTCATTGGCGACGCCCCGACTGGAGTCCATATCAGTGGATGGGGAGAACATAGAGCTCTGCATTTCACTCTGTTCCCCGACTAGAAGAACCCATTCATCATAATATATTTCTATTTTATCACATCAAGACGGAGATCGAGTGGTTTCCATATTCAGGAAAGGCAACACAGCCATCAGAGAGAGGCCTTGAGAAAGTCCCAGAAGCGTCAGGCCTAACGGGAACAAGCCATTCACGAACTCCTGAATTAGGCCACCGAAAGAATACAACCGGCCTCTCATCTAAGAGAGTCCAATTAACAGTCATTGTATGCCTCCGCAAAGTGGATTGATTCACAGGTGAACTCAGCATCAGATCCAGTTCTCCCATTAATGGTGGTGCGCGAAATCAGATATGCAGTTATGGCAGCAGCCGCCGCCGTAATCCACTGTCAACGCCAGCCTGCAGGGCTAGGGTCATTTTTAACAATAAATGCCCCCATAAGACCAATAAAAATGGTAAGACATTCAACATCTAGGGAACGGAGCCAACCCCAACCCTCTTGGATGGGGGCATTTTTACCACCTCAACAACAACCTCTCCCATGAGAATTAGTATTTTCTAATCTAGGGAGGATAGTCAAAAGAGGAGTTTCCTGCCATTTATTGTATTTTGAATCAACATCCCCTTCAAGAGGGAGGTGTACCGTGAGGAAACATCAAGTAACTCTCTGCATCACCCTTAATCAAGGAGTCCGGAAGCAATCCTGAGACAGGAATGGGAGGAGTAGTAAAATGTGCGGGAGATCCTCTTCCTATTTAGAAGTTGACATCTCTTACACCCCATGATATACATCCATCAAAGCTAAAGAGGCTTACCCCACTGGTGAAACCGGAGATGATGAAAATCTGGATGGATTGCGAGACGATGATTTCAGTCATTCTGTGACTCACAATGAACCACCAGGTGTGCATACCCAGAACCAGAGGACCACCCTAAATATGGATCCCCTTCTAGCTAACTCTCCTCCTCTTACCCTGTGAGCTTACAACAAGGATAAGAACAAAGGATCGTTTAACCTTAACCCTCCTCCTTCTATTGATAACAGTGATCCACTTTCACTCAAAGAGAGATTCTGTTAATAGAAAGAGGAAATACAATAATTGAGGCGGTTTAATGTTGAGTTACTCCAGAGGAATCGTCTTATTGAAAGTTCTCCCCATGAAGAGCCACACCTTACACTCCTAGCATGTGAACCTCAAAGACCAAGGTTGTCCCCTCCCAATGAGGCGTCCGGTCTGTCCAACTACCTGAACATGGATTTAGGTGAATACTAAGACTTCCCTACACTCAGGAAGACACCAGAGAGAGTACGTCTTAAACCTCCGAAGGTGTCGCAAATGGAATATGCACCCTTGGTGCCGGTCGAGCTGGATCCACAAGCAATTCCTCGGGCAACACCTTCCCAAGACTATCCCAACAGGATGTAAATCAAGGACTCACCTTCACCATTGAGGCACAGACAACTCGATTGGTAGAAATAGAAGGTCGATGTGCTCCGATACAGCTAGAGAAAAAGCCCTACCATGATTGGGTGAGCAACACTCCTCCTCCACCCAATTTTGGGAGCCCTGTATTCCCTATTTTCAATGGATCAGGTGAACCAGAACATAATTTGATGCACTACACGTCTTATTGCGACACTATGATGGGAACTCTGAAACAAAAAGTAGCAGTGAAACTTAGATGCTTGGTGCAGACCTTGAAAAGATCTCCCTTCATCTGGTATAAGAATCTGCAAGCTCAGTCTTTAAAAAGCTGGGAAGACCTTTTGACAGCAGTTCATGTTCCACATCAGCTCAACGATACCTAAAACAATGGTCAGCAACCTCATGAATCACAGACAGAGAGAGAATATGAGGGTCTTGGATTTCATCGCCAGAAAGAAGAGTCTGACCTACTCTCTGAACTGGCCAATTCCTCAAGATGAGAAGCTGACCATATGAATCAATATCCTTCGAGATGAGCTGCGAACACTTTTCATACCAGTGGAGTGCACCAATGGATTCCGCACTCTCTCTTCCACTGCCCAGAGAATTGAAGACTCCCTACAGTGGACCAATATGAAGTCCCGAATAGCCTCACAGGCTCCAACAAAGTGAACAGTAAAAGCTGAAGCATCCTCTTTCACGCTCTAGCCATCCCCTGCACCTGCTCCACTTCTTAAGCCTCCACCAAATCTCCATGGACACCCTGAATATTATTGGCTGCCTCCGCCCAAGCAGGATGATCAGAGAGGATTGAAGTGGAACCAGTTCGAGGAACGAGGACTCAATTTATACTTGTTCCAAGAGGACCAAGTCCCTGACAACTTCATCCCTCCCATGAATTGCAACATGCTCCGCCTCCCAGAGCTAAGGATGTCTGAAGAAGTCAGCCTCAAGGACATGCCAGATTACTGTCCCAACTATCGATTATTAGGGGACTATATCCAGGAATGATTCATCCTAAAATACCCCCTATAAAGGATGGAAGACTCAGGGAAGGTAGATTTGGGACCACCCCTACCACATGTGATGTACATTTCTACCACCGTCTCAGACAAGGGTCAGGGTTGGCAGGAAGTCACCAGCAAAAAAAGGCAGAAATTTGATAACTAGATGACTTGAAAGACTGTCAACAGAGGTCAGGGCATAGTCTGAGCACAACTACAGCAACCAGTGTTGCCGCAAATAGCACATAATGTCGCACAAACTACAATACCGTCCTCACAAACCTCCACGATCCAGTAATCTAGGCATAATCAAGAAGGGATTAGACAAGTGCAAGAGGATTAGTGTGCAATGAGGCCGATGTTAGCCCTGACACTGTCAGAATTTATTCCCCCAAACATGGCACCACAGGCACCGACCCAGCAAACGACACCATTACGGACAACTAGCTAGGTTGACCTATCACAGGATGAGGATATAATCTTTTGTTCCATCAACATCATTCATCTAATAAAATCATTCCCTGATGAAGGGTATGTCTATGAACCTGAGTGCCTAATGCAAGTGGTCAGGAGGAGGAATCACAGAAACAGGGGATACAATGGGAGACACAGTCGCGGTCTAAACCAACCCAATGGTTTTGCCCATCCCAAATCATTAATATTGCGGAAAACCATGGGAGAGCCCATCAACAGACTCAATAGGAGAAAGAATATTCCTCCACCTCTCTAGGCGGCCACTCTACCCCCGTCATTTTTCTGTACCAATCAAAGGAGGAACAAGTTTCTAGATGCCTAGTGCACACAAACAAACCGGTTGGGCTGAGCCCCTATAACATGGGGACAACATCGGCATTTGACACCACAGATGGTCCCTCCTTATCATGTATCCCATCTCCCATGCTCCTTGCTAAAACTCTCCAGCCAATGGAGAAGCGCCGACCACTGGAGCAGAAATACAATATCCTTAAGCATCTTGTGTTTGTACCAGCCAAACTGCATATCCTGGATGCCCTATGTTTGTCAGCAGACATTAGGGATGCAATTATAGAAGCCTTGCTTAGCCCTAGGAGTTTCATGCTGAGGTAGCTGCCGCCAAGATTTACCAGACGGAGACCAGCCTTACTAAATGTAATGCGATGATTTCCTTCACTGATCAAGATGAAGATTCCATCATGGAAGGACATATCAAACCACTATATGTATCTATCACATTAAATGATGTTGAGATCCAGAAAGTCTTTACTAACAATGGCTTTGGATTTAACCTCCTTTTCCTACGAACACTTCATAAGTTGGGCTACAGTGAGGATGAATTAATAACCACTGCTACAAATCTGTTGAGTTATGACAAGAGTGAACAGAAGACAATGGGACAAATAAAGCTAAAAACCCCTATTGGCGACCTTGTGGCCTACTCAGAATTCCTGGTGGTCCGGCAGAACACATCATTCAATGCCCTTCTTGGAATGTCGTGGCTCCATAAGCACATGTCCATTTTTTCATCCTACCACCAATGTATCGAGTATTGTGTCAATGGAAAATATGGGACGTTGCACGCTGACAAGGCCCCTTTCGAGAACTATGAGTCACACTACTTTGACAATAGGTTTTATGAGAAAAAGAAAAAGAAACCATTTCTTGATGGTAATGACCGGATTCCCACTCCAAATGGTTTGGAAATGGTTCACGATGACCCCCTCAAGCAGCTTGGTAGAGACTACATGTTTCCCATCAACCATGTTGAGAGCAGGGGTTCACGTCCGGACATGCAATCAGCTATCCTCATGACTTCAGCCATAATGGACAAGCATAAAAATGTATAAACGACCACTAACACTCAATTGGGGACAAATACTTGATTAGGGATGCCAATGATGCCTCGCCTTCGGACTCCCAAGAGCCCATGCTGGGAACTCCCCCCCCCACCTCATTGGATCAAGAATATGAGAATGTGGGGGAAGAAGAGGAGGAAGATCTCAGGGAAGCGCCTCACACATTTGAGGAAGGTACTTCCACCACTATGGACGAGCTCAAGGAAATAAACCTGGGTACCGAGGAAGAACCGAGGGCCACTCTCATTAGTACAACCATGTCTCCTGGGGAGCACGATGTATATACCTCTTTCCTGAGGCATCACTAGGATTGTTTTGCGTGGAATTTCATGGAAATGCCGAGACTCGATCCTGAAGTGAAGACACACCACTTAGGTCTGCCTAATGGCCACCAGGGCATTAAACAAGCTTTCAAAAGGACGCACCCCTCACATGATGCCAAAATAGAGGCTGAAGTCGATAAGCTTATTAATGCAGGCTTCATTCAGGAGGTCCAATACCCCATCTTGTTGGCAAAAATTGTCCCCATAAATAAAAAAGAACATAAAAATCTACATCGGCATCAATTTCAGTTTTCTCAATCATAATTTCTCGAAAGATGATTTCCCGGTCATGATCTCCAAGTTATTAATCGACACAAAGGTCGGGTATGATGTTCTCTCTTTAATGGATGGTTATTCTGGTTATAATAAAATCCAGATGGCCTGAGAAGACAATGAATCCACCGCCTTCAGAGCCCCTAAAATAATATTCTATTACTGGGTCATGCCCTTTGGTCTATAGAACGTTGGCACCACATATCAACATGCCATGAATCATATCATTAAACCATTCATGGGGAGATACGTCAAATTCTACGTGGATGACTTGGTGGCCAAATCAAGACAGCACTCAGATCACTTGTCAGACATTTAAATCGTCTTCAACAAACTTTTACAGCATAGCCTGAAGATGAATCCCTTGAAATGCTCCTTTGAGGTTACCTCTGGGAAATTCCTTGTCTTCATCGTATGCCATCGTGGCATCGAAGTCGACCCTAAATATAAAAAGGCTATACTTGGCCTGCTACATCCCTGCAATATCACTGAGCTGAGAGGATTCCAAGGGAACCTGGCCTACATCAAGCGATTCATAGCCAACATGGTGGGCAAATGTCTTCCCTTCACCATGATAATGAAAAAGGGGGTTACGTACCAATGGACAGATGATTTCCAAGAGGCATTCGACAACCTAAAGTGGTACCTCTAAATCCTGCCAGTGCTCATGCCCCCTATTGAAGGGAGACATCTCATACTCTATGTGACGGTACAAGAGAAGTCATTGGGATCCGTCCTCATGCAGAAAAATGATGCCGGAAGTGAAAACAGTCTCTATTACCTCATCCGAACCATGATCGATGCTAAAACTCGATACTCAAAAATCAAGAAGAGTTTTTTGGCCAAGGTATTGACAATCCAAAAATTGAAACCTGATTTGAGGCATCATGATGTCCAATTGGTCATGGGTAGTAACCCACTCAAGTACATCCTTAACTGCCCAATGTTTTCCGGGTGCCTATCTCGATGGGAAGTCATCTTGTAGTAGTAGTTTGACATCCGGTTTGTGCCTCAGAAATTCCTCAAAGGCTAGGTGTTGGCATATTTTCTGATAGATCACCCATGGACAGGGACCACTGCACCGTACGTTGAGTTACTTAATGAAGACATATTCTTGGTTCAAGAGGAGTTCCCAACATGGGAAATGTACTTCGATGGTGCATCCCGAAGCTCGACAGTGAAAAGGATGGAGGATCCCATATTTAACAAGGTGGGTTTGGGGATAATACTCATGTCCCCAGAAAAGGTAGTCTTTCCATATTACTACCTCCTATCATAGGGATGTACAAACAATGAGGCAGAGTATCAGGTCCTCATTACAGGCCTAGATCTCGCACTCCAGACATCAGTACAACACCTTAAGGTAAAAGGTGACTTGGGATTTTTCATCAAGAATTTCAACAGTGACAATGATATTAAAAAGGAGGAGTTGATTCCCCTATTTGACCATGTCTGAGGGTTAATGGTGGAATTCTCTACAGAACCAATGTTGGCCTATATTGCTCGGTCTCAAAATGCCCAAGCCGATGCATTAGCTAACGCAACCACAACCCTAGCTAACCCATACCAGGATGAAACAATTTTTAGTATATCTCATCGTCGAATGGTCTTGATATTTTTTTCAGACTATGATGGAATAAATCAACAAAGTCAGTCATGTCCATAATCCATTGGCTCCTACCACTGGCTGGATGACCCCTATTGAAAACTACCTTCAAAAGAGAGTACTTCCATCAGACAGGGCTGAAAGAGAGAAAATAGAGATAATAGAAATGAACATTATCCTATACGGTGGCATGAGTCAGCAAGAGGTCCTCTACAGATGAGGCCTCGACAGATTCCTCTTCAGATGCATTGATGGAGATGAAACTACTGCTGTCATGACTGAAGTGCATGTAGGAGTATGTGGAGCACATCAGTCAGGGTCTAACCTTTCCCATTAAGATCAAAGTCATGTGTACTATTGGCCCACTGTGGAACGAGATTGCATGCACTTTACCGCAAAATTCCACTGATGCCAAATTCATGCCAACTTCATACACCAACCCCCGGAGTTACTTTATCAGGCTATATAATCCTGGCCATTTTCCATCTGGGGAATGGACGTCATGGGACCATATCCTCCCGCCATAGCCAAAAAATTGAAGTATATCCTCACAGCAACCAACTTCTTTTCCAAATGGGAAAAAGTTGTACCCCTCCATGAATTTGGCGGAAAAAATGTTTTCAGCTTTGTGAAAACCAATATCATCACCATATTTGGAGTCCCTCATACCATATTGATAGATAACAGCACCGAATTCTGCTCTGTTGAATTGGAGAAACTATACCAATAATATGGTATCAAGGCTAACCACTCATCCCGCTACCATGCAGTGGCCAACGGAAAGATAGAGGCTTTCAACAAGACCATGTCCATCATTCTCCAAAAAATGCTTGACAATGACAAGATATCATGGCCAGATAAACTCATCCATGCATTGTAGGCTTATCAAACCATTATCTACACTGCTACACGGGCTACTCCGTACTCATTAGTGTATAAAAAAGATGCGGTCCAGCCCATTGAGTTCCAATTTCCCTTGTTCCGTGTTGCCATTTGTGATCAGTTATACAATGACAAGAAGTCAGAATAATGTCTAGGTGAATTGGATCAGTTAGATGAGAATCGGTTGCACACCTTGCACAATCTGGAAGTATATCATAGCTGGATCGCACGAGCCTTCAATAAAAAGGTTTGTCTTCAGTCTTTCATGGAAGGAGAATTGGTGTTGGTCTTTCGAAACCCAATGATACCAGAAAAGAAACCTCCAAAGATGGATCCCAAGTGGGAGGGACCATATGTTATACACAAGGTCTACTCCAACGGAGCATATGCACCAATCTCTATGGACAGGCAATTCACAACCGCTTCTACAAATGGGAGATTTATAAAGAAGTATTTAGCATAATCAAAAGCAGTTTATTGTCCGAGCTACAGGACGTTAAACTTTAAATCCCCAATGGTCCAAACTCTATGACCCTAAACAATGAGTATTTCTTCCTCACCACATGACATTAAACTGCATGGATTTTAATGAACTATGTAGGGCTTGATTCTTTCCTTCATAGGATATGTAGTGACGCTAGGGATACCCATCCTAGACAAGTCACCCCCAAACGAAATTTAAAAAAGAAAATTTCTTTCTTTCCCCATGTATCGACCAGACCTGCACTGGGTGTATCATCTTCTAAATAAATTCGTATGACTTGATTCTTTCCCTCGTAGGATAGGTTGCGATGCCAGGGTTCCCCATACTGGCCCAGCCACCCCCAAATAAAGTTAAAAATTATCTTTTACATCATGTACGGACCAACCCTGCACGGGGTGTATTCTTTATCCTTACTGCATGACATTATAATGAACGGATACAAAGGATTGAAAATGCCCTCTTCCCCCGTTTATAGACCAGACCTTCACAGGGAGTATTATCTTCTAGAGAACAATGTTCAGCTTGATTCCAACCCTCGTAGGATACGTAGTGATGCCAGAATTTCACATCATGGCCTAGCCGCCCCTACTAAATCTTAAAATATCACCTTTCCCCCCATACGGACCAGACCCGTACATGGTGTATTCCCCAAAAAGAACTACGTGAGGCTTGATTCTTGCTCTCGCGGGATACGTAGTGATGTCGGGATCTTACCTCTCGGCCTTGTCACCAATAAAACAAAACACATGTATGTATACCCCTCATCCTTACAGCATGATGTTAAACTGCATAGAATCCCCTTTTCACATTAGTTCACAATCGTCCCCACTATAAGACATTAAACTGTACGGACTTCATCCTCACCACATGACGTTAAACTGTATGGGCTTCACCCTCACCACATGAAGTTAAACTTCCCGGGTGTCGTCGCGACCCCCCATGATATAGGGAAGAATGATATGGGGACACTACGTGCACGTTTGGATGCATCCTCTCCATACATCAGACACCAGGACCCAGATAATTGCGGATCTTAATAACCATTCATGGCCATTGGAAGTGGGAAGTTGTCGACATGTGGACACATTTGAAAAACAATGCATACCATGCCCCCAGTGAATCTGCATATTGATAACCATTGGCCCGTCTAACAAAGGAAATATTTCCTCAGGTGCTGCTCTTCCAATCTCAATACGCTTATCGGCCTCAGGGCCCCCAAATCATGTCTCTCGATCCAAAAAATTTAGGGAGCAGTGGTTTACAAGTTCATTCCCCTATCACATCCAAATGATTCATGGGTATCTCTACCTGGTCAGCCTATGTATCTTCCCATGGTAATCATAACGATCTGCATCTACAAACATCATGTCAGGGCTAGGATACTTTGACTCGATGGGCAATTGGGGAGAAGTTGTTTCTTGTATGTTTGGACACCATTATCCCCAGATGCCTAACTCTACACTATGAGAAATCCTATATTTTCATAATCATCCATGGCCATAGAAAGTGTAAAGTTATCAACCCATGGACACCTTTGTATGACTATGCATACCATGCCCTCAGTGGCTCTACATATTGATAGCCCCTGTCTTGTCTACCAAAGGCAATATTTCCTTGGGCGGTACTCTTCCTAGCCCCATATGCTTATCGGCCACTGAGCCCCCATACCATACCTCTTGATCCGGGAAACCATAGAGTTATTGTTTACACCCTTAATCCCTCACACTTGTTAAATGTATACCATAGCCTCCTAACTCAGTTGCCTTTTGGGTAATTATTGAAATAGTCACCGAATGGTCCGAACTCTATGACCTTTAAACTAAGAGTACATCATCCTTACCACACGACGTTAAACTGTATGGAATAAAGGTTTATCCCATGCATAAGATAAATCAGCAAGTTCAACTCTTCATGTTTTAACAGCAACCAGGGTCAAACATCCCCAACATGTCTAGATATTTCCTTATTAAATGGAAGACTTCATGGCCCAGACAATCACATATCATCACAATCATTCATGGCCATCAGAAGTGGAGAGTCATTGACCTGTGGAAACCTATGTATGACTATGCATACCATGCCTTTAGTGGCTCTACATATTGATAACCCCATGCCCATCTACCAAAGGAATGATTTCCTCAGGTGCTACTCCTCTGAGCACCGTACGCTTACCGGTCTCAGAGCCCCCATATCATCTCTCATGATCCATGAAGCCACAGAACCATGGTTTACACTATCAACCCCTCTAACCATTGTGGACATGCCGAGATGTTCATGCCTAATTACATTATGATCATGTGTTTCCTTTACAACTACTTCCTCACCACATGATGATCAAACTTCACGGATCGTGTATTTTCTGCTTGGCATGAAGCTGCAAAGACAAGCATTAAACATACTTGAAAATGCCTCCAATTACAAGAATTTTCATAGGTTTAACAATGCCCTCTGTCATCGCTGCATGATGCTATACTCCACATCATCTTCAACAAGGCTCCAAATCCTCACCGCATGACGTTAAACTACACGGTATTTAAAAGACTCCCCATCCTCATTGCATGACGTTAAACTGCACGAGATTCAAAATGACCCATGTCCTTTCTGCATGAAATTAAAATGTATGGTCGAACCTATCTTGGGTTCAGTCAGGAATGGAGGCTTTCCTCTATCCATCAGTGCACAGGATAAACCTGCACAAACCACCGTCTCACACCAGTATGAGAAGGGATGACTTCACCCATTCTCAAGAAATTTACCCCCAGATGTTTCTCTAGTATCCTGGCACCATCTCCTCATAAACAATACTCTGTATTCAGAAGGAGACGAAACCTTGTAAGCCACCCCTGGTGGTCCCGAATCATAACTTCTCAGAAGTTGCATGGATATCGAGAGAATACAATCATTTACCGAAGGACACCATTGCATGAATATGCATATCATGCCCTCAGTGGATCTACATATTGATCACCTATGGCCCGTCTAGCAAAGGCAAGATTTCCTTAGGCAGTGCTACTCTCTGTATGCCTCCTGGTCTCTGAGCCCCCATATCCTCCATGGGATTCGTAATCCCTCCGAGCTACAGTTTACCGTCCTCTTTCACAACCCTTCCTAAATACACTAGAACATATCGAACGAGATTACCGAGAACTAGGAGAATCCGTTCAATTTTATGGAATGTCACAGCTGCATGAATTTAAACTGTGCCAACCTCTGACCATCCTATATACTAACTAAATGCGCAGGATAGGGTCCCTGCGTCCACACTCATGATTAAAACAGATGCTCTGAAACCCTTTCAGTTTTCACCCACCCTTAATGAGCCACCCCTAGTCATTTTCATATTCTCCAAGCCAACTATGGTGGATACCATAATTTGGAATTCCATGAAGTCCTCAGGCCATCAGAAATGGACAGTCATTGACTTAACGACACATTTTCATGACTCTACAAACCTTCCCCAAGTGGCTCTGCATATTGATCGCCTCTGGACCATCTAAAAAAAGTAAATCCTACCTTAGGTGATGCTTTTCCTACCTCTGCATGCTGATATGACTCGCATGCCTTGAGACATGCCATGCATGTCGTTCAAATCTAAACATATTCCACCCATGTGCGTCAGAAGGGTATTGATACATAATTTAATCAACCAAACCTCATTAGGGTCCTCACCCCACCATATCTGGTCAATGTTGTTCGACCTAAAACATCAGTATTGATATTCTTGTCAGATCGGCATTAAACCACTCAGAAAAAAAGAGGTTCAAAGCCCGTTAGGCCAAAAACTAGAAAAGGGAGACCTAAGAAAAAGCTGATCCATACCCGCTACTCCAAATTAAATGGGCCCAATAAAAATTAGGTTATTAAAAGAAAAGACAAAAAAAATGTTTGTGGGGGGTATTCTACAGAACCCTATAATAGAAAAACTATGTTCGTTGGATCCCATAGTCCAAGAAAAAATTAGAGCTCATTTTTATTTTTTTATCGATTTGCTAAATTATGATTCAGTGAGTTTCTATTAATGAAATTTTTATTCCAGTAACAATAAATTTATAGTGTAAGGCAAATAGAAAAAAAATTGTATTCCATTTGAAAAAAATGGGGAGAACATCCACAAGCCAGAGTCTCTCCTTTGCCGCAACAAAAGATGTAAAAAAAATTTACAAAAATAGCACTGACGATCACAAAAGAGCCTGGCTCGCTCTCTCCATCAGATTGGAAACCGTGTGGAGAAGGTTATTGCATGTTTTCTCTAGCATTATCTTCTCCCTAGCCTCATCTTCGGCTACCGAATGAGTATGCCTCACCATCACATGGAGATCGGTGATCCCTTTCTGGGTATCTTCACGGTTACCAGTCAGAAATGAAAACTTATCCCTCAGCGTTGCTGCTCATGCTTCACATTCACGCAGCTCGGTAGATTGGGTGGTCACCTGATCTTGAGAACTCACCTCTACTACTATTAGTTTATGGAGCTTCATCATATCTTCCTCGGGGGATCAGGTCCCGCAATGAGAGGAAGCAAGGTGAGCAAGTTTGTGTTCACTAGCGGTAGCCTCCCCACGGGCAATGAAAACCTGGTAGATGAGAAAATGAAGTTGTCGATAGTCGAACCCACCTGACCCTAGGCCTAGGAAGAGTTTCCAAATGGCTTCAGATTTAGTCGCCATTTCAGTCTGAGGAGTTTCAGCAATAATCTCATAGAGATGGGGCCAGGCCCACCTTCGCACTGCTCGGTGGTCTGCCATGACACAAGGGTCTTTGTTTTCATCACTAGATAGCATAGGAATGATGTATGGAATTGCGTCTAGCACAGAAATGTGGAAAATAGAAGGTGGTTTCAGTACTAGAGGGTCAGAAGCCTCTATCCCTAGTTCGAGCTTGGTAGTTGAGCTAGTAAGGCTAGTATCGGCCGGTGGAGCTTCGAGAATTACATTATGGGGACCCGAAGTCACTAAGTCATCCAAATTTATATCCATAATGATTGGATATATCAGAACCTCATCCAAATTAGGGTTGAAATAGGAAGATTCCCTGAGCCGCTTCGACCTGTGAGCCAACTGTCGATCCTCGCTCAAAGTCGACGAGTAAGTTGCGGTAGGCACAACAGCTGCAGTAACCCCCGATTTGGGAAATTTCTAGATAGCCTTCCCCAAGATTCCATCTGGAATATTTATTATCGACATTCTTGTATATTCCAAAGATAGGATGGCAACCGCTCCTGTTCTAGGCAAGGAAATGCTTTTGCCAGATCCCCCCCGCATCAACATCAACCACCATTGATAGAGAGTGGTCGTATGCAGTCCCCGGGCCTGAAGATGGGGAAGGGAAACATGGAGTTGCATGCATCCAAATTAACAAGAAAAACGATGTGAGGCGTACAACTCACACATTGAAACCACGTCAATCAGCACAGATAAAATCTTGTCCCACAACAAAATCATAAAAGAACAGTCTTCTAAGATCCCCTGGCCGTCGTCAACCACGATGCCAGAAAGAGTAGGGTTGGGAGGGAAAGAGAACTGGGAAAAGATACTCAGATGCTTGATGACTTCATCAGACTTGAGGGACTTTAGACGAACTAGAGCTATATCGAGCAGGGTATTTTGTAAGGTAGGAAGTGTTATGAATGTGTTATGATGATACTCATAACAGTGCAAATGATCCGCTACCCAGCCATATAATAATAGAAATGGCCCACTCAGAAGATAGGCTGACCAACCCTCCTGCATGTGGCTCAATACTTAGTAAAGATGAGCCAAAGTGGGCACGACCAGATTCACCAGGCGGCCTCTCGCCAGCTCATCTTCCATCATCAGGGTTCATGCTCTGACACCTGGGTTGAAATCTTGAGATGGGAATATCCACCCACTCAAAAACATGGTGAAAACACATGTCAGCCTGACCATAGGCGGCATACTGGGGCGCACCACATAAACTGATGAAAGGTAGTCGCCCGCCTCCAGAACCACCCAGTAAGAACCTGGGATAGTTCGTGATAATAGAGAAGGATGAGTCCTAGGGAGCTTGATCATTGTAACATGACTAGTGGTCTTCAGAAATAACCCTATCTAGGTGCTATAGGGAATAAGATAGCACGCATGTAAGGGTTGACCCAATGATTGCTCCACCAAAACCAGTAGATCCCTCACCAACTAAGGAACCTGTTCAGCATCATCCCATGCATCAGGGGTGGGAAAAAACACGTCATACATCTCACCAATGAATAGAACCTCTCCCTATTAGATGATGTCACATAAACTAATACCAACTTCACCATGGACATGATGGAAAATATTATTTCTAGAACACTAGTGACTACGAAAGTCAGGTAGGATCGGAGATGGTGGGTAAATAGCATACTGGGAATCCCACACTTTGGAGTACAAATTTACCGCTTCCAGTGACTCGGAAAACACCCAACAATGATAACGGACCCAAAAGGCCAAGGCCCAGTCTTTTGATAAAATCCCACCAGACCAAAGATCCCACCTAGGAATCTATCTCGTGTCAGGATCTACTCAAGAATGGTTGATCAAAAAGGGGTAGCTCATGAGGAAGAACTCAATGGAGAATCCATGAGTATACCAATAGCTTCTAGTCCAAATGGAGCCTCTCAAAATAAAAACCACTTTTGGGTCAGAATTAGAAACCATCTCTCTTGACTGGGAATGGTATGCCTGAGTGCACTTCATAAACACTTCCAAGAAAGAGGAAAGATGTCCTGAGAAGACAGAGGGGATAGGTATGTCTTCTTGAAGGCTGAAACCATGAATCAGAAGATGATTTGATTGTGTATAGTCCAGAAGTCCGGCGGAGAGTATGTCCTTCAATAATCCATCGTCAGGAATGATGGGTTGGCTAACGTCTTCTTTGATGATATCAACTCTATCAATCATAGCATGACGTCACCTGGGACCAATCAGAAGAGGCTCGGTTGCAATCCAGGGTGCAGGTCGAGGAGGAACCATATTTTCTCCCTGAATTATAAAAACAAGGAAAATGGTTAGAACCGAATAATAAAATCTGGACAAAAATACCAAGTATCTGGAAAAGGACTATGTCAAGGAGCCTTCATGACAAAATCTATGTATATCCCCCAAAGTTGGTTCTCGATGACTACATCCTACGAACCAACCCTACACAGAAGAAGTCCATGGAAATCTGGATCATAGAGTGTTGGCTAGAAAACCACGAACAAGGCTACTCTACGGAATCTCAATCCTAGATTTAAATGTTTAAGATCAGATGACTTAATATATTTTCAAAGTCTCGATGATTTCAGTTCGCGGACCATCAAAACATCGTAGTGAGTTCCTACGCGGCCCATTGTAACTTACTTTTTAATTGATTAAAAGTTTTAGTTCGCGGCTGGGAGATTGGCCTGTGGATGAAGGCAGGTGCGAATGAGGAATGGTTCAAAAAAATGGAAGCTTTTTTAAACACTACAAAAAAACCATGGTTTAGCGGCGGTTTTGTGGCGGCGGTTCAAAAAACCGCCGCTAAACGTTATCCGGGAATGGTTTCGTGGCGGTTTATTAAAAACCGCCGTGAAACCCATTTTTTTTAGAAAACTCGCGACGCTTTCCCCCTCGTGTTGTCTCCCCTCTTCCCGGATCCGCCTCACAAACCCTCTCATCACAAACCCTCCCCGATCTCCGGCGACACCTTCTCCCTCCGGCGACACCGGCTCCCTCCGGTGACAGCCGCACCCTCCGGCGACCCCCGGGCCCCCGGCGAACCCCGCACCCCCCGGCGCCCCCTTCGACCGCCGGCGGCCCCCACGCCCCCCACGCCCTCCGGCGACCACCATGCCCCGCGCGGCCTCTGGCAACCCCTGCACCCCCCGGCGACCACCACGCCCCCCGCGACCTTCGATTTTGGTAATTAGAGGTTCCATTTTCAGATAATCATCTTCATTGACTGTAATATTTTATACCAAATCCCCTCATTCTATCATATATGTGTATGTTGTGAAATATTTGAATATTTTTATGGATCTCAAACACTATGTAATTGGTATTTCTGGTCCTACAAGAAAAATAAGAGACAAGGATTTTTTATTACCTATATATACTTTATTTATTTCATATTTAAATTTTGTATGATATTTATTGATTCTGTATATGAAATCTCTCTATGTCATTGTTATAATGGATTGGTTGATTTCCCATAATGGTCTTATTAATTATTACATTCATTTGATTTCCATTGCTGGACCTAATGGGTTTTTATGTATTTCATGTAGAATGGAACTGTATGTTGATTTGTGTTAGATATTCTCTTCTAGAGTTACATAGGATGATATACATGATTACAATTTTTCCTGAAAAGTGATCATCGTGTAGTGATCTTCCTCCCATATGTTTTGAGTTTCCAATGTGTTTTATTATAATATTTTGGTTTACATCTATCGAGAAGGGGTGGAGTTTTATAATAACATGATTTGTAAAATGTATCCTATTTTTTCACTTTTATCAAATCACACAATCTAAAATGAAGGATTTTAAAACATAGTTTGATGGTTTTTTTCTAAAGGTTTTATCCAACCCATTTAATATGTTCTTGTAGGTTAAATAAGGCACTATATTGGTTATATAATCTATTTGATCATGATATTAAAATCTTTAATTTTTTTAATCTTTTTGAATTTATGAAAAAAAAAGTATAAAGTAACCTCTACCCTGCGTCCGCCCTGCCTCCGCCCTGCCTCCGCCCTGCATCCGCGCTGCTGCCGGTGCCTCCGGTGCCTCCTCCTCCACCGCGGCCTCCTCCTCCTCCACCGATGCCTCTTCCTCATCCGCAGGTGCCGCCAGTGCCTCCACGTCTACTCCTCCTGTACGGTCACGCCGCGGTCACGCCGCGGTCACGCCGCGGTCACGCCGCGGTCACGCTGCTGCCACGCCGCGGTCACTCTGCGGTCACGCCGCGGTCACGCCGCGGTCACGCCGGTGCCTCTGCGGCCGCCGCCTCCTCCTCCGCCGCCGTGGCCGCCTCTTCCCCCTCTCCTTCTGCTCCTCCTCCTCCTCCTACACCGGCCTCATCCTCCTCCTCCTCCGCTGCCTCTGCTGCCTCCGCTGCCTCCGCCCTGCCTCCACCCTGCCATTACGCTGCCGTCGGTGCCTCCTCCTCCACCGCGGCCTCCTCCTCCTCTGTCGATGCATCCTCCTCCTCCACCGGTGCCGCCGGTGCCTCCGCGGCCACCTCCTCCTCTGCGGTCACGCCGCGGTCACGCCGCAGTCACGCCGCAGTCACGCCGCGGTCACGCCGGTGCCTCTGCGGCCGCCGCCGCCTCCTCCTCCTCCTCCTCCTCCGCGGCCTCCTCCTCCTCCTTTGCTCCTGCTCCTCCTCCTCCTCCTCCTCCTCCGGTCTCATCCCCCTCCTCCTCCACTACCTCTGCTGCCTCCGCTACCTCCGCCCTGCCTCCGCCCTGCCTCTGCGCTGCCACCGGTGCCTCCTCCTCCACCGCGGCCTCCTCCTCCTCCGCTGCCTCCGCTGCCTCCTCCTCCTCTGCCGCGGCCGCCGCCTCCTCCTCTCCTCCTGCTCCTCCTCCTCCTCCTCCTCCGGCCTCATCCTCCTCCTCCTATGCTGCCTCCACTGCCTCCGCTGCCTCCGCCCTGCCTCCGCCCTGCCTCCGCGCTGCCGTCGGTGCCTCCTCCTCCACCGCAGCCTCCTCCTCCTCCGCTGATGCCTCCTCCTGCGCTGCACTGGTCATTGATGATATTTCATTAGAGAAGTTGTGAGACCATCATTTTGTACTGGTATTTGAGATAGATATAACCTTTCTCTCCTTTTCGGTTTTATTGAAGGACATATATCTTTATTGTTGGGTTAGTTTTTCGTCAATCTTTAGGCTCGGATGTCTAATATTAACATGTATTCTATTCCTCCTATACCAGGTTTGGATGCGGAAGGTTGGGTATATATGTGCTCAAACATAATTTATTTATTCCCACGCATGTCATGTATATATAGATAATGTACAAATTAGTTGTGTATTATTTTGGGAAAAGTGATAATTGGGTTAATTTGACCTTACATGGTGGTCGGTGATTATAGATCAATAGTCGATCTCTCTATAATTCATTTGTTTCATATTATTGTCAGGATATGTAATATTTCCCTATTAGGTGTATATTTTTTCCAATTGTTTTCATAATACCTATTGTACTATTTTTTATTCTCTAAATTAAATAACATGATAGAATGTAAATATTTAGTTTATTTTCTCTTAATTTTATTATTATGAACATATTCATATATATGGTTGGGTGAATGCCTACATGTAAATTATGAAGAGGCCTACCATTATAATTATTCATTCTCGTCACTTATCTTTAAAAAATGGCCTATGGTGGAATGAATTGGGTTTTGGTGGCCTAGTCTTCCACCGTGAGGAGGTCATTACTGCGTCGAGTCTCAAAATACCATAATGGGAAATTAAAACACATGGGTCATCAAAATAATGAAATATCTAAAAAATTATTTCAATTTTGACAAATATACATGCCACCTTATCAATAACTACATGACTTAAATATTTAAAAATACCAACATATATTCCTATGATGTAGACATTGTTTTGGGGAGAGGCAGATAGATAGAGAAGGGGAAGGGGAATAAATTATATGGTTAGGAAGAAGTATATGTAACCAACACATCAAAAAGGTGATGCTAATGTCAAATAGGACATCATCTGATTATAAAATACTTGCATCAACCTTGGATAAATTCCTCTACAACATCATTCATGGCCATGGTTTGGGTCAAACATATAGTATTATTTCCATTATGTATGACTACATTTGATGTTACCTTTACATTGTTCTTCATTTATTTTTGGATTTTTTGGTTAGATTTTGGAGATTATTTATACTGGATCATTGTATAAATCATCTGATCTGATAATTATTTTTCTCAAAACTGATGTGAGATGTCCCAACATTATTATCTCATGCTGTAACATGTCATTGGGTTAGAGGTACATCACCATTTATAATTTTTAAATAGTTTTAATTAAAATTAGATTAAGTTAAGTTAATTTGTTGATTGACTTGGTTCAACTTGATAGGTAATTTTTTTGGGATAAAGGTTGGAGATCACCACAAAAAATACATAAGTGGTTGGTTATTATATAGGTGTGATGAGGTGGGCTTGTGATTTTTAGGCAATTATTCCTTGTTGGTTTTAATTGAAATAAATTATAATTTTTATAATAAAATTATATAACTAACTATAAATTGTATATAATTATGTATTTGGTGTTGTGCCTTGAGATAGGTACTAAAGATACGATTTCAAATTTAAAAAATCATAGACAAGAGTTATAGGGTTGTTCATAAAAAGTGAAAAAAATAGAATTGATGTGAGTAATCCTTCTGCATTTCCCATGTGTTTATGAATTTGATGTATGTATGTGTTTTACATTCTCACCACTATAGTGATCAAACCCTTTTAAAAAATTAATTTTTTTTATTAAAATAAAATTCTTATAAATGAGATTAATAATGTTTCAATGTCTAAGAAAACACTTGAATAAAAAACTGGTTCTTTATATGTTGATGGTTGAAGACATGATTATAAATGTCTGACTTGTAATACTAAAACCTAGAGAGGTGACACTTCAATGAATAAAGTGAACATAGTGGCCCTCTTTATAGTTGGTTGTGTATGAAACCATTGAGAAACATCATTCCTCTTGGAGGACATCTAAGGTCAAGCCTAAACAATCACATAATGTCCTTGGATTAAAATGCATTATGATCAGTTTCGATCACACATCAATGGGGTTTTGTTTAAGGCAACATAAATGTGTGATCGATAGTGTTATGATAATTGTGTAGCCCGATATTCTTATTGCTCCTCAATGAGGTGTTGACGCTGTCTCCTATGGACTAGACTTCTTCTGTTGGTCTGAAGTGGTAAATGTGATCAATGAATCATCTTTATTATATTATGCATACATTATGATCAATGGTTCATCTTTATTATATTATGTTTCTGTAATCTTACACTATCGTATATTTTTGTGTAGGCACATTGTGATATACATGGATAAAAGCTGGATCACATTACCGAGGAACACACCTCAATATGTTAAGGGTTTGAATGTGTTTTTAGATTTTGCAATTTCTAATCGATCTGTTGAAGGGAGAATAAGATGTCCATGTCCTAAATGTAAATTTAGAACATGGTTGAAGAGGGATGAAGTTTATGAACATTTAATACTGAAGCAATTCCCTGATCAATATTTGTGTTGGATTTGGCATGGAGAATCAAACAATACAGAAAGATTGAGGACTGATGTTAATCCACAGAATGAGGTCCCAAGTTTGTCGCCAATGGAAAATGAAATGAAAAACCTCATAAATGATGCATTCGGCACTGCAAGACACCACTATGAGCATCAAAACATATCAGAACAACCAGAATATGATGCTACAAATTGCAACGTGACAAGTGATGTTTTTGAGACTGTAACACAAGCAGATCAAGATTTTAACATATCATTGGATCCTCCTCTTGATTCTGTGGAGCCAAATGTAAGGGAAAACTTCAGTGAGAAAAATGCATTTCAGGATTTAGTTGATGATGGAAATCACGAGTTGTATAGTGGGTGTATGAAATATTCAAAGCTTTCATTTCTGCTGAAGTTGTACCATATCAAATGTCTTTGTGGAATTAAAAATAAGGCAATGTCTATGTTATTGGAATTGATTCGTGATTCACTTACTGAAGCAAAAATCCCAGAATCGTTTTATGAGATGAAAAAAGTTGTAAACAAGCTTGGTCTGAATAATACAAAAATACATGCATGTCCCAATGATTGTATGCTTTACTGGGGAGAGGATTCAAGTAGACAGAATTGTAAGAAATGTTCTTCTTCTAGATGGCAGTCAAAGGGTAATGTTGGAAGTATGACTGATCATAATTTCATGGAGAAGAAGAAAAGGAAGACACCTGCAAAAGTTTTGCGTTACTTTCCTTTGAAGCCTCGATTGCAAAGATTATTCATGTCATCAAAAACCGTCGAACACATGATGTGGCATGCTGTAGATAATAACAATAATGGGTTAATGAGACATCCACAAGATTCCCAATCATGGAAGACATTTGATTCATTGATCGTAGACCACCTCCAAAGTTGTTAACCGGTTCTGAAATATTGACACAGCTTGAAAATGTTAAAATAGAATTTGGGAAGGTTCAACAATTGAATGATAGCGGAAAATGAGTGCGAAGTGCATCGTCAAGTGAAATCAGAACCCAACAATGGAAGAAAAAAAGTATATTCTTCAAACTTCCGTATCGGGAATTTAATTCTTTGCGCCACAATCTTGATGTGATGCATATTGAGAAGAATTTATGTGATAATTTGATTTTCACATTACATAATGAGCAAGGAAAGTCGATGGATCATCTCAATGCTCGCAAAGACTTACAAGTAATGAACATAAAACGTGATCTCTGGCCAGATGAGAATGAAAAGTATGCTCCGGCCATTTTTTCAATGAAAAATAGGGATAAAGATACGTTCCTTCAAATTTTAAAGAATGTTAAGGTATCTGATGGGTATTCGAGTAACATCTTGAGGTGTGTTGACTTGAAGAATCGTAAGTTATATGGATTGAAAAGTCACGATTCACATATTTTGTTACAACAGTTACTACCATTGGCATTGCGTACATTATTACCTGAAAAAGTTACTGCTGTTGTACTCCAATTCTGCACATTTTTCAGGCAATTATGTGAGAAAGCTCTACATCCATTTCAGCTTGACAACCTACAGGAGAGGTTTGTATTGACCCTTTGTGCAATGGAGATGATCTTTCCTCCATCGTTTTTCACTGTCATGATGCATTTAACTATGCATTTGGTTGACGAAGCTAAATTACGAGGCCCCGTTCATTATCGATGGATGTATCCAATTGAGAGGTATTTTATTTATAAGTTTCCAGTTAAGTAAACAATTTTTGGCATTTAAATAAATGCATAATATATTTTTTTTCCACAGATATCTTGGGCATTTGAAAGAATACGTGAGAAATAAAGCTCATCTAGAAGGCTCTATTGCTGAAGGCTATTTGGCCGAGGAGTGTCTCACCTTTTGTTCTAGATATTTGGATGATATTGAGACAAGATTTAATCGAGTTGGACGTGTTGACGACACATCAACTCATTCTCAAATGCATTAGAAATCAAAATTATTTCTTGCTATTGGCCGATCAGTTGGGAGGACCTCATACGCGACACTAACAGAATTGGAATTATTACAGGCACATAGATATGTGCTGCTGAATAGTGAAATTACAGATCCATTTATTGAAGAGTTGAGGATAGAAACAAAGATACGAATGAGAGGCCGAACACGAATTTAAAAAGATATAACAAAAGCTGTGAATAAAGAGCTGGTAGAATGGTTTGCACGACGTGTAAGTTTATAAATATTACAATAAATACGAATATTAGTTTGACACATACAATTTGCAAATATATTAATTTTTTTTTCAGATCATGAATACTGATACTCGAGAAGACTTGTCAGAAGATTTGAAGTTTCTTGCTATAGGTCCTATAAAACAAGTTAGAAAGTTCGGCGCTTATAATGTGAATGGTTTTAGATTTCGTACAGTCGATCGAGAAGTGGGTTTGAAAACACAGAATAGTGGTATATTTACATTTGCTGAAGTGGAATACTATGGAAAGCTGCATGATATTATTGAATTAAACTACCACGGGCATTTTTCTGTTGTTTTATTCAAAAGCAAATGGGTCGATATTATCAGAGGTGTTAAAAGAGATTCCTTGCAGTTTACTTCTGTAAACTTCTCTCGCTTGATGGATGTTGGTGATCGTGAACTGCATGATCCATATATCTTAGCATCGCAGGAAAAAATGGTATATTATGTGAATGATGTTGTGGATGAAGGGTGAAGTGTAGTTACTCACGTAATACAAAGAGATTTGTATGATATGGGTGATGAACTAGAAGATTTGACCTCTACAATTGAATTTCATCAACAACAGGAAGTAGAATTATTTGGCCATCATGATATTGAAAATATTAGTCTAGTAAGGATGAATGAAGTGGATGATTCAATGGAGCAGGAAACCGACATGATTGAAGGGGAAAATGATTGTATGTACAATTATTTATTCATTCAGCAACCACTTGTTTCATTTCTATAGTCATTCATTATCATTGTTATATATATTTTGTTTGTTAGTACTGGGCATCTATTATCATTTTTAATTTTTTTTCTGCATAAATTTTTTGAAATATATATTCTGAAAATAATTTTATTTGATTAAATGACAGGAATTCCAAGGAAGAAGCGGTACACCATTCCTTCTACTTCTGCGACAGATGACGATACGTCTGTCCCCACGACATCTGAGGCAGCAGCTGCCTACATCCCTGCATCATCTCCCCCAGGACCATCTCTGACACCATCAGTGGATGCCTCATTAGAGGATGAGTCATCGCCTCCCCCTACAGGAGCCTCAGCAGTGGGGCAGCGACACGCCCCTTCCAGTTCATCACGGACATTCTGGAGGGTCACAGTCATAGGTACTAATTTTAATTAATTTTTTTTTGCATTTTGTTTATAGTAATTGTTTTCTCATTGCGGATGAAAACAATGCAACCGTGAAAAAACACATAAAAAGTTCTGATGTTTGGAACATGCATGGCGAGAAGATAGTGGTGCCATTTGATTCTTATGGGGTCCCGACGGATGATGTCGCAGGTTTACTTGGTCAGATTATAGGTCAACTGGAAGCGGAGCCCATTTCCCTGCCTATTTCATATGATGATTGGAGTCATATGCCTCCAAACTGGAAAAATGAAGTTTATGATTCTCAGATAAAGGTAATTTTATTACTTTATGGTTTAATTGAATGTCATGTTACTAATATATTCAAAATGAATTTCTGTATACAGATGTTCTTCCACTTTACCGTTGCTGATGTGATAGCACGGAAGTGGACATTGAAAAATCATGGAAAAAAATGGAAAGATTTCAAATGGAGGTTGTGGTGTGATGTCAACGATACTTCGTTGAACTTGCAGCAGATGTATGAGAAGCTACCCAGTGGGGTACCGAAAGAACAGTGGAAGGTTTTTGTCGATAGACATCGTGATGAGAAGCAGATGGTATTGAAATATATATTATTATATTATCCTCATTTTACATTTATACATGTACATGAAGAGGAGATAGACATTGAATGCAATACTGTTAAATTGAATTTTATTTATTTTAGGATCTCTCAAGATAGAATGCTTCAAACCGGGCAAAGCAGGTCATCCCGCACACTGCGGGTTCAAAAAGCTTTTCAAGAAGCCGAATGTCATTGGTAATCTTTTAATTAGTTTAAATATTCATAAGATAATATTATCTATTTAACATATTTAATTGTTGATTTATCTTTGTTTAATGCAGTCACAGAGTTTAGGGCATGACGCATCTCGAACAGAACAGTGGCTGGATGTTCATAAAAAAACAGATTGAAGTTTTGTTAATGAACCTGCCAGAGAAGTTGGGGTATGAAGTCAATTATTTATTATAATAACTTATTATCAGTTTTTACTGTGTTAATATAAATTTATATTTGATTTATAGGTAAAAATTAATGAAATATGGGATGCCAATCCTAGGCAATCCTACTTAGTCTCCCAGGATGACCCGGTTGGTAAAGTCCTTGGGAAGGAGCATCCTGGTAGAGTGCGCGGGATGGGTTTGGGACCTGTACCATCTGAGGTCTTTCGCATGCCATCAGGGATTTCAGCTACATCTACTCCTGCTTATAGTCATTTCATACCTGAATATGCTCAGAGGGAGATGTATTCTCTACGAAACACATTTCACCAGCAGGGGGATCATATATCTGGTTTGCAGAAAGAGTTGTTTGAAATACGTCAGTATATGAGCAGATATGCCCCTGGTGGTAGTGCATTGGGTAGTGGTGAGCAGGTAAATCACAAAAAAAATCAAAATCATTTAGTTTGAAAACTTTTATTGGTTTTATGTTTTATTATAAATATGCAACAATATTTAATTTTCATTATAATGTTCTTACAGGTGGCAGCAGGTGGTGGAGATGAAGTTGGAGAGGGTGACGATGCAGCATCAGATGATGAGTAGTAGTAGTATTGATGTGTTGAACAAGTATGATAATGGTTGGTTTGTATATGTAACATTTATGGCACATAGTGGATGATCTTATTTTATCCCAAACTTATCATCGAACTCAAAGGTGATGTTTAAAGGGTAATGATTATAGTGGGATGGATCTAGGTTCCACCCTTGTTCATGCTGGGTAACAATGTATTAAATGGTTAGGTGATGGAATGACTAAGAAATTTCATTGAAAGTCAGGTATGGGATTATGTGAATGTGCTTGTGGTAAACACGGGAGTTCATAGAGGGAGGAATTGTGGTTCAGGTTGTGATTTGTGAGTCATCTAAGCTGAGTATCTTGGGAATGGTTAGCTAAAAGTGGATTGAATTATTATACTTCTTCTTAGATGTATATAGCGGAAAGTTTCCATTTAAATCATGTCACTAGGCTAATTTGGGTGTCATGAAAGTGTCGAAAATATATATTGAGAAAGATTTCATGACTAGTTTCAGTTAGGCTGATTGGCATTTGACTGTTTCTTTATAGTAAGGTCCATATTATGGCCTCAGAAGTATTTAGGATTTCACAATTAGAGGAAAAATTCCAATATTATCATTGGAAATCTTTGGATATTCTTTATATGAAATTACAATGGTGGAGAATACTATGGTTCATAATTTTCTGTTAATGTTAAAACCAATGGTGGGGAGCATGATCAGTTGGATGCTTAAAGGGATGACGATGTGATCATTTATCTATATTCTGGTTTGATTTATTTTTCAGCGCAGTGGTGTAGTACATCCAAAATTATTATTTTTTCCAGTTCAGCATTTAGCGGCGGTTTTAACCGCCACTAATGCCATATTTGGTAGCATTTAGCGGCGGTTAAAACCACCGATAGATATATTACGTTTATATTTAGCGGCGGTTTTTACCGCCGCAAAATAGGTGCATCAAACGGCATAATTTTGCGGCGGTTAAAACCTCCGCGCATAAAAAGGTGTGGCATACCCATAAAACCGCCGCTAAATGGAGAGAAACCGCCGGGAAATGAGGCATCTACGACACATATTTTAAACCGCCGTGAAATAGAAAAAACCGCCACTAAAAGATTGCCGACACCATGTTTAGCGGTTGTTTAAACCGCCGCTAAATGGGAAAAAAACTGCCGCTAAGGGCTGCTTTTGTTGTAGTGACAGAAGTAGAATTTCACGAAGGATGATGCATGCAGAGATAGAAGTAGAGCTCTGTTTTCGCGATGAATCTTGTGTATGATAAGGGAGGGCCCCCTGTAATTATAGGCATGGTCCCCTACCAAGTCCATCCTCTACCGCGAACTATCCACATTTCAAAACCACTCTACATCAGAATTGTCTCCTACTCATTCTGATCGGACACCATTCCAATGGGGGGTATTTGTAGGGTCCTAAAAAATATACAATGGAGAATGATAATCCCATTATATTTGAGAGAGGATCCTACCCAATTTCCCTAGATTAATTGGCAAAAAATGTAGAAAACACCAATGAAAATGGAAAAGGATCGACCGGTCCGCCTACCTGTCCAATAATGATGGTATATAGCCGGTTTAGCAATCTGCCTCCCCCATGGATAGCTGTCATTCGTGGAACAGAGGCAGGAACCCTCCTCGAGTGCAAAGCAGGATTGGCACCAGGACATTCCACCATCACAAACCACCCTATACACAAACCGCGGCAACCGTCCTGGACCATGACGCCATCGTTTGCAAGATAGAGGCGGAGCCCAGCACGACTGCAAAGCACTCCCTGACCTAGTTTGGTTCACGGAGAATGTGCATTCAATACCCCCCATGAAGCAGATTGACCATGTCATTCGTAAAATGGGCTTTTTTCATGGGTATCAACAAAAGGTGCTCCATGACCCCAAATACATCTCATTCCCCACTCTATAAAAGTACATTGAGGGGGAGAAGAGATTGATGGATCAGATTCGGGTGGAAGGATTTTGAAGGAAGGAGATTAGAATTTCTCTAACAGTGATGTTCCAATTTTAGAACCATAACAGGTGTGATACTGGAAACGAATTAATAAGGAACCAAAAATGCATAACAAATTTGTGAACCACGAACTGAAAATAAAAAAATATAAGCTCGTGAGCCATGCCCACTTTGGGGATGTACTTCATATGGAGAAGGGATTCTATGCCCCTCTTTCGATCTGATGCACCACGTAGCACCCTCCTACACGGGCGAATCCTGGACTGATGAACCCCCAATCGGAGACTCCCCTGGCCATCATTGCTCCCACGGACCCCACCGAGTACCATCCTGGTGGGCGGGCCGAACTCGAAGCCGCATACCACCATGGTACGCAGGATCCCTATAAGTTTGCGGACCACCCTGGTACGCGGATGGCCTCTCCAGTCACGTAGCACCCCCTTATGTGATGGGAGCCACTCCTCATACACACATGTGGCCTTCCAACTACTTCGATGTTCCCATTTCCCAATTCAGATAAAATCCTTCCAATCTAGCAAGATCCTTCATAATCCCTTCAGTGGTCTATTCATCAGCCCCAATCCAAGGCCTATACCGAAGCCACCAGATCAGCATGATTCAATCCCAGACGTATCATCATGCTACATTGAGTTCACATACCTATGTTAGGCGAGGGAAAAGGGGTTTCTTCGGCCCTTGAGTAGGTTACCAATAAACTCTTGGGTTTATATACCCATGTTAGTGCAGGGTCTAAGCCCGGGGAGTCCCCATTATTTCTCTCCACTTTCCAGAAGTAGGGGACCCTGCTAGTGTTTCCCTTCGATGCCAGCAGTGAGTAATTCTCCCTTCTTCTATGAGTGATAGGTCAGCCTCTTTGGTGTATGTCCTTAGCCCTTCTTGCAAGAGGTAGCACCCATGCACCTCCATACTTCCCTGGTGCAAAGAACCCTTAGGGGAGATAGACAAAGTGGTATCTGTTCTATCTCCATCTGGGATTTTTCACCATCAGGACTCCATTTTGGAGTAAGTGCCAATCTCCATTACCCTGGGCCACCCCATGCGTAATTACCACTCTTCATCCCATAGACACACCTTTCGCGACATGATAGTCAGGTCTCTGCTGCCTCTTATTTTTCAAACTGATCATGACTCACGTGGGCTTAGAGTAAGCACCGTCCCTGACACCACCTCTTGAGAACTATGAGGACTTTGATCCATGTCAACGCATGGTATGTAGGAATCCTCCACGAGGTTCATGCCCATTACCCATTGGACCCCTGGTCCATCTTCACGTTGGTTCTCTGACACCACCTCCTACGAAGGATGAGGACTTTTATCCATGTCAAGGCATGGTACATAGGAAGCCTCCATGTGGTTCAAGCCCACCATCGGTTCGTTCCATACCCTTTACATCGGTTCACCAACTCAATGGGCGGCCCTAGAGTGTAAGACCCATCCACCATCTCATCGGGCCACCTCAGAGTGTAATCCCCGATCCTTCGTCCCACATGATGTTAAACTACATTAATGAACTACGTGGACTCTGATTCTTCTCACAAGGATACGTATGAAGCCCATATCACAGGTTCGATCCAAATTCTCAAGTCATTATTTGTCTCCCATGGATGACAATAAACTCTAGAGAACCCAGTTATAAGGCTTCAAACCAGTGCCGTATCGATGAGTCTAAACTCCCCGGAGTCATTAATCCAATGATGGATGGTAAACCTCGGGCCTAAATGATTTCGTATCCCTACATTCAGCTGACCATTTTAAACCAGGAGTAATCTACGGATACTATTCATGGGTTTATACCAAGTATTATCAAACATATGATTATGTCTCAAATATATAAGAGAGTCTCGGAACCAGCAAAAATCTCCCCACCCCTAAATTGGTTCGATGAGCCCGACTTCTCATCCTCTCGACCAATGTGAGTTATGGTGCGTTACTGGCCAAATCACCCAACAGATGCCTACCTTTGGAAAGTAGGTTCATGTATCATTGGATATGGAACCGTTGGATGTTTCAAAACGAAGACCAATATACTCGATTCAAGCTGTTGAGTGGAGTTCATCCCTCCATGAGATCCATAGTCGGGCGCATCAATCAACTCCATCCGATTTTTTGTGAAACAGTGGTCCACCTCTTGGAACTCCAGAGTTCTCTGTCTCCTATAAGAATAATACTTTTGTCTCCTCTGTGCAGTCTTCATCAACTCCTAGATGATATTCAACTTCTTAGTGGTAGCCCATACCAACTCTGGACCCATTATTACTGACTACCCTGGGACTATCCAGCAGAGAGGTGATCTAGATGGTCGATCATACAAGGCCTCAAATTGTTCCATACTAATGGGTGAGTGCTAAC
Organism: Viscum album; assembly: GCA_963277665.1. Lineage (NCBI taxonomy): Eukaryota > Viridiplantae > Streptophyta > Magnoliopsida > Santalales > Viscaceae > Viscum > Viscum album. The sequence continues at coordinate 1,179,451,329 of OY728142.1, read as the reverse complement.
TGTTGTTGTATGCATACTCCAACAAGGTAAAGGGATCCTCCCAACTGAGGAAAAAATGAAGGATGTAAGCACGAATCATGTCCTACTTTGTCTGAATAGTTCTCTCCATCTGATCATCATTATGTGCATGAAAGGTGGTGCTCAAACATTGATGAGTCCCTAATTCATCCTATAATCCCTTCCAAAACCGAGATGTAAAATGTTTTTCACAGTCAGAGAAGATCATCTATGTCACCCCATGAAGTCATTCAAACTTCTATAACTAAAGGCATCCTAGGCCTTCTACTGATCACTACTCTCATATGGGTAGGATGTTGGCCAACTTGTTGAGTCATTAAAAGATCACCCAGATGGAATCATGTCCCATGGACATACATGGAAGCCCTGTCAAAATGTCCATGGAGATACCGTCAAACTTCCTCTCCAGTACCTCTAGTGTCTATGCTAATCCTACTGGAACCTGACGCTCATCCTTCACTTCTTGATATGTGAGGCATTGTGAATCAAACTCTACCACTACTTTCTTCATCCCTAACTACCAATGTTGTCACTAGAGTTCATAGTACATCTTCACCACACTAGGATTTATCACTAGAGGGGATGTATGGAACTCCTTCAAACACTCCTCCCGTAGCACCACCGGTACCATAATGCGTCCTCTGAAGAGGATAAAATTCTCTCAGCATTCAAAATATCACTTAGGTGCATGTCAGAAGGTTATCTGAGCACGTTGAGCCTCACAATCAATGTACCCAATCTATGCCTTCTGAAATCACTAAAGAAGTGGGGAGAGACAGTCATTGACTATAGGTAAGCTGCTCCATCTCTATCCACAATGTATATCTTCAAGGCAGCTAGCTGCTCTGTCACCTCACTATGCAGCTGTAAACTAGACCTCCTAATGAGTGGGTCTTCCACTACGTTTCCCAGCCCAATATTATATATTATCTCAAAGTCATAGTCCTTGATGAACTCTACCCAACGTCTTTGTCACATGTTCAAGTCATTCTGTGAAAAGAGATACCTGAGACTCTTGTGATCAGAGTAAATAGTAAACCATTCACCCATAAAATAATGTCTCCACATTTTCAAGGCGATGAAAACTGCTGCTAATTCTAGGTCATGGGTGGCGTAGTTCTTCTCATGATATCTCACCTATCGTGAACTAGAAGCAATCACTGTTCACTCCTTCATCAGGACACAACCATGTTCATTCCCTGATGCGTCGGAGTAGACTAAATACCAAATGCCCTCTTCTGGTAGCCTCAATATGGGGGATATCATTAGTATCTACCCGAGCTCTTTAAAACTCTACTGGAATCTCTTTTTACATACGACGGGATGTCCCTTCATCATCAACACTGACATGGGTGACACAACTCTTGAAAAGTTGGGTATGAATCTCTAGTAGTACCCAACCTACCCTAGTAAGCTCTGAAAATCAGTCACACTCTTGGGTGGATCCCACCAGCACAACCACTATCTTTATTGGATCCACTGCAACTCCACCCTCTACAATAACATGTTCGAGAATGTGGACCTTTTGTATCCAGACCTAGCACTTCAAGAGCTTACCATAAATATGTTGCTCTTATAGTGTATCTAGAACTATCTATAGATGATAGCCATTATCCTCCTCCTATTCTGAGTACCCCAAGTTGTTGTCAATGAATACAACTATGAAGCGATCATGGTATGGCTGGAAGATATTGTTCCTGAGTCCCATGAACAGTAATGGGGCATTGGTAACACCAAATTTCATAACCAAGAACTCATAGTGTCCATACCAACATCTGAAGGTCATCTTCTGAACATTTTCATCTCGTACCCTAAGCTGATGATAGCTTGATCTAAGGTCTATCTTAAAAAACCTTCGATCTCACTTCAGCTGATTAAAAAGATCATCAATCCACGAATGTGTATACTTGTTCCTCACACTCAACTGGATTAAGCATCGATAGTATTTCTAGTGTCTCAAACTCCCATCTGCCTTCTTGGAGAAGAAACTCGAGGCATCCCATGCAGAAACATTGGTCATTATGAACCACTTTCTCATTAAGTCCTCCAGCTGTACCCATAACTCACAACTCTCCGTGAGAGGCATACAATATGCTAATAATGATATCTGTTCCATCCCATGGTACATGTCGTTTTAAAAGTTTACCTTTCTTTGTAGAGGTCGTCCTGAAACATCATCATGAAAGACAAAGAAAAACTAGTCCCCCACTACAAGATTGCTCATACACTCAACATCAACTACTCTGAGGGTAAGGCTAGTCAACTGTTGAGTGATCTACTGCACCCTCTTCTACGAACGATAATCGTCTGCTGAAATGGATCCCTTTACACTACTGAAAGAAACCCTAGACCTATTATCATGGAAACAACTCACTTTGTGCCAAAATCAGTCAATTTGATCATGGAATATAGATAACCAGTCCATTCACAAGATGGCATCGTAAGGCCTCGATGCCACAACTAGATGATCCCTGCCGAATCTATCACCAACAAGAGTAAGATCACACTACCAGCACAAGTTTGTAATAATTTAATCCCCAACCGTATGAGTCTCTAGTAGTAAGGATCGATCCAACGGCTCCATCAGAATCTCCATGCTCTGAATGAAGGTCATGGCAATAAAGGAGTGACTAACTGCTCTATCTATTAGTACTACAGCATGGGTGGAGTAGACACAGATCATACCTCGAATAATCTCTGGAGAACTGTGTTCATAGGCCTTAGCTACCTGAAGATGGGTTGATCCGTGTACACCTTCTCCCTGGGGTCGGTGTGGACCACCTGGAGGTGGTGGAAGAAGAACCTCGAATCGTCGTCCACTCCCTGTTGCACGACCATCTCCTATGCCACATCCACTTTCTACTTGTTAACCTCCTTGATCGAACCTATACCATGGCCTAGGAGGTCCCTCGACCATATTCAAGTCATCTGTATGGAGGGTCGGGTAGTCATGAGCCATGTGACCCAACCATCCACATGAGTATCACAACCTGCTAATCATATGTCCTCCTTTATCCCATGAGCCCCTCACCAAGGACCCTATATCCTGAGTTCACCCACTAATAGTTATAGTACACTTGGGCCCCTAGATAACTCACCTACTATATATTGTTGAGGAATCCGCTACCTAACATTTAGTGGTTTCTCTCGCTATTGGTGCCTACTCAGCTAGGATGCTCTCCACCCAAAGCGCTCTCTCTAGCTCCACATCATACATCAAAATGCTGAGTGATGTCATCGATGATCTGATATCCCGTCAGAGACCCTAGTCAATGTTCCGAGCCATGAAGTAAGGTTTTCTTACCATGTCGGTGTAGTAGCAGGAGAGATTAGTGAACCTCTTTGAGTACTGGTCCACGGCCATGTTTCCCTGTTGTAAGTGCATTAGCTCATGTATACGCACTGAGCATAGGGTCACTAAGAAAAAATCTGCCCTAAAAATTTCCTCAATGTCTTCCTAGTTGATGGTCTCCTCATTATGTATTTCGAGTGTCAAACTCCACTATCTCCCAGCTGATCCGTAGAAGAGTCTAGAAGCTAGGATCACCATCAGATCAGCTTCAGTATTAACTAAGTGAAAAACTATGACCTAGACCTCCATCCAGTTCCCAGCTACCTTCAAATCTGTCATTCCTTTGATCCTCAGAGGCCTATTCTACTAAAAATCATGAAACAAACTCAGTTGGCATGCATCCTCTACTAGTGGGGATGGTGGAATCTACTTCCCAATAGGTTGTGGTGCTATTGGTGCACCACTCGATGGTACTATCGCCATAAGAGGGCCCTACACCGATGCTTCATTACTCAGTTGGCCATCATCATGTACATTCTCTGGAAAACAATATGGAAATTTGTGTGGTGGAATCCTGAAATAAAATAGGTGTTCCATGGTCAATAAGATAAACCTGGTGAGATGAATCAAGAGATCAAAACTAAAACACTTCCAAAACACACACAATCAGTTTTCTCGTGCACTGATTCAGAAATAAGAATTCAAGGTCCTAGAGTATGGATACGTTGGCTACTGCACCAAAAATGGATTCCCAATACTGAAAACCACACTAATATCACTTAATAACATTTCTATATTGAAAAGATCAGAGTCTTAGTTCTTTGGTGTAACTGACTCCTCTGATACCACTTTTTCACAACCTGTCGCCAGGGGCCCGTGCCGTGACTACCCCAAGCCTTCCTTCCATATTCTAGGGCTGGAGACTAGCAATGGAATGGTGTCTCCCTATAATGGTAAGGAATTATTGTTTAACCTATACATACAGACAGTACAAGAACACAACAAGAAGCAACCACGAAGTAATCTACTATAGTAAAATGTCTATTGAATGAAAAGGGGATAGAATACAAGCCCTACTGAAAAGTACAAGTACAAATGAAACTGGAAACAACTCCTAGAATGTCAATCAAGGATCTTACATGATGTTTAGGGATTGTTCATGATTTGTAGTTACTATGACATGCCACGTCAAATGGTCCACCTCTTAGCACCATCTAGTCCTCGCTCCCTTAGCCTCGATCGACTCTATTCATCGTCTGTATAAGACAGAGTAAGGTGCAGGCGATGCCCATGAAGGAGTGTGTATAACAATACTCAGTATGGACCTCAAGAGCCCCGAATGTCTCCCAGAGTTCCCAAAACAAAAAACCACAAAGACATACCTCAATCACAAATCTTGAAGAAATAGGTATCAACTCTACTTAGGTATATTCCCATACATATACCTATGTTATTTAAATATACTCATCTCATATTATTAGGAAACATAAGGCTCCAACTTTTAATCCATTTTCACAACTGATCCATCAGGGAAGAATACCAGAAAGGTATCACCACGAAGGTAACACCATGAAGGTAAAAGAATCACAAGGTAACACCATGAAGGTAACAGATTCATCTCACACGTGGTATATAACATAAGTACAGAAGTACCGATGATTAGTTGTAAAACCAGACCATCTTATTCTGTCAACAGGCTCTGTTGCTGACCCACACAGGATCAATAGATATTCTCCCACATAGGATCACTAGGTGATGACCCACATTTGATTGATATATAATAAACCACATAGGATCGCTATGTGCTGACCAACATAAGATCGATAGATTCTAGCCCACATAAGATCTATGTTCTTTCTTCATGTTACAACCAGCCACAAGATTCCCCCATGATGCACTCTTTATTTAATGAGGATCTGCTCCTCAATGAATCTATCATATCTCAACAACCACAAATTTCCATGAAAAAGTATCCTAGAGGATCACCATGTTTCAAGGGTTCTAACGTGACACACAATGCATCAATCAGACGACTGGTCTGTGACTTATAAGCGTTTTAGTACCGAGGTCCCAGTTCGATTTGAGTTTCATACCACCCGGTCGTACTCCAACTTTATACATAACTGAAGTGGAGTATACTAAATGGAATGTCTTACTCCAAGGATCCCAGCTTTATAGAAATTTAGTCAAATTAACACACATTTCACATGTGATGACTCATTTAATGAAACTCAGCCTGAAAGGGTCCGAGTTCGGTCTGACCTAGTCCAACCTGGTCACGACTGACCCAACCCGGTTAGGGTTAACCCTATGCAGTTCGGGTCTTACCCTGCCAGACCCGAACCGGCATGGTCCAGCCTGGTTGGGCTGGGTTGCATTGGCCTCTGCCATATGGGCCGCGGACCTACCTGGCCCGCCTGGGCGGTGGGGCCTGATGGGTTGGCGTGACCCGACTTACTAGAGCAGGGCCCACCCAAGCTGGCATGAGGGGGGAGCATTCAGAGTCGAAATACTGGTGCCATTGGGTGACTGCTAGTCACCTATGAGTCCTGTAGGGGGAAGGCCCTAGCCTTTTTCCATGGCTTACGTGTCATATATGTCTTCAGTAGCGGGCAGTGGCGCGCCGCTCACCTTCGCTCGCAGCTGGCCGACACCACAAGCCTCTGACTGCAGCTAGCCAACACCACTCACCTCTGCCCATGGCCGGCGCCGCTCGCCTCCGCCCCTGACTGGCTGACATCCCTTGCCTCTACCTGTGGCCTTCCGGTGCCAGTAGTCGTTGTCCGCCGTGACTATATGATGCAACCATCTACCTGGCGGCGTGCCTCTCTGCCTTACGTGGCCAGCCCGAGCAGACCGCCATCATCACCCATCACTTCAACGTTTGTGACTTTCTTTGTCGGCAGCGCATGATGTTGCATCTCCATCATATCTGCTTCCAACCATTTCTAGCTACCATCATCACCTCCTCTTCCTACACCGGTTGCAGACGGTCTTCCATGGGTCCCCATGTGAGCTCTGGTGGCCCGTTTCTCCATCTGAAGGTTTCAATGGACTCCTTGGAACACCCACATCATTTCTTAACCAACCATTCTGGGTTTCATCCAACCCGAATAAATTTCTCATGATGAACCCATGAAATTTCAACTGAAGATGGAGGGTCCAGGCCTTATTCATTTGGCACACACCCTCGACATTAGCTCGATAGAAAGAGGGTAATATAATTATTGAAGAACACTTTTAATTTGACAAGAAATAAAACCTAAATCAAGATCATTGGAGAATGCCCACGTTTGAGGAAGAGTCAATGTTCGTCAGTTCGTGATTTGGGGGCGCTCGTCACCGCCTGCTAAAACTGTTTCCATCCTCTAAGTGGTGGATGTCGTGGTACTTTTAAAGAGCTTCGTCACTTGGTGAAGCCATTCAATACTCTACCCTGAGCTCTATATAAATTGAAGAAGGGGGAGGTGAGTAACACCATTGGGAATTTATTATTTTCATTTAATGAATGAACCACCCAAATTTAAATGGTAGAGTTACAAAGATTGAGGAGTCAAACCAATTAATGACTTGACATGTCATTGGTCCCACCACCGTTGATTTTCCATTGGAGGAAAAGAAAAAATGAAATAAAATAACTTTTTTATTTTATTACTATATTAAATGTCCAAAATCTATCCTTTTCTCCCAACCTAATGAGGTTGAAGTGAGTCCTTTATTAATAGAATCTCGTCGCTACGGATTCAAAAGTGCTCTCAAATTTTTAATCTAAGCACTGGTTAATATTTTTAGAAATCACAACTCTCTCATTTACTAAACATACCTTAGAAAATGTTTAGAAATTCATTTTGGGCACACCAGGCCTTAGAATCACATGTCGTCAATTTTCACAGACTTGTAATAATTACATATAATTAATAAAATTACATGGAAAACCGGGTCTTTACATTTTAATTAAAAAAATCCATATAAATTAATAATAAAAATAAATTATATTTTAAATAGGTTTATAAGTTTAATAGGATAATATTTTTATCGATTAATCAAATTAATACCATCTTAATTAATTTAACATTTAAAATGTGTATAAAAATTAGAAAAAGTGTGGATGTTATTACTTTTAAAACATGTAGTGCTGTCTTATTGATGGGATTATTTTTAAATTAATTTCAGCCAATTCTATTATTTGAATTTTGGAAAATGGATAAAATATTTTGAATCATCATTATTTTAATTTTCTAATAAGGTAAAATTATATTTTTATGAAAACGATTTATGAAAGTGGTAAAAATTAATTACAATGATTTAGGTAAATTTTATACTGTCTAAATACTGATCCTTAAAATTCATAACCAAAAATACTTATACCCATGTCCAAAACCCAATGGATGGCCATTAATCGTCCTTTATCATTATTTTTTTTGAGTTTTTTTGATTGGTATGATTTTGGTTGTTATAAACATGGATACATCTAAATTGTTTAAAAAAATGGAAAGTGTTTCATTTCCCTTCTCTATAATGGAAACCATCTATCACTACTAGAAAACATATTTATACCCACACCCTTATCCCAATATTTCTTCTAAACCATTGGGATTGAGAGGTTTTCCTAACAAGTTTTTTAAAACCATTGGGATATAGTGATTTATATTAGTCTTTCCCAATGAATTTTGTAAACTGTTGGGATATAATGGTCTATAATCATGTTTCCCATTGGTTTTTTTAAATCCTTGGTAATGATTATACATACGAATGGTTATTTAAAACTATTGGGATAGTTTTCTCCCATAATATAGCTAATCCCCCACTCCCCTTTCCAAAATTGATTCATTTTTTCCTACCAAAGTGGTTCTCTCTTCCCAGCAGGTGACCAATCCTTTTCATACGATCCATCATAGTTTAAATCATTTGGATTCATTCATTTCAAATAGGTGATTGGGAGTTACATCTTCTATATATATTTATTTTGGATTTTTATATACCTTGTTTATTTTGTTTCCTCATCAACTACAATCTCTCGTAATTTAGGGTTTTTGAATATTCTTGAATGTGATATTGGCATGTTCCAAATACATTATACTATACATAGAAAATGAATTTCCCTTTTTGAACCACCACCACCATCACTAATGTTTCTAGCCATGCTACAAAATATTAATGTTTTTGGGGTACAATATTTTTTCCCATCATTCTTTCTCGCATTTATATTTTTTGTAATTTTACAATGGAAACTAATTTCATACCTCAGAATGGGAGTTCTAAAAATTAATTATTAAAATTGTTATGTAATGGATTGGTTTTTAAGATATTAATGGAAAATACATTTTCTACTAATTCTATTATATGAATTCATATATAATTAGTGAGTATGATATACAAATGTGTCAAATTGTTTTATTGGAAAAGAACTATTAGTGAAATAACACCACTTGACCTTTTGGGAATGTATTGACACACATTTTCTGATTTATGTTTTCATTTTCCACTACATTATAAAGAAAATCACTAGTTAACTTTACTTGGTTTAATAATAAAAATATTCCCTCTTATGTATTTAATTTTCACATTTTTATTTTGAAGGTTATCTATGTATTTTTGACACATGGGTCACTAGAATATCTATAAATCATGATTTCTACCAGATGGTCCCCAACTATAGTTGCACTATTTTGAAAGAATTGTGTGATGTAAATATGCTTTTTTTCGTAAAATGTGAATTAATCCTTTAAATATGAATTCAATGATTTTCATATAATTGGATGTCTGTTTCAAATGGAGTTTGGGTGAAGGGATATGTGCGAGTCACATGGGCTATGTGACTTGGGTGAGGCCTGTCTGTGAAGTGACCTATGGGATTCCCTTGAGAGAAGGGACATGTGTGAGGCACTTGATAATAATGAATGACTTTTCAAAATTAATTTCAAAGGCTTCAAAAACCACTTGAGATGGAATTAACCAAACATTGACCCATGATACACTTTACTCAATGATATAGTGAAATAATTACATTGGTACTAATGAAATCTTGTATGACTACTTCTATACATTCAATGGATTATAAAAATATTAATATTTTATATGAAGATGATTATGCATGAATCTATGAGATATTAGACAATTTTTCAACCTGAAATTTCTAATTATATTACCCACACTTCTGAAATGTATGAAGCATTTCATGAAGTACCATTTTTTTACCCTAAGGAAGAACAATTAGTAATATCTGACCACAAAGTTAGAATGATGTTCTCATCCTAATTTGGGGAATCCCTTGAAAATATTGGCATGTATTAGAGTTATATAAATATAAAACATTGGGGTATACCATAATATATATATACCCATCAATAAATCATCTTGCTGGATTTATATCATTTTCATTGAGCGCCTACATGTTTCTTATTAATGACACCAATATGGATTCCTTTTAAATAACAGACCCAATAAAATATATCATTCATCCCAAAAGTAAAAAATTATCATTTATTTAAATATATTTTTGATTGAAATTCAATTTTATTGAATTTTATTCAGTAAATGACTTATTGCAATTGTTTACAGAATTGATATAAGTTGGATGTGTGAAACTGTTAGGATATCAAAGTATTTTTATATCAATTTGGAGTGGTTTTTTGATTTTTATTTTTACAATATATTAGATAGTTCTCACTTACACTGAAGATGTTATAATTTTTTTGGAAGACCTTGTTTGGGCCTGGAATTAGTTAGCTACCATATAACCAAATGTTTTTTTTCTAACAGACTATTATGCGTGGTATCACAATGGAGTGAAATTGTAATTTCAAAATGATGATTATATAAATGAGAGGACTGGATTTGATAATTTTATATATAAAAAGTTTCAATTTATTCATAATCATGATAAAGAATGATTGTAGACAAAAGAAGACTCCCATATTATCACACATGATGCGTCCAATGAAAATGTGATGTTGAAAGGGTGAAAGAATTAAATGATGCTATGACGACTTCAGTATATCGGCAATGTTGTAAAATGAAAGGCTAGAATTTTTAATCCTATTGATTCATAGGAAAATGATTTATGGGATTTGTAATACTATAATTAATTACTTTCTTACATTGTAGAAGGGATTATACCCAAATGATGAAGATATTCCATCAAACTACTATATATCATGGATGTTAGTTGATGAACATGGAATTTATGTAAAAAAATCAATCTTTCCATAAATAATGTAGCTTAATATGGAAGGAAATTTTTTAATGAAATATATAGAATCACTCATCTATGTTTTCAGTTATGTTGGTTAAGCATGAAGTGAGTTTTTTTTCTATAAAAAATGTTTTACTAATGATAAAATATAATTTGTATCTAACTAGAACATCATGTAAATTTTCAATATTTACTAGGTTTATTTTTCTTTGAGTTTCATTTTATAATATTGAATTGAATTGAATCCAAGCCAACCAAACCAAACAAAACCGAAACAATTAAATTTTAACAAAAAAAGATAAATTGAATTTCACATATTATTCTAATTGATATGAAAATCAAAACCAATGAAATCAATGACCTAACACAAAAAATAGCTAAATTACCTAACAAAAAATATGATCCAAATGACCTTAGACAAATATTACATGTCTCATTTTTATTGATTTCTTCTTACACAGTAGTTATGCTTTTCTAATTACATTAATATTTGATTTCAAATTAAGTAAATTAAACCATATGAGGAGTAGCGAAGATAAAAGATAATGGACAACAATCGTCGAATGACTAATATGAGAATTCCTCTGATAGTGCCTATTGTAGAATTTTATTTAAAATAAATATATCAATAAAATATAATGTCTTGTGATTATTAGAATTCTAAACATTTATATTGTATCCACCAATGAGGCTCCATTTATTAGATGACCAGCCTAGTTGTGCTCCCAGTACTTCAGCTGGTGGTATGAGGGGGTGGTATGAGAGTTAGGTGGTCCAGTCAGCATACACATTTAGACCCTTCCCCTCCCACTAACATACCATCTTAGTAACATTTTGATCCTGCTATGTTGTAAGGGAAACATGGGATATTTAGGCCTCCCATGTTTTTACTACCCTTCACATCTGATCCTCCTCATTCATCTTTACCTTATCCCCTGATGACTCCAACTCTGCATCTATATTATGCAGTTGGTCATTCATCCCTCCCATCTTCATTACCATTTACTTAATTTTCTTCGGGTTTATACATTCCATCTTAGACTCCTACACAGAAATAGTCGATGCCTACCAAGCATATACTAGGACCCACACCACTGGTACATTTTGATTTTACATTAGTGGTAGCGGATCCAGAAGCGCCCATTTAGTAGACTACCATGAGTTTATTTTAGAAACTTAAAAAATATTTTTACAATAATTATTTTTCAATATAACATGTATTGATATAATATTTTTTTTCTCTCATACCATATAAATATATTGATAGGCGGTATGTCACAAACTGAATCTCGTCCCCACCACAACCGGCACCCGATCTGACCCGTGGAAAGCCCCGAAGGGCGTTCTCGATCCCCACGGTTTGGCACAAGTTCCCGAGTATCAAAAACTGAAAATTGGGAATGATTTACCCAAATTTTTGTACTTAAAACAACAAATGAATCCAAGAAATCAAATCTAGATTTTTCAAACCAAAGCATATTTTACTAAAATTGAGAACTGAATTACACAATTTTAAACAATGTTTGAACACGGTTACAAAGGTACAAACCCTAGAAAAGACAGCCTAAGATCCTCCACATGGAATGAGGCACCACCCTCAATCTAACTCCATGACACTACATCACGATGGACCGCTAAAAATCCAATCCAAAGGCATAAAACCTGTACCCAAACCTATGACATAAAATAAGCAATTGTACTTACACCCAAAGGTGTAATTAGGGTGTGAGAGAAATCCCAGTCGAATACCAACACTAAGATATTCCATGTGATAAAAATTTCATGACAAAATGCATTGCATGTTTTGTAAATAAGAAAAGCTTGTTACAATTTTCTAAAGGATGCAATAAAAAATGAAAACATTTTTCATGTGGTCTAATTTTAAAGGACTAACAATTTAAAAATAAATAAAAAAGATACTAAATTTTCCTGCCAACAATACCGTATACCGATAGTAAGTACAAAGTATCTAATGAGCACAAGTAATATGGAATAACCCCTTGGCACTAGCTAGCTGTTGGTCCCAAGTACCTCGTATCTCGGTGAGAGTAACCACAAAAAATAACTGTTCTCGTGCACGACCCACTAGTAGGGATCATACCCATAACCGAGTGGTCCCCAATAATCATCATCATAGTTTAGTTAGATTTGTAAGAGTCAACCTTGCTAAGTGAAACTGAGGCCAAACCCCACGGATTCAGTAGCATACTAGTACACGTCCACCCACCTAGATACCCGGGTTTTCCCTTTGTGCTCAAACAATTTAAACAATCCAAGATAAATATTTTTCACATGAAAATATCACTTCCACATCATACATTAACTAAACAACCCCCTGTACATCACACAAGTCACAAATCCCACTTTTCATTCAAATGCATTTTGAAATCAAACATACACGAAAATTGCCTACAACAATTTTCACATTTCTTTAACACTTCCACAAATACATTAAACAATTTTATAAAACCATTATAAGATATTAAACTCAAATAACAGCCCACACAGATGTCACATAATACCCTTGTCACCTTCACAATTCATTTTATCAATAAACTCACACGAAACATCCCACACCCGTGTTTCGCACACAAAACACAATTTAGTAAAACATTTTGGGAATTTATAAAACATTCTTAAAAATGTATGACATCTCAAATCACCACTTTACCAATCAAAAACCCACATTAGGTGAACAAAATCACCCAAAAATTACATATAAACCCTTTCCCAACTTTGTTTAAACAAATAAAACATTTTCAATTTTTATAAAAAACCCAAGAGGTATAACCGTTGTTTGCACACTAAACCCATTTCAAAACCCTCATTAAAAACCAAAATCATACCAATACCAATAAAAAACAAAACTTTCAGCCCAAAAACAATTATTAAAGCACCCCCAAGTGTTATTAAAATACATCAAATAATACCCCAGAGATACAAATGAAAAATTCACGTTTTCATAAATCACCTTTAAGAAGTACAACATGGTTTTACACCTTAAACTCATTCAAAAACCTCATTTCAAGGCCCACATGAAAATAATTAATTTACAAACTAGAATTCTCAGCCCCTTTATAGACTAATAAATCACTTTCATATGTTATAAACTAATCCCAAACATTACCCCAATAGTCACACATGAAAAGTACCTAATTTCAAGCTAAAATACAAGTAAAAATTAAATGTTTAACCAAATCCATCAAAAACAGTTTTCAAACCACACAAAACAGATTATAAACATACTTAATTAATATACCACGAAATCTAACTCATATGAAAATGGTTACACATGGAATCACATACCTTTTGAGTCGGAACCCTCAAAACATGGTGCGAAACCTTAAGGGCACCACTGTCGCACCACAAGGAATATAAATCTAGACCTAGACCACCAAAAATTGACCCAGAAGATACCAAATCAGACCTTAGGATCTAAACCCAACTTCTAGACATGAGGAACTTCAAAAAGAAGAAATAAAACTAATAGAGGATGGAAGGAACCAAGATGGAGTTCCCTTACTTGAAATATCTTGAGAAAATCGGCCCCAATCCACCAAAATATGAATCTCCAAGTACCCAAAACATGGATGGAGGTTATAAGGAGTCATATTAGGTCATTTGGGGACTGAAATTGTGGGAAAATGATGAAATTTGAAGGAGTAATGAAAGATTAATTTTACCTTGTAAAATCTGGTCGATTTGAGAAAGAGTATGAATGATTTCCCTACATCACGGCTCACCTGAGCTCCAAAATTGCAAAATCGATACTGGGGGTGATCCTCGGGCTATTGTTATTGAGATGGAGGTGGAATAACAGGAAAATAGTAGTTTAATGGATTATATATTCTAAATTTAAAAACCATATTTAAAACAGGAAATGGGGCTACGGGCAGACCCATTACCAAAATCAAAAACTCAAATCCATCATGATTTTGGAATTATATATGGTCCAAAGGGATATTGTCATTTCAATATATCACGGTATGCCAATTGGAAAGTTTAATGGGTTTAAAATAGTAAAAGTTTATGGATTTATAGAAGAAACAAAATTAGTTTTTAAATCTTGAAATAGGCTCGCGGTTTGGCCCAAATTGTCAAAACCCACCATTATCACCAAAATGAGTGGTAAACCCCCCCAAAAAATCAGGAATGGAAATTAAATGAAATATTAATATATAAAAAAGTCATGTGTGTATCAATTCTCCCCACCATAAAACTTTATGCCCTCTTAAAGCCTCATCATAGACAAAAAAACCAAACCCAACCAAAAGGCAGTAATAGACTCCTTTGCAATTCTTTTCCCCCAAAGGCCAAAACACCTCCAGTGATCAATTAAGGAAGGAATAATTCACAACCAAAACATACACCTATTTACTAAAATGATCATGAACATTTGGATTTATCCTAAAAGAAAACCCTTCAAACACATTCTGAACAAGGCTCAAGAAATTTATCTAAACAAACAAGAACATTGAATAAGGTTACACTTACCTTGATATATCTAAACCATTGGGAAATCTCCAATCCCTACTTTTACCCAAGGTAGATGTAGGTGGTTATATATCTTAGAATGAGACCACATACTTCCTAGACAATACCATGTACAAAAGTGAGTTACTGGTACAAGGATACACAAATGGGCTCCCCACAATAAGAACCAACCATCTTAACTGACCAATATGGGCCGACATAGAAAGTCCCCAAAACATAAAGAGTTGGGACAGCCGCACGGTTAGCCCATGCAGTTTGGGAAACTGTGCTCTAACCATGTGGATCCTTATACCTACATGGTTTTCTAGAGAATGGTTACTACTTAATGTTCACTCAACATGTCGAGACAAATCCAAAACCTTTCTCCCAAACCCAAAGGAAACCAATGGGGAAAATAATGTCATTGGGAGATAACATGTGGATGAGGCCCTCGACCTCTTTCAACCGAATGGGAAAAAAAGAAGAATGATGAAAACACCAAATGTTTAAACTATTCCCATCTCTCATACTAAGAATAGTTCTTTGTAAAAGGTTAAAAACTACACAGGGATTTCCATTGACTACAAGCCAGCTTCTCTCCAGGACCTATGGCTGGAGCTGGAATGATTGAAGCATCATCCGCCTCGCAGTTAGGATTTGGAAACCCCTGAATATAATTTCTTCTTCCGATGCTAAAAACAACTACACGCAATCCCATATGGGTTCACCAAGAAATAACATACTCCAGAACTAACTTTACCCTAAATTGGAAATTTACTGAAATAAGGGTTTAGAGGATGCACTCACATCACACCTTGTTTCTTTGGGTGATAAACAACGGAAATAAAGGATGCATGTAAACACCTTATTCTATAATAGAGGATGTTGAGATCTCCCAAAAGTAGAAACACTTCTAAAAAATAGACTCACAAAATATTGTACAACTTCACGTTTACAATCAAGCGTGCACACGACATCACATCACATCGTCGAACATGACCAACGCGACTGATAGAAATAATACAAGGAGGGGGCCTTACACAACACCCCCAAAAATCACAACATTCCAAAAAGAGCCCTTAAGAGCCTCTCATGGATAGATTTACCACACTCGTGGTTTAACATAAACCCCTTCTTCGAAGAGAGTACGAAAGACTTAGAGGCCCTCTTAAACACTATCCATACTAATGACCCCAGACAACTTTCACATTCGATTAATCCGGTAGCTTAAGAAACTAAGGTCTCTTTCAACCATCCACGAGCACTCTTCTACAACATGAGGATCCAAAAAACCAAGAAAGAAAATGGTGTAGACTCATTTTACAAATCTCAAAAAAATATTCCTTACATTGATCAACTGGAGGATTTTCCAATGGGAAAAAAAATCCGGGTTGCACTTCAGTTGTGCACTAAACCTTAATGGGGGAGTACCTTATCCAACGTGAGAACCCAAGGACCCAACCGAGCGGGTCCATTGGTAAAATCATGCCATTAAACAGATACAAACTCATTAATGGAACCGCCTTAAAGGTTCCCCGAAACATATATCATAGGAGACTACTAACCGGACTTTCTACCCAGCTTACCGACCAAACACAAACCCAAAACACAGTTCGAACTGGAGGGTTTCTTGGACTAAAAAAATCCCACAACATCAACATTTTCCAAAAAAAAATAATATACACCATCCAAAAAAATTCATCAAGACATCATGTTTTTCATTAAGAACATTTCTTTGAAAACCAATGGTTCAACAGTTAGTGTATCCACCAATGCTACCCCATGGGCCTCACTCATGCATGTTTCTGTGCCACACCAGGAACCCCCCTCATATTCATTATGACACTCATCCAGTAATGCCATCAACCATCCATCATCCCATATAACCCAATGCATGTGGTCTCTCATGTAAATTCCAATGGTTAAAACGAAACTTATTTCCACTTTTCAAAAACAAAACGGTCAACCAACCCATCCTTTTTCTGAAAATTGCTAAAAATGAGATCAAAATCTCAATTCACATCTTACAAAACTATTCATACATGCACAAATATTTAGAAAAGAACTCACATTCAAGTTATTCATATCAATTTGAAAACATATCATCCCATTAAAACACCATTTAATTGTTTAGAAAACTATATTGCAAACACTTTTGGAAAAAAACTTCAATATGGTTCTTGATTTCAAAAGAGGTGTAAGCACACTATTTTCCATTAGAAAATAATTCAGAAAATTTAGTTCCAACATTTCATAAATAAAGCCATTCACTCTTTATTTGAAAATCATTTCACAAAAACATTACGCTTCGTAAAACCAAGTCACTTTAAAACCGAAGTTCCATGATTTCAAAACTAAAGCACAAAACAATGCGAGAGGAAACTAGTTTCAGTGGGTGACTTGGACATATGGTTGGCAGCCATATTCCATTCACTTCACCATCATAGAGAGTGTTCTAGGGAATATCCTCAGCTCCACATGGCTTTCCAGACCCTGCGAGCTCACTGAGACTATTAACCCAACTCTCTTTTCATTTCACCTAATCATCATTAGACCAAGAAAACCAAAAGACATTGATAAATCCGGACTTCCCCTAGTGACATGAATCCCGACATGAGGTGTGGTGATCAAGCACACTACCCATAATCAGAATTTCATGTCCTGACAATCTTAACTCCAGACTATCCAGACTATTTCCAAAATAACATGACTCAAATAGGGCGAACCTCCTCTGATACCATTTTGTCACGAACCGAATCTGGTCGCCGCCAAAACCGGCACCTGACCCAACCGGTGGCATGTCCCGAAGGGCATTCCCGATCCCCATGGGCTGGCACAAGTGCTCGGGTATCAAAAACTAAAAAGTGGGAACTATATACCCAAATTTTTATACTTAAAATAAAAAATGAATCCAAGAAATCAAATATGTATTTTTCAAACCAAAACATCTTTTAATAAAATTCAGAAATGAATTACACAATTTTAAAAAATATTTGAACATAATTACAAACGTACAAACCCAAGAAAAGACAGACCAAGAACCGCTATATGGAAAGAGGCACCGCCCTAAAGCCATCTCCACGACACTGCATCATGATGGACCGGTAAAAACCCGAACCAAAGGCAAAAAACCCGTACCCAAACCTGTGACATAAAATAACCAAGTCTAATTACACCCATAGGAGTATGTAGGGTGTGAGAGAAATTCTAGTAGGATAACACCACTAAGAGATTCCAAGTGATAAAAATTTCACGACAAAAAGCATTACAAGTTTTGTAAATAAGAAATTCTTGTTACAATTTTCTAAAGGATGCTATAATAAATGAAAACAGTTTTCATGTGGTCTAATTTTATAGGACCAACAATTTTTAATAAAATTACAAAGCTACTGAATTTTCCAGACAACAATACCGTATACCGATGGTAAGTACAAAGGTTCTAATGAGCACAAGTAATAGGAAATAACCCATAGGCACTAGCTTGCTGTGGGTCCCAAGTACCTCGTATCTCGTTGGGAGTAACCACAAAAAATATCTGTTCTCGTGCACAATCCACTAGTAGGGATCATACCCATATCCTAGTGGTCCCCCATCATCATCATCATTGTTTAGTTAGAGTTTTATGCGTCAATCTTGCTAAGTGAAACTGAGGCCAAACCCCATGGATTCACTAGCATACTAGTACACGTCCACCCACCTAGATACCCGGGTTTTCCCTTTGTGCTCAAACAAGTTCAACAATCCATGAAATATAGTTTTCACATGAAAATATCACTTACAAATCACACATTAAATAAACAACCCATGTACATCACACAAGTCACAAATCCCACTTTTCATTCAAATACATTTTGAAATCAAACATACACCAAAATTGCCCACAACAAATTTCACATTTCTTTAACACTTCCACAAATAATTTAAACAATTTTATAAAACCATTATAAGATATTCAAATCATATAACAGCCCAAACAAATGTCACATAATACCCTTCTCACCTTGATAATTTATTTTATCAATAAACTCACACGAAACATCTCACACCCGTTTTTCGCACACAAAACACAATTTAGTAAAAAAATTTGGCAATTTATAAAACATTCTAAAAATGTTTGATATCTCAAATCACCACTTTACCATTAAAAAACCCATATTAGGTGACCAAAATCACCCAAACAGTACATATACACCCTTTCCCATCATTGTTTAAACAAATAAATCATTTGAAATTTTTATAAAAAAAACCCAAGAGGTATAACCGTTGTTTGCACACTAAACCCATTTCTAAACCCTCATTAAAAACCAAAATCATACAAATACCAATCAAAAACAAAACTTTCAGCCCAAAAAAAATTATTAAACCACCCCCAACTGTTATAAAAATACATCAAATAATACCACAGAGATACACATGAAAAATACACATTTTCATAAATCACCTTTAAGAAGTACAACACGGTTTTACACCTTAAACTCATTCAAAAACATCATTTCAAGGCCCACATGAAAATAATTACTTTACAAACTAGAATTCACAGCCCCTTTCTAGACTAATAAATCACTTTCATAAGTTATAAACTACACCCAAACATTACCCCAATAGTCACAAATGAAAAGTACCCAATTTCAAGCTAAAATACAACTGAAAATTAAATGTTTAACAAAATCCATCAAAAACAGTTTTCAAACCACACAAAATAGATTATAAACATACTTAATTAATAAACCAAACAATATAACTCATCACAAAATGGTTACACATGGAATCACATACTTTTGAGTCGAAACTCTCAAAACATGGTGCAAATCCTTAAGCGCACCACCGCCGCACCACAAGGAATATAAATCCCGACCTAGACCACCAAAAATTGACCCAAAAGATACCAAATCATACCTTAGGATCGACCCCCAACTTTTGGACATGATGAACTTCTCTAAAGAGGAAATAAAACTAAAAGAGCATGGAAGGAACCAAGAAGGAGTTCCCTTACTTGAAATATCTTGAAGAAATCGGCCCCATCCCACCAAAATATGAATCTCCAAGTACACAAAACTGGTATGGAGGTTCGAAGGAGTCATATAAGGTCATGTGGGGACTGAAATGGGGGTAAATGATTAAAATTGAAGGAGTTATGAAAGATTCATTTTACCTCATCAAATCTTGTCGATTTGAGAAAGAGTATTAACGATTTCCCTACTTCGTGGCACACCTGAGCTCTAAAATTGCAAAACCGATAATGGGGGTGATCCTCGGGCTACTTTATTTGAGTGGGAGGTGGAATGACAAGAAAAAAGTAAACAATGAATGAGATATTCTATATTTAAAAAACATATTTAAAACAGGAAATGGGCCTACGGGCAGGCCCATTACCTAAATCAAAAACCCAAATCCATTATGATTTTTGATTTATATGTGGTCCAAAGGGATATGGTGATTTTAATATATCTGGGTATTCCAATTGGGAAGTTGAATGGGTTTAAAATAGTAAAAATTTAAGGATTTATAGAAGAAACAAAATAAGTTTTTAAATAAGGAATTGGGCTCGCGGTTTAGACCAAATTGTCAAAACTGACCATTTTTACCAAAATGAGTGGTAAACCCCCCAACAAAATCAGGAATGGAAATTAAATGAAATATTAATATATAAAAAAGTCACGTGTGTGACACGGTAGGGGGTGGGGGTATACACACATGCATACAGTGTGGAACTTCCCCACGTCGTTGATTTGGGACTACACAATTACAATAAATTGGTCAAAAAAACATGGCAGTAATGTTGGTGTTTTTTTGCGACGCTTTGCAAATACTCTCACATAATAATTTTTACCTCGATCGTATATATAAAATTTCCAAACAAAGTCATGGATAATGGTTTGGCATAGATATGGGTAAAAAATATGTTTTATGTAATGAAATTATTTTTATACTTATATGAATTAATATTTTGGTGTCATCTTTGGTTTAATTTCACTGATGGTGAGGGTTCAAGACCAACACGTATAAAGGAGTTAGGTGAGCTTTGAAGAGCCTGTTATAAGGAGTTAAATATTTCATGGTTTACTAATGTTTTTACAGTGTTATAGATGGTACCTTTCACAAATTATTTTTTGACAGAACAATATCGAAAAATGATTACTCATTGGACAACCTTCATGTTTATGGTATTAATCACATTTGAAGTATTTTAATAAACATTTTCATGTTTTTCATTAATAATATCTTTTTTATTATTGAATTATATTAAATAATCATCCAGAAAAAATAAAAAAACATTGATGAAAGAAAATGCATCTACGCTTTGGTACATACTACGATGTTAGATCATGAGAGGATGTAGGTACGACAGTGGTTTATAATTTTTCTTTAGAATGAGCGCTTTCTATAGTTTACTTCATAATTTATTTGATTTCTAAAGATATAGTATAAATTAAATTATAAAATTAATTTTTGGAAAATGATTTTTATTTATGGTTTATTACATTCAATTTCGTTGTAGTAGTAGGTATTGAATATTGAAGGATGTGTGCCTCGAGCAAAACTATTTTTCTACAACAGACGAAAAAAATATGGAAGTGTGGTTAATGAACTAACACACAGTAGCATATTATAAGTTTTTCTTTGTTGATTCCAAATTTTAATATCTACTTTTTAACATAATAATCAATTTGTATTTGTTAAATTATGATTTAAAGGCCCTTGATGCCCAGTAACCTGTCAATTTTGGGCCAAATGAACACTTACATCAGGAGTTGTGAGATGAGAACCCTAGAAGAGTATGTTGCTATCTTGGGAAGTGTATAGTCCCAATAAGGTATTTTCCCTCTTAAGGTAATAGTTTTTGTGCCATCGATTATGAATAAGTTAAGGCACATGCATAAAAAACTGAAAAATGGACACATAGGTGGAAGAACCGACTAGTAGGGAAAACAATGAATTTATTAAATTGATGAATGTTTTATGTCCAATGCATCCAGTAGATGTCATCAAAACTAGTAATAAATATATTTCATTGATTAATTCAATATATAGTACACCTGATGGCAGTTCAAGTGATGTTCGGGACGATGTCATTCCTGGTGATGATGATGCCATGTAAGAGGTTAAGGATAAGGATGATCCCGAGTCCGAGGCTGAGGAAGAGGTCAATGTCGAGTGAGAGGTTGAGGATGAGGCAATGGATTACGGTGAGGATGAGGCTAAGGATGAGGCTAAGGAGGAGGATAGGGGGATGGGATGGGGACAAGGATGAGGTTGATGATGACAATAGTGACAGTGACAATGATGTTGATAAGAGACAAATTGATATGTTACATTTTTTTACTGATATTACTGAAATTTGTTGTTTGTTGGCATGTTGTGACTAAATATATGAAATATTAGGTTGGTCACATTATGCATGACTCTAGTATCCTAAATACTATATAGTTTTAATCGTAGTACCTTTTACTAATGTATTGTCATTTGTTTTGATATATTAATTAGGTTATTTGGAATTTTATAAAATGATTCAACATTCAAAGGATTCATTAGGTCAATCGTCATACATGTATATTTATTTATTTATCTATAAATAATATAACATGTCTTGATATGGAGGTCTAGATTCTATGAATTATCTTTTTACATGGTATCAAATATATTTTACAATTATCTTTTTACATGCACTCAAACTATTAGCCTAAGAAGTTAAGATTATTCGTTGTCCTCATACCACTTCTTAGTCATATTTCTATGATTCATTGTATTTTGATGCTTTACATTATGGGACAACATTTTTAATCTATTCTAATACATAGGTCATGTTGTACTTGAAAGTATCAAATTATACATTTATCTATATTTATTAACATGGATGAGTATTTTGATTGGGGGATTTAAAATTGATTTTTAAAATCCATATTTTATAAAAAAAATTGCAAGACAACTATAATCTACACAAATCTATAAGGAAAACCAACCCCTCTAGAGAAAATAATGATTTCCTCATTTATTGGACATCCATGGAAATGGATAAATAAATTGAGCAATCGATCTTGCACCTATTAAAATTTTAACTAGCAACCTAACTATACAAACATGCTCTTGTCATCATATTATGTTTCCATCAATATACCTAGCTCAATAAAAAAACTCCATCAGTTTATAATTTTAAAAATGATGATCAACCAACCAATATTAGTTAACCATAAACTGCTACACTAATAGACATAACTATTATCCTACCTAGATAAACTTATAATCACTTTAGAGAGAGCCACATTATCATCCCACACTAGCATCACTACTATCACTGTATCACCCCATGTTTTTCTAAAAATTAATTGAAACGAATGGAACTTTTTTTAAGTATATATTTTTAACTAGGAATAAAAACATAACTTTTTTAATTATATGTTTTTAATTTCAAGAAATTGTCATCTACAATTGTGTTCAGTATCTTATTTGGAGAATATTAAGACCAACATGTTTATTTAGTGTATGGTAACATACCATTATGAATAGTAATGTGAATATTAACATGAACCTAATGAATAGTAAATTTTATTAATTTTTTATTTTTGAAATGCTTTATGATAATAACATCATGGTTAATTTTTCATAGTAATATAGAAGTAGTTAAAGAGTTAGAATTATTAATTTGGAAATTAAGTATGATTTTATTTAAAAATTAAATTAATAATAATTAAAAAATTATTTTCCAAAAATTGACTTTATTTATGAATTCTAAACATCGAAAAATGTTTAGGGTAAATTTTTGGTTTGTTTCTGAAATTCATGATTTTTTTTGTGAATAGTGAAATACGATAAAATAACCTATAATAAAATTATCAGAAAAATACTCTATTTATGACATCATAAGTGATTCAAGCCACTTGGTTCGAACTAAAATTCCATTATTACTATTTGAGGTCACATGAACTAAGAATTTTCATAATCATGGGAAAAAAATATTATAATAAGGATTAAAATAATGAAAAATACCCCCTCTCCTCCACAATAAATACCACCCTCACTCCTCTCTTTTTCCCACACCTCTCTATCCTTGATCCATGACTATGTTATGCCCAATAATCTTCCAAAGGCTCTTCCTCGGGAGCTAGATTTTCTGGTATCACCGAAAGACCAAAACCAAATCCCTTAAGAAGGATCTCAATGAGAAGAGATCAATAGGTAAACATCCTCTTTTATTTTATTTCCTTTATTTCATTTTATGTTATTCTTTTCCTTTACCTTTGGATTATGTTGGGATATTTCATTACATATCCCTCTTTACTGTCCATATTATGTATGATAGATAATATATTCCTTTTCTCTAATCAAGCAATTTTTTTATGAAATTTTAAGAGACTACGGTAGGCTGCTGAATTTTCATTAGAAATTTCTCATGTTTTCTTTTATTTCATGATTCCTTTTTCTTCTTTCCTCACCCCCTCTTATCATAGATGCATGAAATATCCAGAATAATTTATATTATGTATTTTATCATGTTCATGGTAAATTCTTCATCATTGTTCTTCTCCTCTACCACTTATTCAAAGAATTAAAAACATAGTCCATGATGTATCGAACTACCGACATTGTGGACGATGTGATTTCACTTTTCTTTAAATAAATCAAGTTTGGTCGTAAAACCATTTTTATGGTTGAAACATGTTATAATATATATATTATATATCATAAATGGTTCTAGAATTTGTTTTAACATGTGGTTTTAATTGATAAAATGAAATGAGTTCGTTATTATCAAAGGACCACTAAAATGTTCTAAACAGACATCATTAATGATTTAACTTATGAATCATCCTCATGAAAGAATTAAACATGATAAATGGTATAATTTATGTTACTAGATATTTGTAAATACTGCTCCATTCCAATTCTTGAGTTTCACTTCCAATCAACAAGAACGTCCATCATGAACCAAACATGGGATTCATGTAAAGAACTCACCCAAAAACAGTGCAAGAGGAAAAATACTAACAATTAAAGGGTGAAATGATATTATTAAATGATCATATAAGATGTTATAAACATTAACATGTTTCTTTAAAATATTAATAACACTCTTTTAACAATTTTACAGGATGATTAAACAAGTTTGAGGTATGACAAACCCGAGGTAGGTGAATTCTTAACCCGATTTCCATTATTTGGGTAAACCTTTTACTTCATTATTTATGTGATATTTAAATTGTTTGTGTGATGGGTTCTATTTATATCATTTTTTATTATGTGTATTTACAGTATATATACAATCTAAATCCACTCTATTAATTCTCTCTTCAATTGTATGATATTTATAAGGGGTTTTTCTTTTAAAATCCTCTTTTCAAATTTGGCTTTACAAAATTAAAAAGTAATGTTTTTATCGAATTAATCATGTTGTTTGATTATGTTTTGATTCATGGGAATTATTTATGATGATATATGGGACCTATATCTCCCTCCAATTCATTGGGTATGAGTATGTTGGAGGTCGGCCATATGGTTACTCCAAGTGTAACTGCGATGGTTACACAAAGTAAGGTAGTTGTGAGGGTTACAGATTATATGGTAGCCATGAATGGTTACAAGATTATGTATGTAATGCCCCAAGATACCATTATTATTATTATTATATTCTCATGTTTTCATAAGATCTTGTGTAAATCTCATGTTACAGAATGTATGTATATATGTGTGACAAGAATTTCTTTTGAAAATGCATTCAAACGTTACAAGTATTCATGGACTAATGTGATCTTTCATTCATTCCCATCACTTACTGAGATTTTGTGTTCATACAAAGTTTCTAGGTGATTTTCATAGTTTAATGGATGTGTATGACAAGGAATAAAGCCATGTAAAATGTCGAATAATTCTCAAGGAGTATAGTTTTATGTTTTAATGTTTTATATATTAAAAAAATTGAAACTGTTTTTATGGTATCCACTCTGTAATAATGTGTAATATTATTAATGTGTTGTCCTAATTATCTATTTCTATGAACATGAAATGATATTCAATGTAAAAATAAGTGTTTTATTAACCAAATTCAATATTATGTATGTAATAGGGTTGGGTCCTTGTTGTTGGTATCAGAGGATGGTTTAGATAACATTAGAGGTTAGGGTGATATTAATAGAATAAAAAACTGATTTTCAATCTATGTTTAATTTGAAATGTTTTAGCATTTAAATATTACCATGCTTCTTCATCTAAGAAATTTTTGTTCAGAATGGTTGTTTGGATAAGGAACATGGATGCTGAAGAGGAGAGGCACCGTCAAAATGACATCCTTCCGGAACTACAGCTCGGAATGGTAGGGATTTGAACCATGAAGTTTGTGACAGTAATGGAACAACTAACGCAGATAATAAATGGTGGTGGAATCCTTTCAAGAAAACCAATAGAGGTATCACAACCGAACATGACAGTAGTGGAACATTTTATGAGACAACATCCTTCTGCATTCAATGGATCTTCTGACCCAGTAGTAGCTGAAGGATGGATCAAAGCCCATGAAATGATATGTGTTGTTATGGGATGTTCATAAAATCAAAAGTTAAGTCTTCATGTTTGCTGTTTTGAAGGGGAAGTTGATCAGTGGGGGTAAATGTTAAGGAATATCAGGGGTAGAGATGATTTTTATTCCCTAGAGTGGGATGGATTTAAATGTGTGGTCATTGAAAAATATTTTCATAAGGTGGTGCGCCATATGATGGAGAAGCAATTTCCTGAATTGAAACAGAAGGAGGAAGATTTAGTGGCAGTGTATGAAGCGAACATCACTCAACTAGCTAGGTATTCCCCAAATCTTATTCTGGATCTTGATATAAAAATAAACAACTTTTACTCAAGATTGATGCAAAGGTATCAAAGGTCGTTGGCCTCCCATGAATTCAATAGTTATGAAAAACAAATCTGATGTGATGAGAGGGTAGATATGGAATTTTCTGATGATCACATGCATTTTGGAAACAAAGAAAAGAAGTGTTCAAGTTTACAATCAATTTGTAAGAATCAAAAAAAGAAATATGATTGAATGAAAATCCAATTTCCAATTTGTGAAATGTGTGGCAAGAAACACACTGGGGAATGTGTGAGCCAAAATGGGAAGTGTTTTAAATGTGGTATGTTTGGACATATGGATCAAGATTGCAATGAAAATGATCCTAAGACTTATCTTGATAACAAAACAATATATTGTTTTAAATATGGTGAGATAGGTTATTATGCAAATGCCTTCCCAAAGAGAGATCAAAATTATGCAATGAAGCCAGACTACAAGAAGAAATTTTTAGTGAGATCGTTTGCGACTACGTCAGCAGATGTCAGGCCATCCATTGATGTTGTATCAGGTACTTTGTTTGTTCAATCAAATTTTGCTAATGTTTTATTTGATATGGGGTCTAAACATTCATTTATATCTGTGAAAATTCCTAGTAAATTGGAAATATCACCTCATCAAATGAGACATGAACTTTTTGTTAAAACACAATGGGAAATGTAATATCAAAGTGGAATTATAAGAATCATTCTATTCTGTTCTGTGAAAATACATTACCTACAAACATTGCTATTTTACCACTAGTAAAGTTTGATGTTATTCTATGAATGGATTGGCATTTTGATTATCATTATAAGATTGACTGTAGAGAAAAAGAAGTTGTTTTTTAAAAATAGTTTCTGTTTGTATACAAGAATGAACCCATTTAATTGATAACATATCAGGAAGCTGAGAACTATTGAAATATGGAAATGAAAATTATCTTTCTCATATTGTTGAAAACAAGGGATCTATTCAAATTAATTATGTTCCAGTGGTAAATTAATACCTTGCTATTTTTTCAGATGAGTCACCCGGTGTCATACCTGATCGAGAAACTGAATTTACAATTGACATAGTTTCTGATGCTAATAAAATTTTAAAAACCACTTATCATATGGCTCCAATAGAATATCATGAATTGAAAAATCAGTTGCAGGATTTTCTTTACAATGGATTCATTCATCCTAGCACTTCACCATGGGGATCCCCTGTTTTGTTTATTAAAAAGAACAATGATTCCATGAATATTTTCATTGATTATAGATCTTTAAATATCATCAATGTTAAAAACAAGTATTATTTTCCACATATCTATGACTTGTTTTATCAGCTCCAGGGAGCTCAGTACTTTTCCATGATTGACATGAGAATCTGATACCATCAGTTGAAGGTGAAGGAGGATGTCATCTCGAAAACAGCCTTTTGTACTAGATATACGCATTATGAATTTGTTGTTATACTATTTGGATTAACAAATTCACCTACTGTATTCATGAATCTTATAAATAATGTATTTCACGAGTTATTGGATATGTTTGTGGTTGTATTTATGGATGACATTCTAGTATTTTCTAAAAATAAAGAGGAGAATGAAAAACATCTAACTGTTTCTTTACAAACATTAAATGAAAAGAAACTATATGGAAAATTCAGAAAGTGTGATTTTTAGTTGAAACATATTTATACTCTAGGGAACATTGTAAATATGGATGTAATAACAGTTGATCCAGCCAAAAATAAGTTTTTGATGAATGTCTAAGAACCACAAATGTTACAGAGACTCGTAGTTTTCTTGGGTAAGTAGGATATTACCAATGGTTTGTTATGAACTTTTCATGGATATATATCCTGATAACTCTGTTAACATGAAAATGGGATAAATTTTTTTGGACAGAAGAATGTGATGTTTGATTTCAGGAACTGATGAAGAGGTTGGTGAACGCTCTAGTTTTGGCCTCACCATCCCAAAATGGTGAGTTTGTCTTCTACAATGATTCTTTTTTGAAGTTAATTGGTTGGGTATTTATGGATAATGGTTATGTAAATTCCTATACTTTGAGACACCTTATACATCATGAGCAAAATTATCCCACACATGATTTGCCATTGGCAGTTGTGGTTTTTTTTTTAAAAATTTGGAGGAATCATTTATATGGAACCAAATGTAAAATATATACTGACCATAAAAGTTTTAAGTATATATTCACCCGAAATAAATTAAACTTGAGGAAAAGAAGATGGCAAGAACTGATAAAATATTGTATCTCCACGATCAATTACCATATTAGAAATGTAAAAAATGTGGTGGATTATGTATGTCTGAAACATCATTCATCATTAACAATGCTAGGTTTGGAAAATGATCCCTTGATTAATGATGCGATTAATTTAGGCATAGAAGTTTTTGGGGAAGGAAAGACATCTATTTTGTTTCAGGCTTCAGTGCAGTCTTCGTTGATTGATGGAATTAAGCGAGCATAGAAGGAAGACCATGAGGTACAGAAAAATGTAGAATTGGTAAAAATGCATAATTTTCTAGAATTTAATGTTGATAAATATTGTAAAATAATATTTGGAAAAATATTGTGTGTGCCTTGTGATTCTTATTTAAAGCAAGAATTGTTTTTTGAAGCTTATAGTTCTACATTTTTAGTTTATCCTGGTAGTACTAAGATCTATAGAGTCCTTCAGGAGTATTATTGGTGGGATGGAATGAAACGATATATTACTGATATTACCATGAAATTTTTTATGTATCAAAAGGTTAAAGTAGACCAGCAGTTACCGAAGGGGATGCTTCAACCTTTTCCAGCGCTAGAGTGGAAATGGGAGAATATGTCAATGGAATTTGTTGTGGGACTACCAAATACTTATCGACGTAACAATGTGATTTGGGTTATTGTTGATCGGCTAACAAAGTATTCAAATTTTCATTTTATTCAAGATATAATGTCTTTCGATCAACTTTCTCGATTTTACCTCAAAGATATTGTTAGTTTAAATGGAGTTTTTCTTTCCATTGTATCTGACCGAGATCCCAAGTTCACTTCTATCATTTGGAAGGGACGTCAAAACTCATCGGGCATAGAGATAAATTTCAGTACAACTTTTCATCCTCAATCAGTTGGGTAGTTAGAATGAAGAATTCAAACCTTAGAGGATATTCTTCGAGAATTTTTAATGGACTATCAAGGGAGTTGGGATCAACATCATTATCTAGTTGAGTTGTCTTATAATAACAGTTTTCATTCTAGTATTCAAATGGCTCTTTTTCAGGCCTTGGATGGGAAGCGGTGTTAGAAACCTGCATTTTGGGATGAAGTCGGTGAAAGAAAGTTGATGGGGCCAGAATTTGTAGAAGAAGTGGTTCAGAACGTGAGGATGATCCAGCAGCACATGAGGACAGCATAGAGCAGGCAGAAAAGTTATGTAGATAACAGAAGTAAAGACTTCTTTTTCTATGTACCTGAACATGTTTTCCTTAAAATCTATCATTGGAAAAGTGTAATGCCTTTTGGTAAGAAAGGGAAGCTAAGTCCATGGTTCATAGGTCCTTTTGAATTATAGGAGATTGCAGGAAGATTTTCATACCATGTATCTTTGGCTCCGAGTTTGTGTCAGGTACAAATTTTTTTTCAAGTTTTGATGTTGAGAATGTTTGTTCCAGATTCATCACATGTCTTGTGCCTAGAAGCAGTTCAGATGGAAGAGGTCCTTTCTTATAAAGAGAAAACCGATCAGATTTATGATTAAAATGAACTTGTATTGCAGAAAAAGGTAATCCACTAGGTAAAGGTGTTTTGGAGAAAACACATGGTTGAAGAAGAAACATGGGAGTCTGAAAATGTTATGAGGGAAAAATATTCTAAGTTGTTTAATAAAGAAATAAAATTGCGAGGATAAAATATCCAAGAGGTGGGGATAATGTAACACCCCAAGTATTTCTAAAAATAAATAAAAATTCATGGTTCTTTTTTTATGTAGATATTTTTAACTAGCCTTTAAAACATAACTTTTCCACTTCTATGTTTTGAATTTCAAGAATCTTTCATCTACAATTTTGTTCAGTATATTATTTAGAGTATATTAGAACAATCTTTTTTCATGATAAATATTAATATACCATTATGAATAGTAATATGAATAGTAATGAGACCCTAATGAATAGTAAATATTATTATTATTTTATTTTAATAAGGCATTATGATAATAACATCTTGGTTGATTTTTCTTCTTAATATAGAAGTAGTTATAGAATTAGAATTGTTAATTTTAGAATTAATAATGATTTTTTTCAAGATTAAATTAATAACATTTATAAAATTAATTTCAAAAAATGGACATCAGTTTTGAATTATACATGGCGAAAAATGGTTAGGGTAAATTTTTGGGTTTTTTCTGAAATTGTTGATTTTTCGTTGAATGGTGAAATACGATAAAATACCGTATAATAAAATATTCAGTAAAATAAACTACTTATGACATAATAAGTGATTACAGGAGATTGGATTGAACTCAAATTCCATTATTACAATTTTAGGTAACATTAACTAAGAAGATTCACAATCTTTGTAAAAAAATTTATAATAATGATTAAAATAATGAAACATACCCCCTCTCCCCCACTATAATTACCACCCTCACTCCGCTCTTCTTACCACACCTCTAAAGCATTGATAAATTCCTATGTTCTGCCCAATAATCATCCCAAGGATTTTCCCTACTTCCTAGAGTTGTTGTTTACACCTAAAGGCCAAATCCAATGTCTTTATGAAGGATCTAAAGGAGAAGAGATCAAGAGGTAAACATCCTCTTTTATTTTCTAACTAATCATTAATTTTATGTTATTCTATCCATTTACATTTTGATTGGGTTGGGATATTTCATTCCATATCCCACCTTACCGTCCATATTATGTATGAGTGATTAGATATTACCTTTCTCCCATCAATCTATTTTTTATTATATTTTAAGAGACGCCATTGGGATGAAAAAATTTTGTGTGAAATTTCGCATATTTTTATTTATTTCATGATTCCTTTTTCTTCTTTCCTCATCCCCTATTATACAAGAGGAATGAAATATCCAAAATCATGTATATTCTGTATGTTCTCAGGTTCATGGAAAATTTATCATTATTGTTTTTATCCTCCTCCACTTATTCAAAGAATTAAAAACATTGTCCATGATGTGTCGAACTACCGACATTGTGGGTGATGTGATTTCATTTTACATTAAATACTTCTAGTATGGTCATAAAACCATTTTATGGTTGAAAAAGCTTATAATATATGTGTTATGTATCATCAATGGTTCTAGAATTCATTTTCACAGATTATTTTAATTTATAACACGAAATGAGGTCGTTATTATCAAAGAACCACTAAAATTATCTAAACGGACATCATTAATGTTTTTTACTTATCAATCATCCTCATGAAAGAATTTAAAATGATAAATGGTATAATTTATGTTAATTCATATATGTAAATACTACTCTATTCCATCTCTAGAGTTTCACTACCAATCAACAAGAACATCCATCATGAACCAAACTTGGAAATAATGTAATGAACTCACCCAAAAATAGTACAAGAGGAAAAATACTAACAATTAAAGGGTGAAATGATGGAATGAAATGATCATATAAGCTATTATAAATATGAACATGATTCTTCAAAATATTAGTAACACACTTTTTACCATTATACATGAGTTTTAATGAAGTTTAAATTAAGACAAACCCATGGTAAGGGAATTCTTAACCCAATTTCCATTCTTTGGGTCAACCTTCAACTTCAATATTTATGTGCTATTTAAATTCATTGTGTGATGGGTTATGTTTATATTAGGTTTTATTATGATTATTTACAGTATATATACATATTCCATCCACTATATTATGTCTCTCTACAATTGTATGATATTTAATAGGGGATTTTCTTTATAAATCCTATTTTTAGATTCGGTTTTATGAATTTCCAAAGTAATGTTTTTATGGAATTATTAATGTTTTTTATTGTGTTTTGGTTATTGGGAATTATTTATGACGAAGGGTGGGACCTATATCTCCATCCCATTAATTGGTTATATGTAAGTTGGAGGTCGGCCATATGGTTACTCCAAGTGTAACAGCGATGGTTACACAAACTAAGGTAGCCGTGAGGGTTACAGATTATAAGGTAGCCAACAATGGTTTCAAGATAATGTATGTAATGCCACAAGATACCTTTATGATTATTTTTATGTTGTCATGTTTTGTTTTTATCTTTTGTAAATATCATTTTACATAATGTATGTAGATATGTGTGACAAGAATGTATTTTGAAAATGCTTTCATACATTATGAGTATTCATTGACTAACGTGATCTTTGCTTCTTTCCCATCCCTTACTGAGATTTTGTGCTCATCCAATGTTTTTAATTGATTTTAACATGTTAATGTATGTGTAAGACATGGAACGAAGCCATGTTAACTGTTTAAGAAATGTCAAGGAGCCTTGTATAAGGTTTTAATGTTTTATATTTTGGAAAAAATGGAAACTGTTTTTATGGTATTCACTCTGTAATAATATGTAATATTATGAATGTATTGTCCTAATTCTCTAATGCTCTAGACAGGAATAGATCATTAATGTATAAAAGTTCTTTCTTGAATAAATTCATGATTATGTATTTAATAGGGTCGGGTCCTTATAATCATCACGACTCATTAAAATGTATTTAACCATACAACACGTCTCATGCATATCCCATACTTGGGCACTCATACCTAGATCCCCTCATAAGGCACCTCATACAAAAAATTACACTTTAAATGGTTGTCATACACTAAAAGAATAAATATAATCACTTAAAAACCACACATAATAATCACCATAGTGGTCCTAATTAATTAAGGAACTTCCAATGTGTTATTTTATAAAGCAATGGATATGTTATTATTGGTATATTAATTAATCAAAACCCATCCATAAAATTATCAATATTGTTTTCCTTATTTAATAATTTTTTAAACAAAATTTGCTAATTATGAAAATAATTTCCCACACATAAGTAGTCATGAACATGTCCACGTATATAAACTTTTATGATGCATGAACCCACACTCTTATACTGCATCATGATAAGAGTAAAAAACCCCACCCAAAACATCACACATGAATAAAAATATGAATTAGAACACCACAAATAAATAAAAAACAATCTCATCACATTATAGATTTTACATTACTAATACATGGGGTAGTTAAATACTTGTACAAGTTCTATTACAAATTCCAACAACACATCCTACCTCCAACTACCAAACTCAAATAGTCAAACAACAAAAAAATATTTTCTCTAACCACTTTTTACTGCCTCAACTATAATAGCTCATATAAAATCAATGGTAAATCACCACAAGACATCAGGAACACATACACTTATACCGGAAGATTTATATTAGTGATGATTGACAATATGTATATATAGGATATTATACACTCTATAACCTCTTAAATAAAAATACAGAAACAACATAATCAAAATAAAACATTTGAATTAGCATAGGAAATTACATATAAAAGGCAGCCAATAATAAAAGATAACACCTCCAAGATATAACTTGCTAGGGTACTACAAATTTACCACAATATTCATCATTATATATATTGTATATATGTATGTTAAAGTAAAAAAACTACTAATATAAATCAAGAAATAATTATGAATGGTCAGCGGGTGCTACCAAGGAAGACCCAACTCCCACCCTCAATTGATTTGGAGAATTTTGTATTTTAATTCATCTCAAAACACAACCTCAAATTTATACCCTTCCAATTAGAGAATGTTAATGAATCATATTATCAAATTCCACTTGTTTACTCGGGTTAGACCCTTACAACTAGTTTCAATCACATATTTATTCTCATACATCCACCATCTTTCTCAGAGTGAGGTCTGTTATCACATGCTGACTATTAACCAATCACTTGAGGTAGAATCCCATCTCATATGCTGACCACTGACCTCTCAATAGAGGTTAGCTTCTATATCCTTTTTTAACCACTACCCTATCACAAATGTTAAGGACATATATCATATCATTAGAAGTACTTTTTAACATAATTTATGGTCCTATATCACATCATGATCACTATCCAACACTCAAGTTAAGGACTAATATCACATCCTGAATTCTAGAATCTCACTCGTATTATGGACTTATATAAAATATAGGATACTGGGAAAGGTCCTATATCATATCCCAAACACTACCCTCTAATTTAAGGTAGGGTCATATACTCTTTCTCACTCCATGTCACATACATAAAACATGTCACTGAGAGTGGATCTCATCACCACTGTACAACATGGTTTGATTATAAATAATGAGGAAAAAATAATTCTAACAGCACGTATCTTATCCCTTAGTTATCAACACAACCACCCCCACTCAACTCATTGTAATAGGGTAGCTGATATATCTCATAAACACGTACCCTAATCAACAATACCATAATAATTTTAACTGTAAGTCATTCCCACCTATCATTGTATTTTATAATGTCTTTAGTTTTTGGTGGATTTGTAGTGGTGCTTTATAAGGTTTTGTATGTCTTTTCAGGTGTGTATTAATCACTATTCAATATTGTTTTTGTAGATGTTGGAAGAGTATTTTCATGTGTTTATCTGTTAGTGTGATTATATATCTAAAAAACACATACCCTAAAACCCAACACACCTCAATATGATTTATCCTAAGTTCATTTAAATTTCATCATGATATCAAAGATAATGTATGGAAGAAATCTAATACATCACATAATATTACCCTTGGAATTCATCCAAGAAATCAAATGGACTCAGGTATATTTTTAGTAATATCCTAATTCCAAAATGTGGTTCAACAATAGATTCCATGAATCCGTTATTGATTATAATGATAGTAACATTACTATGATGGAAATCAAAATCCCCACTATATGAGTGTCTGTGTTCTAACATCATTATATCAAACTTCTGGCCATCATCTCAAATGACCTATCCATTATTCTGTGTTGCCATGATGTGAGGAACCTAAAGAAATTCTATATATAAGAATGGCCACTCCATTAAACCAAAAATTGAACACTCATTACTATATACCTTACTTTATACTACACCTCAAGATCCACCTCAAAAGTTATCATTACCACATTCCACACCTCTCAATCCATTCAAATACACTTACAACTCATGACATTACATTTCTAGACATTATATTTCATGACCTTGTGTCATGTAAATTTTCTAACCAAACTCGATTCCTTACCAATATATTTTCTACCCTGGAGGTAAAATTCTTATTCCCATTAAAAAATCATATCTAAAATTCACATGTAATTACATTAAGAACATGATCCATCCACTTATATATATTAAACAACATTATAATCTATTAAGGGTATATCAAAGGACAATTTTTACACTGCATTGTAATGTGGGTTTCAAATCCACATAGATTGGGAACTATCCCAATCTTCTATTGGATGTTGATCATCAATTACTATATAATACATATAAACTAGAATCCAATTTTAGATCTAATGAGACACAAATACTGAAAAATTTTAATAGCCAAAATATTTATAATTCAATCCATTCAAATTAAATCAAGATCATATAATTTTTGTTTCATCAATTTCATTAATGAGAGAAATAAACATCCATCACTATTTGGTTAATATTTTCATGTGTTGTGTTTATGGATATGTCAGTTTTTGGGGTGTTTTGGTTTACAAATGGTTATATTTTTTGGTGTATTGGTGTTATTATTAATTATATACAGTGTAATAAAATTGAATTTGTGTTATTCTAGTGGAATACTATTCAGATCATATTTCTCTGAATTGGTGTTATGATGAATTATGTAATGTGTATTGTATTTACAAGTAATTTCACAGGTAATTGTAGGAAATTACCTATAATTATGAATTCTAAATTCTGTACAGATAATTAAATTGGTGTTATTATTATAGGTAATTGTAAAGGGGGAGGTAGTCTTCTACCTATTATTTCATGTGTAGATACTCTATAAAAATGGTTTAAAAACCATTGGTTTAGATGTGAAAACCAAATCTATACAAATGGTTTTTAAAAAACCATTGGAAAAATTATTTTCCAACGGTCTATAAATCATTAGTATGAACATTATAAATCAATCATTTCCAATAGTTTACATAAATTTTTTTGTAAAATTATATTCCAATGGCACATAAACCATTGGTATAGATATAAAATAAGTTATATTGTAAGGGTAACAACCGTTGGTAACAAGTTATACCAAAAATTACTAAAACCAATGATATAATATGCTATATAGTCCCATATACATATGGTTATTGAATAAAAGTTTTCATATGTCTATCCCCATGCCTCACCCACCAACGGTTTGGAAAACCGTTGGTATATTCTATACTAACAATTGACGACCCTATACAAACGATTTTAAACCGTTGGTACATTATAAGTTTCTAGTAGTGTCTCCCTCTTCTTCACAATTAATAAACCACTTAGGTTCGACCAATATATTCCAAAAATTCATTTAAAACTCCATACCATAATCCTTTGGTCCTCCCTTTGTGTTTAATGAAATCCAAGGTGCCTATTTGGAACAAACCAAAGAAAGTTACCCGGTTAAGAGGTAACATCTTCTCTAAAGATCCTTTCTTTTATTTTCTTTTTCTACACAATCCAATATTTTTATTATATTATTTTATAAAAATATAAATATCATAAATACACTACGATGTTTTTATTATATGGTTTTGACTTACACTTACATAGAACACCATGTAATGGGTAATAAACATATTGTTTTCGTGTACGGTGAACTATCGCCTCACTAATAAATGATTTTTCAATTTTTTACCACCTCTCTTAGAGGAAATGATGATGGAAACACTATTTATATATGTTATATATTATACTAATTATTAATTTTTTACTTTTTAATTATTATTTTAAAACATATCTTTATACTTTCCATTTTTTATTAATATGATAATTTCGTTTGTGGAAGTGTGGAATACCACCGTTAAAAATGATGTGATTCATTAATAAATAAACATAGAATTTATTAATGATAGATTTAGTGAATATATGGGACATATATTATATATTCATGATAAAATAATAATGATATATATATATATATATAACTTTTAATTCATTACACATTATAATTAAATAGGAATAGCCTTCATGCATAGGTACGGATTACCATCTCTATGAATGATGTATTCCATTTCATAATTAAATATCCTATATATTATTATTAAACATATATAATGAATATAAATTATATTTAAATCATGGTTTACATTCTTTATATCATGATAAAAATATAGGGACCAAAGATATTTGAAATTAAGACACATGTGTAAAAGAGAGTGGATATTACCCAAAGTGAAACATTAACAATGAATTGTTAACAAGCAAGTAATATAAAGCCATAATATGACCATATATGGCGATAAAAGTAGTAATATTGTTCTTTGATTGATTTATTATAAATTCATATTTATTATACATGTGTTTTGAATGAGTACAATGAGAGTCGAGGCATAAGGTAAGGGGATTTAAACTCACATTTTATTTTCATGAGATACATGATTTATTCACCACCCATTCCTTTTGTGTTGGGTGTATATTATCCATGGATGTAATCAATGATTATTATTCCTAAATTTATTTATATTTACATATATATTATATTGATTTATTTTATGGGGATTATGATCCAAAAATTACCAAACCGGTAGAATATATTTTTCTTAGTTTTACTTATTTAAAACTCATATTAGGATATGAACCTAAAATAATTTTGAGGTGTATAAACATATAATTTGTATGATATATAAAGAATCTCAAAATTTTCAATATATTATAAGATTAATATAATTTAATTTTCTTACATGTATATTATGATCCAAATATTCCAAGTGGTAAGAGTTTATTGAAATAATCTCATCGCTTTTCAAGATTGATAATGTTAATGATTTCTTTGATGAAATGTTATAAACCATCTCTCAAGAACATTCATAAATATTATTCTCCTCTATTTATTCATGTTATATTCATGTATTGGTTCTCTATTTCTACGCATTGGTACATAAGAATGATAATAATGTGTTTTTATGAAAGCCTGACATTACCCACTCTTTGGTCAGAAATTTGTGTTCCATCATAACATTGTTTTCAAAAAATGATTTCCAAGAATATTATACTAATAATATGTCATAATTAAAAATAAATTTTTTCATTTTTTTATTTACAAATGATATCAATGGAATATTCTTTTTTCATTCCAAATGATGAATTTTTTTAAACCTTTTTACCATACAAAATGAGTATTCGTTTTACCTCATAAAGCATATAAGAATTCACACACCACCATTTTTTTAAAGCAACCTTTTAATTTTAAATTATTAATTTTCATGAAAATGTTATTAAATTTAATTTGTACAGAAAACCATTTTTAAAATGTTATAATGATTATTTTATATTATTTCTAGTAAAATTATTTTAAAAATGTTTTCAATCCTTATTTATAAATTTTCAATGTATTTTCAAATAAATGGTTTCCAAAAAAATTAATGATTCTTCATATGTTTTAATGTAAAAAGGATTTCAAAACATTTTCATGATTTATTTAAAATTTTCAAATTGTTTTCAAATAAAAATATTTTTATAATATTTTGAAGCTTATTTTGTTTTTTTAAGGAATAAATTTTCAAAATACCTGCATGGATTATTTTATAAAAATTAATTCTATTTTATAAAATATATATTTTCAAATGCTCTTATTTTTTAATAATACATTTTAAAAGAAGAAATGATATTTTCCACAAGAAAACTTTTTGAAATATATTTCAAAATTATTTTCTATCTAGGATGACATCTGTTGATGTTAGTCATTTCCTTCTAGAAAATGACTAAAAGTTCTATTCATATATATTCTATGAATGGGATATGCTTAATTTCATTGTCTTTATGAAACACAGTTCTATTTCATGGATTATATGTTTATGAAATCCATTTCTCTTTCATGGGTAATATGTTTATAAAATCTCTTTCCTTTTATGGGTAATATTTTTGATGAAATGATTAAGAAACCTCTAACATTTTCCATAGGTTATGATATGTTTATTTTTTTGTGATACCAATTTCATTTCATAGGTTACTATACGATTGATTAGGATTTTGGGTCACAATAATATATAATTTTACTATGAGATGGGTGAGACTTATATCTGCCATCAATGTATTTGGTAAAGATGTATATCTCATGATAAAGACCTAAAAATAATGAGAAATGAACTCGGTTCAACATTACACAGTTGTAACTGGATATTAAATCTGTTAAGTAACATAGGGTTGGAATGAGGAGTGAACTTAGTTCGTAAATATAGGTTTGGAACAAGTAGTGAACTTAGTTCAGTAATATAGGGATAGAATGGGGTGTGAATATATTTCAGTAAAGGTCATTGTCCACCATGATAGCCTTGGGAGTAATGACTTGACTTCTATAAAAATCTTTATTATATTCTTATGTGTTTTCTATAGGTTCATTTTTTTATTCCATTATTATGATTCTAGGGATTATATTTTTAATTTTCTTATTATTTATGTCTTATGAAATACCATGATTTATTCCATAATTCAAGTATATGATATGTAATATGTAGGGTATGATCTCTTAATTTCATGATCTTATTCTCAAACCCATATGCTCATGATTATGCTTAAATGTCTTCATTGTTTAACCTTTATAATCACTTGATATGACACATTTTTATGTTTTTATCCCCATGTAATTAAAATAGGTATTATTATTTTTGTGAATAATAATGATGATAGTTAAGAAATGTGTAATGCGATATAATATAGATCATTTTTGTATCCGTGTTTATGGTTTCAATGTTTCCAATGGCACCATACATGTAAGATATTTGAGAATCTGTTTGTATAATGTTGTAAGTATTCAACAAAAGCTATGTAATGTAAATATATAAAAATAGAGGGTCACTATATTTAGTATCAGATAAAATTTTAAATTAACCTTTTGAAGATAGGATAAGAAATTATTATTAATAACCCTATGCACAGGTATAAGTATAATACTATCGATATAAAACTGAAAAGACAAAATTTCCTAGAATTTTGATAACGGATAGATTGAGGGGCTTCGTAGAAATACATCATTTTCTAGATACTAAAAGTTTAATTGGATCTAGAATAGATGTACCTATTATTAACAACTCTGAAAAGATATTTTAGTCCCAACTTAGGGTAATCTGGTACATGACAGTAGGCCTTACCACACAACTAGTTTGACACTCCAATGTGATATGCTTTGGAAATTAAAAAAATATTCATGAATCATCATGAAGGAATTAAATATATGTTGTATATGAATAACTAGGATGAGCCTAGGGTATCAAAGATTAAAGAAGGTGTAATTATTTTTACATCTTATAAGTAATTGATTTCATGACTATGCGGTTTTCTATTATGATATATAATGCTCAAACTCTGATACTAGTTTTAGACAATGGAGGGAACCAAAAAATACTGTGTAAATTTTATATGTGAGGGAAATTTATCTAATTTTCATTTCTGTCAGATTATCATTAGAGTGAAATATGTTCTTGATGATTCCCATTCAATTTTCATTGAACATTATTAACAACATGAACCTTAACAAAATCTCAGACTCAGCAAGGAAGTGAAATAAGGAGTTCAATAAGTGATTGAGTAATGAAGACCCTATTGGGAAAATGATTCAGTTTCATTTACAAGTATAATGTTAAATAAATAACCAAAATTAATGTCTAAGAGGAAAAAGAATATGTTTTGAATATGGAAAAAAGAACACAAAGCAAGTGATTGAAAGTGAAAATTTATGAGTTCAGTTATTTAAATGGATGAGAATATTGTCCCCCATAATAAATCAATGAATGATATGTGTTTTAAGTGTTGAATAAATTCTCATTATGAAATTAAATGTCCCAAGAAGAAATATTTTGAAGAGGATTAGCAAGGTGATATGAGTAATGGTTATATTGCTGAGGACGATGAGACTACAAATGAAATGCAAATGGAAAAAGGATTTGTATAATAGGATGAAGTATCATTATTAATGACATAAGGATGGAGTAGAATAAAAAATGTTTTAATGAATTGGTATTGATGATATATATTATAAAAATATTGAATATATATGTATTGTTCTGCTAATGTTTTTCACTATGGATTTAAAAGAAAGAATTAAATAGTTCACAGGGAATGGAAAAGTGATATAATGGTAAAGTGATGTTAATTTAAAACACATTAATAAGATAAATATTACACTTTAATGTATCTTATGTTATGATAATGATTTATGATATATGAATAAGTAAACTGGGTGGTACTAATTACCTAGGAACTAATTAGGGACCTGTTGACAATCACTTCAATCTATCATGAATGATGTTTAATAAATCATAGATTTAGGGAATATATCTAGTAATATTTGAAATAAGGAAGCATTAATGTTTTGAAAAAGGATTTATGGTAATTCATGTTGTTAGTATGTTCCATGAGAATTTACTATGATGGTATTTAAATGTTTGGAATGTGACAACCAAGAGATAATTTTTGATATATAGGAGATCAATTTTAACCTGATTTCATGAAATTCTCTCTAATGTTTAGAATTTTAATCTTTTAGAGGGGTTATAAGTTTAAACATTAATATTAGGTTTATGTTAAAAACTAGAGGAATTTTTTTTGTACTGAGATTGCTTTGAAAACATTGTTTAAAAGATTATTTAGTGATTAAAATTATCTCAAGGATGTCCATCTATTTTGGAAATGAAATTAGATTGTTTTCAAAAATAGACATCATGTATTATGGGAGAAAACCAATAATTTCCAAAATTTCATGGGTCTTGAACCCATGACTGAAGGATGATAACATATTCACGCCCAACACTAACCTACAGGAAGCCCTCGTTAATGTATAATTAATTTTGATGAGTGACTATTTATTATGAAATAACTATATTTCTTATTATTCATATTGATTAATATATTATTCATATATTTTTAATAATACTTATATAAATATAGTTATAATTTTTATTATTTTATGGGCCATAATATTTTCTAATAGTTTATTTTACTGCTTCAGACATCAAAGTTAATTTTTGGACATCCATTTCCTGAAGTAATGTACGAATTAAAATAGTTAAAATAAA
The DNA here is from genome assembly GCA_963277665.1 of Viscum album. Lineage (NCBI taxonomy): Eukaryota > Viridiplantae > Streptophyta > Magnoliopsida > Santalales > Viscaceae > Viscum > Viscum album. The sequence continues at coordinate 1,179,408,265 of OY728142.1, read as the reverse complement.
AACCAAGAAAGAACATTTTCTTATAGAAATATATCATTTTTGTATATTTACTTATATTATAGGTCAATAAAATATTACTCAAATATAGGATAATGAGAAAAAAATAATAATACCTTAATTATTTTTAAACTGATGGCCTTATAAATCATTACAGATATTTGACTTCGAGGACACCAACTATTTTATGATCATTCACTCGTTTGAGATTGATGACATAAACAACTCTGTATATATATTTATGATTTTACTCCATGTCCAATATTCTATCACAAACTTTGTTCTCTTATGACGAATACTCGTTATATGATACTTTTGGTAACTCTTATGGTTCTAATGTACCGATTTTAATGGATGTTTTAGTATCCATTTTTAGGATGTGGGTTTCTATGAATAAAACATTCATGTATAAATAATTTTTTATACAATAGCAACTTGTAGGTAAAAATTAAGTTTTAATACGGTATAATGTAACACCATGTGATTTTGTGAATTATTTTTTTGAATTTATTTAACATTTGTGATATTTTTCATTGCATGTATCATTGAATTTAGTTTATATTACATTAAAGCACTATGTTCTGATTTCTTTTTATACAACACCAATATAATCATGAACTAAAATCAATATAAATTTTAGATTTAATACAAGTAACACCTTTGTTAGTTTTTGAGTTTGTGTAAGATACACACAACATCGACTTGGCATACAGAACATGCCACACATAGTTTCGTTGAAACATCTTCTTATTATTATTATATAAATGAAATAAATATAATTGAGTCATTAAACATAGTAACATTAATATTAATAACTAAATTTAAAATATTTTATTATGTTTTTATAAAAATTAAACATATTTATGAAGAAATATATAATTTTTGTCAATTCATTATATGTTTAAAAATAATATTTACTCAATTGAACTAATTTTAATGTCCTTTTGTTAAATATAATAATATTAATTTTATAAAAATTTAGAAATTAAATTTGAAAATATAAATATTATTTTTTAGTTTATAATGGTGAAATTATCTTAGGGTTATTTTTTGGATTTTTCTGAGAAACATTATTTTTTTATGAATAGTAAAAAATATTGGATTTCAATTAAAATTTTATTTTTAATATAACATAATTATATGGTAAATTTATAATTCTAATTTTTTTAAAACAACAATTGGATAATATTTTTATAAATTAATCCAATATAGGTTAGTGGAATTTATTTCACTTTAAAATTGAGTACAACACATAGAAAATCATTGGATGTTTTTCCTTTAAAAGCACACATTTTTAACCCATAAGTAGTATTAATGTAAAATTAACATCTTCCACTTAAATTATTTTAATTTGTAAAATGGATTCAATATTTGAAATTATTATAAATTATAATTTATAATAGGGTTAACATATAATTTATAATAGGGTTAACTTATATTTTTTAAGCTGTGTATTCTATTTCATAATTTAATATCTTATGGATTATAATAATAAACATATAATGCATATATATTATAGATAAATAGTGTTTTATAATAATTCTTTTGGATATAAATATAAGGACCAATTATATAACAAATTATGACACATGAGGAAAACAAAGAAGATATTACCTAAAGTGAATCTTTAACATAAAATTGTTAACAAGTGGGTAATATGAAGGCCTAATAAAACCATGTATGGTATAAGAAGTATGAATATGGTTATGTGATAGATTTATAATAAATTTATATTTATTATATAGGATGATATAATAAATACAAGGAGATACAATACACAAGTTAAGGGGATTTCATCTCACTCTTTATTTCTGTGAAATACATGTTTTATTCTCCACCCATTGCCATTTTAGTGTGTATGATCCCCATAGATGAAATAAATGATTCTTATAATTATTTTTATGGGTATATACATATTAATTATATGATCATTACCTCATGGGTATTAATTATAAAGGGTTACTAAATTAGTAATGTAGTTTTGTCTCAATTTTTCTTCTTGGAGACTCAAGTTTCGTTATGAACCAAATTTGTTTTGAGGTGTATATACTTCCATTTTATATTATATATCAGAAATATATATATTTTCATCATATTAATAGGTTATTTTAATATCAATTTTTACAGGTTGAATATGCTCCCCAGTTTCCATGTGATATTAATTTATTGAATCAATCTTATTGGTTTTCAATATTGTTAATGTTTATGCTTCCTTTGTCAAAATATTATAACCCATATCTAAAGAAAATTCATGAATTTTCTTATCAACAAGTTATCATTGTTATATTAATGTATTGATATGATATTTATACTATTTGGTATATGATATTTTTAAGAATTCATTTTACAGAAAGATCAACTTTACCCCCTATTCTGTCAGAAATTGTTTTTCCTTCAAAACTATGTTTTCTAAAATACGTTTCCAAGATTATTCCACTAATATCATATGATCATTAAATGTTATATTTATCATTTTTTTATTTTACCAATGATTTAAATTGAATATTCGTATATCTTTCCAATGATGTGTTTTTATAATATTTTTACCATGAAAATGGAATGTTCTTTTCCCTCACACCATATGTATCGATTTACCCATAGTCATATCTGTGAAGATTAATTTTAATTTTTTAAAATATTATCTTTAATAAAATGTTTTAAAAAGTAATTTTTATCAAAAATTGTTTCCAAAACATGTTCAACATTCATTTATAATTTATTAAGGATAACTTTTTTAAAATGTTTTCATGCCTTATTTATGTGCTTTCAATGTATTTAAAAAGAAATGGTTTTCAAAACATCTCCAATATTATTTAATATGTTTTCAAGTTAAAAAAATTTCCAAATATTTTCAATATTTATTTATATGTTCACAAATTGTTTTTAAAGAAAGAGTTATTTGAAATATTTTGATGCTTGTTTAAAAAGATTTCATGGAAAATGATTTTCAAAATGATTTCAAGTCTTCTTTATAAGGGTTCAATGTATTTTATATGAAAATTATTTTCAAATGGTTTAATGTATTAAAAATAACTTTTCAATGATGATAGGATATTTTCCGCTTGAATAAATTGTGAAAATTTTTCAAAAATAATTTCCATCTAAGATGACCTTCATTGATTTTACACGATCCCTTATAGTAAATGATCTAAAGGTTCCATTAATTTTTTTTATAAATGGGATATTCTAAATTTTTGGGTCTTTATGAAACATGTTTCACTTTCACATGTTATTTATTTATGAAATATGTTCTTTCTTGAATAATATGTTTATGGAATTTGTTTCTCTTTCGTGGGTTATTATTTTGATGAAATGATTATCAAACCTCTATATTTTTCTATAGAATTTTAAATGTTTATATGTTTATGATACATATTTCATTTCATATGTAAAGATATGTTTCTGATGAATTTTTTGGCATATGTATGATTGATTTCACCATGAGTTATGTTGGACTTATATATCCCAACAATTCATTTGGTAAATATTTATATCATTGGAGATATACATAGACGAAAGGAAAAATGAACATGGTTCATTATTATATGGAATGAATGAGAAATGAAATCAATTCAATAATATATTGTCGGAATAAGGTGCGAACTTGGTTCAGTAATACAGGGTTGGAACGAGGAGTGAGCTTGGTTCAGTAATACACGGATAGAACATGGTGTGAACCCAGTTTAATAAAGGACTTCATCTACCAAGATGTACTCGGAAACAATACCTTGACTACTATGGAAATAATTATTATAAGTTTATGTGTTTTCACCAATTAAATTTTTTTATTCCTATTTTATTTTTTCATAGATTTTTATCTTTATTTCCATGAGATTCATGTCCTATGAAGAATATCAATTTTATCTATGCTTCATGTATATGATATTTGATACACATGGTTTGATATTATATTTTCATGATAATGTTCTCATACCCTTATTATTATGATTATACTTATATATCTACCTCATTAACCCTTGCAGTCCTTTTGGGATGACCACTTTTTATTATTCTATACCTAGGTTATAAAAATATGTATTAGGTTTGAATGTGTCCAAGAAATGTGATATTCAAGAAGAATCTACTAGAAGATAATGTAGCTCATTTATGTACTAGTGTTTATGTTTTCCATATTTATAAGGGAACTAGACTAGTATGATCATTGGGCTGTTGTTTTTTATACTATTTTATATATTCTGGAAAAATTATGTAATGTCTATATAGGAAAATCAAGGTTCATTGTATTTTTATAATAAGGGAATTCTAATTTTTTGCCAGAAAAAGTAGATCACATATAAAATTTTGAGAATTTATCCTATAATAATTTATTTTTTCTCTAAAAATATTATCAAATATTGGTTATATGAATGTTTGTATAATGAGTAAGATTAAGAATGAAATAAATATTTATAATAATTATATTTTTATATATTAGTTAATTTTTTATAATTAATGGTGATAACTAATGATTTTCATAATTTTAATTATCCTTATAAATATAAACTTATTTTTTCCAATATTTATTTAACAATAATTTGTAATCCATAATAGTGTTTATGATTTTAAATTGAATCATTAGACTATAAGAAAAAAAATTATTGATTGAAAATTTAATATAAACATATACAATGATTATATAATATTTTAATTTGTATCATGGGTATAAATATATAAATTAAAAAAATGACATATTTGAAATGTTGACATATTATATTCATTGAATATTGATACTAGGATAGGTTGTTAATAAATATAATGTTCCTTTAATTATAATTATTATTGGGAAAATCATTTCCTAAAAATATGGATAAGTATGTTCGTGATATTTCACATTCCAAGGAATATTATTGATACATTGGAGTCAGTGTTATTCAATTGTGTATATTTTTCTAATAGTTGAATATGATAATAAAACATTAATATATAATCCAAAATTATTGATATATATTATAATCCTATCATAATTAGTTGAAACAACCATTCACGGGGTTTTTAAATTAAAATTATTTATTTAATGGGAATTAAATTGAAAAATATATCTACTGTTAATTGGGTACTCTATAAATCATTAAAAAAACCAAACATTAAAAAATAAATGAAAAATAAATTCTGGTGAAATTTTATTTTTTTTATTTTTAAGAGAATTATCAATCCTTCTTAAAAGAGTGGGTTTTATCTCATTTTTTGACATCATAATACATGATGTTAAACATGGTTCACCTCTTGGTCATGTAGTGATTGGATAAAAATCAAAGGAATGACATTCACTACTTTCAAGTTTCAAATACAATATAGATATTTTCAAAAATCATGGATAAATGAGAGGTGGTTTCCTTTTTCATTACTCAAATGGGTTGATAAATATTTCTTATATTGTTATCCTTTTATTTTAAAATTATATTATAAGAGATTCTCTCTCCCAACATTATTTTTCCATCTATTTATATGGATTATGGAAAATCATTTGAATATATAGAGATTGACTTATTTTTTTATTTTCTTGTACATTTTAACCTAGAAACCACTATAAAAGAATCATATATAAAACTATTATAAAATATAGTAAACCTATTGATCAAAGGAGAAGTACTACTTACACATAGATGGTAGGGAACCCATTGGAAAAAAACATGTTGAAAACTATGATCTCCCAAATATATTAGTGATTTTGTAAAATCATAGATAAATTTTCTTCACTTGTAAAATTCTGTTTTTTTAATTATCTAGGATTTGATTTAATTGTACAATCATACTTTAATTATTTTATCCCATTTGATTTTTTTTGGAAATCATGAAATATTTATTTTTAGAAGAGAAAAAAAGAGGTGGGTTTTTTATTGTCGATTTAGTGGTAATTAATTAATTATGATAATACTTTTTTTAATATTTCATTATACTATATATTGATATTATAAATGATGATATATTATTAAAATTAACCATATATATGTTAATAGATAAATTAAAATTAAATTTATGAGTGATTCTAAATTAACATTAGGGTTATTGCACATTATAATAGAAGTTCCTAGAGGGTTATTATAATATTAGATATGTTATAATTGAGTTTCCCAAGGGTATTTCATCTTAAGAATAATGTATAAAAATAGTATGGATTTGATATTTATTATTCCCTTAAGGTATGTAATGGTGAATTATATTTCTCATGATCTGTAAAACATTTATTGGTATCATGAAATATTATATGTAGTACATTCCAACTGGTTTTTCAATAAAATAATATAGTTTATATAGTGTTTAGTTTTTTCTAAGATCCTTTAAGAGATAAGTATGGTTTATTTTATATATGCCATATAAAAACAAATACTTTCATATTATAGGTTGGTTATTGAAGAATGATGTCATAATTTATGGGAAGCTGTTAAAATAGTATTATCAAATATATGATGCTACTTCTGTTGAGGTGTGTAAACATATTAATTCACCTTAAATGAAAAATAATTGTGATATGGAAATATTTCACAATACTCCCTTAGAAATAACTGTCTAAGATAATAGTATTGACGGGAGTTACATGCGGCGACACCTCCAATAGGACCCTGGGTGGGGACTATCCTCGAGTGTATGAAACATGAAAATGATATGAATTAAAAACATATATCCCATGAGAACATAAATAAATCCATAAGTAAATTTCTTGATGTAAATAAATCATGATCCACTATAATCCCATAATGTATGACAATATGAAACATGTATAAGTCTCCAAATAGAATACCATAGAGAGGTACTAGGTAAATGCCCCATAAAGAGTAAAAATACCTATAGTAGTAATATTCAACTAAGTCTCAAAACACCCCCTAAAAACTAGATAAATATTATATATATTGGTTTTATCATAACATGAATACTATGTAAGATCAGACTAAACACCTATAATAATAAAAATTTAGTAGTACACTAATTAATTAACAAAACAACATGAGAAACAATTACAAAATACAAGTTTATCTACAACACATCCTCTACAATACTCATACAAAAAAAATTGAAATCCAATATAACAAACGAGTATCATTAAATTTAATAAACGGATCACCAAAACCAGTTCCATAAAAATTTTCTACACTTATTACCCAATATTAAATGTCTAATGCTTCAATCCCATAAATAACAAAGTTGTTATTTCATAATAGTCACAAACATACATACCCAAGATTCCCCTAGGTCCCAATAAATCATATTAGAAATATTACATATCCAAATAATCACAAATATGTCCCTAAAAACATTCCTGCATATAATGATTATAAAAACCACATTGATTAATGAATTATTTCACTATCCTAAAGGGTATCAACATCATACAGTCCCAATTCCTTGCATCAACTCAACCATGTACCAGAAAATATATACTATTCCTAAAGGGGGATATAGGAAGATGGTATCCATATATCTATCATTGTTAACCAGAATGTTTTGGAAAACACCCAAACCCAAAAACATTTGGTTGTCTCTAATGTCATCAGACAAATAGGGATGCACAATGAATATGCATGAAAATATATCATATATATATATATTTCCTCAACCAATACCAACTTAAAGAGTCCACATTAGTAAAATAACATCGTAAATTACAACATTCAACACATTATAATTTCCAAAAACATTAATGGATATAATAAATGACCTAAAAAATGAACACTTTTAATGAAAAATAAATGTTTTGAAAATTTACATGTCCTTATTAAACCATTTTAGTACACTTTTTATTTAATTTCAAATTAAAAAATATAAATTTTATGATCCATTAGATACTATATTTAATTACAAACCATTTCCATCCATTTTTTGAAACTTATTCTATCCATTTACCCCTTCCTTTCATTTAATAGAAATTCTTCCACAACCAATAATTCACTATCCAAAAACCACTCCCATTTACCAATTCAGAATTATCAATTATGAACCATATTATCTTGAAAACATCAACCAATTTACATAATAATTGACTACAACATATCCCATGATCACCGATTAGATACACATTTTTAGACCATAATAATAGAAAATATAAACACTATACTATAGGGAAACACACCCGCATACATTCAATAAATTAATTCCAATATTAGGGAAAAAAATACAACATAATATTCCAATAGTTATAATATAAACATTTCTAGAATAATATTATTTTCAACAAAACATATCAATAATTTTGGTCATCGACACTCAAGGCTTAAAATACTAAGATTCTCGTCAACATTATTGTCAAATCATCCATCTCATTAACATTATCAATGAAAATAATAATACATTTAAATTTCACCCCAATACAATTATTATTATTATTATTATTATTCATTATCATCCTTAATAAAAGAAAAAATTCCAAAAAAAACAACATAATTAAAATCACATAATTTACATGAAATAACACTGTGCTCAAAAATTTCCTACATGAATTTGATCATCTCATCTATCTTTGTAATGGAATGGCTTAAAGAGAATAACTCGGGATGGAGATCACACCATGGAAATAATCACAGACCAAGAGTATAGTAACAACCATTCACCACTCACTTTATCCACTATATATTCTATCCATATCCAAATGTCATTACCTTCATTTAATATTGAATATAAAAGAAGAAAAGAAGGAATGTGTAAGGGATAAGTTTAGATAAGAAATAATCAACCACATAAATAAATGGTTCAAATTTAAGGATGAGAGGTTATAGATATACAAAAAACACTTAGTTTACCCAATATGTTGGGGAATCAGATGTTAACAATTCTTTTTTTGGAATCACATGATTTAATACAATAAATTAAGAATAGATGACCATAGAACAATGCAATTATCCATAGTGAAATAGTTTCATTTTCACTTAATACATAGAGAATTATGTTTTTATTCAATGTATTGATCTTGGTCAACACCATCCTATGTAAATCATGAACATTGAGTAAAAATTCTCTTTATTCCATAGTTTTTAAAATAAAAGTATATTTACCTAGATGTAACATAAACTAGGTTTATGTTTTTTGTGTTTCACAATATAAATATATGCTAGTTATAAACATGATGTATTTGTGATTTTCTTAAAGAGAGTGTTAAACCAATGAATGATTCATCATGGTGGTCATTATTTTTCAAATGTTAGAATATTTTAGAACCATTACTTATTGTAAACTAAATATTTATTACTTTATTGAATCCATTGAAAGAATGAGATTCTACATATGATGTTGCTACAATGGAACTGATGGTTTTTATATTTTCGTAATTATAGAATCACTTATAAAAGGATACCAAAATCATGGATCATAATATGATAATAGGATTCTGAAAAACCTAAATATTTTTGTATTCTACACTAATATTTATTAAATGTATTCCAATGAATTTTATTTATTATTTTTTATAAGAGATCTATTCTATGTATTTTCATGATAGACCTTAAAATTATTCTTTGAAATTATTTTTTGTTATAGACCATGCTATATAGGAAAATCTAGAGCATGGAATCCTACTTATCTAAATCAATTTGATCAAGGGTCCTTAATGAAAATAATAGATATTTTACCAATCACATAGATAGATAGATTTCATTTTATGAAGACAAGGTACCATTCAACATGTCAATAATTGAGGTCTTGTAGGATTGGATGTGTCACTGCCTTCCTAATGGATTATATTATGAGATTACTATCGTTGAAGTAAGATATATATTATTATGATTTTCAATCCTAATTATCCATTTAATTAATAGTTATGTTTTATAATATATTTTGATGGAGTATTTGGTTTGATAACCAATACTCAGTGTCTTATTAATTTAATTACCCTAGATTTTATGAAACATATTAATTCAAATTAATTTAAATTATTTAATATATTTTGTTACATGAAGAACATTGTTTGTCATGAATAATGTTTAACCCCATTTTATCTTTCATTTCACGAAATATCGAGTTCTATGATGACTTATGATACACAAAATCCGTATTCAAACAAGACAATGTTATACTTGCAATATTATTATGATAGACATCACCAGCCATTGAAATATTATGAATGAAATAGTTTAAATAATTTATGAAATTATAGTATTCACTTGTTTATAAGATGAATTCATTGGTTACCAATTAATTATAAATCAAAATAAAGACAAACTGAATATAAACAATGTGAAAGCCTAGGACCTGATAGAAAAAGTCTTTCTTATATTGATTAATATTTATGAATTGGATTTTAATTTTTATATTAAAATGGAATATATGTTCGATAGTGTATTTGATAGAAAACATGAGTTTCATTAAAATATTGTGTTCCATGCAAGACAGAGTTCTACAAAACAATAATGTACTTTAAATATTAATATAAAATATGGTTTTTTTTTCATTTTAAGGGAATTAATAATTTTAAACTATGCATTGACTATGTTATAAATTTTTTATGAAAAAATAAACTTTAATTTTTGAATATAAAGATAAATAATTAATTTGGGTGATTTTTTTGGTAATTTTTTATAATGATTCATTTACAATGTATAATGAAAGACAATAAATTGTAATTGAAAACTATATTATTCATCTAATTTAAATGTTTATTTAAATAATATTCTATATTAGTTTTAGAGGATAGTTAGGTCAATTTTTTTTTATTTAATATAATTTGGATACTTGGAATAAATTTTATATTCCATTTAGATATAAAAAACCCATAAAACATTTGAAAAATTTTACATTAAAAAACATTTACTTCATCCTTCCCATTTGAATTATTTTAAATTAATTTTTCCAATTATATGATATGTCTTTGGGAAAATTTATTCTATTTTTGGAATGGGAACAATTTATAATTTTTATTAATTTAATCTTATATTTTTACAAAAAATATTATTGATTGTAATTAATATTATTTACCATGATTTCGGTAAAAAACATTAATTAATTATTAAACATTAATATTAAGTATCCAAATAACCAATAAAATTTTCTACAACCCCTTGAATGTACACTATTAAACTGTATCACATATTTTATACTATTTTTATAATTTTTTGAGGCACATTATTTATGTGAGACCTCCCAATAGTGTTTACCTTTTTATATTTCGATGAATGTCAATTCCCCTCCACTATTAAAAGGCACTCAATGTCCCCTCTTTTTTCACAAAACTCTAGAAATTTTTTTAATAAGAAACACTATAAAAGAACTACAAAAAACCCACCTCTTAACAAATAATCCTCATATTGGGAATAAATCCATCCAAGGAATCCCTTTAGTGAAAACCAAAAGAAGTTACTCGACAAAGAGGTAACAATCTTCAACGATCACATTTATTCTATTTATTTATAAAACAATTAATTTATTATTATTTCATGATCATAAAATAAAATTTGTATCTAAATACACTGATATTTTCATGTTAGGATTTTTACCAACACCAACTCACTCATCCATAAAATGTGTAACAAAATTATGGTTCATGTGTATTGAGAACTACCACCTCACAAAACGATGTTGTTCATCTTTTCATAAGCAGATCTCATGGTTGGGAATAATGAATTACATAATAATGTTATATGATATATGATATAATTTTATTTTTTAATACTTATTTAATTATTATATATATCATATACATTCATCCATTACATTTTGTTTTCAGTATATTAACGCTATTTGTGGATGTGTCAACTACCGCCACCTCAAAGCGATGTGATACCTTCAAATATTAAATGAAATGCATTAAAGATATGATTAATAAAATGATGTGATATTAATGAAATAAATATTATTTTAATTAAAAAATTTACATTATATAAATATAATATTTTTTTCTTTATTATAATATCACACATAAAAAATGTGACAAAGTCTCTGGGTGTGTGGACTATCGCCTCCTCAAAGTGATGTGATTGATTTTAGATTAAAAAATATATATAAGAATATATGAGTAAATAATATGGTATATATTATTTAATTATCATTCGACAATTATTAATATTTTATACATTGTTTCCATAACTATCATTGACAAATCATAACATTACTCAGGTGAACTTACGGATTACCAACTCTATGAATGTAATGTCGGTTCAATTTTCATAACCATATATTATGATTGGTTATAAAGGTATAATTAATGTATAAATATGATAATTATTTCTTGATTATCATTCCAAATATGATTATGTAATTACCACCTTGACCATATTTATCCAACCTTAGTCATTTTTACACCTATACCAAATAATGTCAAAGTAACCGACGTAGAATTAATTGATTTGAAGTTTTATAAAACCATTTAATAAGTGAAATTAAATTACTGATAATATTTTAAATGTTTAATAAGAATTTAAATAATCAACATAATTTTATTATTTAGGATGATAAATACACATGTGACATGACTAACTCAAGGTAATGGATTTCATCTCAATGTCCATTCATTGGGGAATTCCATGATGATATGCACCTTTATTATTTTAAAATACATGTAAACAAACCCATTGACATTATATATCAATATTTTAACTATTATCATGATATTTAATATTTTTTTAATACTAATATTTCATGTGGATAATTATTTGAACATTAAATGTGGCGTGGGACACTATGAATGTTTAATGAAATAATTTTCAAATCATTCTCTCAAAGATAATATTTTTTCTATTTTTATACATATTTATTTTTATGGATATAAAATGATAACAATGGAAATTTCATGTTTATTTTTAATTTCATTAAATGGTTTTCAAATTGAAAATTCTAACATGTCTTAAAAAATGTTTTTCTCAAATGACAAATGATTTTTCATATTTTAAAGTAAGAAGATAATGACATGTCTTGTCCTCATGACATTTATTTGTATTCAATTTTCCATTTCTTGATTAAATGATTAAATAAATGAAAAACAGTATTTCATTTTATTTGGAAATTGTGGTATTGAAAATGGGTTTTTAATGAAAATGTTGTATGGGTATTGAAAATGGGTTTTCAAAAGAAAAAATTATTCTTATCCAAATGTTTTTTCATTATAATCTAAAATATATTTTTAATTGGTTTTATGATAATTGTTTTTTTACTCGTGATATGGAAATGGTACATTATATGATATGGGTGATCCCAATAGAACATATACGAAGGGTTTATCCCTATTATATCTAATGGATGAGCTCAATATAGATTATAAAAATGGATGAGTCCCACTATAACTCATGAGAAACAACTATTCCTGATATTTATTTTACGAAGGTTTGAGCCCCATCAGAGATAATAGGTGAGGCAGATGTCACTTACAAAAGGTTTATCCCCGTTATAGATCTATAATTCATTGGATATTGATAATATTGAAAATTAACCATATTATTATTCCATATAAAATTGTTATGAAAGGGTTTATATATATGATGCTCTAAGTCACCAAAAGTGTTTTAATTACATTCTATGAGTTTTAATTATTTTCCTCAATAAATATGCGATTTTTATTCATTTGAAATATTTTATATCATATTTTAACTGAAAATTTAAAATATAGTTAACAATATATGATTTTTCATTTTTTTTATCGAAATAAAGGTTTCCTTTCTTTTTATATCCCCTGTCGATATTTTTCACTCATCCCATGCTTATAAAATATTTTCACATGGTTTAAGGATGTGTAATGGAAATGAATAAGTCATGTTGGATGTTGTAGAGATTTTATATAATGGGAATTCATGATTTATTTTGGAATATTTATATTATAGAAAAAATGGATATTGATTAGATATTCCCTCTTTGTAGTTTATGGTTTTGTTATGTATGACTTATATCCTATTTTTTTAAAATTCTATCACACAAAAAGATTCATAATATTCATGAATGAAATTTATTTGCAAAAAATAATGATTATTTAATGTTTAAGGTTGGGTCCTTATAGTTTTATCCATGGAAAGGGATAAAAAAATTTAGAGGTTAGTACAATGTTGATATAGTTATATTATATGATTTTACATTATGGTTATAAAGAAATGATAATCAATTTCATGATTTACATTTCCGATCATCAATGGTATGCTTTTTCAAAATGGTTTTTGTAGAGGAAAAATGAAATTTGATGTGGTAAGTCATCAAGGGAAAAATCATTCTAAATCTGCATATCGAGACTAATGGATTTGGAACTGATTAGTCTATTGCAGTGATCGATCATTTGAAATAAACTGTAAATACTGGTGGTAACTATAATAAAGAGGTAGTTGTCCTACAAATAATGAACATAAAACTGGTGGATAATTTTAGGAGTTAACATCCTCTATCAATCAATGGATGATCATAACTAGTGGTAGTAAAATAATGGATCACTGCTGTAAAGAAGAAATTTAATGTCATGGGATGTTTGGAACAACATCAGCTAACTCATTCTATTTATCATTTTAAGGTTAAGCTGATCAATGGTGGTCATTGGTTAAGAATAAAATTGGGAAATATGATCATGATTTCATGGAATGGGAAACGTTCAAGGATATTTTTGAAAAAAATATTTGCTTATGATTGTTCATCATAGGAAGGGGAAAAAATTCCAATAGTTGAGGTAAAAAGATAGATATTTTAAAGTTTTATATTTGGAAAACATTATAAGATTAGGAAGGTATGTTTCAGTCATTATATGATATATTTAATTTAAAATTAATATATTTTATTCATGATTGAAACCAATTTTACAAAGTGATTTGGCCTCTTGAGAATATAAATAATATAAAATTTTTGATTGTTTTTATTATAAATTTTTAATGGTGTTTTCTAACAAAAACATTCCACCCGATGATAAGAGTAATAAATGTTCATCGTAATATAAAATGGAGAAACACCGAACTAAAAATTTCTGAGGTATGCTTAAAACTTATTCAAAATGTGGTAAAATATATTTTTGGTAATAGATGTAATGATCTAGAAAGTGTTATCAGTGTCTTGTTTTCGGTCAAATGTCATGTTAATATAAGGAAAAGTCTCTTCAATATTCTAATAATGAGATATGAGATATTCATTATATAGTAATATTATTTACCTACAATGATTTGGGATATTATGATAATGATTTTAAATGGAACAAAAAATGGGTGGAAATCATCAGGATAAGATGGAGAAAAGTGACTGTGAAATAATTTTATACTTCTACAGATTATGTTGGGAAATCTAGGGAAGTGGTGAAAACACCATGGAAATCAGTATTTTTCAAAGGTTTATCATGTGACCAATTTAGTATTCACCCCTCATGTAATGATTAAAATAATTTGAATGCCTTGGGATTTATTTATTGAATTTCTATGGATTTATGCGGTAAATGTTTAAAAGTTATTTGACGAAGAATACCATTTCTAGTGTGGGTGTCTACTTTATGGTATTGTTGTCCATTTTGGTTATATATAGTTGGAATGATTTAAATTTAAAATTAGTTATTTCTATTTATATTTAATTATTAATGCATTATCTCATCATAATAATGTTTGAATTGTATTAATATGGGGAAAATTATTTGGTTTTGGATAAGGTCTAAAGATATGAGGAATATAATGTTATCATTTTTAAGATTATGTGAGTTGTAAGAATGTAATTCTCATACTTAATGCATGAAATATAGTTTTGGATACTGATTATTTAGAGTATTACATGAGTCTATGGTGTAAAATTATTAAAGGAAGAATCACTACTCATATAAAAAGTATATTTCATTGTGATTATATTATAGATGGAGAACGAATCCTTTAACATTAGGAAAAGTGTCTTGAAGAAATAAAATTTTATTTTATAACCATACATTATAATTATATCAATTTCCTTTTACACACCTATTTGGTTTGTGGTTCTATCTTCATTGACCTCCTCTATACAATGTTTACTATCACCTCTATCAGTCCATGGGAACTATTTGTTCCTACTAAATCAATATTTTAATTTATAACAAATGTCCCATTTTGGTGGAATCTATGTTACGAATAGATTTTGGTGACCATTATATTTCCCACATTCTCTTTTTAAGAAATATAGTTGTTTATCCCTTTACATCATGTGGGTTTCAATAATGGAACATTAGAAATGTTAATCATTTGTTAACAAAGATGAATTTTGTGGGAGAAATTAATTTTAATGGTGGTAGGATGTTACATCCCATGATTTTATGAGAAATATTCCTTTAAATATAATTAATTTATTTAATAGATATACTTCAAACTAGTCTCTCTCATGAGATCTCTTCTTATGGGGTGCCCTAGGTTTCTCTATGAGTTTTCTACTGCTAGCCATCAGGCAATGGATTCATTCATCACTAACGGATTTCAAGTGTGATGACTCTGAGTTTCACAGATGTTAGTCACCATCATTGATAGTGTGTCTAACCATATATATATGTTTTCGAGAATTTCATGTGGAGGTTAATTGGGGTAGGTGGTTGGAATTTGAGGATGGAGACACCATGGGCATATGTGTGGGCATATGATTGCAGAAGATGGATGATTAGTGAGAAACTATCCTAGTATGACTCAAAATGGAACAATTGTTTTGTCGGTGGTCTCAATGTTGATAGGGATACTACTGGAATTTAGTCTGATCTGGCTATGATAGGTGTGGTTAGCTGAGATCTGGTTTCCGTGGAGGAGGCCACAGCCGTGCTTCACCATGCAGGAGGAAATAGTGGATTCTTCTTTATTTTGAGTGGCCTGGTAATGAGTAAAACCATAGAAAGATGGCTTGGTGCATGTGGTTGTGTGTTCGGATCAATAACATGGGATCGAGTGTGGCGGTTCATGTTTCTGGGATGTTGGTGGTGGTGATAGCTGGTGTGATGGGCCTCCTCCAAGCTTTTTTGTGGTAGTGGAATATTGTGGAGAAAATTGATAGATGGTGGGTTGGGATGTGATGGGACATGACTAGGTCATCCAATTTTAGTCAGGTTGTCCACTAAACATCAATTTTGAAATGGGTTTTGTCCCTTTGGGATTTCAGGCCACTATTATGGGTTCTGTACTAGGATGTTTTATCAGTTTGATCCTTTAAAGAATATTGGGTTTTAATGGTATTTCCTTTTCCCAGTTCAAGAAGGTTTCATATTTTCATTTTATAATTATAATAAATGGGCCTTTCCAAAACCCCTATGGTATTTAATATATTTTGTTAGATGAAATACATTTTTTATCACGCATCAAACACAACACAATGTTTATCTTACATTACGTGTGAATTCGAGTTCCTTTGTTATCTTCATTTACACATAAGTCCAATTCTTACTAGACGAAAATATACTATTGTTAGTAATGAGATATCTATAACATATCCATTGGAATGATGTGAATTAAAAATATTGAATAAAATATGAAATAATTTTTTAGGAAAGTTTTTAATAAAAATTCAACGGTTATTTTTGGGAACAAGGATTTCACTAGCTAAATGGAGAGTATGGTGTGTGTTTTTTCTCAATCCACATTGGTTTGATCAATGGGTTTGTATAGTCATGTGAAATTATAGTACAGCCTGAAACATGTGTTTATGGTGGTGCAGTTTCCTAGTATTTTCCAAATTTTTGGTCCTCAAAACCTAGAGTTTGTTTTTTTGGAAAATTAAGGTTTTCTACAAAGTCATCCCATTGAATGGGATTTTCATGAATAGATTAAGTATCTTTAATAATGGTATGTAGAATTTAAAACCACAAACCACATAGTGGGAATGGTTCGCAAGATAAAAAAATGGATCATATGATGGTTCACAGTACGCAGATGGAAATAGTCAACGAGATGTATTGTCAATGGAGAAAACAAGGCAGAGAGGATTGAATAAAGGATGATTAATGGGATGGATTATTATTTCCAAAACCTACTAAAGATCATTTTGTAGAATTATTCTACCTTTGTGGCAGAATAGTGGTGGTACATGATCCGCGTAGGGAAAATCGTTCATGGGAAATGAAAATTACATGGTAAAGGTGGTGTCATGTCTACTATTTGGTAAATCATGGATTATCAGATTATATGGGTCATTTTCCTTACTTAAAGGAGAGTTAATCAAATTTTTAGAGTTATAAGATTGAATTTGATTAGTTTAATTCATCACTCTAGGAATTCAGTTATCTTGGAATGAGGTTCGTGTAGAAGCAATTTTCTTAATGGGTTTTGTATACTCTGTTAAGAAAAGACAGGTCTTTATAAGAGAGTCTATATGAAGAGGAATAACTCAGTCCTTGGTGATCATGTAGTATGCTGAGAATGTGAGGCGTTATGTGGAGTAAGGAAGTATGCATTGGAGGGAAGTATGTAAAATCTAATTTGCAGAAGAGATGTTGGTCCATAGTGAAGAAGCTGAATGTGATAGAAGAAGCTAAGGGAGTATATGAATGTGGTTTTTGAAGCCGTTATGTGGTCACCGTTAGGAGAGATAGTATTTGGAGGTGGCACAAAGATCACTACAATTCCGGCATGAAGAAAGCCAATTCGTGGAGGACAAATTCGATAAACAAAAGTATGTTTAAAAGTAGACTACATCTATAAGAGATAGTAGGACTTCAAGAGATTATCTACCTATAGTGAAGGATTAATGATTTAATGCCAACCCATTAAAGTGACCTTCAAGTTGATAAAATTAATTCATATTCTTCCCAATATAGTGAGAGAGGGGGAGTCAATAGAAGTGATCCAAGGGACACAATGTGCTATCCCAAAAACCATGAAAATGAAGTGCACCTAGAACAGAGTGACTATGCTAAAAAATTTCACACCACAACTAGTAAAGATTAGTGGAATTATTTTATGACTGAAAATATGTCGGCATATGCTCCTTGGACATATCCCTTATTGTTGGAATAAGTAAAATTGATGTCTCTTCTCTTTTCATGTGATTTCTTTTTCTACACTTTCTCATCTAACATGTTTAACTATTTTCTACCAACATTGGAACAAGGTTGATACATTTAAATGAAAACTTTGAACCTTGATACACTTCTCTTATCTTAGGGTGTTCAGTGTTCCTTCAAATGGTATCTATGGGTAATGAAACATGGTGTTAAATATATCCTTCATTTTTAACATTGAAAATATAGTGACTGTTAGGGGATTCCCCCTCTTTGATAGAAGAAACATACAGTTATAGGAGAATATGATGAGATATCATCTATGAAATGTTCTAATTTAATTCTTGTTATCCACTGCATAAATAATACAGGTCACTAATCCATCTGGGATGTTTATGACTGATATAGATAAGAAAATTCTTGATGTAGATTCCAAATAACTTAATTCCCTATCTATAGCTCTTTCTGATCAGATATATCTAAAGGTGATGTTTCTTAGGTCAGTAAATTTTATATGGGAAAAATAGAAAATATTTTTGAAGGTGACAACAAAGTGAAGGAGGAAACACTACACATATTCACAATATATTTGATGATCTGAAGAATCATCCTAATGAAAATTAAGAAACATTTTTCAATGTAATTACTAAAGTATTTGAAACAATATAAGGTCTTGGTGAAGAAATCAAAGACATTTATTTATTAAAGAAAATAATTAGAAGACTTCTTCCACTTTATAATAAAATAGTATCAGTCCTTGTGGAAAATGATCTTTCCAAACATTCTCCGGATGAACTGCTGAGTAGCGTAGTGGCATATGAGATGAGAGTGAAACCAGAAGATGATACCACTCAAGTAATAAATGAAATGACATTCAAATCAATGAAAAAATATGAAATTCTAGGAGAAATTATTGATAAAGATAATGTGGTAAAATAAATTCTCTCTCTCTCATTTCCATGAAATTTAGTAAGGGAAAAAATGAATTTTAATGCAAGTTACATCTAGATTTTTTTCATTGTGGATGAGTTGGGAAATTACCTATCAATCCACAATAATGGTCGATAATGAATAATTTGATGTTGGAGACATACATTAGCCTCAATGATTTTTTTTTCAAAAATAGGTATTTTTAGTCTAGTAGAAAAATACATAAAAATTTTTTCTATAAAGAAGAAGAAGATGATAGTGAATTCATTGAGGAAGAAGAACCTGATATAAATCTGGAACCAATGCATCAATGATGGATACCATTGAAAAGTTAGAACCATCAGGAAATAAAGCTACAAACAATTATTTGACCACTGATGTTGATCTCATGTTGAAACGTAAGGATGAATTTTGGTAAACATAATTATAAATGAAATAGATGAAAATATTAGAATGAAATTTTGGAAGAGTCATCTGAATTTTTTGATATTTTGGCTGTTAAAATTGATCGACATGAGGATATAGTAAAGAAACAATCGATTTTTTTAATATCATAAGATATAGTTGATGTAAAGAATAGAATATATGTGTATGAAAAGTTCAATAATGACATTACATCAATACTAGAGGATAATTACAAAAATATTGAAGGAGACAAAGAAGAATAATTTATTACTCTTCAGAGTAAACATGAATGTGAATCAAGTCAACAAAATAAAAAATAAAATTATGTTTGGAAAATTCTCAGATGCTAGGATACTAGAAGGATTTTTTCATGGTTAAAATGGAGTTTAAATGGTTTTGAAATATCAAAGACCCTCAATTATGGAAAACTTATGAATTGGATGTAATGATGATACATAAAATGATGGAAGTAATATGGGATAGAAAAAGGAAAGCTAAAAGTCTGACGTAACACAAATAAGTTGGAATCCAAACAAAAAAAATTCTCAAATCAGAATGAAATAAGGACTGAAAACCATCCTCTAGTTTCACAATATGATAGATAGATAAAATATCTATCTAAGAATTTTTTCATGAATAATAATAGAAGTAAAAACAAATTTCCACTCATGAAATGTCAATTTTGTGGCTATTTGGGAAACACCATGTCATACTTTGAAGACGTGATGAGCTATTTGAATGGTGGAAGTAAATTAAGGACTATGAATTCATATACTATTTCTTAAAGAATAAATTCATTCTTTGGATATTTTTTTCATTGTTCCTACATTTTCCATAGACTTACTGATTGTAAGTTAAGGAATGATAGGAAAAATTCATTATGATCTCAAATACATGTTAATAATCACCATATAGTTGGTGTTGTTATTACAAACATGTTCTATTCATTTCAGGAAGAGTCTGAGAATGATGAACCTATGAACATGGAAGTGATATTTGAAAATACCTCATTATCCATCACTCGAACTAATATTTTATGGAATAAAAAGAAGAAAATTGAAAAATCCAACCTTGATGAATTTGTTCTCAAAGTTATAAAGAACAACAACACATGGATTCTTGATAGTGGATTCTCATCCCATATGATAGGAAATGAAGATTTATTAACGAATGTCACAATATTGGTCGATGGAATAGTGATATTTGTTAATGAAAGTGCTTTGAAGATCAAAATCATTAGAAGTACTGAACATGCCAATAGAGAGCTGAAGATGACTAAAGATCATTATGTGGATGGGTTACGTCACAATCTCTTAAGTGTGACTCAAATATGTGACTCAATACATATATTAAAATTCAATAAACATGGGTTTACTATAAAAGGAAGAATATTAGATTTTCTTAAGAAAAGTTGTAGAATATATGGAAACCAATATCAAGATGATATTAAAGAGGACATTTGCTACATGACTATTTAAGATGAAAAAATCGTGTGGAACCAGAGGTTGGGTCCAACAATCAAGAAGTCACGGTAATGATATCTAAGTTGAAGATATTCATGCTTATCCCTAATCTAATTCATGAATGGGAAAAGACATCAGATGCATGAATTAGAGGTAATATGGTCATTATTTCATATCATCCAAATAAAAAACTGGAAACAAATCATCTTGATCTCATACATTCAAATGTATGTGGTCCAAAAAATGTTTCCAGATCTCATGGAGAGAGGTACTTCATTATTTTCATTTATCACTATAGTATAATGGCCTATGTGATGGTTATGCACAGGAAATAGAAAATTCTGGATTTCATGAAAACTTATCACTGAATAGCGAAGAATTATACTATATAGAAAATTAATATTTTCAATCTGAAAATGGTGGAGAATATGCATCCATTGAGATTGAAAACCACTTGGATAAACATGGGATTCAAACTATGCTGATTGAGAGTTGTATCTCTCACAATTTATGGAAATATGTCATTCACGGTGATGATTATATTTCAATCCGAATAGTGCCTTATATGGGGTGATTGAAGACACCCTCTGAGTTATGTTATGGAAGGAATCTCTCTTGGAAGTATTTTTGTGTTTTTAGGAGTAAATAATTTATCCAAAAAAAGAATGAAATCCTGGAAAGTATGGTAATCCTACAGATGAAGGAATATTCCTTGTATATTCAAGTAATACTAGGGCCTATTTTTTTCAATAAACATCGTGGATGAATTGTGGAAATTAATGATATGAAGATCAATGAATAAAAAAATGCCTCACAGAATTTGTCTACTTATGTGATAGAATATGAAGAAGAATTCATAATAAAAGGATCCAAATATAGATGTAGAGGAAGGTGTAAAAACACTATAGAATCACATTACGATGTTAAATAAAAAGAATAATATGAAGAAGAAACCATGGATTATGAAAATTTTTATGAACCTCACTGGATAAATTGAAGAGCATAAATTGATCAATCCTTCATCATTGGGGATTGGATAGCTCCCAAAAAGTCATGAAGAATGTTTAAGAATGCACTGTAAGCATTTTAAATAGTTGGGAACCATCCTCATTTGAAGAATCTACACAAGATGAATCATGGGTTAAATCCATCAATGAAGAGTATGATCATATCGATAAGAATCTTACATGGGATATAGTTAAGAGACCTAAAAATATAAATGTGATTGGTATGAAGTGTATTTTAATAAATAAATTTGAATAGAATGTAAATCTGATCAGAAATAAATCACATTTGGTGTGTAAAAACTATTCAAAGATTGAATGTGTTGATATTGAAGAAATATTTTCTATATTTGCTAGACTAGAGTCAATCAAACTATTCATTGCCATGAAAATTAAAATAGGATACAAAGTGTAACAAATGGATGTTAATATATCTTCCTTAAATGGTCTTCTTGATGAAGAATTATATATTGACCAAGCAGTTCTATTTCATCTTATTAATAATGAAATTAATTTTTTTAGATTAATGAAGGCTCTATATGGACTGAAACAGAAACCAAGTGCATGGTACTGTCACCAAAATTTTTATTTGAAGAAGCTCAAATTTAAAAGAGGATTGGATCACAATCTATATGTGATGAATTGTCATAAAGACCAAATCAAGTTTCTGGTGTATTTAGATAATATTATATTTGGTGTATGTAGGTTGGAATTAGTGGATGAATTTTCCAATCACATGAAATTAGAATTTGAAATATCTATGATTGGTCAACTCATATACTTCAATGGGATGCATGTGCTTCATATTAAGTACAACACTTATATTTATCATGAAATTTATGTAATAGTGATTTTAAATAAATTCAATATGAATGAATCTAAATGAATGATCACTTCGATTACAGTTGGATCTAAACATGGAAAGCATAAGGATGGGATATCTATTGATCCCACCATGTAAAAGAGAATAATTGGAAGTCTACTGTACATAACAACAACACAACAGGATATTGTCTTTGCAACATTATTAGAGGCTTGATTTCAAAGATATGTAAAGGAAGAACATACAATAGTCGTTAAATGTATCATGGGGTACATTCACGGTACTCACACATATGGATAATTCTTTACTATACGAAATGATTATGAACTATAAAAATTTCCTAATAATTACTGGGCTAGAGGTGTAGTGGATAGAAAATATTGTGATGAACCATTATTCATTAGTATGAAATGTGTGGTCTGGTTGGGTAAGAAATAATAATTCACTTCTCTTAGTATTTTTAAATTTGAGAATATATCTTTTAAAAACACTTACACTCAAATACATTGGGTGAAGAAATAACTGACTGATATTAGTGATGAGGTGAAATAGCCAATGGTGGCTCACTATGACAAGAAGAGTATAATTGATCTTATGAAGAATAGTGTTTAACATTATCATATAAGAATCATTGAAATCCAATATCACATCATCAAGGAAAAAGTGGAACAATGTATGATTAAAATAGATTATGATGGAACTGATGATCAATTGGGAAATATATTAACCATGAAATTATCTGTAGTCGTGTTAGAGAAAAATTATTTGAACCTCGATGTTCATCTACCTCCCAGTGATTGAGGAGGTTTCAGTTATTCCCATATCCTTATTTATTCTATCCATTTTAATATGTATGCTAAAGTACTGCATATTTATGGGGATATGTGATCCTGGGAGAGTATTATTAATGCTTAATAAGTCAAAATTTGATTCATTAGGGTAATTGTTAATATTGGAGAATATATAAATTCAATTATAATAAAACTCTTTTCTAGTTGTTTAGAGGAATATCTAGAATAGAGGAATTAAAAAAAGTTATAATAGGGGTAAATAATAGGTTAGAAAAGGGACAAAATCAAAACAGAGGAAACAATTTGGTGTTATGAAGAAATAGTCAAATTTATGCTTGGACATTTATAATCATTATAATACAAAAGTACAATATTCATGCACCTCTTGTATTATAAAATAAAATTTTTTGACATATAATTATAGTGTTGGATGATTTTTTTTCTCGTGTATTAGGTTCTGAATGCGTCTTGTGCTTCATTTAATTTATTTGCAGTTTACCAACACACCCAAAGGAGTGACTATTGGAACCAAGACTATTATTTGAGGAAAACAGAGTTTGGTTTGTGTTTTTTAAATCCATATTGGGTTGATCAATATATTTGTAATGTCAAATTATCTTACTGTAAATCATTTAGCATGTGTGTAATAGTCGTGCAATTTCCCATCTTTTTATATTTATGGCCCTTAAAACAATGAGTTTATTTGTAATGGAATGTTTTCTGCAAAGGAAGTACACAGAATGAGAATTTCAAGAATTGTTTGAAAATCACAAAAAATGGTATGTGGAATGGAGAAATGAAAAACCCTTAGAAGGAATGGTTCATAGAACAAAAAAGTGTTTCGTGGGTAGGTTCACAAGATGTGGATGGAAAATGGTCAGTAGGATGGCTTGTAATTGGAGAAAAGTAGGCAGAGAGGGTCACAGAGAAGCTGATTGACGAGATGGGATTATATTGGATAAAATATATTCGGAGATTAGTGTGTGGATTAATTTATCACCCACGATGGAAAATAGGTGGTATGTGGACCACATATGGAAAATGGTTAATAGGAGATGCATAATATGTTGTAAAAGTGGTGTTGTACGAAAGATTTCAGCTATATTTGATTAGAAGACTATGCAGATATATTTTCCTATATAATGGTGCGCTATTCTCATTTTTAGAGTGAAAAGATATAATTTAATTATATTAATTCATCACTTTGGGAATTTTCCTTACACAAAAAGAGGTTCATGCGAAAGTAATTTTCAGAAGGATGTTTTGTAGTCCGCAAAGGGACGACAGGTCTATGTAGGATAGTCTATACAATGACGAAGAACTCAGTCTATGGTGCCCTTATAGTATGCAAAGAATGTGAAGGTTTACGTTGATCAATGTAGTACACAAAGAAAGGAGGTATGCAAAAGACAGTTTCTGGAAGAGAATTTTATCTGTGGTGAAGAAGTTGTACAAGAGAGCAGAGGTGAAGGTAATAATCAAACACAATTTTTGAAGGTGGAACGAAGTCGAGTTTTGTAGAGGCAGTACATGGAGCACTGTCGTATGTGGGTGAAGAAGTCTTGTACATGGAGGACATGTTCGAGAAATGAATAGTATGTGGAAAAGTAGATTACATATATCAGGGAAAAAATTACTTCAACATTGAATCTCTATAAAGTAATGGATGCATGATTTAATGCCATCCCATTGAAGTTACCTTTATGTTGATAAAAAATGTTCATATTCATATAAATGTAGAGATCATGGGGGAGTCAGTGGATGTGATCTGAGGAATGTAGTGTTCTATCACAAAAAACTTGTATAGGTAGTGCGCCCATACCAGAATGACTATGCTAAACATTGGTACTCCAAAACTAGTGAAGATTAGTGGACATTGTTATGATTGAAAACCTATTAGTGTGGGATCCATTAATATATCCCCTAGTGGAAAACCATGTAAAATTGTTATAACTTCACTTTTCATGTGATTTTTTATTTTCTAAACATTCTCAACAGGTAGGTTTAATTGGTTCCGACCAATGTTTGAGAATGATCAGTTAGTTAAAAAGAAAATTTTGACACCCTGATTCACCCCTCCACTCTCAGCGTCTTCTAGGGTCCTTTAGTTCCTGATTATTTATAAATAAAAATAAAAATATATTGAATATAATGTATGTGACAACCAAGTTAATGATAAAATAAATATTTTTCCTATTCATTAATATATTTTAATTGGATAATTATTTTTAAATTAAAATGTATGCTATGTTCAATAATATATATGACAAAAAACATAACTTCCATTGAAATTGTTCATTATAAGAAAGACTGAGTAATACAAAATTATAATATACTATAAATATCATTATTTTTATTGAAATTTTACATCTTTTCATGGTGATTTTTCATTAAAATTATTTTACTCTTTTTAATATATTATATACAAAAATTAATTTCATTCATGGAATCAGAATATTATACTTTACTTTTGGTGATGTTTTGGGATTATTATAAGAAGTGTTGTTTTTTATGAATAGTGAAACACATTAAATTTTAATTCAAAATGATTTTTTCCTCTAAATTATCTATTTAGTAAAAGGATATTCTTAATTGTATTTAAATAATACATAGTTCAATTGTATATAATTTAATCAAATATCTTCCATTAGAATCAATTTTAAGTTGAATTTACATATATATTCTTTGAAATATTTTGAAAAAATTTACTTTAAAACCTCATTTTTTCATCTTGTATATGGTATTAATTTTAAATTAATTTCAACCGCTTTGGTTATTTAAATTAATAAAAATGGATTCAACATTTTTAAATCATCCTAGTTTAAAAATTATATTGTGTTTTAAAAAGATTTTGAACAATAATATTAGTGAATGTAATTAAAATTAATTATATGGATTAAGATAAAAATTTGATAACCATGATTAAAATAATTATTAAATGGGAAAAACCATGGTGGATGGGTATTAAAACAAAGGTTATGTGATATGAAGGCCTAAAATACAATAAACTGAGAACATTCCTAATAACAATGATCGCTCCCTCATACAAAAAATACAAGTGAAAATAAATAAATTAAACACATCATCCAAAGGAGATTTAGAGGGTAGATATCCAACCACTTAATTCCCTTTACAATATGTGTGAGTGATATCTATGATGCGAAGAATCAATTTTCTTCACCTCCAAACTTGATAAGCTATAGACCTAGGAGTATGATTGAGGCCAAGTATTGACTTGTATAGGACTAGAGAGAACATTTCTAGCACATCAAGGGGATATGCCTACAATAGCACAGTTCAAGGACATCTAACATTGATTGTTATTTAACATGATGAGAGAGAAAATTTGCAATCAAGGCCAGAAAATCAATTATTATTGATAATATGTTGTCTTGGACCAAACCACCACCCATCATGACGTTAAAGCTATACAAACCATTAGTGTTAATTTTTCAGCCCGATGCTATGATGATTCCATCTCACCAATCGAGATACAAGAAGGCTTGGAATAGAAGTGGTGTTGACCTGAAACCTGTGATAACATTCAATGTGGGAGTTACATCAAATATCATAATGAGAAAACCTTGATCATCTAATATATTTATATATCTATCTTTCCAAATACAACTGCTTTTAGCCACAAAGATGTAGGCTGCTGCTTTAATTTCTATACGGTTCTATCTTTCACCTCAGAACAAATATTCAATGAAAACTATATCTACGAAATTTTGAAGGTAAATACTAGTAAAAATACTATATGAACACTACACATGTCAATCCCAATGCCCCTCAAAGAATAGATGATGAACAATCTCCTCCCTCGGAATATATTAACATGAACATCGAGATGCTAGATGAATAGTAGTTTTCTAAATATTGTAACTTATAAATAGTGCATTTTTCTAACTCACCGCACTAGAATGTTGTTTTTATAGGGATTTCATGGAACAATTGCACCTCTACCCATATATCCTACATGTACAGTGAATAGAATACTATATGGACGTCCCTCATTGAGAAGGTGCTTTTCACCAACCCCATGAATACACATGGGTTGG
Organism: Viscum album; assembly: GCA_963277665.1. Lineage (NCBI taxonomy): Eukaryota > Viridiplantae > Streptophyta > Magnoliopsida > Santalales > Viscaceae > Viscum > Viscum album. The sequence goes on along the minus strand of OY728142.1, from coordinate 1,179,379,995 downwards.
TGGAAGAAGGCAAATCAATGAGGTCAAAAACACTTCCTTGGTTTGTGTCTATAACCGACTAAATAAAGGCGGGGTTTCGGCTCGCCTAACTGAAGGACATGCCCGATGTATGACACTCGGGGAAGCTGAATTTACTACCATCACAGTTGTTGTCCCAAAATCTAATCTCCCCCAGCCAATAATCTCGTGCGTATTACTATCATGACCAGAAATGAGGGGTTGGATCGTGTGCCAAAAAGAATAAGCACTTCAATGAAGGGTCCCGAAAATGTCACTATATTTTCCCATTGTAAAACAACCCCATATGAATTGACCCTCCATAACCACCCAAGAATGTTTCATGTGATGACCCAATAAGGTCTTGGAAATGATGATGACCATGATGAACTCTTCCCTTTAATGTATATGTTAGAACCAGGAACAATGAGATCATGTGACGGGCGGTGCCCAACAATGATTTTTATCATGATCGATTACCAATCCAAGATCTGTACAATGTTTCGTATCTGTGATTAATGTAATTGAATAAAAGATAGGGAACATTAATTAGACCAGAACTAGAGAGAGAAGAGATCACACATATTTTTTATAATAATTTCAATTAGAAAAATAATTACCTCTAAAGAATTATTTCTTCATCAATAATTCCAGTGAAAGATCTGTTGTGGGTTGTCATTTCATTATAGAAAACAATTTTATATTTCCTCTAGTGGTGATCCACATTTTTTCCAGGAATCTCCAGACATCACCAAAGGAGCCTCTAGGTGCTATCATAGGGGATCTGTGTGCTTGCATCGTCCACCTTGAGTGCCTTGAGAAACTCTTCCAAAGTGTTCTCTGTGATCTGGTGGAGGAGGGTTGATTTCCCTTCATTGGTGTGTTCGTAGAGATGGTAGATCTCTGGAAATGAGAGGATCTTCGAAGATTCATTATGCACATATAAAATGCAATATTTAGAAAATAATATGATTTGGTGTTTATATTGCAAGGGTTAAAATAAATGAATTGCATAACTACCCTTATTTATTTATTTAATCAAAGAAAAAACAAAGATGAAATAATAATAATAATAATATTTATCAGAATGCACTTAACATTATAATTATAATTAAATATTATTTAATTAAATAATATTAAATATTTATTATCTCTCAAAGGGGATGATTAAACTTGGTCCACAAGTACTCTACAATATTTAACAGACCTTGAATAATGTCTATTCATTTATTATATAAATATCATGATATTATTCACCAATAAATAAATAAATATTATATTAACTAAAAATGAAATAAAAACATGTTGAATATTATGTTCACAATATAATTTCTCGAGTAACTAGACATGAAAAAAATGTGATCAAGCATACATGAATAATTATTAAAGCATGTATGAGAATAATATTTATTCAACCTATTAAATAGTGAATAATATTATATTGATTAACTAAGATTCTAGATACACTTAGTTTGTTACCCTCGGGGCCTCTTTCTCAGTGCCATTAGGCGAAGCAGCCTAAAGCCCATAGCTAGCGTCTAATGACCTAATATGGAATACATATAGAAAGAAGTCAATTCCAAAATGACATGTAATCTCAAATGAACACATTCTAGGTAATATAATCCCTTTTTCATAATTTCTAAAATTGAACAGGTTGTCTTCTATTGACACTAACTGTTGTGCTTGATTATATCATTCTTATAGTTTCTGCAAATAAAATATGACTTTAGAAGACCATGAAAATTTATTTATTTAGGTGATATAATTTACATCAAAGGTTATGATGTATTAAAATATGTTAAATAACATAATGGATAAATACATTCTCTCATTTTTCATTAATGAAATCATACACTTAACACACCCAACATTTCCAATCTCACCACAAACATCTATCATCACAGTTTGCATTAATATATTTGAGTTCATGACTCATAATACACATTAATAATAATCATAAAGTCAATAGACCTATAAACGTGTACGTAAATATGAACATCCAATGACACATATAAATTTGGATATCATAATGGTGGGCATCGTTCTCAAAATATCCATACAAGATGTTACAAAGGGCGTGCACCTTTAGAATATGACTCAATGTCCTATGAGTCTCCACCCGTAAAAGACTTTATCATATGTGTCCTTCAAATGATATCATCTGTCTATATAAATTATATTCAAGAATAGTGTCATAGCACTTTTGGGTTCTTATCATAGAAGGGAACTTCTTTAACCTTTTAATGTGACAACTACTCTTATGAAATTATCACATACTATGTCACATAGAAAACCTTCATGATATGATAAGTCGTTTATTTATATTCTAAGTAAATAATACATCTTTATCATTAAGTAAAATGAATTTGGTTCCCGGGCACCAAATTAAACTGACTCCTAGATGGCTACATAAGAAGATTCGATATACTCGGAATCCACTATAGAATCAATTACAAGTGGCTTATTTAAACCCTTTCATATAACAAATCCTCCATTGAGACAGAAAACATATCTTGAATCTAACGTTAAATCATTTTGATCATTCTAAAAACTAGCATTAGTATATCCTCTGACACCATTTCCACTTCTCCTCTATAGACTAGAAACATATCCTCAGTTCTTCTTAGATACTTAATAATAGCCTTAACCAAAATCCAATGTTATTCTCCATGATCTTATTGATATCTACCTTCCATTCTCAGCACATATGAAACATCAATATCTAGAACATAAAATTGAATACATGAAAGATCCTATCAAATTAGCATATGAGAAACTTACTCATTCTCTCATTCTCACATTGTGGCATTAGACATATTTTCAAAGAAATATGTAAAACATATTACACTGGAACCAATCACATCATGGATGGTTCCATTATAAATCTCTTTAGTATTTGTTCAATGTATGCACATTTACATAGTCCAACCAACCTCTTAGTTATATATCACTAATGATCATGATCTTTAAAATATAGGTTTTTTCACCTATGTCATTCATGGTGAAACACTCATTTATCAAGTACTTAATAGATAGTACGACTCGTATGTCAATTCCTATAAGTAATAAGTCAACAAAAAATTGTATTAGGATAATGACCACATTCCCACTAAACCTTTTGTAAACACATGAATCACATTTATTCAGAATGATTCATAAATTTTTTATAGATTCATCGAATCAAATATTCCATTAAAGTAGATGATGTCATCAATCCATATATAGATCTCTACAACCTTAAAATTCATTTGGAATCACCTTGAGTCAAAAACCCTTTTTTTATCATATATAAATCTTCAAAAAGGATCCCAGTAAACAATGTGGATTGACATCCATCTTCCAAATCTCATAGTCCTGGTATGATGTTATATAATTTTTGATTTTGATGGATTTGAATATGTCCAATGGTGGAAAGTTGTCATCATATTTAATTTTTTGACATTGTTTAAACTATTTATCCACTATCATTTTTATAGCTACATAATTTACCTTCCATTTTGAGTTTCCTTTTGAATACCAATTTTCAATTGATAGGGTCTACATCAACTAGATTATCAAACAAAACCCATAATTTGTTCTAATACATGGATTCTGTTACAAAATTCACATCTTCTTACCATCATCTAGCCACTGAGCTCTCTACATCCAACTTATAGGATAGAGGATCATCATTGTAAACTAGTAATGAGTCAGCATCCTCAGTGACCAAAAAACCACATCTCTGTAGTTCCATTACCTCTCTTTTGATCTGACATAATATTTTGGTTTTAAGAACATCTTCTTCCATGGCTACTTATGGAATATGTTCCTAGAAAAAATCTTTGGTATCATGACCATCAAATTCATCAATGTTAATCTTTCACCCACAACCTTTTTAAAGGATGTGACCCCTTTGAAGAAGGGTTACTTGTTTGGTGACAATCACATTTTTTCTGAGTGGTAGTATAGATAATAAACCATTGTTTACTTGGGATACCATTTAAAGAAAATCTTCATTCCATAGATGATATTTTGTTTCCATATAATGCCTTAAATATCTTCAAACCCTCATACACGTGTATACAATAAAATTAGCTTCATTCCACTACATAGCTCGATGGGAATTAAATTTTCCTCTTTAGTTGTTAAACAATTTAATGTGTATACCATATTTTGTAATGCATATCACCAAAAGTATAATGGAATATAGTCATGACTCATCATCGACCTTACCATGTCTAATGAGGTACAATTCCCCCTTTCACTAACAATATTCCACTATTGTGTATAAGGTTTAGTGAATTTAAATAGAATCCAAATATCACATATAATGTTGACAAACAATAGGATAATACATTCACCACATCAATCTAAATAATGGTTTTAGTCTCCATAAAACGTTGATTCTCAATTTAATTATTTAATTCCTTTAATTTCTCAATGGACTCGAATTTATTGATCATTAATTAGATATAGTTGTATATACTGTAGTTGTCAGAAAAATTTATGATGTACAAATATCCACCTCTAGCTTCTACTGGAAATGATCCACACAGATCAGTGTGTACCAATCGTAGAAGTTCTTTGTCCCACTCACCCTATCCACTGAATGGTGGTTTGGTCATTTTTCCGTATAAACAATCATGACATCTATCAAGAGGTTTTATATTAGAGGAGTATATGTTATAATGTTGGCTTAGAATTGTCAAACTCGTCTTGTATAAATGACCAAGATAGTGATTCCAAAAATGGGTGTTAAATGAGTAGTGTGATCATGATTCATTAATGATTTCCAACACGTGGATTTCATAAATTAATAAGTAAATACTAATATATAAATGCGTCATACCATAAAATTTTTTGTCCATATAAACTAATCAATTTTTACATCCAAATTTTTAAATTAAACAATCTGTATTTAAACATGGCATTGAAATTATTTTCTAGGAAACTATAGGTACATAAAAAAATCTCTTAAAAAATCATTGCCATTGGTGATGAAAGGTGGTTGTAACCAATAGATAGAGTAGCTTTCCTCATGCAATTAACAACTCCAAAATCCACCTCTCCTCTAACATTCATTTATAATATACTTGATTTTTGAATTTGGATACATATGTGAGCACCAAAATTTGTATCAAATAAAAAACATGTATAAATGGAAAGATTTCACTTGATATCAAATGAACCTTTACCATACACATTCTTATGGGTTCAATTTTTCTTACAGTGGCCTCGCTTTCCTCATAAAAAACATACTCCATAATTTTCACTACCCTACTTCCAGATCTTCTTCTTCTTGGAAGGATGGTGATCAGTGGATTTAGACTATCTATAATTACTGGACCCCACTCCCTTGTTCTTTATTTTCATTTTCCCCGTAAGGATCGAGAGTTTATCATGCCCCATGTCCTTATCCACTTTAAAAATCGTGTTTAGATGTTCCGAAATACACTTCACATTATTAATTATATTATAAGTCACAATAAATTCGGAGACAGACTTTGTTATTGATGGATGTATTAGATCTGTATGAAACTCATCTTGGAATTTAATCCCTAAGATTCCCAGGCATTCAATATAGCCGATAATATTAGCCACACGAGGCCCAACTAACCCAAAATATATAGGCTTAGTTGTGAAAAATGTATTAAAGATATTAAACCTCTCTTTTATATACTTATCTTGATAGAGATCTCGAAGGTGAGACATCATTCTATAGGCATTTTTATCCTAATGTTGTTTCCAAATATCATTGGACATAGATGATATCATGAATTTATAAACATATGATGCATAATTCACCTGTTTCTCTTAGAGAGATAATTTTTCACCACTTGATTCATTTCATGGGGCAACAGGTAATGGTTCTTCCAACACATACAATTTACTTTAATGGATAAGGATGACATGTAGTCATGATTTCCACTCTTGTAAATTTCTGCCGATGAAATGGTTTTCATTATCATCTTTTGAACTCAATGATAGGATTTATTTAGTTTAATTTTTATTCAATGAAAATAACATGGGAAAAATTTAAGTACCTATATCTAATAAATTTTGACCAAAAATAAATATTATACTTATTAGTCTCCCACTATTTTGTCAAAACCTAATCACCCTCACCATTGGCATCAAATTATTAGTTTTGTAGGATGTTCTTGTGGGAAGGATCTATATTCCCCTTATCATTAACCCAATATTTTTTGTACCACAAAATAGAATGGTTTTAGGTAGGAATTCCTAATGTAAACCATATTACCTAACAATTCCTTGATCTAGTGAGTGAACACCCCAATCATAAATTCATTAATTTAGATTTTATTACCCATTTTCTATTAGTTAAACCAAGTCCTTATTTGGATGTCTCCACTTGTTGTGAACCAAGTTAGGTCAACCCAAAACCTCATGTTATAATTTCAATATAATTGAAATAACCACAACTTTGGTTGGCCATGAACTTTATACTACAATTTGATTCTAACTGATGTAATGGAAATGTATATAGAATTATTATTTTATTAAGAGATATTATAATTTTATACATATATTTACAATTATCATCATTATCACATGCTTGATAATATTATGTGGGATTACATTAGAGATTAACCATGTCTTATATATTATTTACACATAATCTAGTTTATTTTAGTTCCATATTTCATACTTGTTAATATAATAATTATGTGATCACGAAAATGAATCCATAGTGAAATAACCAAGACACATGACAGAAATAAAAAAAAATTATGATCATAAGATTATATTAATGATTAGTTTATATAGAAGTTGATAAACTAATCATTTACCTAGGGTATAAGTACCTTGAACCAATTTAAGGTTCATTTTTACAACTTTCAATAGTCCACCATTGTATTTCCTTGGATTGGTTTTGCCTCAAATCAGAACAAAACCAACTCAAATTGCATGGGAGCTCAATCTATTATATATACCTTTTACTCACATGCATATAAGGTGGAAATGGGATTACATAAAAAACCATGTCCATGTAGGACCTATATAATAATGACAATAAAAGGAACACATTCAAAAGATTTATTTAATATTTATTTTAATGAAACTAATTACATAAAAAGATATGCTTCAGATCATGATCCTCCACATGCATTCAAATAATTATGCATTTAATAAAACTATAATTCAAATCATTATTAATTCTTATTGATGAAAACTCATTCTCAAATATATTAATTAATATATTTAATTAATCAATCCTTTTATCATAATTATTATATAAATTTGATTTAGATTCTCGTACCTTATATTTTTAATAAAATTAAATAAATTAATTTAAAATTAACGTTGTACATAACTGTACTTTGGTGGTGAAATAGTGAACACCTGTCTGATTCTTCCTAACATGTAGTATACTCATATACTGTTTTAATCTTATGACATATGGAATACATGAATTCTAACATTCATTCACAATATATACTTCATGGATGATTTAAAAAATTACATGATTTTTTATTCATGTGTTATTATCAAATGCACATCGATATCAACTTGTAATACAACTCAAACATATTATAAAAATCTGAACATTGTGTAGGTATTAATTGAAAATTTAAAATTTTATGTATATTAAATCATATCACTTGGTGTGTCCTATCTTTACAACCACACACAATTATATGTCTCAGAGTTTACATAGTAAAATAAATATTTTTATTTATTTTTTATAATTCGGTAAATGTGTACTACATTTTGATCTAAAATACATAGTGCGTACAACCTTATCCATCTATCTAAGGCACACGCCTAGGGACTCCATGTGTAAAATGTACCTTAAATTTTTTTAAGAACATGGTGTTTAGAATGGGCCACATTCCATAATGACTCCACGTTACATGGCCACCAGTCAGGTAGGGCATGTATGGAATACACAGATTGTTTCTGACCCAAATGGACTACACACCATGTATGTGGGCTAAACGGTGTGTAGTCTGATAGAATATATGCCATTTAATTATGGTCAACACGCAATTCATAATTTGTTGTAATTAATTCAATAATCATTTCATAATATCAAATTGATTTATATATTAAATCACGAGGTATATAATTTTATTACATGACATGTAACTCTGGTAAAACATTTTGTAATTTTGTTTTGTTTACATAGAAACCTTGTAACATCCTGATGAGTTCCATGATTTTATTTTAATTATGAAAATATTAATCTCGGATTGATATATAATAAATTAATGATGAAGAATCAAATATCATAATTTAGAATAAAATAATGATTAAACATAAATTGATAAAATAAATTATAAATAAGTAAGTAAAAAATAATTTGTAAATATTATAATCAATTATTTTGCCACCTCTAATAACACTTGTAGGTTCTGGGTGCAGTAGAAGTGATCGATGGGTGCTGCCCAAAATTGATTTTCTCCCTGATCGGTGATCAAAACAAGATCTATATGATGTATAATCATCATGATTAATCAAATTGAATCAATGACAGAAAAACATAATCATGCTGAAATAAGGGATAGAAGATATCAACACATATTTTTTGTAATTAACTTAATTATATAATGAATTAACTCTAAGCCATTCATTATTCATTGATGAGCATGGCGATAGATCTGTGGTGCACCATCATTGTGTTGTAGAAACCATGTGTAGATTTCCTCGAGTGGTGATCCATACATGTTCTAGGAATATAAAAACGTTGAAGAAAGAGTCACTAGTTGCTAGCATGAATGATCCTTACACTTGTGTCATCCACCTTGATCACATTGAGAATTGCTTCCAAAGTGTTTTCCTTGATCTGGTGGAGGAGGGTTTCGTGTAGTGCTTTGGAGCATTAATGGAGAAGGGACCTTTCTATGATTAAGAGGATCCTATAAGTTTAATTTTGCAAAACCGCATTTTATTACTCAGAAAATAACATAATATTGTATTTAAATTGATATGGTTAAAATAATGTAATTTCTCAGTTGCCAATATTTATATATTTAATCCTATTAAAACTCCATGTCAAATAATAACTATCCTATTATTTCTAAACATGGACTAAACATGAAAATTATAAATAAATAATATTTAACTAATTAATATTAATTTTTTAATATTCTCATAGGACCATTAAACTCAGCCTTCTAGTCCTTCACTTTATTTATTAGGATAGAATAATGTATATTTTTTTATTAAAATAATATCATGACATTATTAACTAATAGATAAATAAATATTATATTCACTAAATATAAAATAAATATTTATTGCATATTCAGATAATAATATATTCTATAGAAGAACTTGTGATGAAAGAAATGAGATCAAGCATACATGAATATTTATTATACAACATATGAGAATAATATTTATTCAACCTACTAAATAATAAATATTAATATATTATTTAACTGAGAATCTGGATATATTAAGTGTGTGACCCTATTGTCCTCTTTCACATTGGAATTATGTAAAGTAGCTAAAAGTCCAAGGTTAGATTCAAGAAACATGTCGAGGAACCAATAGAGAAAGAAGGTAATGTCGAAATAACATGTCACCTCATGCAAATTCTTACCATGTAATATAATCCAATTTTCACAATATCTCTAATAAGAAGGTTGTATACTAGTTTCAAAATCCTATGTGCTCAATTAACTATTTTATTAACTTTTTAGAAATATAAAATGCCTATAGAATACTATAGGTATTGATTGATTTATGATATATCATTTTCATCAAAGGTCCTATGATATTAAGTTATGTTAATGAACCGAAAGGAAATTCTATTCTTACATTATTCAATTGTATAATATTACTCATGATGCACCCAACACATCCTACCTCACTGCGAACATCTGTCATCATGGTTTCATTAATATGTATAAGTTCATGACTCGTAATTCACATTAATAATAATCATAATTTATATGGACCAATAAACCCATCAAAAGACAGTAACATCCCATGACACATAGAAATTTAAATTTACTACTAGCAGGTCTCGTTATCATAATATACATATTGGATATTACCAAGGGAATACACCCTTAGAAGGTGCCTCAATGTACTAACAGTCTACACCCATGATATTTTATATTACTTATTTTCCTGAAATGATATCATTCAGATATAGAACATATATTAAATAATAGGATCATATAATCTCTAGGTTCTTATCATATAATGGAATTTCTATGAACTTTTATTGTCACAACTACTATTATGAAATTATCATATACTATATCACAAAAATGAACAACAATTTTGAGATATGTATATTATAAATATTCCATGAAATTATTACTTTTTTTATCATAAGGTACAAATAATTTGGTTCTAGGGAATCAACTCCAACAGTCTGGTCATACAATCCTAGGAAGCCCAATGGCGACGCCCCTCCCCACGAGCATCCAAAATAAAACCTTCCATGATTTTTTCCAATCGAGAAATAAAATTGAATGGAAAATTTATAGAGGATAATAAGTACATTGGGATGTATTATATCACACATTTAATGAGTTTAATTCTACCTCCAAATAGTAGGAAATGACTTTTCATGCTAGTGATCCTATTAGATATTATATCAACCAAATTATTGAAGTGGTACACATGATGTCTTCCTGAGGAAATAGGTTTCGTGAGAAATGCCATCAAAAGAACCCTTTTATTGATTCCAAGAATGTATTTAATGGATTTTACCCACCATGTCAGTCACATTTATGAGAGGAGCATTATAAATTTATGAGGATTTATGACATGCCCACACAATTTGAATTAACTTTCAATAACATAATTGATACCACATAAATATTGTTTACTGCCATTTAAAAAATGATCATATCAAATGTGGAAATAATGTGTGATAAGCCTTGAAAACGAAATTTTCACTAAAAAGGAATGAAAATTCCATTAAGGATAGTCTTGTAAATGAGTCTATTTATTGTATCACGCACCATAATAAAACAACTAGGAGAATTTGACCCATATTTCCTTAACCCTATTATATTTGAAGAAACCAAAAGACGTACCCATAAATGAGATAAAAATCTAAATATAGATGAATAATCTCAATAATATATCAATTAAATAGTTCATGAAAGCCATGTGAGCGAGAACCTTGAGAATGAAGGAAAATAAACTTAGTCATAGGCCTTATCCATGTCCCGCTATATGGAGATGCTAGAACACAAAATTATCAGGTTTAAATTGCTTACCATTTCATGGGTGATACATATAGCACCCTAAATAGTTATTCCATTAAAAAATCATATTTTTCCTCAGCTACCCCATTGTAGAGATGTGGGGAGAACCTTTTATTGATCACAGTGGATATGTTTCTGTGTTGAAGGTTTCATAGTGTAATCATTCTATAATTCCTCAGGGAGGAGGGTTCCATAGACTTTTAAATTAGAACAAGATACATGTTCTGAATTTCATGGGGCAGGCTTCACACCATGAATAAAACCATCAAAACATATGCAATATCATTTTTATCTAGATTCCTGGAGCCAATATAGAAGTAGCCATATAGCCTGTGAAGCCCAAGCGCATGTGCAATTTATGGGCAAACACAACCTCATGTATAACCAGTTCCACTGGGATGGATTCTAGTGTGAAAATAATATGATCATTAAATACTCTAGGAGTAACATCAAAAATTGTGGTATGGTCCCTCATATACCTTTCATGCATGTGTGGGGTTTTTACTGTAAGAAAATCATTGAAATTGGATTCAACCATACCTCCCACCAAATCATTATCCATAGAGAATGATCCGTCTTCTCGAACTATATTTGTCATGACAAGCCTTATTTTTTTCAATGATATTGGCTGGGAAGTTGGTAGTGTTCATATATACTTCATGGAGCCATTTAATTCTATTCTATTCATGGGCCAGTACTTCCTATTCAAATAAATTTTCAGAAGTTTCATTTTTCTTCTTTATTAGACTATGAAAAAATGGAACGTCCAAACCATCTTAATGTCGTGCCTCAATCTATTCAAACTCTTTAATGAGGATGTCTATGAATTGAAACTGAGAAGGATAGTTAGGAAACCAGGTCTTAAGGTCACATTTAACATGTCTCAATATGTTTTGAAGTCATGTTAACAAAAAACAACTGGATTGTTTAAACCATGATGCTTCTATAGCCTGATGGTGACTTGGAAGAGATAACCATCATAGGTGGAAGAAGAAGTTTTCACCTTTTCTAAAAATTGGAAAGATATCTATACAGATGAGAAAATGGTTAGATATGGATCAAACTATCTGAGCAACTTTGGCATCTGAGAATGAGGAAATTTCATACAAGTAAACTACATATTTTTCAAGCCTACATCAAGTGTAGTCTCTTCCCTTATTATTGTTGCACTATGTAAAATGACCTCACATTAATCCCAGGTCTACGATCCCCATTCAGGCAATGAAATTGATCAAATATTGGCTTCCTACCTCAAAATATCCCCACCAACCACTATTCTTGGATGGTTTCCTAGGATGATGGACTGAAAATCCTCCCACAAAGCCTCTATGGCTTGGTAATCCCACATAGAATAGAAAATAGTGACTAGAATTTATTGATATCTGGATTTAATATCATTAGTGATAAAGTAGTATGAATCCCACATGGCTGAAAGAGATATGTTTTCGTTCCAAAATATCCCTAAATGTAGATTTTAAGGATAAGTATTCAGATAATTGTGGAACATGGGTTTGTGAGAGAAAAAACAATCTCATTGTGTTTTTTTCTTTGGCTCTAGAAATTCCACAACCATTGTGCAGTTGTTGGAGCAAAGCTTCCTGGATAGGGATATGGTTATCAGTCAACATGTAGAGACAACATTTTGGAGGGATGGAAACATTTTCTGGTCTAAATCAAGAAGATAGATATGGATGGTTTCTAGTGCCAATAAGCTATTGGATTAAAGGATAAAGGATGAAATGGATGGACCTTGATCATCTGCTGTAGGAGGAGAGGCGAGTGGAAGAACCACTAACTTACCCTTCATAGTAGAATAGTTGGGGGAGTAGGAGGCCAGAGCCACTGAATTGTGGATTGGGGGTTATACACGACAATATACATGCTCTACATGTTTATTGGTATGAGAGTGTTTGGGGAAAGCAGAGGCAAGATAGGTAGCAGGGGGGGCGAGATCATCCACATGGGTGGGTGAAGGGATGGGGTAGGAAGGGGTGGAGTAAGAATTAAAGGGATTTAGTGAGTGGAAGATGGAACATATGGTTCCTACTAGTCACAACATGTCCATCCAATGGTATAAAAATTGAAGGATGCCCATGTTCATCACCCATAGACCATGGGGCCAATGAGACGAATCCTAAACTTCAGCACACTAAGATAGAATTTACTCAAAATTTTAATTTTGAAAAAAAAAAGAACCTGATAAAATTTTATTAATTTCTTCTAGTAAGAGATGCTACTGCCCTCTATGGTAAAAATTCAATACATGAGAGGAGATGGAAAATCCACCTCCAAACATATCCGATCCTTCGAACCATGAATAACCATTGAAGTATTATCATCCATTACCAGAAAATATAACAATGCCTCTCTAATGTGGTGATGAAATTAGATGTTGTGAAACAGAAACTGGAGACCTGAGAGGTTAAACAAGACCACTACATGTGTAGAGTATCTCTCGGAGTGAACTCTGAGGGACCATCGGAATAAGCTGAAGCACTGATTTCCACATGATCTAGAGGAGGAATACCACACCATTACGAAGTATTATTTGGAAGATAAGACAATACTAAAGGATATACTATTTGAAATAGAAACCCTTTTATAGATTCTAGTATCCATTACCCCACTAAGTTCTAGAAATAAGGGAAGAGTGGATGATCTAAGATCAACCTCATCACCAAGGTCCATTGGAGGATAAGAGAGGCCTCATCAAAGGGTTCAGCCAGGAAATTCAACATTGGGGACCCATCCTAAACTGAAGAACAAACCCGGTTGAAATGGAACATTGATATCCCATTAATCATACTTAGTGGGGAAGGATCTAGGAAGGGGACAATCTCTTTTAGGGAGGGATGTATGAGATACCCACCCTGATCTTGGAATAAAGTTGCACCCACTTAAAAAGCTTAAAAGGGATGTAGAGGGTGACCTATTGAGGATGAGTGAGGCGCTTAAGCTGACTGAGGATGCATCTCCACAATATCTGAGGAGTAAGGGTGGATAATAATGTTCAAAAATTATGAAAGGACATAGGTTCATGATTCACATTCAATGGGAGTAGAATTCATTTTATTTATTAATATAAAAATTTGTTTACTTATTTTTTAAACACTAATACTAAGTGTCTAAATGACCTATATGTAGAGATGAAATGGTTGGAATACATTGAAATTATATTAAATTTGCGGAATACTAAATACATTACAAAAACAGACGCCCAAAGAACTTATTAGTTTAGAGTCTTTGTAATCTCAGAACCTAATCTTCTAATCATGGAAAAATATCTTCAAAATCTCCCATAAAGATCTTCCCCTTTGGCTTTCTTACTTAAATCCTCTCTTTATATCATGGGGAAAAGAAAACATAAAAAAGGTGAGCAAAAATGCTTAGTAAGGGGAAAGATGGAGAACATAAAACAATCCCTAAACATTTGAAAGTATGAACATAAACATAAGACATCAAAATCATGAGTAATGACATAAATCTTGGCATTAAATAAGGAATAGATAAAAAAACATTAACCATGATAAAATAGCATGGAAATAAAACATGTAATTTAGGAAACCATTAGGCACATGCTTTGATTTCCATAGTACCCAAGGCATTGCTTCCAGGACTATCATAGTGGAAAAAGTCCCTTACTAAATCGAGTTCACTATTTGTTCCAGTCCTATATCACTGAACCAAATTAACATGTTGTTCCAGCCATGTCTATATCCTGAGATATAAATCATTAACAAATGAATTGGAGAGAGATATAGGTCCCACCCATCTCATAATAAATCTATTGTTATGTGTGCCACAAAATCATAAATCATATATCATTGCATAACCCATGTATTAAAAATGGGATTCTTACACATCATTTCATTATAACATAATCTATATAAGAAAAAAGGACTTCATAAAAATAATAACATTATAACATATTAAAATTAATTTAAAAATAGGGATAGATACAGAAACCTATATTATCATAGATGAAAAATAATTTTGATAAAACACTTGAACTCCATTTGTGAGGAAAATATCCATTATACTTCAAAAACATTTTTCTTTCTCTCAAAATGCCATGAAATTTTAAAAGAAAATGATTTTTTTTAAAATAATCATGAAATTTTTTACATGAATCTTCATTGAAATAAGTCATTATGAAATCGTAAAAATCCATTCACACCATATAAGTTTAAAATACATTTTTCTTGAACTTTTTACGGAAAAGTAAAAAGGTACCTTATATGGTAAAAAAATGAACGATTCCTTCCATACAATGTGGTAAAAGTCAACTAATGGTAAAAATGAATTTGAACATACATGTAATAATAGTATCCATTTTATTAAAAACATTTTAATAAAACATGGATGATGATGATAAACATAACCCAAGTAAATACTTACGAATAAACAATCTCAGATAAGAACGAGATTGTAATAATTATCCCTTACCATAGGTCCATTTTCTTCTGTACGTGTCCGAAACTCATATATAGTGGGTTTAAACATATTATTAACTTGTAACAGAACCATAATACTGTTTATGATATCATATATGATTCACTTATGACTTTATGTTACCCGTTTCTTTTCCAATTCCATGTTAAAGCAGAGTTTTGGGTAAAATCGTTTCATTTAGACTACATGTTTGGACTTGTTGTTCTTGATATTATTATTACTTATATCATGATTTAATTACTTCTAGAGTTTAAAACATGATTTATATATCTTATATATTTAGTATATATATATAATAGAAAGATAAATAAAATGAAACACACCGTTCATGGAGACTGTAGGCCGTACGTACGCATGAACGCTATTTTCCATTATTTATTGACATGAATGAAGTAAGTAGATGACATATACATATATATAAATAAATATCGTATCATTATTATGTAATACATATAATTATTTTTCATTATATTTTAATTATGATCATTCGTGAATGGTTAATATGGAGAATGAATCTCATCGCGTCGTGGAGATGGTATTACGTAAGTACGCACGAGTGGTTCCCATAATTTGGAATGGATGATATAATATATCAGAATAATTATGATGTCATAATAATGATATATAGTTATTCTTTAAACCATTATACCCATCCATGTAAGGTGGTGGTGGAAAAATAGATAACACCACGACGTGGAGACAGTATTACATACCAACGCACGTACGATGATTTCATTTTCCGTAGGATGTATAGAAAGTGAAATGGGGTTATTTAATATTTATAATAACATATTTTTATATTATTTATACTTATGTCATTACTTTATAATTAAACATTTAATGAAGAGGAAGTAGAATAATAAATAATCTTGAATGAATCGGTAGAAGAGATTACCTCTTCTTCGACGCACCTCCTCTTAACCACCTCTTAGGGAACTAATGTTGCCCTTTGAAGAAGTCAAGTACCTCTAGTAGGTTTAAATGGAAGAGGAGAAGTAAAATGGGCCGGGTTTTTTCGAGCTTGAAGTCTTAAATATTTCTGATGAGGATAGGGAGGAGGTTCCCTTTTATAAGAGGGGTGAGGGGCACCTTAGGAAAAACATGAAATATTATTTTTATAATGGCTAAAAAGTGACTTATTTAGAGGATAGAGTGGGGATGGGTCGAAATACATTCATCCAATAGGTTTTAGACATTTTCAGTTTTCCATTTTAAGACTATCATTTAAATTTAACACTATGTTAAATAATTTGTCTTTTACCATGTCTTGTTGTATTCTTACACTATATGGATATTAAACATACTATAAACTACCAATAGAATCCCAATTTGTTCATTAATGTAATATATGTTATTATATTAGTATTTTTGCTGAAACATAGATTTTTTGGAATAGAATATCAACCAATAATATAATATTTGTTTTAAAAACACTTTTATGTCAATTTTGACACTATTTGGTATTTTATTTTTCCTAAATTCATAAAAGCATTATTACTTCGAAAAAAACAATATAACCAACCCTAAGATGTTATATTAGCCTATAAAATTAATTTAATTCATATAATGTCTCAAATTATATATACTTGGGTACTTATAATATCAATTAATTTAATATTTCATTAATTAGGTAATTACTGCATCACCATTGTGTCATAAATAAAATAAATTATTTAATTTATAGAAATTATAAATAAAATACAATTATGTTGGAAATATTATTTTCTTTCTAATAAATTTTTATAGCCTCACTTATCCTATGTATAAACCTGTATTAAATTTTTTTATTTATTAAACATTGATTTTAACTATTTTTACTCTTCTTTAAATAAAATAATAATAAATGTACTAATCTAATCCAGGGGTGACCTAAAGGATAATATTTTATTCCTAAGGTTTTTATTGGTCTAATTACACTTATCCAATAGAATTATTACTTGTCTTAGTGTAATAATAATATAATTTTTACCCTTAATTACCCTATAAACTTTAAACCCTAGTAAATAAAAGTAAAAAGTTAGTATTCACGAAAAATTATTTTTATCTTATTGAACCACATTTCAATCCTTGATATTAACCGTACCTCTCGTATTTTCAAAATTCCACTCACAGAAGTGGTAAAATTAATATTTATGTAAATTTACAAATTCTCTTAGGAGGTGGGTAAAAGACGGTAAAAAGTTCAATAAACATTATATATATATATATAATTATTATAAAATGACTCCAATGAATTAAATTGGACTTATATAGATATTATGTAGCAATTTTTACATAAAATAAATTTAAATAAAATTAAAAATTATTTAAATCAAAATTCGTATTTAAACTATAAATCAGGGTTTTTCAATATTCATAAAAAATTAAATGTTTTCAGAAAAATACCAAAAATTTACCCTAGTATAATTTCAATATTCCGAATCCAAAATAGAGTCCATTTTTATTGATAAATTTTATAAAATTTAAAAAATTGGTTATTACTATTCATAGCACCTAGTTTATATAATATTTTAATAAAATATAGTTGTTTAGTGAAACAAGGTATTACATACAATGCAAGCTATAGAAGAAGGTTGGTCTTGCATTTAACACAAGAATAGAATAGTGTTGCATATACTACAAGAGAATACAGTTTTGCGTATAGTGCAAGATAGTCATGGTGTAACATACAACACATGACTTCAAAGAAATTAAAAATAATAATTCTCATAAAACCTCAGGGTGTTACATTCTACCTCCCATAAAATGAATTTCTCTCTCGAAATTCGTCAGGGGTATAAATGGGTTTCTACTTGAATGATTCTTTCATAGAAACCCACATCGTTATAAGGAATACTAAAACTTTATTTTAAAACTAATGTATGAAATGTAACGGTTACCCAAAATAACTCATCAATGGGTTTCCACATAGAAGAACATAGGTGAAAATATGGATATGGAAGAGAAATATAACCATCATGTTCTGATGGATAGTGGTACAGAAAATGGATATGAAAAACTGAGGAATCACAAAGGCATAAATTGTTTTTGATCTAAGGTACCATATAGGACAATATTATTGGTTTTCAAGATCATTTCCCTAAAGTTGAATAAATTTGAATTAGAATAAGTACTTAATTGATTTTGGTAAAATATAATTTTTGGTCATTCCTTGAATAATTTCTAATTCATCTCTTAATGAAATGAAGTTGAATATATCATTCATGAAGTGTTAGCAGATCATGCGATAAAATGATAAGTAATTCCATCAATCGCAAACAAAAGGTTAAAAAAAGTTATTAAATATACAAAAGTCCATCTATGGCGAGATTTATCATATATGGTTCATAAAATGGACTTATACTTCATATATCATGTCACTTAATAAAATAAAACTAATTTCTACTAACCAGGGACTTCCTGTAGGCCAGTGGTAGGCAATAAAGGCCAGTCGCACATCGGTTGTGGGTTCGATTCCTGCAACCCTGTCCAACGCGATGGGTTGTCACTCGTTCTAAAGGTTGTCCTTTTTCGAAAAATATACTACTATAACATTTCAGATATAAAATAAAAATGTTATATCATTAAGCAATATATATGATGTCTAAATTAATCCATTCTAACCATTAGGCTAATCGAAAATACTGCTGTCCGATTACTAGAAATGTCATCTACCGAGCATGTGAATTCTTTCATTTGTTCCCCATATATCTGAAGATATATGATGTTGTTGGTAAAATTCCAAACATGTGAATACCTTAATCATGTATTCTCTTGGAAAATGAATTACCATAGAACCTTACTGAAAACATGAATGCTGTCAAAAGTTAACTATTTCCACATTCCAAAATCCCAAAATTTTGATATACTCAAACCATGATATCTCTTTATCCTTCTATTAGTCATGAGCTCATTAATACTATCAATAATTTCATTTTCTCCGTATCCCTTCATTATTCAAATATTATCTTCCTTCCAAAAATATTTCCATCACTTTTCATGGTTACTGGTACTGTATTCTTATGAGAACCCATAATGGCCCAATACATAGATATTAAAATATAAAATAAAAGTACCTTAACAACATTATTCTTGAATACCAATACATAATCACTTCAATCCATCCTCTTCAATGATTTTCATGGAATAAGTCCTTCCTTGATTTAAATGTAACCTCTTAGGTCAGGGCATTGAGTTGGGTAATGCTCATGTTCCCCACAGATAAGACATTAAACTCCATAACAGTCTGTCAATCTATGACCCTTCCCCATAAACAGATAACATATTTCAACTCCATTTTATATATTCATCAAGGTTCTTCATCCATAATTTAGTAATCTCAATCTTCCTTTCCCTATGCTCCTCCCCATGTTAACATGCATAAAATTCGATCTTCCTCTTATTTGATGAATTATGAATACCACTAAAGTTCACCTTGTTAATCATATATCACGATGATTGATTCAGTGTAATCCCAATATATTTCATTCTAGGAATTACGCAGTTTCATTGGTCATAATCAATAATTTTTCCACAAGATTCAATGTTGACCCAATTCTTTCGGGTTCCCACCATTGACTAAAACAAAAAACCACGGTGTACGAAACAGTTAAAATAACGAGTAACCACGAAATCAAAAAAATTCACTTATGGGATATATAACTAATCACACATTCATTAATCCATGACACCTTAGGTTCACCCTAGGTTATTCATGATCGTCAACATAACTCTAGGACTGTAACCTGTAGTTATACTAAACCATAGGGATATTCCTAGACATACCTTAGAAATATCTCTAGGGATGTCACTAATGTTTTCGCATCCTAGTTTCCAAGGGTAGACTAAACCTTCACTATAATACCAAATGTAGAGACCCAATGCTTCTTGTAAATGGACATTACATTACGTTTTCGGAATACTTAATACATTACAAAAACAGACTCCCAAAGACCGTATTAGTTTAGTGTCTTTGGAAACTTGAACATATTTTTATAATCGTGGTGAAAGATCTTCAACATCTCCCATAAAGATCTTCCCCTTTGGTTTTCTAACCTAAAACCTTTCTTTATATCCTGGGGAAACGAAAACATAAAACGGGTGATCTCAAAGGCTTATTAAGGGTAAACATGGAGAACATAAAACAATTCCTAAACATTTGAACGTTAGAAAATGAACATAAAACATCAAAATCACGAGTAATGACATAAATCATGGAAGTAAATAAGGCATAGATCAAAATTAATCTTTAAACATGGTAAAATAGCATGGAAATATAACATTTAATATTGGAAACCATTATGAACATTTTATGATTTCCATAGTAGCCAAGGAGCTGCTGCCAAGACCATTATAGTGGACAAAGTCCCATACTGAATCGAGTTCACTCCTCGTTCCATTCCTATATTACTGAATCAGATTAACATTCCATTCCATCCATATCTATCTCATGAGATATAAATAATAACCCAATGCATTTGAGGGAGATATTGGTCCCTCCCATCTCAAAATGAAACCATTCTTATGTGTTCCACAAAATCATAAATCATATATCATATCATAACCCATGTAATAAAAATGGTATTCTTAAACATCATGCCATCATAACATAATCCATATAAGATAGTGTAATATATAAAAATAATTCAATAATAACATAATAAATTCAATGTAAAAATAGGTATAGAAATATAACAATATATTATCTTAGATGGAAAATAATTTTGATAAAACACTTGAACTCCATTGTTGAAGATAATATCCTTTCTACTTCAAAAACATTTTCCTTCTCTCAATATTCTATGAAATTTTAAAAGAAAATGATTTTTTTTGATAACAGTCATGTAATTTTGTAGAGTAATATTCATTGAAATAAGTCATTGTCAAACCGTAAAAATCCATTCATGCCATATAAGTTAAAAACATTCTTCTTGTACTTTTTCTATAAAAGAAAAAAGGTACCTTATATGGTAAACAAAGGAAATATTCCTTCCATACAATGTGGTAAAAGTAAACAAAGGTTAAAAATAACTTTAAAAATACATGGAATAATAGTAAACATTTTATGGAAACATTTATAGAAATCATGGACATCGATGATAAACATAACCCTTGTAAATAATTACGAAAAAACAATCTCGGATAAGAATGAGATTTGAATAATTATCCTTTACCATAAATCCAATTTCTTCCGTACATGTATGAAAATCCTTTATATTGGGTTTAAACATATTATTAACTTGTAACATAATCATAATAATATTTATGATATCATATATAATTCACTTCTGACTTTATATTACCCATTCATTTGTCAATTTCATGTTTGAGAATCGTTTTGGGTAAAATCCTTTCTTTTATCGTATGTGTTTGGACTTGTTGTTCATGATATTATTATTAAATATATCATGATTTAATTACTTCTACAATGTAAAACATAATTTATATATCATACATATGTAGTATATATATATAATAGATAGCTAAATAAAATGAAACACACCATTCATGGAGACAGTAGGTCGTACGTACGCATGAACGTTGTTTTCCTTTCTTTATTGACTTAAATATAAGTCTGTAGATGAAATATATATATATATATATATATACATAAATAAAGTAGCATTATTATGTCATATATATCATTATTATTCATTATATATACTTTATAATCATTCTTGAATGGTTAATATGGAGAATGAATCTCATCGCGTCGTGGAGACGGTAATCCGTACATACACACACGCGATGATATCATTACCATAATTCGGAGTGGATGATATAATATATATTAAAAAGTCTAATTTAATAATAAAAATATATAATTATTCTTTAGACAATTATACACATCCAAGTAAGTTGGTGGTGGAAAAACATATTACACCACAGCGTGGAGATGGTATTCCGTACGTACGCACGCGTAGTGATTTCGTTTTCTGTTGGATGGATATAAGGTGAAATGGGGTTTTTAATATTTATAATAACCTATCACTATATTATTTATACTGATTTCATTAATTTATAATGAAACAACTAAATAAGAGGAAGTATAAGAATAAAGAAACTTGAAAGAATCGGTAGAAGAGATTACCTCTTCTTCGACGCGCATCCTCTTCAAAACCAATTGGGCACTAAAGTTGGTCTTTGAAGAAGACCAGAACCTATAGTAAGTTTCTATGGATGTGTAGAAGTGAAACGGGCTAGGGTTGGAAGAGCTTGAAGGCTCAAATTTGTGTGAATAGGAGAGGGAGGAGGTTCCCTTTTATAAGAGGGGTGATGGGCACCTTAGAAAAAACATAAAATATTGTTTTATAATAATTTCATATTCGGTTTATAATGTCTCCAATGTAATTTATTTAGAGTCTAGGGAGGGGATTTGTCGAAATACTCTCAACCAATAGGTTTTAGACAAGTTTATGTTACCATTTTTACCTTATCATTTAGAGTTAACTCTATGATAAATAATTTAACTTTTACCATAACTTCTTGTATTCTTACACTATATGGTTAATAAACATACTATAAACTATCAATATAACCCCAATTGGATCATTAATGTCATATATATTATTATATAAGACTTTTTTCTGAACCCTAGATTTTTAGGAATAGAATATCAATTAATAATATAATATTTGTTTTAATAACTCTTTTATTTCAATTTTGACACTATTTGGTATTTTGTGTTTTCTAAATTCATAATAGCATTATAAATTCGAAAAACATTTATATATCAAACCCTAATATGTTATATTAACCTATAAAATTAGTTTAATTCATAAAAAGTCTTAAATTACATTTATTTGGGTATTTATAATATCAATTATTTTAATATTTCGTTAATTAGGTAATTATTTCATCACAATTGTGTTATAAATTAAATTAAATTATTTAATGTATAAAAGTCATAAATAAAATACCATTATGTAGGAAATCATTTTATCTTTCTAATTAATATTTATAATCGAATTTACCATATGTATAACCCTATATTAAAATTTTTTTAGTTATTAAACATTGATTTTAACTATTTAAACTCTTCTTTAAATAAAGTAATAATAAATGTCTTCATCTGATCCAAGTCTACCTAAAGGATAATATTTTATTCCTATGGTTGTTTTTTGTCCAGTTACACTTATCCAATAGAATTAAGACATGTGTTAGGGTAAATAATAATATCACTTTTACCTTTAATTACCCTATTTACTTTTAACCTTGGTAATAAAAGTAAAAAGTCACTATTCACAAAAAATTATTTTTATCTTATTGGACCACATTTTACTCATTGATGTAAACCACGACTCTCAGATTTCAGAAATTGCACTCACAGAAGTGGTAAAATTATGTTTTATGTAAATTTTATTGAATTTATTGAAGGTGGGTAAAAGACGGTGAAATGTTCAATAATATTTATATATATATATAATTATTATAAAATGAATCCGATGAATTACACTGAACTTATATAGTTATTATGTATAAATTTTTACCTAATATAAATTTAAATAAAATAAATAATTATTTCAATCAATATTCGGTTTTAAACTATAACTCAGTGTTTTTCACTATTCATCAAAAATTGAATGTTTTCAGAAAAATATCAAAAATTCCCCCTCGGCTAATTTCAATATTCTGAATCCAAAATGAAGTCCATTTTGAATGATAAAATTTATATAATTTCAAAAATTGGGTATTTCAATTCATAAAATATAGTTTATATAATATTTTAATCACATATAGTTGTTTAGTGAAACTAAGTATTGCGTACAATCCAAGCTATCGAAGAAGATTGGTCTTGCGTGTAACACAAGCCAAGAATATTTTTGTGTATACTAAAATCAAATATGGTGTTGTATATATCATAAAATAATCTATGGTAAGCATACATCACAAGACATCAAAGAA
The DNA here is from genome assembly GCA_963277665.1 of Viscum album. NCBI lineage: Eukaryota > Viridiplantae > Streptophyta > Magnoliopsida > Santalales > Viscaceae > Viscum > Viscum album. Next base: position 1,179,355,483 of record OY728142.1, on the reverse strand, counting down.
ATTAAAAAGAATATTTCTCATAAAATCTCATGGTGTTACACTATGAACTTTTTAAAAACCCATTTTATAGACATGATTCAAACATAAATCCTCCTAGATTATTTTGGGAATAGTATTGGAGGCACATGATTCAATAAAGGCCTCTAAATAATGTGTACATTTTTTAATTTACAACAATTCCACTCCCCTCCACTATAAAAGACACTCACCCATCCCAATTCGTCACACATATAAAAAAATATTCCACATCAAAACCAAAAAAAATCATCTCCCAATATCCCTCCTCCAATCCAAAATGACTCACATTGGGTATAAATCCATCCAATGATGCCATTTGGTGTAAACTAAAAGTTGTTACCAAAAATAGAGGTTAAATTCTCCAACAATAATATTGTTTTATTTCAATATAAAACAATTCAATTATTCATATTTCATACTCATATAATAACATAAGTATTCTAAATATACTTATCTGTTGTCATTTTAATGGTTCAACATACACATACACACACTTATATCATATGGGTAATGAAATTATATCTCATGTGTATGTTGAACTACTGCATTACGAAATGATGTCATAAATTTTTCCTTTACCAACTCTCATGGTTAGAAATTATGTTGGAAATACAATTTTTATACGATATATATGATATTCTTGTTCTATTAATTCTTATATAATTATTATATAACACAACCCATAATCCTTTACATTTTATGAAAATAATATAATATTGTTTCTGGATGTGTGGACTACCGCCTCCTCAAAGAAATGGGATACAATCAAAACATACATGGAGTGAATTAAGTATGGGTTTAATTAAAATATGTGATAAAAATTAAATATATATGATATTAATTATAGAATTAACTTTCTTTAATTATAATAGATCATTTTATTTTTTACCTTTTCACACACAAAAGAAGTGATAACATCATTATTGGATGTGTGGAATGCCTCCTCCTCGAAGCGATGTGATTTATTTTATAGTATAGTAATTCTATATATAATTATATATGATAAAATAGTATTATATATATGATATAATTATCATTATAAAAGGATAAATGGGAATGTTACTAATTCTTTCATACGACCTAACATTTAAATGATGGTAACACTTGTTCATTTTTATCTAACATATTTATTTATTTGAATCTAAAATTATAATTAATGAATAAAAATTATAATTATATTTTAATTACTATTATATAAATTTTTATATTGTTACCTACATGACCACAGTCAACCAAGCAGAGACGGTTCGACACCTATACCGAAAATTTTCAAAGCACCAGATATAGATTTAATTTTTTATGTAGTTGTATAAAACCATGTAATTTGTGAAATAAAGTTAATTATAAAGGTGAAAATGTTTTTAAAAAAAGTAAATTTTTTAAAAAAGTTTACTATTGAGGAATTTAAGTAAAATTTACAAGTCATACTCAAGGTAATTGATTTCAACTCAATCTCTTTTCAAGGAGACACATTATGATGATATGCAACTTTATAATTTAAAAAGGTGAATAAACAACCACATTCACATTATATATGGATATTTTATCTATTATCATGTTACATTATGTTTTTTAAATATAATTTTTAAGGGGATTATGATTTAAAAGTTCAAAGTGTTATGGGACACGTTGAATGTTTAATGATATAATATTCAAATTATTTTCTCCATGTAAATATTCTTGATCTTATTTTAAAAAATCATTTATATGGATATAAAAGGAATATGATGGAAATTTATCCCTATTTTAAATTTCATTCAATGGTTTGGAAAATAAATATTTTTACGTGTCTTAAATGGAATGTTTTTACAATTGAAAAATGTAATGTCATATTATTTAAGTAAGTAAATAATGACCATTCATGTCATCATAACATTTATTTTACTTCTAGAATCTATTTCAGGATTACAAATTTTCACAAATAAAAAATAAAAAATCAGTTTATTATTTTTATTTATTATTGATAATTATTTTTCAATGAAATGGTTTTTTAGGTATTTAAAACAGATTCTCAAAAGAAAAGGGAATTTTATATGAATGTGATTTAATAAGGACATAAAATAAGATTATTACAGGTTTTATGATGACTGGTTTTTTAATCCAAATATTGTAAATGTGAATTATATGAAACTGGTGAGCCCAATAAAATATATACTTTCGGTTGATCACCATTATATCTTATTCTTGATCCCTATATAACTTATATGAATGTTTGAGCGAAATTATAGCTCTTGTGAAATGGTGAGTCCCAATATGGCTTATTGGAAGGGGTTATCCCCTTCATAGCTCATGAGTGATCCCGATATAACTTATACATAGGGTGATCCCAATTATAGATCTCTAATGCATTGAGAAATGATAATGTTGGAAATCATCATTATGGTTATAAAAATTAATAGTGTTGTGAGAGGGTTTATTTATATGATTCTGTAATGCAGTGAAAGAGGTTTAATTTCTTTATATTGATTTTAATGATTTTCCTTGAGCATAATGAGTTTTTGTTATTCATGTGGCTTTTTTAAAAATATTATTAAATAACATTTAATATATATTTTAATATTATATGAGATATCATTTTTTTTCTGAACTATCAGTTTCCATTATTTTATATATAACTTAACAAGATTTTGTGTTCATCCTAGGTTTTTAAAAAATTTTCACATGATTTAAGGATGGTTAAGGAAAAATATTAAGCCAAATTTGACTTTGTGGGAATATTATATGAGATAAATTCAAGATTTATTTTAAATGTTTTATATTAGGGGGAATGGATATTAATAGGAAGTGTCCACTTTGACTTTTATGTTTTTTGTGTAAGAGTTATGTCCTAATTATCTAAAACTCTATACCCTAATACATCCTCAATGTGAATGAAACTAATTTCTAGAATAAAAATAATGAATATGTAATGTTTATGGTTGATAACATATGTGTAATTCAATTTTAGTTATTTTTATGGTAATTATGAATGTATTTATATATTTTATAAAAATTGTTTTATTTATTATAAAATTAATATTTATTACAGTGATCTATAGGTTTATTGGAAAATTTTAATTCTAATCTATTTATTTTTTAATCTAAGAAGAAATTATTATTATTTGAAAAAACTAAAAATCACCTACACTTTAGTAATTTGTCTGAAATTTTTTTGAAGGGATGAAATTTGGATTCATTATAGGTCTCTACATTCAAGATAGAGGAAGATAATTTTCTTTTTCAATTTCATTTTTATTTTATAAATTTTAATATATATATATATATATACTGCTATACTAATTACATCATAGATAAATCCTTTTACTGATGGAAGGTATTTCTATGTATTTTATATATTGTGAAAATCATAATAGATATCTTACCATTGGTGGTAATTTTTGAAATTATTATGGTGGTCATATGAAAACCATTATTATTTACACAAGTGTTGGATTTCTTTTCATATATGTATATTATATGATTACAGTGAAATAAGTTTCTACTTTTACTAATGATCAATGAGTCGAAAAATAGTTGAATATTTAAGTGAGGCATTCCAAATTATATTCAATTCATACAAATAATACATTAATGATTAATCATATAGAACTACGTGTGTGGTAAAAATGATTATGGAGATTATAATATTATGAAAAATAACATTTATTCAATCTAATTGTTTTATTCAAAGATCTGAGTAATATAATATTGACATTTTACATGGTGATAATGTTTCCCAAATTTATTAACATCTGAGTATTTAGTAGTAATATATATATATATATATATATGATATTTTCATTTTTTAACTTAAAAAATATATCTGTATAATTATATTGATTTTTATTTATAAACGACATAAAAATGAATAATATATTTTTATAATTAATTTTGGGGATATTTCGAAAAAAGAGTATAATATGGTATGAAAAATATCAAAATAGACAATGTTTGGATGCGAGGATGAATTAAAAAAAGAATATGATTACGTAAAGTGGAAGACAACCTATATCTTGGAACTATAGGAGTAAAACTCACAATATTATCTTTTTGGTATATCATTACTACATGACATAGCTCTTGAATACCGTGATGTGGATAGTGAAATTGTGATGTACGGGTGGACTCTTAGAGAGTAAAATTGTGTGAGTGTCAAGAGATGAAAAAAATGCATAGAGACCTATAAATATAATAATCAATGTGGGTCAACCTGAGTTGTTCCCATTTATGTTCCCATATCCTTGTGATTTCTTAATATGAACTACCCACTAAGGCCCCATTTCAAAACATGGTATCTTATTACAGGTATTTTGAACCACATAACATTATGACCTCATTATAGAGTATATGACTAACTGAATAAAATTAAATTTTTATTAAAAAGAACATAGGATTTATACGAACAGAATAAACAGAAAAAGAGGGGCTCCGGTCATGGGGGCCGAAGTGATGAATCCCCAAGGCATAACCTTGAATAATGTACATTCATTTGAAAGGTAAGTAACCAATGGTATTATAAAATACATGATCCAAATCCACTCAGCATAATAAAGCTAACCCATTAGTCTCAATGATATGCTCTCTCCAAACATGGACAAAAGAGTTTTCTGACATGATAATATATTTTCACTTGTGGACATAATACTCCAATTTCCAAGGTGGGTCTACAATCCTTTGGAGGATCCAATCCAAATATTTGTAGTCTGATTCATGTTCATCAACCACAATATTAAAATGATCAAAAGGATAAATTTCGATGAGCCTAGATCCTACCTCCACAACCAAGGCATTATTGGAGCCATAAAAAGAACTAATCCAAGAAGGAATGAACCAGCAGTGTCTATCAATAGACCGCCTCCCCTCTTGATTCCATCCATGAAGGAGCCACTAACACATTCTTTTAGAACCTAAATAGGTGGAACCCCTCAGATCCATCATCCCTATGTATGGGGAACATCTGTATATGTTGGTGACCTGAGGAGAAGGTTGAGAAGAAATGATGAATTTCCCACATATCTTTCGAGAAGTCCCAACACCACAATCACTGATTTCAAATGGATATATAGATATCTATAGGAATGAAGAACCCCCAGCCATGCTATGTTTCAGGATTACTAGAGTTACAAAAAAACTGCTACAAGAATAAGCACATGAACTCGACATTCCAATTCCTGGGACACTAAATTTTTGAGACATTCCATGATAAAATCATTGATGTTCTAACCATAAGTACTACATTGGAATCCAATAATGGCCCATAGATCTCTTTCCCATTTACTCTGTTTGAAAAGATTAATCGTTGATTCCCTTTGGGTGTAGTGGAAAAAGAAGCACAATGTGATAAGGTTGACATGTTTTCATTCCACATTTTCATATGTGTGTATAATATGATTCATGATAGGATATATGAAAAATTTTATTTTTATAGGAAGTCCATTGCACCAAAGTTTTGAATATGACATATCCAGTGTTCTTTGTTAATGAAATGTGACTCTGAAATTGTGGATTGTGAAACAACCAGATGAAGAACCTATAAAACAAAACCTGTTAGGTGAATAATCAAGCATGTTCTTTTAAAAATAACAAGTTTATCCTCATTTAGAATTTCCCTCGCCAAGGGTGGATACTAACTATATTACTTGAATGAAACATTAGGAATAAGGAACCCTAGAAAATAGAGTTTATAAGGACTCAGCCTTAAACATTACATAATATTGCATTAAATGAATAATTCACATTGAGGATCTTTTCATGTTTATAGTTTTAGAGAATTATGACATAACTATTACATCTCAAAAGATTACAAAGTCAACGCTTCTACACGGTATCCATTTGTTGCATAAAATAAAAACTCTTAAAATCAAGTCATGTCTAGTTCCAGGTTTTAGACATCATGACTTTTCCTTGATCCCATCCTTGACCATATTCATCTTTATGTCCTATGAAATCATTTCAAAACTTGGGATGAGTATAAAAAGCTCAATAATGGTTATAAAATAAATAATAAAAACATAGGTTCATAAATACATACAAAACATGAACTATTTTACATACCTCATGAAATCATATTATTTATAAAAGACACATAGAAATCATAAATAATAAATATACATTGTGGCATATATATCATAATTACATTGTAGCAATCACTGATACATATAGAGTTAATTTGGAATACCAATCATAGCATATTACATAAATATATTAGGAGAAACATTCATGTTTACCTCCTTCACGTTACCCAATGTATTGGAGAGATATGTCGGGCTCACCCGCCATAGGATTATTATGGAACTACCCCTATACGTAAATAATTCCCAAGAACTATGACATGATCATAACACATAACATAAGCATAAAAGAATGATAAAATTTACACATTGCAGTAATAAAATATGTCACGACCCGCCCTCAGGGTCCGTGCTGTGACTACCCCAAGCCCGCCTTCCATAGGCCAGGGGCTGGCGACTAACACCAAGGCGTTAATCCCAGTAAAAAGGGAAGGCATTGCCTTTGAAAAGTAAACAAACACCACAGAGTAAGCAAGCGGAAAGTAAACACTAAACAAAACAGAGTACTACTGAAAGTGCGGAAAAGTAAATCGGCCAGTATACAAACCCAAACTGAAAGTAAAGTACAACTCGAAAGGGAAAACAGCAACTGAAAAGTAAAAGCCGCTACTCCGAGCTGTCCACTGGAAATCCCACCTGAAGGGTGGGTACAGATAGCTCATCTGCTCCACGGGTCCCGCCGTCCGCTCCGTACACGTCCCGCCCAGTGGTCCACCTCCGGGTACCGTCCCGCTCTGCAAGCCTCAGCTAAGGTCAACGCTGTCCGTCGTCTGCAACCAACACAACGTAGTGCGGGCAAAGCCCGTGCAGGGGTGAGTACAAGCTACTCAGTAGGGACCCTGAGACCCCTGAAGGTCTCACAAATCCACAAAGGATAAACCACGAAGAAAAGTACAATCACGAAGTAACAACCGACACTGCTTAGGTATATGCCCATACATATACCTAAGTCATCAATTCAAATATGCTCCAACCTCCGAGCCCAAGTACAACTCAGTCCACGCAGGAAAGTATACGTATTCCACATAGGAAAGAAAAACATAATCCACACAGGATTTCACAACACAATCCACTCAGGAAAGCAACAGGATTCAGCTCACACAGGTATACTTCTTCAGAGGACGATAAAGATGATCACTGATCCATCTAAGTCGTCGGACCCACGAAGGATCGATAGGTAACTAACCCCCGCAAAGACCCACACAGGATCGGGCCCTCACAGGACCTGTAGGCGCTGGCTCACACAGAACCACTGAGCGCGGACCCACACAGGATCGGGCCCACACCGGACCTGTAGCACTGATCCACGTAGGATCGCTGAGTGTCGTAGTCATCGTCGTCGAATCCACACAGGATCTATGTACTATCGTCGTCGAATCCACACAGGATCTCTGTACTGTCGTCGTCGCAGTCATAGTAGCAGTCGTAGCAGTAGTAGCAGTTGTAGCAGTCGCAGCCAGTACTAGGGTTCCCGCACACATCAAGATCGTTCGGAGGGTCCGCTCCACGAGCCGAGAGGCTGATACATCAACTGTCACAAAGACCAGAGTTGATGTATCCAAAAGTTCCGTATCGTCAATAGAAACTCAACGCAACAGACGGCGCGTCGATCGGACGCCCGGTCTGAGAGTTATTGGCATTTTCGTCTCCGGGGCCCGGTTGGTTTTTAAGGCTAAACCAACCCGACCGTAATCCACCTGCGTCCAAACCTTGGGCGGAGTATGCCAAAAGATCCCTCTCACTAAGAGGAACACAACGCGACTGACGGTGCGTCAATCGGACGTTCGTAGCTCAAGATATGAGCGTTTCCGCTCCGAAGGCCCGGTTGGTTTCATGAACGAACCAACCCGGCCGAACTCAAAGTAAACCGAAACCTTGAGTGCGATATACCGAAACGACCGTCTCGCTCCAAGGATCGCGTTGCCGCAGATGGTTCGTCATTCGGAGGTCTGAGGCTCAAGATATGGGCCAAAAACCGATTCTGGTTCGAAACGGGGGGGTCCGGGTCCGGGCCGACCCGGCCCGACCCCCCCCCCCCCCTGGGCGGCGCGGCGGCGCGGCGGGCCGCGGCGGCCTGGCGCGGCGAGGTGGCTGCACGCGGGGGAACAAACCCCCGCGGTTTGAGGGGCGGCGCGGCCTTTGTGCCGCGCCGTTTTTTTTTTAAAACGCCCCCCCCCCCCCCCCACGTGGGGGGCCTGATCTGAGCGGAACTGGGGGGAGGCCGGTTTCCCCCTTCCCTTTAATTAAAACCGCCCCCCTCATAAAGAGGGGGGTTTTGGGTGATGGTCGGGGGATTAATTCCCCCGGTTTAATGGTATCCGGCCGGCCAGCTGGCCGGCCGGTTTTCTCTAACGGGACCGGAAATTCCGGTCCCCCCTTCGGCTTCCGACGCCGGCGGCCCGGCCGCCGGTCTTCTCTTCCGCCGCGGCCTGGAACCGGCCGCGGTCTCCTCATCCCGCCGCGGCCCGGAACCGGCCGCGGTGTTCGTCATCCGGCGCGGTGCGACGACACCGCGCCCTTTCTCCGTGCCTTGATTCCTTTCAACGCGGCGCGACGGCGTCGCGTTCTTGAAGATTCTTCCTTGGCGTGGCGCGACGGCTCCGCGTAAAATATTTGCACGATCATCCGCGTGGTGCGACGGCACCACGCCACTTGCTTCCGCCCGCAAGAATAAACAAAGAACGATGGAGGGGGTTCGGCTGTGTTCGTGCGGTCCGACCCCCTCACGTTAAAATAATAACGCAACTTTAAAATAATTTCAAGCCACACGTTAGACTTGCTAAATTCACGATCAAGAATAAAATAGTTAAACCAAAAAGAAAATTCAACAACCCCTACCTCGGGTATAAGGTTCGAAGACTGTGAACGTTCCGCGGAAGACGACGTCGCGGAGGTCGGGCGTCGCGGTAGCCGTTCGTCAAATCCGATGACGAAGGGATGCGTTCGAAGAGACACGTCGTTGGCGAAACTTGTACGCCAACGAAGGTTGTCCGAGGAAGAAGTGCCGTCCCCTTTCGTTGACACGGTAAATGAAGAATGGAGGTGCGGCGTTCTTCGTCGGAGCTTGAACGTTCTTCGTCAAGATGAACGTTCTTCGAGTTCTTCGTCAGAGTTGAAGAAGAAGAAGAGCTCTCCACCTCTCCAGAAGACAACAAAAACCCAAAATAAAATAAGACAACATCTTATTTTATTATTACAAAACACAAAAGAATTTCAAAAGTTTGAAATTCAAAAGGTTTAACTCCAATAATTAATTAAGTAACTCAAGTCAATAAATGAGGCGTTAAGGGAGTTGGGAGAATTTGAAAGGTTTAGGGGTTCATGTGGGCCCCACCACACTTAATCCTCCCAAGGGAGGTTAAGTGGGTGTGGGTCCCACTTCAAACCCCCCTTTGGTAGGTTTTTAACAAGTTATAATAAAATATGTTCTACACAAATTTTATTTAACTCAAACTAAAAACCCCAAAGCTAACTTTCAATCCGCAACAAACGCAACTCCCGAAAAGGTCTCTTTAAGCGAATATCGGCGCTGCGAGTTCATCAGTGCCCTCGGAATTCAATTCCGAGCACCGGAACAAAAGTTAGGAATTCCCGCTCGTTCGTTCACTGAACGTACCCGAGCCAAACTTCGGAAATTAATTCCGGGCACTCTGGGCCTCGGAATCAGGTGCCGTCTGAAACCGCGCTCTTGTAAAATTCTAAAGAAAATTAAGAAAAAAAATTTCCTTGAATTTTACAGGTTTTTACATTACTCCCACCTCAGGGCTTTACGTCCCCGTAAAGATACATCAAAAACTAGGGAAACAAATGAGGGTACTGAGCACGCATCTGAGCCTCCCGCTCCCATGTGCTCTCCTGGAGATTCCCGTGCTTCCATCTGATGCGCACAAGAGGAATCGAGCGCCCACGTAGGACCCGCTCCTGTCGATCCTCTATCTCCACCGGGACCTCCGTAAAAGTCGCCCCATCGTCAACGTCAAGCTCCCCATGGTCAATGATGTGCGTCGGTTCGTGCACGTATCTCCTCAGCTGGGATACGTGGAAGACGTCGTGCACCCGGTGCAACTGAGGTGGTAGAGCCAGGCGATAAGCCACCTCACCAATCCTGCTGAGAATCTGGAAAGGTCCGATGAAGCGCGGAGATAACTTGCCGCCTCGGCCAAATCTCCGAATACCACGTCGAGGTGAGACCCGCAAGAAGACATGGTCGCCATCCTCGAACTCCAGTGGCCTCCGCCTCCTGTAACCCCTTCCAAAGCCGGGAAGTAAAGCAGGCATATCGATCGGAAACGATAGATGATGGCACGCCGTGGAGCCGCACAATCTCCTGAACGTAGAGACGTCCCAAGCTCTCCACTGAGCCCTGCTCTCTGATGGGTAAGAAGTGTGCCGACTTGGTGAGTCGGTCAACATTCACCCAGATGGAGTCGTGACCTCTGGAAGTGCGTGGAAGTCCAGTCACGAAGTCCATAGATATGCCGTCCCACTTCCACTCCGGAACCTCCAAGGGCTGTACCAAGCCTGCTAGTACCTGATGCTCTGCCTTCACCTGCTGGCAGGTAAGGCATCGAGAAACGAACTCTGCTACTGCCTTCTTCATGCCCGGACACCAGTGCTGTCGTCTAAGGTCCTGGTACATCTTCGCCACTCCAGGATGTACCGCTAAAGGAGAAGTGTGAAACTCTCTCAGTATTTCCTCTCGCAATGCGACTGGTACCATGGTACGTCCTCTGAGAAGGATGTCGTGCTCTGCTCCAAGAGAGAAACCATCAGGTGCCTGTCCCGAGGATATCTGTGCACGCCGTGTCTCACAGTCAGCGTCCCTGCGCTGTGCCTCCCTGACTCACTGCAGTAGTGGAGGAGTGACTGTGAGAGACTGAAGAAAGGCTGCTCCATCTCTATCCACGAAGGATATCTGCAAAGAGGCTAGCTGCTCCGTCGCCTCCTCAAGTAGCTGAATGCCCGTCCTCCTGCTGAGGGCATCGGCTACTACGTTCCCCTTCCCAAGAGTATAGAATATCTCAAAGTCATAGTCCTGGAGGAACTCGAGCCATCGTCGCTGTCTCAGGTTCAGGTCCTTCTGCGAGAAGATATACCTGAGACTCTGATGATCGGAAAAGACTGTAAAGCGCTCGCCCATCAGATAGTGTCGCCATGTCTTCAGAGAGAAGACTACTGCTGCTAACTCCAGGTCATGGGTAGCGTAGTTCTGCTCATGCGGCCTCAACTGACGTGATCCATAGGCGATCACGGCCCGCTCCTGCATCAGAACACACCCGAGTCCGGTCCCTGATGCATCGCAGTAGACTACGTACCCTACTCCCTCCTCAGGCAACCTCAAGATAGGTGCGCTAGTCAATCTCTGTCTCAGCTCCTGGAAGCTCTGCTGACATCTGTCTGTCCATATGAAGGGTTTCCCCTTCTTCGTCAAAGCTGTGAGTGATGCCGCAACTCTAGAGAAGTCTGGTACGAATCTCCGACAGTATCCAGCTAGTCCCAAGAAACTCTGAACCTCAGTCACGCTCTTGGGTGGCTCCCAAGCTAACACAGCCTCAATCTTCGCGGGATCCACTGCAACTCCCGCCTCAGAGATAACATGTCCCAAAAAGTGGACCTCACGTATCCAGAACTGGCACTTCGAGAGCTTACCATAAAGCTGGTGCTCTCGGAGTGTGCCAAGAACAACTCGCAAGTGATAAGCGTGCTCCTCCTCTGTCGTAGAGTAAATCAGAATGTCGTCGATGAAGACCACGACAAACCGATCGAGGTATGGCTGAAAGATCCTGTTCATGAGAGCCATGAACACTGCTGGAGCATTGGTTACACCGAAAGGCATAACCAAGAACTCATAGTGGCCATACCGACATCTGAAGGCCGTCTTCTGCACATCCTCGTCCCTGACTCTGAGCTGATGATAGCCTGACCTGAGGTCTATCTTCGAGAACCACCGTGCTCCCTTGAGCTGATCAAAGAGGTCATCAATCCTCGGTAGCGGATACTTGTTCCTCAATGTCACCTGGTTCAGGCGACGATAGTCAACACAAAGTCGCAAGCTCCCGTCCGCCTTCTTGGCGAACAAAATCGGGGAAGCCCAGGGTGAAACACTGGGTCGGATGAACCCCTTGCCCTGCAAGTCCTCCAACTGTACCCGTAGCTCTCGAAGCTCGGCGGGGGCCATCCGATATGCTGGAGTGGATATCGGGGCTGTCCCGGGGTACAAGTCAATATAAAAGTCTACCTCTCTGCGAGGAGGTAGCCCTGGAACGTCGTCGGGAAAAACGTCCGCAAACTGATCCACCACTGCAGGAAAACCAGGACTCCGCACGTCAACTGCTCCAAGGATGAGGCTAGCCAACTGATGAGTGATGGGCTGTCCTCTCCTCCGCGGAAGTCCATCCTGTGCTGCTAAGGCTCCCTTCTCACCGGTGAAGGTGAACCTGCTCCCGTCGGTGCGTACACAACGCACCTTGCGCCTAAAACAGTCAATCTGTGCATGGACCGTAGATAGCCAATCCATGCCCAAGATGACGTCGTAAGGCCTCGACGCTGCTACAAGAAGATCCCAGCCGAAGCTCTCGCCTCCTAGAGTAAGCTCACACTGCCGGCACCAGTGCGTAATCGTCGAGTCTGCTCTCGTAGGAGTCTCTAGCCGTAAGGATCGAGCCAACGGCTCTGTCGGAATCTCCGAGCTCCGAACAAGGGCAGCGACTATGAAAGAATGACTCGCTCCTGTGTCTATAAGAACTGCAGCAAGGGTGGAATAGACACAGATAGTACCTCGAATCATCTCGGGTGCGCCGTGGTCGTAGGCCTCTGCTGCCTGGAGTTGTGCCTGTCGCTGCCCGCCAGCTCCCTGTGGTCGGGGTGGACCTCCTGGTGGTGGTGGTGGCAGAGCCTCAAAGCGTCGCCCACCACCGGTTGCTCATCCAGCTCCTCTGCCTCGTCCGCCTCCTCCCTACGGAACGCCACGGTCGACCCTCTGCCTCTGCCTCGGTGGTCCATCAACTGACTGCTGCTCCTCGGCACGGCGGGTCGGGCAGTCGCCAGCCATGTGGCCCTGCCCGCCGCACGAGTAGCACTGCCTGCCTCTCGTAAGACTGGCTCCGCGCTGTGTGCCCCGCACTGCTGAGCCAGTGCCCTGAGATCGTCTGCCCAAAGGTCTGGTCTGTCTGGACCCCTGAGTCATCCGTCGACTGCCTGCTGCAGATGACTCTGCCACGTGCCGCCCTGCGGTGGGTCGCTGTGCTGGTGTAGACTCAGCAAGGAAGCTCTCGATAAGAAGGGCCCGCTCCAGTACTTCTGTCTGAGTCGGTATGCTGAGGGAGATCAGCGATGCCCTGATCTTGTGTCTCAAACCCTGCTCGAAGGTCCGGGCCCGGAAGAATGGGTCCCGTACCATGTCGGTCGAGTAGCGCGAGAGATCGGTAAATCTCGTCGAGTACTGAGCGACCGTCATGCTGCCTTGCCGCAGCTGTAGAAGCTCCTGGATACGCACCGCACGAAGGGTGGCTGGGACGAACTCCGAGCGGAAGAGGCTCTCAAAGTCCGTCCAAGGTAGAGATGCCTCATCGTGCACCTGGAGCATCAAGCTCCACCATCGTCCTGCTGCTGCGTGTAGTAGGCTCGCAGCGAGGATCACCATGAGGTCTGCTGGTGTCCTCACTAGCCTAAACTCTCGAACCACTGCCTCCAGCCAGTCCTCTGCTGCCTGGGGATCCGTCTCCCTGCGAAACCTGGGCGGTCGCTGGCGCTGAAACTCATGCAGTGCGCTGAGGCGACGTGCATCGTCAGCGGCTGCTGCTGGAAGCATCGGGGGATCGGCGGGTAAAGCTACCGCCGGTGCCACTACTGGAAAAGGGCCCTGCACCGAGGCCTCGTCGCTCGGTGGGCTGTCGTCTCGCTCGACTCTCGGAACCCTAGCTGGCTGCCGTCGTGGGGCCATCCTGAAAAGGAAACAGATGCGCCATGGTTAGAACAGTATACTTGGTGAGCTGATATAAGTAATCACAAAGAAAACTTTGAAACACACACGCAATCAATGTTTTCGTGCATTAAGTCGGAAATCAGAAGTCAGGGTCCTGGTGTACGGATACGTCAGCCGCCGCACCAACACTGGACTCCCTGGACTGATAACCACACTAAGTACGCTAAACATTATCGCTTCACATAGAAAAGATCAGAGTTCACGGTAGAACCGAACTCCTCTGATACTAATTTGTCACGACCCTCCCTCGGGGTCCGTGCCGTGACTACCCCAAGCCTTCCTTCCATAGGCCAGGGGCTGGCGACTAGCACCAAGGCGTTAATCCCAGTAAAAAGGGAAGGCATTTCCTTTGAAAAGTAAACAAACACCACAGAGTAAGCAAGCGGAAAGTAAACACTAAACAAAAACAGAGTACTACTGAAAGTGCGGAAAAGTAAATGGGCCAGTATACAAACCCAAACTGAAAGTAAAGTACAACTCGAAAGGGAAAACAGCAAATGAAAAGTAAAAGCCGCTACTCCGAGCTGTCCACTGGAAATCCCACCTGAAGGGTGGGTACAGATAGCTCCTCTGCTCCACGGGTCCCGCCGTCCGCTCCGTACACGTCCCGCCCAGTGGTCCACCTCCGGGTACCGTCCCGCTCTGCAAGCCTCAGCTAAGGTCAACGCTGTCCGTCGTCTGCAACCAACACAACGTAGTGCGGGCAAAGCCCGTGCAGGGGTGAGTACAAGCTACTCAGTAGGGACCCCGAGACCCCTGAAGGTCTCACAAATCCACAAAGGATAAACCACGAAGAAAATTACAATCACGAAGTAACAACCGACACTGCTTAGGTATATGCCCATACATATACCTAAGTCATCAATTCAAATACGCTCCAACCTCCGAGCCCAGGTACAACTCAGTCCACGCAGGAATGTATACGTATTCCACATAGGAAAGCAAAATATAATCCACACAGGATTGCACAACACAATCCACTCAGGAAAGCAACAGGATTCAGCTCACACAGGTATACTTCTTCAGAGGACGATAAAGATGATCACTGATCCATCTAAGTCGTCGGACCCTCGAAGGATCGATAGGTAACTAACCCCTGCAAAGACCCACACAGGATCGGGCCCACACAGGACCTGTAGGCGCTGGCTCACACAGAACCGCTGAGCGCGGACCCACACAGGATCGGGCCCACACAGGACCTGTAGCACTGATCCACGTAGGATCGCTGAGTGCCGTAGTCGTCGTCGTCGAATCCACACAGGATCTCTGTACTGTCGTCGTCACAGTCACAGTAGCAGTCGTAGCAGTAGTAGCAGTTGTAGCAGTCGCAGCCAGCACTAGGGTTCCCGCACACAGCAAGCTCGTTCGGAGGGTCCGCTCCACGAGCCGAGAGGCTGATACATCAACTGTCACAAAGACCAGAGTTGATGTATCCAAAAGTTCCGTATCGTCAATAGGAACTCAACGCAACAGACGGCGCGTCGATCGGACGCCCGGTCTGAGAGTTATTGGCATTTTCGTCTCCGGGGCCCGGTTGGTTTTTAAGGCTAAACCAACCCGACCGTACTCCACCTGCGTCAAAACCTCGGGCGGAGTATGCCAAAGATCCGTCTCACTAAGAGGAACACAACGCGACTGACGGTGCGTCAATCGGACGTTCGTAGCTCAAGATATGAGCGTTTCCGCTCCGAAGGCCCGGTTGGTTTCGTGAACGAACCAACCCGGCCGAACTCAAAGTAAACCGAAACCTTGAGTGCGATATACCGAAAAGACCGTCTCGATCCAAGGATCGCGTTGCCGCAGACGGTTCGTCATTCGGAGGTCTGAGGCTCAAGATATGGCCAGAAAACCGATTCTGGTTCGAAACGGGGGGGGGGGGGGGGGTCCGGGTCCGGGCCGACCTGGCCCGACCCCCCCCCCCCCCCCCCCCCCTGGGCGGCGCGGTGGCTGGCGGCGCGGTGACGCGGCGGGCCGCGGCGGCCTGGCGCCGCGAGGGGGCTGCACGCGGGGGAACAAACCCCCGCGGTTTGAGGGGCGGCGCGGCCTTTGTGTCGCGCCGTTTTTTTTTTAAAACGCCCCCCCCCCCCACGTGGGGGGCCTGATCTGAGCGGAACCGGGGGGGAGGCCGGTTGCCCCCTTCCCTTTAATTAAAACCGCCCCCCTCATAAAGAGGGGGGTTTTGGGTGATGGCCGGGGGATTAATTCCCCCGGTTTAATGGTATCCGGCCGGCCAGCTGGCCGGCCGGTTTTCTCTAACGGGACCGGAAATTCCGGTCCCCCCTTCGGCTTCCGACGCCGGCGGCCCGGCCGCCGGTCTTCTCTTCCGCCGCGGCCCGGAACCGGCCGCGGTCTCCTCGTCCCGCCGCGGCCCGGAACCGGCCGCGGTGTTCGTCGTTCGGCGCGGTGCGACGGCACCGCGCCCTTTCGCCGTGCCTTGATTCCTTTCAATGCGGCGCGACGACGTCGCGTTCTTGAAGATTCTTCCTTGGAGTGGCGCGACGGCGGCGCGTAAAATATTTGCACGATCATCCGCGTGGTGCGACGGCACCACGCCACTTGCTTCCGCCCGCAAGAATAAACAAGAACGATGGAGGGGGTTCAGCCGTGTTCGTGCGGTCCGACCCCCTCACGTTAAAATAATAACGCAACTTTAAAATAATTTCAAGCCACACGTTAGACTTTCTAAATTCACGATCAAGAATAAAATAGTTAAACCAAAAAGAAAATTCAACAACCCCTACCTCGGGTATAAGGTTCGAAGATTGTGAACGTTCCGCGGAAGACGACGTCGCGGAGGTCCGGCGTCGCGGTAGCCGTTCGTCAAATCCGATGACGAAGGGATGCGTTCGAAGAGACACGTCGTTGGCGAAACTTGTACGCCGACGAAGGTTGTCCGAGGAAGAAGTGGCGTCCCCTTTCGTTGACACGGTAAACGAAGAATGGAGGTGCGGCGTTCTTCGTCGGAGCTTGAACGTTCTTCGTCAAGATGAACGTTCTTCGAGTTCTTCGTCAGAGTTGAAGAAGAAGAAGAGCTCTCCACCTCTCCAGAAGACAACAAAAACCCAAAATAAAATAAGACAACAACTTATTTTATTATTAAAAAACACAAAAGAATTTCAAAAGTTTGAAATTCAAAAGGTTTAACTCCCATAATTAATTAAGTAACTCAAGTCAATAAATGAGGCGTTAAGGGAGTTGGGAGAATTTGAAAGGTTTAGGGGTTCGTGTGGGCCCCACCACACTTAATCCTTCCAAGGGAGGTTAAGTGGGTGTGGGTCCCACTTCAAACCCCCCTTTGGTAGGTTTTTAACAAGTTATTATAATATTTGTTCTACACAAATTTTATTTAACTCAAACTAAAAACCCCAAAGTTAACTTTCAATCCGCAACAAACGCAACTCCCGAAAAGGTCTCTTTAAGCGAATATCGGCGCTGCTAGTTCATCGGTGCCCTCAGAATTCAATTCCGAGCACCAGAACAAAAGTTAGGAATTCCCGCTCGTTCGTTCACTGAACGTACCCGAGCCAAACTTCGGAAATTAATTCCGGGCACTCTGGGCCTCAGAATCAGGTGCCGTCTGAAACCGCTCTCTTGTAAAATTCTAAAGAAAATTAAGAAAAAAAATTTCCTTGAATTTTACGGGTCTTTACAAAATATCATTTCAAGATATTGAAATAATAAATACACACTCCAAATAATTTTCAGTACCATAATATTTAAAAATAGTATGTGGTATTTATTTTTTCTTTTAAAATCATTTAGGCTTGCTATGGGATCCAAAGATCAAACGATACTCATGGCGGCCGAAAAGTCATTGAGATCACTTATGTTAAAAAAATATTCTTTTTTGTCATTTAGTAAAATGCTTCATATAAAAATATTCCCATTGAAGGAAATGAAAAGTAAAAGGGGATTATACACCATATAAAATAATGTCGTGTATATAACTAAATATTCCTTAATGAAAGGAGATTGAAACGAAGTCCCTTACCTCATGTCCGACTTGAATCGATCATTCTTTAATCTCCTGAGTAATAAACTAAAGTTAATTTCTACTTATATAATAACCAATATCACCTTTATTATTCCTTTTATATCACTTATTACCATGTTATAAATATTATGTAATCATTTATGTTAATAACATCCATTTTGTAGATATATGGTACTTGAGTAAAAAATGAACACCTTATACTTACCAGTAGTCCATTTGGTAAATAGTTCATTATATCCAGAATGAAATTCATTATTTAGATATCATATATATCATACAAATCCAGTATATACATGTATTTATAATAGTACAAAACATTTAGAATTAAGAAATGAAATGCACCTTTCATGGAGACGGTAAGCCGTACGTACGTAAGAACACTACTTTCATTTCTATTTTGTATTTTAATGGAATTAAAACATAATGATACATAATAATATTATAATTCCAGTATAATATCTTATATAACATCATTAACTATATCTTTTATACATCCCACATAAGTCATTAAAGAGTCACATCACATTGAGGGGGTGGTAGTCCGCACTTCCTCAAATGAGGTTATCTTATTTTCCTACGATGGAAAACATAAAGGCATTCTATAAATGGGAAATACAGAAGCATAAAAAAAATAAACATTATATATATCATATATAAATATATTTCTATCATAATGGCCAACATGAGAGGGGGTAATAGGTAATTGAACAATCAATTTTTCATGAGGCATTAGTTTCCCATCCACAGAAACATTATGTTATTCTTCCATTAGATGGAGGTGTATGTAAGTGTAGTTCAAATAATTATCATAAAAACATCCTAGTATATTGATGATAATGGTGTTTCTATAAAATAAAGTAATAAAAATATTTTAGCGGTTGGATAAGTAAAATAAAAGAAAAGAAGATAAGAGAAATTGTTACCTTTAATTTGGGTATCTTCTATTGGTTTGAACAAAAAGTACTTTTTTAATGTGCCTTCTGCCTTAAGTAAGGCTTCTAGAAGTAGTAAGGGGATGTAGGGATCTTAATATGGCAGAGTTTGGTCAATCAAAATGGCTTGAGAGGTTTGAAGAATTGGTTATAAGTGGTATCCTTTTATAAGGGAAAGGATGGTCTCTTTAGAAAAGTGTGAAAATATTATTTTATTGTATAATGATGTTCGGTTTCTAAAGGTCCAGAAAACATTATAATCATAGATAAGACGACCGATGGTTGAAATAAAATCATCCAATAAGAATTGGATAGGTTTTGGATAATATTGTAATCATTATAATCTTATTTATTTAAATCATTTATTAATGAGGTAAATACTACATCATTAGTGTGTTAGGAATAATTTAATTTATTAGATGTCTAAAAATTATAAAAAAACTACTATCATAAATGAATTCAATTTATCTTTGCAATGAATTTTTATATGAAAAAATATTCCATATATAACACCATATAAAAATTACATCATTAAAAGCTTTTTGTTTATATCATTTTTGTTTTTTTACATTATATTAATTAATCTAAAGTTGCATTATCATTCATAAGTGGCTCCATGGGGACAAAAATAGACCCAAGGATGCCCATGGTAAGACATTAATTTTCCAATAAGTTTGGTAAACGTGTTAAGGTGATTTTGTATTATTATAATAATCTCTTTACCTTGAAATACTCTATTTACCTTTAACTGATGAAAAAAAAGTCAAACATTACTATTCACCAAAAATTATTTTCAACTTATTGAACCATAATTTACTAACTATTAACAACCATATAAGTCATATATTAAAAATTCAATTCAAAGAAGGGGTAAAATATCATTTAAATAAAAAAGTTATATTTTTTTAACTACTACTAAGTGGTTTCACTATTCATAAAAAATTAATGTTTTTCAGAAAAATACCAAAAAAAATCAGCCCAAGATATATTTGACATTCTGAATTAAAAAATGATGTTTATTTTAAAATATTAAAAACATAAAAGTTTCATTAATTAATTTTAAAATTAATTCCCATTGTCAAAACAAATTGTGTGTTTTTAAGAAACAATAACTATCAAAAGATTAACACTTGTTTATGTCCAATTTCAAATTTATATTTATTACAATGAAAACAATTTGATTAAATGGTAAAAATATATTGTAATTAAACATTAAACCAACTAAAAATATAATCTAACCATATAAATAAATTAGATTAAAACATAGTTTTGGATTAAAATACAATATTTTCACAATTCATTAAAAATGAACTTTATCAGAAAAATTCCAAAATTTTACACAAAGTAAATTTTGATGTCCCCATTATAAAGAAGGATTTTATTTGGTCTAATAGAATGTATTAATTTGACCAGAACTACATTTAGAGAGGGTTACCCATTACATGTTGGTAAATCAGCCTTTTAATGCAAATTATGTTTAGAATTAGATTCATTCACATTTAAGCCTCTAATTTTTATTGGATAAATGTAAATACATTTAACAAACATGTATAATAATATTATAGTTAGTTTTTTTCATTCCCTCCAATACAACGTCTAGGATTTAACTGCCATTTAAAATAATAATATTATATTATTAGTTTGCAATGTAAGATTTTAAAGAAACCTGTTGTTGCGTATCGGGTACGCTATCGAACATAGAAACACTTTTAATGAAAAATTAATATTTAATTCAAAAATATTAATAAGTATGAAAATATATTTTTCTAAATTTACTTGGGATGTTACATCCTTCCCCCCTTTTGGAAATTGTATCCTCTCAATTTTTATTCCGTTATAAAAATAACTGGGGGTATTTATCCCTCATTGCATTTTTAGATTCCCACGTTGCCTCTTAAACCATATGGATTTTCTACAAAACCATTACCTGATTAATTACCTTATTCCGCAACACAAGCTCTCTATGGTCAAGAATTTGGACTGGTTGTTCATCATAAGATATATTCCTTTCCAGGTGAACTACCTCTGGGATCAAAACATGAGATGGATCTGGTATTTAATTTCTCAACATCGAAACATGAAAAACATTGTGTATTTGGGATAAAATTGGATATAAATCCACTCGGTATGCAACTGCTCCAACTTTTCTAGAATATCATAAGGCCCAATGAACCTCAGACTCAACTTTCCCTTCTTACAAAAACGCATCACACTTTTCCATTGAGAAACTTTGAGAAAGACATGATCACCTACCTCAAAGGAAATATACTTTCTCCGGTTATCTGCATAACTTTTCTGTCTGCTCCGAGCTGTTTTCACATGCTTCGGAATCAACTAATCTTTCTCTTCCATATATTCTACCAATTCTTGTCCCATCAGCTTCCTTTCACCTACATCATCTCAAAAATTTAGATTTCGACAACGCTTTCCATATAATACCTCAAATTGAGCATTTTTTATACTGGAATGAAAATGGATATTATAATAAAATTCAACCAAATAAAGATGTTAGTACCAACTTCCCTGGTAATATATTGAACATGAATGAATCATATCCTCCAACGTCTGAATTGATCATTTTGATTTTCCATCTGATTGAGGATGAAAAGTTGTACAAAAATTTAATTTAGCACCCAATGACTTTTGAAGGCCTTTCCCAAAGTTATAAGTAAACCCTTGATCACGATAGGATACAATGGAGAGGAAAACTCCATGCAACAT
This sequence comes from Viscum album, assembly GCA_963277665.1. Classification (NCBI taxonomy): domain Eukaryota; kingdom Viridiplantae; phylum Streptophyta; class Magnoliopsida; order Santalales; family Viscaceae; genus Viscum; species Viscum album. The sequence goes on along the minus strand of OY728142.1, from coordinate 1,179,333,784 downwards.
GACTACCTCATTAACATACAATAGAGCAAGTTGATCTAGAGACAATGTATATCAAATATGAAGGAAATTAGTAGATTTAGGCAATCGATCAACTATAATGTATATTGCATTATTACCGTGAGATGAATTTAGTAATCCCACAATGAAGTACATGGATATATTTTCCCATTTCCACTATGGCACCGGAAAAGGTTGAAGCATCCCTTTAAGTAAACACCTCTCCACTTTAACCTGCTGAAAAGTCAAACACTTCACAGTAAAATCAGCAATATCTATTTTCATTACATCCCTCCAGTAATACTCCCGATGATCTATGTACATCTTAGTACTACAAGGATGAAGTGAAAACTGTGATCTATAAGATACACATAAAAACTCATCCTTCAACTGTGAGTCACATGAAACACATAATCTCTTTATATATCTCAAAACACAATCATTATCAATGTTAAAATCAGGAAAATTTCCCTTCTTAACCAACACTGCCTTCTTCTGCAACTCACTATCTTCTTTCTCCTCATTCTTTATTCTATCTGATAAAGATGATTTTACAGACACATGAAACAAAATAGAATAATTTACTACACCAAAAACTTCTATTACAATGTTCATCAAATAAAAAACAAAATGATCTCATTGCAATTATATCATGACTAATGATACATTATTTTTTCGACTCAAAACATCATCCACTTGATTTGAGTTTCCTGGCTGGTAATGGATCATGCAATCATAATCCTTGATTAATTCCAGCCATCTCCTCTGTCCCATGATCAATTCTTCTTGAGTGAATATTTACTTTAAACTTTTGTGGTCAGTATATATTTCACATTTTACTCCATACAAATGATGCCTCCAAATTTTTAAAACAAAAAACATCAAAAAATAATTCCAAATCATTTTTAGGGTAATGTAATACATGAGGTTTCAAGAGATGAGAAGCATAAGAAATTACATGATCATTCTAAATAAGGACACAACCAAGTCCTTTTAATGAAGCATAACTGTAGATAAAAAACTCACCATTTACAGATGGCAGTTCCAAAATAGAAGCATTAAGAAATCATATTTTCAATTCATGAAAACAATCATCACATTCTTTTGACCAAATGATCTTAACACATTTTCGAGTTAACTTAGTCATTAGACTAGATAACCATGAATAATTTTCAACAAACCTACGGTAATAAACTGCAAAAACAAGAAAAATAGAGATCTTGGTTATATTTGTGTGTATTTACCATTATTTAAAAAATTATGTTTTCACAGGATCAACACTTATGCAATTTTTTTAAACAATCTGAGCATGGAATGAAATTTGTTAAACCAAAACACACACATGCGGAATTTCCCAAAAAATTTATTTTCTTTTAAGGTTTGAAAGACAACCCTTAAATGAATTTCAAGTTCCTCTTTACTTTTGGATTAAACCAAAATATAATCAATGAACATAACCAAAATCTTATACAAGAACTCATAGAAGATTCTATTAATAAGATCCAGGAATACAGAAGGTGCATTAGTTAAACCAAAAGGCATAACTACAAAGTCAAAATTGCCATATCTAATATGCAACGCGGTCTTCAGATCATCTGCTTCCTTTACATTCAACTGATGGTCACCCATCCTCAAATAAATATTCAAAAATACTCATATACCTAGAGCTGATAAAACAAATCATCGATATGATGGAATGGATACATGTTCTTAACAGTGATTTTATTCAATGCTCTTTAATCAATGAAAAGTCTCATTGAACCATCTTTCTTTTTAGGAAATAAGACATGAGAATCCCATGGTGATGTTCTAGGTCGAATGAAACCGTTATCTAATAACTCCTATAATTGATTCTTTAACTATAAAAGATTAATTTGATCCATTAGATAAAGAGGTTTTTAAATTGTCTTAGCATCAGGAACTAAGTCAACGGTAATTTCATATTACTGATTAGGTATACTACTAGGCAACTCATCAAGAAAAATATCAAGGTACTCATTTACCACTGTCAGATCATTAATCTGAACAGTTCCTTTGTTTTCAACAATATGTGCATGGTAACATTCATTTCCATCCTTTACTAGTTTCTCAGCTTCTTGATATGTTATCCAAATAAAGGGTTCATTTTTGAATACAAACTGAAAATCAATCTGAAAATAAACCTCTTTAGCTCTGTAGTCAATGATATCATGATAAAAAGAAAGCCAATCCATGCCCAAAATAACATCAAACACTACTAGAGGCAAAACAATAAGTTTTGAAGGCATATTATTTTAGCCCACACGGACATAAATGTTCTTATGTTGTCTATTTGTCTCAACATTTCCTTCAGGTGTTTTTACCGTAAGTTTGGTATTAATATCTTGAGATGGAATTCCCAAATTACTAGAAAAATTTTCAGAAATGAAAGATTGTTTAGATCCTGAATCAAACAACACATTGGCATAATCTGAACAAACAAACAGTGCCCCTCATACAACTTCATTTGATGGCCGAACATCTTTTGATGTAGTAGAAAAGGATTTCACCACCCCTTTCATCTTGTAGTCAGGCTGCTTTCAATTAGTTGAGTTCTTTGTTGGATTTTCATTTGCATAATGACCCATTTCATTGCACTTAAAACATTTTACTAAGTGTAAATTAGATTTTTTCTTACCATTACCATGATATTTTTTAGTGAAATTACAAGCCTTATGTCCCATTTTACCACATCATTAGCACTTACTAGAATTTAAAATACATTACCCAACATGATTTTAACCACAATTTTCAAAAAATTTAAACTCATGTTTCATACCATCAGACTTTTTTGAAGAGTTCATCACTTTCACGTTCCTGCTTCACCTCTTATTCTATTGTTTTTTAAAGAACACCTGATCATCAGAAAACCCCATTACCACCTTCTCCGCACAATGGACAAGTTTTTCATAACTTATGAACTCACGTGAAGTTAATGCCCTCCAATACTTTGGAGTTAATCCTGAGTAAGAATGGTTGATTTTACTATCAAGATCACATATGAAATTTGGAGCATACCTTGCTAGTCGAGTGAATTTTTTTTCATAAGAAGCCACTGAGTCATCCTCCTACTTTAATTCCAGGAATAGTTTTTCCATCCTAAGAAGAAACACTTTAGGAAAATATTTCTCAAGAAACATACCTTTGAATGCATCCCAATCAAGAGAATAAATATCCTCACTAAACTAGATATTTTTCACCATCGACTACCCCTAATCAGCTTCACCTTTAAAATGGTAAATAACGAGACTAACCTTTTGATGTTCTGAACAACCCATAACATCGAAAATATTTTCCAGGGCATTAATCAACCCTTCTTCTAGCACCGGATCAGATGATCCTCTAAATTATGGGGGATGTTTCCTTACTAAATGATCCACTATTAACATGTTCTTCTGCAGTTGATCTGGCTGATCTCGTACATGAATACCACCACCATTTATAGCCTAAGTCACATGTTCCGTCACTACAAAAAATAGTTCAGTTCTGATTCAGAACATCACAAGTTGATTACATGGATTATTTTCTTCCTCCTGATGTCTTTCCAATATAGCTGCCCTGTTTCCTCTATGAAAAACCATTCTGAACACAAAAATATCATAGGAAAAACAACATGGTAATCTATAAATTCTATATGATATCAATATAAACAAAAATTACTTTATGGATATTAATTTAACAATACACTAACTCCAAGAGTTATCTAAACAGACCTCTAATACCGTCTATACGGACTCGCCCTTAAAATTACATAATATTGAATTAAATTAATAATTCATATTGAGGATGTTTTCAGGTTTAGTGTTTTAGAGAATTAGGACATAACTATTACATCATAGAATATTAGAAAGTAGACACTTCTACATAGATACCATTTTTTCATAAATTAAAATCTCTTAAAAAGTCATGTCTAGTTCTAGGTTTTAGACAACATGAATTTTCCATGATCCCATACTTGACCCTATTCGTCTTTATGTCCTGTGAAAACATTTCAAAAATTGGGATGATCATAAAAAGCTCAGTATGGGTTATAAAAAATAGAATGAAAACATATGTTCATAAATACATAAAAAACATGAAGTAATTTACCTACCTTATGAAATCATACGATTTATGAAAGACGCATAGAATTCATAATTCATAAATGTATCTTGTGGCATCCATATCATACATACATTTTAGCTATCAAAACTACATAGGGAGTTACTTTGGAATACCCATCACAGTATATTCCCAAAATCTCTTTGGAGAATAATTCACCTTTACCTCTACCATGTTACCCAATGCATTGGAGAGCTATCTTGGGCTCACCCACCATATGTTTTTCACGGAACAACCCATATACGTAAATAATTCAAAGAACAATAACATGATCATAACACATCACATAAGCATAAAGGAAAGATAAAGTTTCCACAATGAAATAATAAAACATAATTTCAAGATATTAAAATAATATATCCATTATAAAAATCATTTTTATTACCAAAATATGTAAAAAATTGTATATGGTACTTATGTTTCCTTTTAAAAAAATTCAGACTTTTTAATGAATCCAAATATCAAATAATACTTGTGGCGGTAGAAAGGTCGTTGTCACCGCTTATGTTAAAATAACTTTTCTTTTTGTCGTTTAGTAAAACTCTTCATATAAAAACAATCCTTTTGAATGAAATGAAATGTCAAAGGGGTTTATACACTGTATAAAATAAATTCATGTATAAAACTAAATATACCTCAATGAAAGGAGATTGAGATGAAGTCCCTAAACTCATGTCCAACGTGACTCGATCAATCCTGAATCTTCTGAATAATAAACTAAATTCAATTTCTACTAGATTAAAAATCCATTTCAAGTTTATTGTTACTTTCATATAACATATTACTATATAATAAATATTAGTTAATCATTTAATTTAATAACGTCCATTTTGTCGATATTAGGTACTTGACATAAAAAATGAACACCTTATATTAACAAGTTGTCCATGTGGTCAAAAGGTCCTTATATCCATAATGAAATTCATTATTTTGAAATCATATATATCATATATAACCAGTACATATATTTATTTATAATTGTACATGGTATTTGGAGGTAAGAAATTAAATGGACCGTTCATGGAGACAGTAAGTCGTACGTACGCATAGACAATACTTTCATTTCTATTTCATATTTTAATGGAATTAAACACATAATGATACATAGGTATATTATAATTACAGTCTAATATCATATATAATATCATTATCCCTATCCTTTATAAATCCTACATAAGGCATTAAGGAGTCACATCACTTTGAGGGGGCGGTAGTCTGCACTTCCTCAAATGAGATTATTGTATTTATCCACTTTCTGAACCATAAAGGGGTTATATAAATTGAAAATAAAGAAGCATAAAAAAACATAAACATAATATATATCATATAAAAATATAGTTCAATCATAAAGGCCACCATGAGAGGTGGTTTGAGGTAATTGTACAATCATCGTTTCATGAGGCATTAGTTTTCCATCAACAGAAACATTATGTTTTTCACCCATTAGATGGATGTGTGTGTATGTGTAGTACTAATCCTTTTCATAACAACATCCTAGAATATTAAGGATACTAGTTCTGCTATAAAATAATGGGAAAAATGAGTTTAGGGGTTGGAGAAGTAAAATAAAAGAAATGATGTTAAGAGAAATTGTTACCTTTAGTTTCGGTGACTTCCTTTGGTTTGAACCAAAATGACTTCTTGAAGTTCTTTCTGCTTAAAGTAAGGCTTCTATGAGGAGGATAGGTCTATAGAAAGATTAATTTGGGAGTTTTTGGCCGATCCAATAGGCTTGAAAAGTTTGAGGAATTGGAGAGAAGTTATTTCTTTTTACAAGGGAGAGGAGGGGCTCTTTAGGAAAGTGTTAAAATATTATTTTATTATATAATGATATTCGGTTTCTAAAGGTCCAAAAATCCTTATATTCGAAGATAAGATGACTCATGGTTGAATAAAAATAATAGAATAGGAATTAGACAGGTTTGGTTTATTATTTTATTCATTATAATCTTATTTATTTAAATAATTTATTAATGAGGTAAATACTACATTATTATTGTGTCATGAATAATTTAATTTAATAGATGTCTAAAAATTATAAGAAAAATACTATCATGTAGGAAATAATTTTATATTTCCAATTAATATTTATAGAAAAAAATATTCCTTATATAAAACCATATAAAAATTACTTTATTAAAAGCTTTTTGCTTATGTCATTTTTGCATTTACATGAAATTAATTAATATAAAGTGTCATTATCAATCATAAGTGGCTCCATGAGGTCCCAAAATCGACCTAAGGATTCCCATGGTCGTCAATTACTTATAAAATAAGGTTAGGATAAGTGTTAAGCTTATTTTGAATTATTATATTAATCTTTTTACATTAAATTACCCTATTTACCATTAATCGTGCTAAAAAAAGTCTAAAGTTACTATTCACCAAAAATTGTTTTCATCATATTGAACCACATTTTACTAAATAATAACAACCATGTATGTCAAATTTTTTAAATTCAATTCACAGATGTGGTAATATTTCATTTTAATGAAAAAGTCAACTCTTTTAACTACTACTATGTGGTTTCACTATTCATTAAAAATTGAAGTTTTTCATAAAAATACAAAAATGAAGCCCATGATATATTTGATATTACGAATTAAAAATTTAATTTAATTTTTCCAAATTCAAAACATAAAAATGTCATTTATTAATTTTAAAATTATTTTCTGTTGTCAAAACAAATAGTGTGTTTATATGAAACCATAACTATCAAAAGATTGACACTTGTTTATGTTCAATATCAAAGTGAAATTGATTACAATGACCAAAATTGGATTTAATGGTAACAATATATTCTAATTAACCATTAATAAAAATTAAAAAGATAATATAACCTTATAAATAAATTATATTAAAACATAGTTTTGAATTAAAATACAATATTTTCAATATTCATTAAAAAAATCAACTTTATTGGAAAAATTCCAAAAAATTACACAAAGTAAATTTTGATGATCCCATTCTATAGAAGGATTTTATTTGGTAAAATAGAATGTATTAAAGTTACCAAAACTATATTTAGATATGGTTCTCTATTAAAAGGTGGTAAATCAGGTTTTTAATGTAAATTTTGCTTATAATTAGATTCATTCACATTTTAAGCCTCTAAAATTTATTAAATTAATGTAAATACATTTAAGAACATGTATAATCATATTGTAGTTAGTTTTGTTCATTCCCACCAATACAATGGCTAGGAGTTAACAACAATTTAAAATAAAAATATTATATTATTAGTATGCAACATAAGATTTTAATGAAACACATTGTTGTGTATCAGGTACTCTATCGAACATAGCAACCATTTTAAAGTAAAATTAATATTTAATTCACAAATATTAATGAGTATGAAAATATCATATTATTAATTTACTTGGGATGTCACATATTTTCTCTCTCTGCATGTTATCATTCCAATGATTGATATCCCCTCTTCCAATCACCCATTGGGAATATTCCTTCAAGGATTCCAATTGATTTAGAATGAATTTAGATGGTTTCGATAGCACCCTCTCGCATGTTTAACCATCCAATATTTCTCCATTTCTCTCAAAAATAAATTTATCCCATAATGAAATACATTGATCCACCTCTAATGACATGAGTGCGTGTATGGAGTTCGTAGTTTCAAAGATATTATGGAGTCTGATACCTCTTTATTCAATGTGAATGTCCTATAGTTAAACGTAGCCAAGTAAAATCTTATTTGCAGTTTAGTATCCCAGATAAATGAAATCATAATGATTTCATTCAAGTAAATTTTCTCTTTAGTGGATTGATGATCGATATGAAATGTATTAGAGTGGAAGAAAATAAGTTGTTCATCATGGAAACCCTCTCACAAAAGGATTAGAACTGGTTCTAAAAATTTCTAATTCTACCAATAATTTCTCTTATGAGATCATCAATAAAATCCTTCATAATACAAACATTCAAAATTTGGGCTCTGAGGTAAATCATTGGAAGATATATCTTGTTAAACCCCAAGATCTCCTGATTATTCCACTACATCAACCGAAACATTTTTTGGATATAAAAACATTACTCTTTCAGACATTGATGATTTGACACCTGATATTTGTATAAGTTAACATGATGTCCATGAATTTGATTAAGGATACTCTTCATTCATTAGTAAAAAACAAGAAATCATCAAAAAATATAAGGTGAGACACATTATTACCACCATATCTATTGATAAATGGGGAAATCGTCACAATTTCTATATAATGATTTATGTTCATAGAGAGGGCCTCCTAATCCAATAAGAAAACAAAATGAGATAATGCGTCTCATTGTCTACTACAATACACATTATTGAAGAATCTGAATACATTCCCCATGAGTGAAACTCTGATCTTTAGAGAATAATAAAACATACTACACAAATTGTAGAACCATTCCTTGATTCTCAAACTTCTCATCACAAAAAATTATAAAGCTTCAATGAAGAGAAATGTATGTTTTGTCAATATCTAATTAGAGAAAATGTTGGAATAATTTCTCACTTTTTGAGATCCCCAATAATTTCATGAGAAATAATAATTACCCCAAAAATTCTCTGACCCTTTACATAACCTTGTTGTTCCTCTAAGATAATAATTGGGGTGATTCTGATCATCCTTCTAGAAATAAGACCAGTAAGAATTTGATATGATAAATTACACAAGAATATTGGCATAAACAAATTATTTATTGAGGTATCGTTATCTTTTGGGATTAAGACGACCCTAGAAGCACATGCCCTTATTGGAAGAAGACCTCCTCTAAAGAAGTCCTGAATGACACCAACAACCTAAACCTTTACAATGTCCCATGCTTCCACATCGAAAGCACCATGAAATCCATCAAGTCTGGGTGAACTATCCTTTTTCAAACTAATAATTGTTTCCAACACCTCCACCTTATTTGGAATTTCCACCAAATAATTGTTTTCATTTTTTCTCACGAGATCCTAAATACTGCTCATAACTTTATCTTCCTTATTAGATATATTTAAGCTATCTCTCCTAATGAAACCTATAATAGTAAAGTGGTTTTTAAAATGTTTACGATATATATTCTCTACAATATCCACATCCAAGGTAAAATAACTATCTTCCAATTCCGAATTTATATTCATATTTCAATTATTCACCTTCAGGTAAGCATTGTATGTAGTAGTATTTTGGTCCACTTCCATTATCCAAAACGTCCTAGACTTTTTCCTATAGTACTTCTCAATCTTCAAAAGTGTATAATCAAATAATCAGAATTTTTCATTGAGGATAGTAAAATTATTATTATCTTAACAATATTGATGGACTTCCTCTAAAGAGTCACCATTTCAATTCTAATTATCCAAATCAACATCCTCTGTTGGGTTCTCTTTCAGCCAATCCTGAATGGATTTCTTGAGACTCCTAATATTAATAGACAAAATTATCAAATTACACCCAAAATTTACTCTTTCCTAAGAGGATCTCAACATTTGAATGAATCATTCACCATGGTTCTAGGAAGAAGAGTGAAAAAACATTTCTATCATGAAACAGTCTTTTTCAACTCCACTAGAATAGGGTTGTGGTCAAAAAAGGACCTAGCCAGATGTGGCATAAGAACCAATCCAAACACTTCTAAATCATTAATATTAGATAGACATTGGTCTAGAAGACAAAAAATCATACTCGTCCCTTTTCGATTATTACAAAAATAATATTTATTACCAACAAAGACCCTGCCCATTTGCCTATTATTAGTCATGAAAATTTTGAAGTCTTGTATACCATTGCAGGAAGCCAATACCCCTCCTTTTTTCTCAATGTTATCTACAATTGAATAAATGTCGCCCCCAACAAACCATGGTTTATTCCCTAGGTAGATCATATCCAGATGAAGCCAAAGAGATTTATATACCCCAACCTCATAACTAGTATAAACAAACGTAAAATTAAATTTGACCCCATCGGTGAAAATTTTAGTAGTTAAGCATTGAGATGTACCATCAACAAGATGAAAATATAAATATAATTTCTAGAAAACCCGAATGTTGTTGTTATAAGGAGAAAAAAATAATTAATTCATTAAACCAATGGTTTGGGAATAGAAATAAATAGTTCTAACATCATGTTTGGGTATGAGAATAGAAAAAACTAGAGCATGATGATGTATAAATTATAAGGAGATAAAAGAGCATTTATCTTGATCCCTCAATCTCTAGGAATACAAAATTTAAAGTGAAAACATTAAAATTACAATGAGAGGTACTCTCGACCATAGGTACCTAAAAATATTGACGAGATTCCATTTTTGACTACTCTAGATTTTGGTAAAGTTACATGGCCATCAAAAGAACTTGATTTCATCCTGATAGAGCTATGAGTGGTTGAATACATATCATTAATCCCATTGATCATTAGGTATGTAGATTGATAGTTAAATGAAAACCTATAAGAGGTAGAAAATAGATAATTTTTATATGTTGAATTCAACCATTATGGATAAAGATAAATTATGAGAATCCTCTATGGAGTGTGCTAGGACTCCTGAATTTCATTCAACACCTCTTCTAACATGAATCTGTAATTGGAAACCCCAATGGATTAAGATTATTTAGTAGGATTCCACATCAAAATAATAGGATAAATCTTCATTGATTAATTATCTAAGAAATGGGAAATTGGAAAGCTCGTGTTCAATAATGTAAAAACATCATCAACACCGACAACAGACACTTTAATAGAACTATCAAAGTTGTGGCCTAGAGAGAGCGATGTAGGGGAAATGCTCCCCTGAGGGTATAATGGTGATGTTTAATTCCATATTGTCATGAGGAAAACTAGTGTAGGAGCATCAAATAATGTCTGGAACAAAAAAATATTATATTCTCGAAGGACTAGAAAACATGTATGGGACATACACAAAGGACCCAAAAGCTAGAACTAGTGGGAACCACTTGGTAAAACTATCGTAACATAAATAAGAAGGCTCCAAAAATTCCATCCATAGAGGATATAAAACCCTATTCGAATTGGAGACCTCCATGTGGCCATGGAAAACATGGAGATTCCACTACATCAAACCATCACTAGACAAAACATGATACTTTGAATGGAAAGATGCATCTAGGTTCATATCACCACAAATTTGGGGGTAGAATGTTGACTGCAGGTTTTTTGATTTATCATACATGAAGGGAAAGGACCCCATCATATTTCTAATAGACTGAAGAATGGTGTGATTATGGAGAGCTAGGTGAAGAACAAGGTTAAAAATCCACAATACAACTAAGATGGAATCTCTACCAAAATGTATATCTGAAGAACAATGAGATAACAAAAATTCCATTTTCTACATTTCCATCATTCTCTCGATCAATATTGGGAAAAAAATATTTCTTATTGAAAAATAGAATACAAAAAACATATCTGGAGATCTCTATGGCCTCCATAAATAACTAAGATCCTGAGAATCAACAACGGACTTGAACTAACCAAAAGGTGGTTTGTCACGACCTAATCGATAAAACCAAGGTATGCTTTTAGAAGGGTTTGGTGGACAATTGTGAAGTAGTGGGATTTTTCTAGTGTCCTATATTAATATAATAAATTACTAATAAATTTTCATGTAATCACTATAATGATGATATATATATTTTCATCATAGTTGTGTTTTGTGTGATGAATAACATTTTTAGAGAAATAAGTTGTTACCTAGGTTGTTTGCTATATTGGTAGAGATATCCAATATTGGAGTGGCTTCATATTTTTTTAGAATATTATTTCTGTCATAGATTCATGATCTATAAAAAAAGTTTTATTTTATAAGAAAAATGTGGGTATAAACTATCACATATTTTCATGAAAATATATAGAGTATCTATAATATTTCAATTGGATTAAGAGGTGGATTTTATCTATTAGTTTTTAGATCGATTGTAAGATTCGAGTTTCATCACCATATTAAAACATTCACTATAGTAGTATATTGTGATGTATATCAATGGGAGTTCAGTTGATGATATTTTTATATATTTTCTATAGTTATATATATAATTATATATCAATTATTAAATAAATAAATTTAAAATACATAGAATATAACTTTTTAGAACTATAATTGGATATTTTTTGGGAGATGAATTGAATTTAATATGAAACTGATGAATAAATATACCCCATTTGATAAATGAAGAATAAAATAATAAATAAAAAGTTCCTGAATTGAAATATTTCTAGGATTTAAAGAATTTTGGGTAAATCGACACCAGAGTAACTATGTATTTAAGATCATTTTGTTTTCCTATTATTTTTTTGTGTAACCATGGATTCAAATTTATAATGTTTCACTTAAATTTGAAATTTCTGGTCATTTTTATCCCTATATTTTGTCATAATTAATTATATTTACTCTCATACGAGTAAGAGTTTATTCATGAATGGTGTAAAATCAATTATAGACATATTATTTAATTTTGGGGTGTGGTTATTATTGAATGGGTGCTTACCTTATGAATTTAATTCATCTTCTCATATTAATTAATCTAATAATTATTATTAGCTTTTTATTTATTATTATTAAATCCTAAAATTGAATTTTGAGGGAGATTATGATTCTGAGATGAATGTCAATGTGATTATGGAAAGTGGACGAGCGATAGAAATGACTTAACTCTACCTGAAACATTTGAAAAAGAAAATAGTACACCATTATCGGTTAGATGACCTTGGATAATGGGATCTATGAGGATATGATAAATTTATATATGTCGATAAGGAAAATATATTTAATAAAATACGTTTTGATACTACTAATTAGATCAAATTCACTACATGATTTGAATCTTTTGATTATTGTGAAATCATCTATTTAAATCCGTTCCACTCTCTTATCCATTATTTAAATATCTTATGTTTAGTGATGATATGTTTATTTTTATTTTACTTAATTATTTTTATTAATTTTATTATTATTTGATTTAACTTTTTATATATAAAAAAAGTTTGAAGATTGTAAAAACAATTCCATGTTCTACATGTTATTGACCATATAATTTCACATTACTATGTATTAAGGTGTTGTTATTATAAGTTAATAATATATTCAAAACATTAGTAGATGATAAATATCAATAGGACCATCATAACATACCATGTATATGGAATAATTTTTTGGGAACAATGGAATGTAGGAATGATCGACAAAATAGTTGATTAACTTAAAACAATCCATCCACAATTATATTAATTTATTTTATTATAATTTTTATATATTTTTTTGATTTTATTTTGTATTTTAATTGATTATATTTCATTTTGGTGTAAAGGATGTCTTACAAATAAAAATAATTATTATAGTAAACTAGAAAAGCATACATGTCAATAAGAGGTATCCACTTAATGAGAATCACATAGTTCAGATTTGTGGTTAAAAAAATAACTATTATTGAACTATTGTAACATATATTATTATGATGAATAACATAATCAATACATTAGTGTTAAATAATCTATACTATGAAGGGATTCTGAAAAATTATCATAACTAAAATGGTATGTTATTGATTAAGAAATACCAACATGATGTGATTGATTTTGATAGATCTTAATAAGAGTTAAAAGGTATAATGGATTCTTATAATCATGTAGTACAAAACTATTAATGATGAAATGGCCATATAAAATGAAATAAAACATTAATAACATAATGAGATGGATGAGATATTCACATAATTAAGTTGGAATATATATTCATTCTATACAAATAAATTTTAATGCTTTATTGTAGGTATTGTTATTGATGAAGAAAAATGGGTTGCATGGGGTATTTTATGTGCATGAAGAGATTTAATATGGGTGTAAGGACTAGATGAGTCATTTCATGATGAATTGGAAGATTAATTGTCATCACAGTAGTTCGTGAATGATGATAATGTATAGAAAATGAAGGATCTCCTTGGTGAGATATTAATATATAGATAAAAGCAATGGTTTTCATAAAACTAAACAATAAATGATGATGTTATGGGAGAGTACATGTGGATTGAAGATATTTACAGTAAGGGAGAACCCCAAACAACATATGAAGATTTTTTATTACATTTTCTGATTTGGAGAAATATCATTGAACATGGAGAGATGCAATAGAATGTTCTCAAATAAGATATGTTTTGTATGAATGGAGAATAAAATCCTATAACCCATCTTCGGAAATAAGTCAGAAATGCTTATGATGTTTTATGATATATTATATAATTAAACTAAAAAAATTTAATAAGATAAAATATGATTTTAAATGATTAAATTGTATAATAGTATGTAAAATTTTTCTCCCTTAAGTACATAAATGGATAATATTCTAACGATAGTGGATCACATCAATGAAATTATTGGGGATGGTAAGATGTAATGTTGTTCCAAAAAAATCATTTTTTTGCTGAGGTCAAAAGAGATGGCTTAGAGGATTTTATTTAGTTGAGTGAGTTATCTATAAATTTTATTTAAAAATAACATTCACAATATATATATGAAAATGAAGCATTTGAGAATAATAGATTCCCCAAAATATTTAAATACGATAAAAAACAATTAGTGGAATAATGCACGGAGTTGGATTAGATTTTCAAGAAATAAAATCTTACATATAATGAAAATAATGAAATGGATATTAAAAATTTCATCATGAAAAAAACATTATAAGATGAGGAAATGAAATCAATCTCAATTTAGGAAAACTAGTGAGGAATGATTAATTCCAAAAGGGAAAAGGTCCCTTTTACATTTAATAAAGAGGAAAACAATACAGATGCAGCTAAAAAATTCAATGTATAAATTTAATATGAGAATAAATAATATTTTTAGGAGTAAAAATCCTTGGTAATTATAAGATTTATTTATGTTTCCCTACAATAATTTATAAATGAAAAATAAAAATCTACTTTACCGCAATGATAAGTCATGATAATAAGAAATGTTAGAAAACAGATGGTGTTTAAGAGGTATAATAAAATGTGTTCTATAACCTTGAGATAAATGTGAATTCATTCTTATTCTAAACATCCTGTTGAGCCACCAAATATGGTTGTATGTTTTACTACTGTGCATGTGAAGATCTATTTATGAGGGCACACAAAGCATCAATTCATTCATAAATATGAACTATGTGACATTTTTTGATATAAAAATTTTTCAAAAAAGAATGTATATGTATATATTAAACACATATACAACATAAATTATGGATTATTTTTTGTTTTTTACTATTTTCAGATGAAATTATATTTTTATTTATTTATATTTTACTATTATAATTTTTTTCATAGTTGATTCTCATCTCTTTTAGAATACTAAAAATTAGTGACATTGTCCATATATGATGAAAATATGTTTATAAAAGAAAATATGACTAATTAATGATGAAAAAGGAAGAAGGATTCCATGGAATGAATATGAAGAAATAAATAAATGAAATTCAATTTTTGATAGCTTTGTATATGGATCATTAATTTTGTGCTACTTTGAATACTTCATAATTTGTATTTCTCGTATTTCATTTCGTACCTTCTTATGAAGCACTTAATTTAAAAAAATTCATGAAACTGATACATTTGTATACAAATTGGGGATACTATTACATTATATTGTGATGGATGAATCCATAAATAAAAACCATTTGAAATTTATCCATTTTAATCTAACATAGTAAACATTAAAATGTATAAGTTATTTTTTTTTACTTTAGAATATTTTTTTAATAAATTCCCATAAATGAAAAATTTTATGTATAAATTTTTCTATGCCACATTCTTATTACAATTTTAAATATTTTAAAATTCATTTATATTATTAATTTAATTCCTCACTTTTATCAATTATTAGACTAATTGTTTTGTTCATTCTAATACTCAGTTTTATGACGTATTTTAATTACAAATCTCAATAGAATTCTAAGTAATTTTCAAATTTTCATTATCACTATAATTTACATTAGATAACTTAGTTTATGGTATACTACCTTTAATTCCACGTTTTTATTATTATAAGCAGTTTATTATTAATTAAATTAATATTTCATTTCCTCGATTTTTTATATTTGAGCCATTTTGAACATGAGAAGAAACGTATAAAAAATATTTTGGATACCTATATTAACTAAATAATTCCTTGATAATAGGAAAAATTAAATTAATTTTATAAATCCATTAATTAAATCCCTTATAATAGATACAAGAACATTCAATTGAGCATAAATGAGGAAGATGGGTATTTTTATTGATTTTCCAAATTTCATGTGCTAAAAACTGAAAAATGGGGTTATTAACCTATTTGTGAGAGATGAATAATTAAAATCTAATGATGAT
Source organism: Viscum album (assembly GCA_963277665.1). NCBI lineage: Eukaryota > Viridiplantae > Streptophyta > Magnoliopsida > Santalales > Viscaceae > Viscum > Viscum album. The sequence goes on along the minus strand of OY728142.1, from coordinate 1,179,317,325 downwards.
TTTACATACTAATAATAATCTATATTTTTTTTAAGTAATTGATACTAAAAAAATGAATATGGAATGTTAAGATAAATGAAAAGAATAAAAATTGTGTTTGTGGGATACCAAGAATTTTCTGATGCCTACCAAATCCTTCCCCATTTTGTGTATAAAATATTAAAATATATTTTCCTAAAATTTTTAATGAGGGTATTGTGGTGATAATTAATTTCATATCATTATTCTTTTGAACTTATCCTTTCACATAATCAATAAAAAAAAGTTAATGGAATACAAATGTTGGAGAAACAAATTAGGACATTTATCCATATTTTTCAAGTTAGGATGTGTGTTATAATTTAAATAAGGATGAAGGATTTAGGAATATTTTATTTCAAAGTGTAGTTAATTAATTATTAAATATTGTTGACTTTTACTTGAATAAAATGTATTTTACCATACAAAATATACAACAATTTTTAAAATTTTAGATTTAATTTTTATCATCATCGCCAACCCGCCATTATCTATGGAAATATTATAACCTAAAAAATTATTAACTGTTTTTATGATTTTATTTTGTAGTGTATATTAATAAGACACTTAATATAATATAAATATTTCATATATTCATATATGTGAATTACGACATAACATATGATCTTGATTGATAAGTGAAATGTTTTTTATTGTATGTAAATCATAATTTATTGGAATATTAAGGAGATGTTGGAGAATTTTATTTTGAGAGTAACAATTTCATTGATTTGAAACCTCATAGGGAGCATGATCTAAAACATGTTTTTTGTATTTTTTTCTATTTTTAAATAATTAGTTATAATAATGTTTTTATGATCATGATTATTTGAAAACATCCAATGAAAATATTTTTTCTTTTTTGATTTGGATTTAGATGTTTTTATAATGAAAAATAAATGATTTATGAGGGGAAATTTTTATTTATATAATTTATGTACATTATATAATAATAAATATTGATTAATTAAATTAGATATTATATATTTTCATTTCATGCTAATCGTAAATTTTAGGAGAATGATTTTTCAATAGTTTTGAATTGATTTAAAATTTTTGAGTTAATTGAATATGATTCTCCCATAAATAGACGAAAAATAAAAAATATGGATGTGCAGAATAATTTATAAAACAATGGATAAGAATATTATGTAAGGTATTATATATAGTATGGTAATATTATATATGAAAAAGGCCCAAATAAACTACTAGTGGGTCGAGCTCAACCACAATGCTTGGATATGTTGTGGTATTAAGAGGAAAAAATAACATCTCAATCTGTGTTTTTTATAATCGGGTGTAAGTGTGTGTGGTTCAATAGATTATAATACCTTGTGTGGTGGTGTGTTGTATATGAAAATTACTATGGGTTAACTCATATTATTCTCACTTCAGTTGTCCCAACTATAAAATTACTTATGATGAAGTGCCAACAGATACCCCATCCTAGTACATGATAGACATGAATGGGTATTATGAACCACTTAGTTATACAAAATAATTTTATTTTGTAGGTAATGTTAAGTTCCTCACACGTGAACTCTATAATAATACATACCTCAACATCCCATAGAATCATCAAAAATGATTAGTGAATATTGATCGTAGGCCCTATGTGTTGTATCTTAACAATTTTCACCATGGGTTATCCATGTAATTCATTTGTGTACATAGAAAAAAATAGTTTTCTGGGAGTCATTATTTTATTCTTATATATATATATATATAAACTCTTGATAAATAATAAAGAAACTATACCCGAGTGGGTTATGGTTTTATAAAGGTAATGGTGAAGTAGAATCTATGCATGGTTCCCCAAATAGAATGACAGGTTGTATAAATATAGAAATGTAATGGGATTATATATGAAATATATGAAATTTTATTTAGGGAAGATAAAATAGGTGATTCTTGTAGTATTATTAATGGTAAAATAAAATTTCCAAAGTCTAGATAAAGTAGAATATATAGTGGGTACATTCTTGAATGGGACGTCAAGCTAGGAAGGGAAACAATACACTATCATATAATCCATAAATAAACAATTTAAAAAATTTCAAGGGATTTATTTTATGTGTAAATATATTCTTTTATTATATCAATGTTCATTGAGAATAAATATATTTATAAAGTCAAAGGATGAATCATAGGTTGTTCGTATCAATAGATGGGCCACCAATATTACACCAGCTTAAGGGAGTGTCTAGATAATATTTGTTTTGTAGAGTCAAATGATGTATCATATTATTATTCCATAATTAATATGGAGTTATAAATACAATTGAGTTTTTATAGAGTATTGTGTATATATTTATGGTTTTATGGGTTCAAACATGTTGTTTTTATCCAGTAATTTTAGACCTATTATAGGCATGGAGTTTCAATTCTAGTGTTTACCCTATATTGTAGCAGTACACATTTATTTTAATAAATTGGTATTAAATAGATAATATTTTGATAACCATTTCATAGTAATGATCCAAATAATATAAAAATAGATATGTTACGGGAAGTTGAAATACACTCCTCTGTTATTTTAGGAGCTATGTCTAGATATATTTAAAGGTCATGCAATGGATTTTAGATTATATTGATGGGTGAATGTACCAATGTAAATAGTGGGAAAATAAAATGATTGGTCATCAATATTTTAATGGATAAACTACATGGAGTTTAAAAAGATAGATTGTATGAGAACCATATTTTCTATTTCGTTAGGCTCTATTTGTTTTCATTTAGTAATTCACCAAGTAAACATGGATTCATATTTTTAACATAAATTTAAATTTATTCTTGTATATAAAAATTATTGAAATAAAAAATTCAAGTAAATTATATTCCCTATCATTGAATTTATATTTATTTATGGATAATAAACCATTAGTAATGTTAGGTTAACATCATTTAGGATGTCTGTTGTAATGGAAGTAGGTGTGTAAATAATATTTTCAATTAATATTCACTTATGAATTATACAAAATAATTTTATTTAATTTTGGCCAAAATAATTCTGTCCAAAAGTCATCAAATAATATTGATTAATAATATGTGATTTGACTAATTATGGTAGAGTGGAGTAAAAAAGAAAAAGATTTGTTAAACGAGCTGCACAATTTTTTGATAGAACTAGAGTAATCAAAGTTAGGTAGACCTTCTATATAAAAGAAATTGATGGCCTTAGTTTGAATTAGTAGATGATATAAAAGAATATCTAGTTAATAAAATAAATCTCTTTACCATTAAGTGGATATTTTTCAAGAGTTGATAATAAATATTATATTAATGGAAACCGTCATTTGATATCAATTCCCCTAATTCTGTCTGTATTGATATTTTTTTTAGTTTTTTTAGTTTAATTTTAGTTAAATAAATTAGTTTTGTATATTTCATAATTAATTGAATAATTATATATTCCTAAATATTAGTTTTAAAACAAAATAATGATTCCATGATCCCTATGGGGTCAACATCATATATTTAATTTAATGGAATTTTAAATTGAGTAATTTCTGGAATTTATAAATTATAATAATAGTTAGTGCTTAAGATGAAATTAAATTCATGGGGTATAACAATTAATACATTGAACATATAATAGACTTATTGATAAGATGAATTTGTAAATAAATAATACTGAGAAACATATTAATATTTTACCTAATGTATGGCAATCAAAGATGAAATTTTTAGTAGACCCAACACAAATCCATATGATACCTTGAATGGGCTTATTGAAACATCGATTTAGTAATCATGTCTTCCTATGTCATATTATAAAAATTAAAAGAATATAAATTACATTGTGACCAATTAAAATTCTTAAGGGCTAAATTATTGTTTCTATAATGATTAGAAACATATTAATAATTTGATATTTTATGGTTAGTGGAGGTGAGAGAGAATATTTTTCTAGGATGATGAATAATTTTATTGGAAAATATAATTTTCAAATGGATAAAGAAAATATTGAATTTTTTTATTAAAATTGATGAATCAAAATGGATTAGATGTCGTTAAATTTAATAAAACCATCATAATAATTTCCATTAATCATGAGAATAAAAAAATTATCAATGATCAACTGAAAAGACAAGGGAAATATATTTAAGGATATTGTAGTCCATCAAATTGAAATGTAAGTATGAGATCCTGGAGAATCATGTAGAAATCAAATTTTCAAAATAAAATTATTATGAATTTTTTAAAAAAAAATTATAAATTTTTTTGAATGGTAATTTTATGAGTATGTTTGATTTATGTGTCCATAATTATATTTCAATATTCCAAATTGAAAACCATCTTGATTGCCTCGATTTCAAGTATTAATGTATGATTATAGAATGTAAAGGAATATATTTAATTTCATTCTCAGATGATGAAATTGAATTCTATATAATTGAAAATTAAATACAAATATACCTATTTAATTGATTTTAAAAATTTTAAATAGAATGAACATTATGATCAATTAAGTAATTTTTTTTGCAAAATTAAAGAATTATTTAAAGATCCGTGAAAGGTATTAGATCAAAAAACTAAATCAAATGATGTTAAAAGTATTTATACATGCTTAAATATTAATGAATCAACTACGAAATGAATATTTATTTATTGAAAAATAATTCTCAATATAATAATATAAAATTAAGATAAATAAACACATTCTTTAAATAGATAACTAGAATAAATAAATTTAAAAATTTTGTGGTTTTCTGGATTTTGATATATGTATTTGTTATACAATTTTTATGTATTTTAAAACATTATCAACTCTATAAGTATTAATTTATGATTTATTATCTTTAAAATTTTATAGTTTAAAGAGTTATTTTTTTTAATAATTTTGAATAATATTATTATTCCTTGGTTTTTAAATTAGTTGAAATGTTATTTATTTTTATTTTATAAAATATAGTTTTTATAATAATCAGGTGAAGAAATATAATTAATATTTGAATCATCAAATATTATTTATTATTCATATTTCAAGGGTTGGATATAAATATTATGATTAATTTAAAATTCTATAATGGGGATAACATTATAAATTTTTTTAGTGTTTTTAATTATTTAAAACTTATTATCCAAAATAATTTATAAAATTTATCAGTTTGTGGAATATACATATATAGGTTAAAATTTAGTTCAACTTGAAAATAATATTTATTATTTCATGTTATAGTTAATCATTAATTCCATATGAATTGTATTCTTTTAAAAAAGGGGGAGAATTAAATATGCAAAGGAAAATTTCTTATATGGTTTTATGAAAAAAACTACACATTACAATGATATTGAGCTTACTTGATGTTTGTTATAGTTTTTAGTGTTTTATAGGATATAAATTATGAATCATAAATAACAAAGATTTAATATTTAGATTAAGGGAACATAAAACTAGAGAATTATGGATTTATTCAATATTCAACATATAAGTAGTTTGAGTGTTTTATCACTTCAAATTGATGTTATGGTAGCATTTGTTCCAATGATTAATCAATTAGAATATGATGTTTCTTCTTATGATGTAGTTATAATCGATCATTGGGTTTTTAGAATATGACTAATGGAGCATCCAATATAAATAGAGTTAATAAATCATTGAGTGGAATATGGTTGTCTAGTTTATTAAATCAGAAATTCACATGATGTATAAAAGTGATTATTATTTTAATATATTTTAATTGAATTAGTTTTATGGGGTTATTATTTTATATATATTGTGTTAATTTTAATATAAGTCTTCTAGGTTGTTTCATTGTAATCATTTAACTTCAAACATTGTTGTTGATGATTTTATACTTTATAGAGGATGAATACTATCATTCATTATTATCTTCATCTTGTAATGAGGATGGATTCTTTATTAAAAATATTATACATCATGGGATACTCTGTGATGTATATAGAGTTCCTACTGATTGGTATATGATTGAGGGATTATGAGTGTGTAGAATAGAGTACCATCAATATTATTAGTGTTATGGACTTCATGGATTAAAATATAATAACCTAGGTCATATTTAATAACCATCCCTATACTATTTCTAAAAAACAATTTATAAATCCAAACCACATAAACATATAATTTCATAGTTTCTAGTATAAATATTAAAAACAATATAACCAACGGTCGAATGTCATAATGTCCTTGAGGGGATATGTATAAAAACATAAAGAAAATAAAATAAACTATCATTATTTTTATCTCCACAGTGAGATGTTAAATCATTTTTACCACCACCAAACTATATAGGATATCCTAGTGGATATGTAAATAATGGGGTTAGTTATAAATCCCAAAAATGGAATAATCATGCTAAAAAAAGAATAACATACTAGTAAAAAAGAGATATCATGATATCATGAGTAGAAAGGTTCATGAATTATCACATGGAAGTATGATATAAGTTTGACAAAAACAAAAGATCAAGGAATTATAAGTATTTTGTTTTCACATAACAGATGACATAAGCATATGTAATGCATAACTTCAAAGATAAAATCACGTGAGGGGAAGAGTCCCATCATGGATAAGGGTCACTCCTAAATCCCATACATATCATACCATGATATAAAGATATTATGTAATTAATTAGATTTTTATCTTTGAACACTATTAATATAATTATAATTCATATGTGTTCCACGTAAAGAAATCCAACATAATGCATAAACATCATAAAAAAAACTCATAGAAGGGGAATGATTTAATAATCCTTATTTATAACATAAAAAGTTGTCTTGTCATTATCAATTCAATGAAATATGAGTTTAAATATTATTGGACATTCACAGATAAATAAATAATGTTTAAAATGAACTAAAACGACATTTTGTAATAAAATGTGGTATTTTGGAAACTATGTAATGTGAAAAAGATATCATGGAGATGTACTTCAAGAATGGAAAGAAAATAATTAAGTTCCATTTTATCCAATATTTTTATCGAAAGATATTTTTAATGAAAACATCATAATATGAATATCCCCAAAAAATTTTAATTAAAATATTTCTATATTTGTTGGGTATATATTACAACACCTTGATATTTTGGAGAATATTTAATATCATTTAATATTGACTTTTTTTTATATTTTTCATTACATGAAATATTGTTTTAATCTTATATTATAAGAATGAATATGTTTGTATTGTCTCACACCAAACACCATGTTACGCATTCAATATACACAAGACTCGGTTATCTTGTGTTACACATGATATTCAGTTTCAAAAAACCAATGATATATTATTTATAATGTTATTAAAACCCAACCGTTAAAAAATAGATGTTATTATTTATAATATGAATTGTAATAAAAAATAATAAAATACTAACTATCATGGATTTATGTTAATAAAAACTATTGATAATAAAATACCTAATTCTGGTAATGTCTTTATATTATTTTATCATACAATTTTTTTATGTCATTTTGTAAACAATCATAAATTAAATATTTGAAAATTTTAGAAAATAAATTTGGTAAAATGAACAACATTTTTAAAATAAAAATTTCAAAATTATATTATGGTAAATTTATGGGATTTTTATGATAAAATTATTTTTTATTAATAGTAAAAAATACTAAATTTTAATCAAAAACAGAAATTCCATTTCATTTATTTATAAAGAAAATTTGTATTTTAAATTAGTTTTAATGAAAAACTATTTCAACTATAAAAGAATTACTCCAATTTTTCTCATTAAAAATAATTTCATTGTGAATTTTGACATCAATAAGTTGTAAACTATTCAACATTTTCTATTTTCAAAACCACATTTTCATTGCATATATTGGATTAATTTTAAATTAAATTTTTTCACTTATATTAATGTATTTTGAAAAAATTTATTCCATATTTGTAATTAGTATAATTATTATTATTTAATATGTTCATATTATTTTTTGACCATAATGAATTATCAATTACAAACAAATTAGTTACCATGATTATTGTCAAAATGGGTTTACCGGCTATTATATTAAAATGATAAAGGAAAAATGAATAATTCACTTCTGTAAAAACTATTCTCTTGCCACATATCAACCATTAAACCACTTAGTTTATATAATGTATTATTTTGGACCCTTGTAAAATAGGAAAATAGTGGGTGCAATCAATTATTCACTACAATAACATTTTTATCCTCTCCCTTAATTTTAAAAGGCCACCTCTCTTATCTCTTCTTCGCACCCTCAAACCATTTGGGAATAACCATGACATACCCAAAAATTTTCCATGTTTTTATACTTTGATTATATGAGTCTAATATTGGAAAAAAATAAAACTAGTAAAGGATTATATGTCAAACCTAAAAAGGATACCTGACTGAGGTGAAGTTTGAACGAGTATGATGGAAGTCAAGACTTAAGGTAAATGATTTATAGTTTCTCTTTTATTTTTCAGGTACATATTCAAATTATCAACTCATTTCTTCTTATTTGTCATATATACTACACATTTTACATTTTATATCATTTTTTTCATTTTTTTCATGATATTTAGTGTTTCACTTGATGTTATGCTTTATCTGGGATTAGGATTCAAATGGTTTCGAAACCGCTAATGGAATTTTTTTTCTCAACATTACATAATTGAAATGTATGTTATGTTATGATATAATATCCCCCATAATGTGTATATACACCCCATTTTTCATGAAATATCATGAACTTATTTATCATGATGCTATTTTATGTTATATTTTCTGTTATTCCATGATGTGGATTATGATACAAGGTTAACAAAGTGTAAATTATTTTTGTTATAAAATATCAATAATTTATTGATATTATTTATAATTTTTCAGATGATAAAATCTTATACTTCATATCAATAGGATGTCAATTATTTTATTATACTCTATTTATTCATGATATTTTCATGTAATAGTTATTTTTTCCCACCCAATGTAATTTATGATAATTGATAAAATGATTTTAAGAAAATTCAACATTATTTCTCTAAATTTGGTAATACATTTTTTTCAATGTATTTGTTTTCTAAAATTGTATTTTTTTCAAATGATGAAAAATATTTATTACAAACTTACTTACCCATATTTGAATTTTTATAAAATGTTTTCAATGAATATTCATATCATTTTTCAAATAATTTCCCTTTAGATTTTGTCAAAAATGTGAAAGAAATATTTTTATATAGTGTGAATGAATAATCCCTTCATCCAATTTTTTTAATCAACCATTATATTTTTTTATTTTTTTTTCATTATAAAATATTTCCAATTTTTTATGTGCTAATTTTTTTTTCTATTGTGGAATAGATATTTACCCCATTAGATGTTCTAAATAATTGAACAAAATAATTTACCATCTATGATGTCACTTAATATTGTAAAATATGTCTTATAAGGGATATTATCCAAGGATACCATTATCATTATTTCCATGAATGGTTTATGTTTATGATAGAATTATATTTATGAAACTGGTTTCCCTTCCACATGTTATACCATGATAATTTGATTTATAAAACTTATATTATTTCAATGAGTAATTCTATGATCGAATAATTAAATGATCATGAATCCTATCTTAATTTTATTGGATATGATATGATGTCTTTTTTTTCAGAAAACCATTTAATTTAAAGAGTAATGATATTATGATTTCATTATGATTTTTTGGACACATAAATGTAGATTTCATTATGAGATTTGTGGGACATGTATCTCCCACTATGGAATTGGGTAAAGCATTATATCTCATTAGATAAAAAAAAAAACAAGTCAACTATATTGATCCATAATGTGATAAATGTTCTCATGATCAACTATGGAAAATAGGTGTGCCTTGATCCACTCCAGGAAACAAGTGTGTCCTGACGCACTATAGGAAACAAGAGTCCTGAACAACAATGGGTAACAAGTGATAAGTTTGGATCAACTATGTTGATTTTAATGGTAGTTATCCTTATAATATGAAATGGTTATATATATTTATGGTGGTTACACACTTTTATGACATGAGATAATGGTTTGTGATTGATTTATGATGATTTATTACCCCTATGGGAAATTTTTTTAAAATGACAAGGTTTTATGGTATAAATCACATTTATGATCTATGACAGGTTGTGTAAAAACAACATAAATAATGTTCATGATCTCATATCATAATTCGTGTATTTTTTTCTTATGATTATTGATTGATATCTCTGATATTTACCCATACTGAGCATCTGTGTTCAAACTTTATTATGTTTACATTCCCCATGTTATGAAGAATGGTTTTATAAAGTGTACGTCTATGTAGATTACAAAATGGGAAAATCATTTTGGGAAACATTGAGGATCATGCAGAATATTATAAGACAATGATAAATGTTTCCAATGTCATGAAAAATTTATGCTCTACATCTATTTGTGTGTGTAATGTAATGAATATTTATCAAAAAAAAATTTATATATATGTTGGAGAAGCCTAAATATTTATTGATCATTCCCAAATAAATTATTCATTAATAAAGAGATGTTTGGGTAAGAAAACATTATTGAAATACCTAGTGATATTTCCAAGGATATGTCTAGGGATTTGACTATAAACAAGTCTATGGATGATTGAATGTGTAGGAAAAAGTCATGGTGTTCTAGTAAATGATAGAGTGAGTAGTTTCCATAAAATTATATCATGGTATGGATACTAAAAGTGGATGTGTCTGTATCATAGAGGTACCTAGGGGTAATAACTCAAAAATTGTCGAATTTATTAGGAATTGATCATCACCTAGCACAAGAAAAAGAACCTGATTGCACACCTGGTTGGGCACTGCCATGGGATATTCTTTAGAAAATCACAAACTCTTTATAATGCATTGTGATGGATAGAAATAGATATTTGTATAGACCAGAATTTTCCATCTATTTTTTTAATTATATGGAGTTATTATGAGTCTCCAACAATTGGCGGAGCATGATTCCAAGGACAGGTGTCCCCGAAATGAATTTCTGAAAATTTTTAAGGTATGCTCAGTAAATGCGCGGGCAATGTTTTATTTATCTTGAACTGGTGCTTGGATTAAAAATATGAGGGAATCATTGAATCCATAGAGCCAGGATTCTCTTAATAAAGGATTCACTTTGACTACATTATGTCTAGAAAAAAAGATAGATTTTGGGATTTTTAATAGAATAATTAAATAACATTGTTATTTTATATTATTAATTCTTTTCCTCTAACTGACAAGCGGATCTGGCGAGACCAATGATGTATTAGGCCATTAAATTAATTGACTATTTAAATCCTTTGTAACAACGCCATTGGAATTAGGATGGTAGCTATTAAATGAACCCCCATTAATTCCACGGGTGTTACTCACCCTCCCCCTCTCTTGTTTATATGGATCTTGGGAAGAGGTATTGGAACAAATTAACCAAGTGAAGAAGTTATAAAAAAGTATTGTGATACCAATCACATGGAGGATGGAGCCAGTTCTAGTGGGTGGAAATGAGCGACAACATATCACGAACCGAAGGACGATGTTTGAGAGGAAATATTGGCGGCTTGTTGCAAGGATGACAAATACCGACTCCTCCTCAATCGCGGGAATTATCCAACGATTATGAGGCATGGATTCATTTATGTTATAATTTTTAGTGATTGTTGAATCCTATTGTCTTCCCTCATGTTTTCGAGCTAACGCAAAGGGTGTGGGTCAAACGAACATGGCCCAAACCCTACGATACCTTTTATTACTATTATGTTCTCCTTGGAAGACCACTGACGTGTGGAAGTGGCCAGCCACGATGGAGGCGATGCACTGTCGCATTTCTGTAGGAGGAGGAGGCCATGGTACTATATGGTGCCAGTTAGCATAGTGGATGGTACAGGTCGACCGCAGAGGTGGTGCAGTGCGCCAGAAAATGCCACCGGTGGGGAACGTTATGGCCAAAGCAATTATTGGTGAAGACATTGGTCTGCTCGAGCTCACCGTGGAAGGCAGAGATGGAGTGGTGCATCATCACGCACCACTGGAAGAGGCCGAGGATCAAAGTTGCGGAGGTGGATAGACCTGACCTTCTACTGGTCCTATGACGATCAGGCAGTGCACTATGGCGTTGTCGCTTCACAAGATGAATGGCCAATCAACCATTCTGGAAAACAGGGGGGACATTCCACTATGCCAACCAGGGAAGGCCCCACTCTAGTGGGAAACACATGCCCAGTGAGCCACCCCTCTATGAGCATGGCCACATGCGCCATGTTGAACACTCCTCCGCGGTTTGGGCTACACGAGCCCAGTGGTCCATGCCCCCGCTATCCCGGCCACGCTCCCAAGGTTGAGGCTGCGTGAACACAATAGGCCACACCCACGCGGTCAGAGCCACACAATCCTAGAGGGCGGTTCCTCTGCAGGCTGGGCCATGCGTGCCCATCGGGCCATTCCCTTACAGGCCAGGCCGACCCCCCCCCCCCCACGGGGCGGGCTGGACCGCGGCCTAGGGGGCCAATACTACCACGGGACAGCTCGGATCGGGTCATCTTGACCAAAACTAGGGAGGGTTGGTTTGGGTCTGTCTGACCGGGTCAGACCCTAGGAGGGCCCTTCAATACCAGTTTCACCTAAAGAACCATAACTTCTAATCTGTGCTTCCTTTTGACAAACATTCAATGGTTCTTGGACGCATGTAGTGAGGCCATGCATTTGGTATACTCCACGTGTGTTTTGGATAATGCTGGAGTACGATCGGTGTGTAACGAATCTGAATCCAATCATTCCCTCCAAACAAAAATGCTTATAAGTCATAGACTGGGAATTCGATTGACGTGTCGTCTATCGTCTTTGAACCCTTACAACATGGTGGTCCTTTGGGATAATTCTTCGTCGAACTTCATGGTCGTTGATGTATGAATGATGGATTGATGAGTGGTTTCCCGAAACGTTCATTGAGCGGGAATCTAATGGTTGGCAGTGACGTGGATGTTGGATATAGATCATATGGAGGATAGTACCGAGCAATCCTATATGGGTCCGCACTGATCCTGTGTGGGTCAGATCATGTGTGAGTAAGCACTCAACGATCCTATGTGGGTTAGCTCATACCAATACCGAGTGGGTCAGATCCTATGTGGGTTAGCACTCAACGATTTTATGTGGGTTAGTGCATACCAATACTGAGTGGGTAGTATCCTGTGTTGGTCAGATCCAGTGTGTTTCAGCACTCAATGATGGTGTATGTGTTGGGGCATACAGATATGTGGGTCAGATCCTTTTTGGTTCATTAGAGGGGTTAGTACTTATCGACTCTAGGTGGTTCAGATCTGGTGTGAATCCTTTAGGGGGTTAGTACATATCGATCTTTTGTGGGTTAAACTCTTTACAATCACCAATAGTGCCTCTCGACAGAATAAGATGATCTTGCTTCTCGATTAATCATCTATAAGTTTGTTCCTTACTTTTATACCTAGTGTGAGTTTAGACTTTTACCTTTTTAGTGTTACCTTTTTTGTACTATCACCTTTGTAGTGTTATTCTCATGGTGATACCTAGGTGTTACTTTTACCTTCGCGGCGTTATTTTGGTGGTGATACCTGTGAGGTACTTTTTCCATTGTGGTGTTATCTTCGTGGTAATTCCTCTATAGTTCCTTTACCTTCATGGAGTTATCATCAGGGTGTTTCCTATGTGTTTCTTTAACCTTTATGGTTTTATCATCGTTCTGTTACCCTTGTTGTATTCTTCCCTCATGCATGAGACCAGTATATCTTGATAAATTATGTATATGTATGGGCATAAACCTAAGTAGAATTAATGACTGCTCTGTGATTTGTGATCATGGTCTTGATTTGGGGTTTTTCCTTTGTGGATATCTGGGAGTCCTTTGGTTATCTTTGGGTCCATACTAAATATCGTTATACTCACTCCTGCATTGGATACGCTCGAACATTAATGTGTCTTGTGTAGACGATTGGCAATGTTCATCAAGGATGAGGACGCTAGGATTGGACGGTGTTGGAGGTGGGCCTTTGACGTGGCATGTTGTAGCGAAAACTTGTGAAAAATTGTACATAGAATTCAGGTAAGATCCTTGGAGGAAGATACATGTGTTTTTTTAATTTTCCAGTTGTATTTTTAATTTTCAGTTTGTCATGTATTCTAGCCTCTTAACATTAAGTACACTTTTCACTAAAATAGTATACTTTGTTGTTGCTTCTTGTTGTGTTCTATGTTTGTGTGTTTTTACAAGTTTAAATGTAATTACATACCATTATAAGGATACACAATTTCGTTTCATGTCACCAGCCCCTGGCCCATGGAAGGCCAGCTAAGTGTAGTCACAGAACATGCCCTGGGGGAAGGGTCGTGACAAAGTGGTATTAGAGGGGTGAGTTCTAATGATGAAAAAGGACATTGACCTTTTCTATGTGGTAATAGTGTTATGTGCTATGAGTGTGGTTTTTAGTTTAAGGAATCCAGTGTTGGTGGGGTGGTCGACGTATCAAAACACTAGGACCCTGAATTCTGATTTCCAGCTCAGTGCATGAAATCACTGATTTCATGTGTTTTGAAAAGATTTTATTAGGATTTCATGGATTCATCATATAATGTATAACGTATTCACCATGGTAGACATGTTTTCATTCAGGATTCCACCACGTAGATAGCCAGTCATGATTCCCATGAGAGTACACAATGAAATCCCACCAAGCGATGAGGCTCTGGTACATGACCCTATTACAGCGATGGTACCATCGGGTGATGCACCAGTAACACCACCACCTGTTGGGCATCAGATGCCACTAGACCCACCAGCAGAGTGTGCATGCCGACTGAGCATGTTTCATGAGTTTTAATAGTAGTGATCTGTGCGGATCTGAGGTGAGATAGATCCGTAGGCAGCTGATGACTAGCTGGAGGCTGTGGCCAGAGTTTTTCTCTTATTTGGGACTCCAGCTAATATGATGATGAGACCAGCTGTCAGTCTCTTCCTAAGAGCATCTGGGAGATGGTAGAATCTGACACTCCAGTTACACGATGTGGAAAACCTCACCTGGGTAGACTTCAAGGCCCTTTTCATGCAATATTTCGTCCTAGTGACTCCATGCTCAGTGGGTGTATAGGAGCTGTTGCACTTATAGCAGGTCAACATGACAGTGTCCCAATACTCAGCGAGTTTAACTGATCTCTCCCACTACACTAGTGATATTGTACATAACCCCTTCTTCAGGGCCCAAATAGTTTATCAGGGTATTTAATGGGATATCAGAGCAACAATGATAACACTCATCATTCTGAAACAGGCTGGGTTGATATAACGAGTGCTTTGGAGGAGATATTCCTAGCGGAGCAGACACCAATAGTGAGATCCAACATCGGACATCATGTATATGAGTCATCCGCAGCATGAAGTAAACAAACTATGATGGAGACCAAGAAGGCTATACCTCTGCTGGAAGCCCATAGGTTATAAGGTAGGTTGTGAGGGGATCAAAGGACAAAAGAGGATAGTTGATGATCAACTAGTGCTTCTCGTGCAGCAGGAAATGTCATATGGCCCAGGACATGCTATCCTTCCATATGGGAGACTAGCAGACAGCTGAGGGACTGTCTAGGAAAAGGAAGAGGACTGAGAGAGGAGGTCTGCATGGCAATAGATGTGGCAAAGTATCTATCCATGCAGCAGGTAGTGGGAAGTGATTCGAGGTTTTGTCGCCACCACCTCTAGGTGGTCCTCCCCAACCATATGGAGTAGAAGGACTAGGATGAGCATAGCTCTAGACAACAGAGGCCTATGACCCTAGTGTTCCAGATACGATTAGAGGTAAGATCTGTGTCTATTCCACCATAGCTACAAATCTAATAGACACATGTTCTAGTCACTTTTTAATTTCCACGACCCTCATTCAGAGTTCAGAGGTTCCCACAGATCCATTGGCTCAATCCTTACAACTAGAGAATTATATGGGAGAATATTCAATGATTAAACAACAGTGACAGCAGTGGGATCTTAATCTCAGAGGTGAGAGCATCGGCTTGGATCTTCTAGTAGCGGCATCGAGGTCTTACGACATCATCTTGGGTATGGATTGGTTATCCAAACTCCATGCTCAGATTGAATGTATTTGGGAGAAAGGGTGGTGTGTCCATGAGGATGGGACTATGTTTTCCATCACCAGCGAGAAGGGAACCTTTGCATCACAGGACAGACTTTCCCAATGGAGGGTTCAGCCAATCACACATCAGTTGGATAGCCTTACCCACATAGTAGTTGAGGTCGAGAGTCCAAGAATTCCTATAGTGGTGGACCAGTATGACGATGTATTTCCTGATGATGTTCCTGGACTACATTCATGCATAGAGGTTGACTTTTACATCGACTGGTACCAAATGAAAACAATGATATCTACATAAGAATATCAGATGGATCTTGTAGATCAACATGAGTTATAGGTTTTGGTGAAGGACTTTCAGAGTAAGGGGTTCATAATGCCTAGTTCGTCTACATGGGCATCCCCGATTTTGTTTTCAAAGAAGGTAGATGGGAGAATTAGACTCTATGTGGATTATCAGTGCTTGAGCCAGTTGACCATGAAGAACAAGTATGAATTTCTGAGGATTGATGATTATTTCATTAGCTGAGGGTAGATCGATTGTTTTCTAAGATAATCCTCATATTAGGCTATAATCCGCTCAGGGTATGAGATGAGGATGTGAAGAAAACGTCCATTAGATATTGGTATGCACACAATCTGTTCTTGTTTATGCCTTTTGGCATGACCAATGCCCCAGCAGTGTTCATGGGACTCCTGAACGAGATATTACAGCCATTCAACAATCACTTTGTGATGGCCGTCATCGATGAAATCTTGGTGTACTCAGTGAGGGAGGATGATAATTCCTATCATATACAGATAGTTATGGATACTCTCTGAGAGAACCATCATTATGGTAAGCTCTCGAAGTGATAGTTATAGATAAAGAGGATCATGTTCTAGGATCAATTTTCTTGGATGTTGCAGTGGATATTGATTTGGTGAAGATAGAGGTTGTTCTAGCTTGGGAGCCACCTAGGAGTGTGACTGTGGTGCAGTGTTTCCAGGGGTTGTCTAGGTACTACCAAAAATTTGTACATGACTTTTCTAGAGTTGTGGCACCCTTTTTAGCATTTACAAAGAATGGGAAACCCTTCGTGTTGATGGAGAGATGAAAGCAGAGTTTTTAGGAGCTATGGTAGAGACTGAAGATTGCCCCCATCATGAGGCCACTAAAAGAGGGTGTTGGTTATGTAGTTCACTGAGACACATCAGGGGTTGATGCCAAAGTGAGCAGAGATTATGTATGTATCTCGGTACCTAATACAACGTGAGCAGAACTACACTACCCATGAAATAGAGTTAGCAGTAGTGGTATTCTCCTTGAAGATGTGCTGACATTACTTGATGGTAGAACACATTATTGTCCACTATAATAACAAGTTTCCCAAGTATATCTTCTCATAGAATGGTATAAACCTGAGGCAATTATGATGGATAGATTTCATCAATTACTATGAATTTGAGATAGTCTATACTCTAGGGAATGGGAACATAGTGGCAGAATCACTCAGCTAGAGGTCTTGTCTACAGTTACTGATTGAGGCGGTAGAGTAGCTAGCCATGTTGTAAATATCATTTGTGGTTAGTGATGAAGCAGCATACCACCAGTCTATGAAATTCACTCTCCCACATCATCAGTGAGTTCAGGAGGCATAACTTGGGGACATTTATAGCAATGAATGAAGTCATCAAATAACTATAAGACAAGCACCTGATAGATTTTCTAAAGGTGGGGATCATGTTATCCTCTATAGTGGACGCACCATGGTACCAGTGGTGCTATAGGAGGAGGTTTTGAGGGAGTTCCAAACAACCCCTCTGGAAGTACATCCTTCTGTGAAAATGATGTACCAGGACATCCAGTGTTAGCACTGGTGGCCATGGATAATGAAGGTGGTGGTACAGTGGTTTTCATGATGCCTCACTTTTCAACAAGTGAAGGTGGAGCATCAGGTTTTAGTAGGCATAGCACAACCACTATAGGTACTGAAGTGGGAGTGGGATTTTATCTCAATGGACATTGTGATAGAGCTTCCACATAAGTCCAGGGGTCATGATTCCATCTAGGTGTTTATTGACAGACTCGCCAATTCGGCCAAATTTTTCCCATCTGAGAGCAGGGACCAGTAGGGAGCTTGAGATACCTCTACATACAAGAATTTATTGGAGTTCATGGGGTCCCATCAACAATCGTATCTAACCTTGTCACACTTTTAACATCTTGGTTATGGAATATATTACAGGAGGCATTCAAAACTCAGCTACATTTGAGCACTACCTTTCATCCACAGATGGAGGGTTAGATGAAGCGGGCCACTCTATCATAGGAGGACATGCTACCTTCTTGAATCATATATTTTCACCGCATTTTGGAGGATCACTTTCTCTAAGTGGAGTTCGCATAGAACAAAAGTTATCACTGTATCGATTTGAGGCCTTATATAGTCGACTTTGTAGATCACCTCTATACTGTACATACCTATGGGAGTCAACAGTTATGGGTCCAGAGTTGGTACGAGGTAACCCTGAGAAGGTTCAAATCATACATGAGTTCATGAAGATTGAACAGAGCAGACATAAGTCTTAAAATGAAATGATATGGAGTCTTTGAGAGTTTGAGGAGGGAGACCACATATTTTTACGAGTCTTTCCTCTACATGGATTGCGGAGATTAGTTTGAGGTGGAAAACTCTCACCGTGGTTTATCAGGCCTTTTATGATTGTTCGGGGGATTAATGAGGTAGCATTCCATTTGGAACATCCAATGTAGTTGGAGAGGGTTCACAAAAACTTCCATGTATCCCAACATAGTAAATATGTAAATGAACCATCTCTTTCCATCGACCATGGTGAGCTGGACTTTGATGATGGGGCGACGTTTATAGAGGATCCATTAGAGATTGAGGATCGATAGAAGCAGGTCATTAATGCATGATTGATACCTCTAGTTCACATTTTCTAGAAGCACGAGAACCTCCAGGAGAGAACATAGGAGTAGGAGGCTCATATTTGTTCTAAGTACCCCTATTTGATTCCTTAGTCTATAAGGTGGCTTTTATGGATGAAAATCCCTAAGGCGGGGAGAATATAACGACCCAGACATTTCATTTAATTTTTTTAATTGTATAGAATTATTATGAGTCTACGAAAATTGACGGAATGTGATTCTGAGGCCCAGTATGTCTGGAATGAATTTCTGAATTTTTAAGGAATGTTATGTAAATTCATTGATGGAATTTTCTATCTTTTGAACCGATGTTGAAGGTCACGGAAGAAGCCACGACGGGTGAAGACAGCGGGTGGCTTGAGCAGGTTGTTGATAGTAGAGATGGATCGGCGTGTCATCACATGCCACTAGAGGAGGCTGCAGCTTGATGCTGCAGTGGTGGAGAGACCCACACTCCTGCGGTTCCTATGATGACCGTGCGGCACCCCGTGGTGCTGCCACTTCAAAAGTGGAATATTTTTTCAGCCATTCTGGAAAACTAGCGGGACTCTCCCTCAATGTCGGCTAGGGTGGTCCCCCACTCTAGTGGGCTTCAACCCATGGGTTGGGATGCGCATGCCCAGCGGGTTACATCTCGGTGGGCCGAGCCACACGATCCCAGTGGGCCATGCCTCTACGGGTTGGGATGTGCGATCCCAGCAAGCCACACCTCCATGAGCCAGTCCGTGTGAGCCCAACAAGACACACCATTACGGGTCAGGCCATGCCTCTTATAAGGAGGGTCGGGCCACGGCCTTGCCATGCCATGTTAGACCCAGACTGGATCGACCCGAACCGGGTGGGGTCGACTCGAACCGGGTATAGAGGGCCTAGACTAGGTTATGTTGGGTTGTTCCTACCACGTCGGACCGGCCCTAGGCCTATCCATGCCAATTTCACCTAAGGGATCATAACATATAATACATGCGTTCGTTTTACAAACCATCTATGTCACTGGGAACCATTGAGAGAGTCAGTCCTTTTGGTATAATCCAATTTAGTTTGGGTGAAATTTGGATTATGGGTAGATTGGATCTAATCTGAATCCAACTGAGCCCTCGGAACTAGATCTCTTATAAGTCACAGACCGAGCGTATGATTAACGCATCATCTATCATGTTTAAACCCTTATGACAAGTCATTATATTGGGATAATTCTTTGTGGGACATTGTGGTGGTTAAGGTATGACCGGTTACTTGAGGTTTGGTTCTCCCAAACGCACTATGAGTGGGAATCCAGTGGCTGGCAGTGAGGCTGAGGTTGGAGACAGATCATACAATGTTTAGTATCGAGAGATCCTGTGTGGGTCAACACTAATCATGTGTGGGTTAGATCCTATGTGGGTCAGTTCTCAGTGACCCTATGTGAGTCAGTTCATACCAATCCTATGTGGGTCAGATCATGTGTAGGTCAGCACTCATCAATCCTATGTGGGTCAACACATATCAAATCTATGTAGGTCATATCGTGTGTGGGTCTTTGCGGGGGTTAGTACCTATTGACTTCGGGTGGTTCGAATCCCGTGTGAGTCATTGCGTGGGTTAGTACATATTGATCCTATGTGGTCCAGACTCCGTATAATTTGAAGTAGTTCCTCTTGAAATAGTAATATGATCTAGGTTCTCAACTAATAATTTGTACTTATGTGCCTTACATATATACATTGTGTGAGTGGTTTCGTTTATCTTCATAGGGTTAACATTGTTATACCTTCACATTCATGGTGTTATCGTAATTGTGATACATGTCTGGTACTTTTACCTTCATGGAGTTATCTTCATGGTGATACTTGTATGGAACTTTTACCTTCATTGTGTTATCATCGTGGTGATACCTGTGGGATAATTTTACCTTCGTGGAGTTATCTTCATCGTGTTACTTATGTGAACTCTAACCATTGTGGTGTTAAATTTATGGTTTTACCTTTTTTTATTCTTCCCTCATGTATGAGACGAGTATATCTTGATAACTTAGGTATATGAATGGAAATATACCTATGCAGAGTTGTTGATTGCTTCGTGCTTTGTGGTCAAAATCTTGATTTGTGGTTTCTCCTTTGAAGTACTCTAGGAGACCTTCAGGGGTCTCAAGGTCCCTACTGAGTATCATTATACTAACCCCTTCATTTTCTATGATCGTAAATTGTTTTGTCTTGTGCAGATGGCAGACAATATTGATTGAGGATGAGGGAGCGAGGACTAGACCGTGCTCGGAGGTGGACCACTAACATGCCATGCTGCTGTGAAAACTGGTCATGAGTTGTAAATTCGCTTCATGTAGGATCCTCGAAGGAAGATACAAGAGCTATTTTTCTCTTTTCATTTGTACTTGTAATTTTCATTTGGTGTTGTATTCCAGACCCTTTACATTAATTAAACTTCTTACTACAACTGTGTTCTTTGCAGTTCCTTCTTGTTGTGTTCTGGGTTTTTGTGTTTGTATAGGTTTAAAGGAAATGTCTTCCCATTATATATATACACCTTTTCGGTGCTAGTTTCCAACCCCTAGCTTATGGATGATGGACATGGGGTAGTCATGGCACATGCCTTGGGGACAAGTCATTGAAATATTAAATATGATTGAACCTGGATAAATCAATGTTAAAAAATGACAAAAAATGTATCTTCATTTTGATATTATAAAAAATTTTCTGTGTGATTATGTGTTTTTTCACCATGATATGTTTTTCTCACACCCCACTTTTTTCTTTTAGGCAATGGGTTGAAACCAAATGAACCATGTTAATTGTTAAAGAAATAGTCAATGAAATTATTTTCCTCTTATGAAACTGAATGATATTATAGAAAGAAATAAAAATATTATAAATATGCTAAAAAACTCTCTTATGCTATGAATCATGTTGAAAATATAAACAAGAAAAAGGATACAATATTTTATTGGGACATTCATGTTGAAAACCCACCTTATTTTAGTGTTTCCAATGATATTCTATCTAGTGAAAATTTGATACATACGAATAAAATGTTATGTTCTAATTTGAAGTGTTTGGGAAAAAAAGTTATTTTTTCTATTTATTGATTTCAAGGTGAAGTAGATTGGTGTTGGAATCTTATTACTATCACAATAGAACTGTAATAAATTTAATCTATAGAACATGTGGAGTTTAAGGAGATATTTTTTCAGTAAGTTCTTCTTTATTATTCAATAAAGAAATATGATGATGGAATTTCACGATCTTTAGAAAAGTGTTGATAAATTTATATGTATCTATGAATATACCATTAAATGATATGAAAGGTATGCTTTATGTTTAATCATCAACCTACAATAAAAAACCAATTGAATGTTTTGTGTCCCAAAACCAAGACAATGAAATTTCATGGATATAAGAGAATTTGTAGCTATGAATACTTATTTTACTAGGAACTGATGGTAGAAATAAAAATCAGATATTTATATCATTTATATAGTTTTTATAAGAAAAGAAAGATCGAGTCTCATGAAAACTCAATTGATGGAAATAAATTCTAGGAATCTATATGTGATAAATGTGGGAAGAAAAAAAGATAATTATATGAATGGAAATAAGTGGTAATTTAATGCTGATGGGAAAGTCATAATGTCGATTAATGTAGAAATATAATTATTGGGATTTTTAATTAAACGTTAGAGAAGAGGACACCATATAATGAACCACCCACAATACATTTTTAAATGTGAAAGGAGTTTGGGAATTTTGTGAATCAATTATCTAATACAAGGGAAAATTTTGATGTCAATACAGAACATCCTATAATGATTAAAAGTAAAGGTAGTGATTTTACAATCACAATGGATAAATTAAATCCTGATAGTAGAGGTAAACATATCCCCCACTATAGTTGGGAATTTCTGGACTGATATTGAATGAACGATCCCTATGAAAAAATTATTGTTCAGCCATTAGTGAAATTTTATTTTATTATCTTCATGTACATGAATTATATACTAAAAATAAAATTTTATATTCTATTGATACAAGATTGAACCCAATATTCCAATTGAAATTGTATTGAATTAATAAAAAACATTTATAAATAATAAATTATGAATTAATTTTTGGATGTGTATAGGTTTTCATGAAAGATCCACATAAGATTTATGGATACCATCACATGTTAACAAGTTTTAGACTAATAAAAATTAATTGGAACCCCTTTTAAAGTTTTTACAAGGTTGAATTTTATCATGATTGAGGTTATTTTTAGGTAAATGTTGGGAAATACAACCCATTTTTTTTGTATATGTTTTAATACAAAATTAAATTATGGATGAATAAAGTTTTAGTTTTTGGATATATGATTCATGTAAATTGGAAAACTCCAATGTTTATCTTATATATGATATTGAGTTTCATTGGGTCGTATTTGATCACCATATAAAGTCAACACAATTCATTTCTATTTGGGTCTTCTTTCCATAATATATATTATGAATTTGGAAAGGCAATATTGGTACCACATTCAATTGTATCTGATTGGGATACAATGTTTACTTTAATTTTCGAGAAAATATTAGAAACAACATGATATGGATTTGAGTTTCAACAATATGTTTAATCATATGATAGATGATCAGTCTGAGTAAATAATTCAAACCATAGAGGAAATTTTGAGATCCTATTCTCCAGATTTCAATTGTGTTTTGAATCAATACCTTCCACAATCTTAGTTTTATTCAAATAATAGCATTCACTAGTGAATTCATATGAATCCTTAAAAATTATTTATTGAAATAATTATAGACCTCTAATTTACAGAAAATAATTTGTAGAATAAATGATATTGGGGACTGAAAAATACGACAAGATGGATGGGAAGGTTATATCCATTTATAAACATGTAATAACTGGGTAATTTTGAAATAAAAGTTATAATGATAATCATATAATAGATCTAGAATTTAATTTTTATAAGAATGTCTTTCTATGAATTTCTCCCTAGTAGAAAAATGGGAAAACTTATCCCCATGTACATTGATCCTTTGGTATTCATGATTATATAAGGACTATAGTGTATCACATTATGCTTCAACCTAACCTATTCTAGGTTCACGATGTGTTCTATGTATCAATATTGAAGAATTAAAATCCCTTTCCATCACATGTTTGGAAGTTAGATGTTATACAACTATGGAATGATATTTATGATAGGGAACATCTATTAGAGATTATGGAGTGAAAATAGAATTTTCTACAAAACAAGGCCGCGAACTCGGTCAGTGTTTCATAGAGAAACCATCATATTATATAAAAAATGTGGGAACCTAAGGTCATATTTATACATACTATTCTATATTTTTTTCACTAATGTGGTGATTTTTGATGGTCAAATTAATTTTATAGGGGATATATTGTAATACCCTGAGATGTTTTGAAATAAAGTTTTTTAACTAATTTTAATAAAATATATACATTATAATACATGTAACATAATTCTTTCTTGAATTACCTGAAATATAGTGTTTATATTTCTTTACATGAAACACCATCATTATCATTCTCTACACATAACACTAGATTATCTTGAATTACACAGGATATATAGTTTTATCAAAACCGTGATATATTATTTTTATAGTTATTTAAATATAATGGATACAATATTGAAATTAAATGTAGTGATATGTTTATATAAATAACTTCAAAATAGTATTTATAATAGGTTTATATAAATAAATATTTTATATAATAAAACACATAAATTCGGTAAAGTAATTATATGTTTACCAAATACCATTTCCTCAATGAATGATTTTATGTATTTTTTTGAAAAATAATAATAAATTTTATTAATAGTTTTAGAAAATGTATTTAATAAAATAAAATAATTTTTTTAAAAACTAATTTCAATATATGAGTAGGTTTAATATTTGAGTTTTTTTCTAAAAAGTTTCATTTTTTATGAAATGTGAAAAATACTACATTTTAAATGAAAACTTTATTTTCATTTAATTTAATTATAAAGATAAATTATATTTTAAATTTCATTGAATGTTAAATGAGTAAAATTATACATAAGTTATTCATTATTATGTAATTTTAATTAATTTCATATTAAATTGGATATAAACACATTATAATATTTGGAATATTTTCTATAAAAAACCATCATTCCCATGATGTTAGTGGGATTATTTTAAATTTAAAACATTAAACATCAGTGAATGGAAATTGAAAAACTAGATTCCATATTTATAAATTAAATAATTAATATTATCTAATATTATTAGGATAATTTAATACCAAAATTAATAGTGAATAAAATAAAAATTAAATATAGAAGTTAAGGTAAAAAAATGTGGGTTTCCAGGTGTTAATATAAAAATATGTGTGTGAAAATGAATGTTAAACATTTCTAATAACGTGGAAATTATTTGACAATTACAAATATAAGGTTCAATAATGTTTATTTTGGAACTCATTTGAGATATTAAAATGTGGGATCACTTGATTCGTTTTAAAAATATCAATTGTGTCCTCTCCCCTTGTTATAAAAGGCCACCCTCTCCTCTCTTCTTCACACATTTGAAAACGTTTGGATCAACCATTCACTAAAAAATTAACTTCGAAACATTCCTAAAACCATACTATAATCCATATTTATGACATAATCCATCCATGGAATTATTTCAGTATATTCCTAAGGTAGATACGGAAATAATATGATGTTTGAATGAGTATTATAGAAGTCAAGACTTATGGTAAGGGATTTATAGTATCTCTTTTATTTCTAGGATATATAAGAAAATTTAAAAAATATTCCTTTTATGTGTTGTATGTAAAATCCCTTTGAAATTTTGAATCATTGATACAATTATTTTTATGATAATTAATTTTTCATTTGATGTTATTCTTTTTTGAGGATTACAATTAAAAATATTACACCAAGTATTAGAAGAATTTTTTCTTAATTGGTCTTCATTGATAGGTATGTTATTTTATGCATCTATATTCTCTCTTTAGGTTCAGATATATCCCATTTTACATGTAATATCAAGATTTTTTCCTAGTTATATTATCATTTCCATTTTCAAATATTTCTTCTTGGGGAATATGATTCATGGTTAATAAAGTGTTAATGATTTAATGTTAAAATTTTAATGGTTTATCAAGACTATTTATGAATATGTTTTCGATGGTAAAATATTATGATCTATATCACAAGAAACTAATTAATTTTATTTTACTATAGTTATTAATTATATTTTCACTTGGTATTTCCATTTTTTACATACTTTAAAACATAAAATTATTGATAAAATGTTTTTAAGAAAATATAACATTATCTCTCATCATGATTGGAATTATATTTTCATAAAAAAAATGTTTTCTAAATGTGTTTTAAATAATGTTTTAACACTAAATAAATTATTTATTAAATTAATTCTTACTCATTTATGGACATTTAAAAAAATATTGAAAGGAATCTTAATATCATTACCCAAACAATACCCACGTGGCTTCAACAGATAATCTGAAAGGAATATTAGTGAATGTAATGATCAAAACATTATGTCGGAATGATCAATATTTTCTTTGAAGATTTCATTACAAGTTTTTGAGTTTGTTTTCAATGATTTTGATTTGTTTTTTACAATTTAATTTTCAATGAGGATATGATATTTCCATCAATAAATTTTTTATGTGATGGACCAAAGACATCGTTATTCTTAAGATAAATCTCATTGATTTTACATATGTATTTTTGAGAATATGATCTAAGGATATCATTATTATTATTTCCTTGAAGGGATTATGATTATGTTGAAATGATTTTATTAAAACATTTTTCACTTCAATATGTTATACCGAAATTGAATTCATATGAATCCCACTTATTTTCCATGAGATGTGATATGATGAAATAGTAAAATGATTGTGAAACATGTCTCCTTTCTACCTATTAGTATATGATGAAATGTTTGTTAAACCCATTTTATTTCACGAGATATGATATGATTAATGTTTTATGATTTTCGGAACACAGAATGAAGGCCTTCATTATGAGATCAGAGGGGCCTATATCTCCCTCCAATGCATTGGGTAAAGCTTTATATCTCATAAGATAAAAATCAGAAACATTTTAATGGGATTGTTCCATAGTGATAAATTGGTTTATTCTAATCATTTATGGGATATAGGTGTGTCCTAATATGATATGAGAAATAGTTGTGTTAGGATCTACTGTAGAAAAAAGGAGTCTCATGACCCAAAATACATAACATTTGATATATTATTATCCACAATGTTGATATTCTTAGTACTGAACCTTGAGATATGAAATGACATTCAATATCTGTTATGTTTCCTCACTTTTATGAAAGGTGATTCTGGTTCATGATTGATATATGAAGATTTATCACCCATGTAGGACATGTATTATGAAATTATAAATTTTTATTCTATAAGTCATGTTTAAGATATTTAAATGGTTTTTTATAAGTTGCATAATTAATGATTATTATCCAATACCAATATTATTATCTTATGATTTCATATGATCATATATTGATATCTATTATGATTACTCCTACTGAGTTTCTCATATCACCCTTTCTTATGTTTCTTACTCTCATGTTATAACAAAAAGCTTGATGTAGTGTATGTCTATTAATATTATTCAATGGGAATTTGTTTATAGAAAAACATTGAAAATATTTTATCATATTAAAAGTATATGTTCTATGTTTCCTAATCCAAAAAACAATTACAATCCCCTTCCATGTGATTGTGTAATGTAATAAATATTTATCTAAAAAGATGTAAAATCAACTTACTAGAATCCTATTAATTCTAATATTTATAGAATTTAGGAGATGCATATAATATGAATAGAGAGAAAATTTGCAGAAAAGATAGAGAAATATTACCAAAATAATAACAGTGTTGTCCCAAAAGGTCCCTCACCTATGGAATGGAATCATTCCATACATTCAAAAAACAACTTCGATAATAAAATTAGAATTATTAACTATATGTTTATGATCTAATAAAGATATAATATTTTTATAATTATTTTTTGTTATTGAGGATCATTTAATTTAGATAATATTTATATAAATATTTTCTTAATGACATTCCTTTCATGGATCCAAATTATCATTAGTTTGTGGGAAAATATTTTAGTTATTATTAAATGGGAATAAAAATCATGAAAGAAATGAAATTATATTTATATGATTTTACAAATTATAATTGTTCCAAATATCAATATGTGTTCAGATATTTTGATGACTCATTTAGTATAAACAATATTGTTACATAGTTAGTTCTTTTTTGTTGGTTTTCCCACTAGATTGAATGTATCATGTTTAATAAATTATTTCGTTTATAAAAATATTCCTTAATGTGATAGAAAATATAATATACATATTCAAATCATTTTAAACATTATAAATGAATATAATCCTACCATGAAGGTTGTAATGGAATATAAAAATCTCATCATATATAAATGTAGTGAACCTAATATGATATGTGATATGTATTTTTTGAATATTAAAATTGATAAATGGGATATTAAATATATTTAAAAACAATTAATCATATTAGAAATACTAAAATTATCTACCATTAAGGATAATATGGGATATATGAGGTATAAGAAGGAAATAATTTTTAAATTCTTGGTTGAGAGTGTTTCCCACTCCTTCGGATGTCTTCTCTATGGATCCCACTTAATGGACCATGGTAATTGACTATTTTAAAAAAATATTGCTTCATGTGGAGGGAGAATAAGATATAGTCTGTCATAGTTTGGGTAACCTCCAAGTCCTATTGTTTGTTTGGGGAAGGGAAAATATTTATAAGTGTTATAGATGAAATATTATTTAATATAATATTCATTAGTTTATTTTTTTCTTATGAAAAAAATATAGATTATTATAATGGATATATGAGTTAATAAATGTTTGTGAAGGTGTTCCAATAGTCACATACATCATCCATTACTCATTTCGGGACGTATTATTCTTATAATGAAATGTGCTATTTTTTTTATATTTCATTATTCACTATAAAGGCAAATATATTAGTAAAAATCAATAATTCACCCTAAACATTAATTTACATATATATTATAAAAATAATTACAATTCTATAACAATTTATTTTAATGATATGAGATTTTATAATTTAAAATAAAATCTTATTTAATTTGAAAATTAAAAATTTTATTACTCTGATCAGTTTTCTATCCCTCTAAATATTAATTATTATCTCAGAAAATGATAATATATATATATATAATTAAATATAATATCATTTTTATAGCCATTTTTGAAAAATCATAATTATTTTAAATATTCATATTTTATAAAAATTTAAATACTAAAATTTGTTCTTTAAAAAAATACTAACAAAAATTTTATATTTTTTTAAATATTTTCATTTACTTATATGATGATATTAATATTCCAAAATTTCATTTAATAAGTTTCCTAATTTTTATTTTTCTATAATATTGGTGAAGATACTAATTTAATTTCTAGGTCACTATTCATAGTTGTAAAATAACTATTCATATTGTTAGATTACAATAACAATTGTTAGATTTATAATTTTTATATAAGTACTCTTATTTTAATAAATAAATTATATATTATTCATTCTTCAATCACTTATATTTTCTCTTATGGTTAATTTTTTTGTCATTATAATTTAATATTTATTTTTTTATATTTCATTTTATTTCTATAGTTTTTTCATGACTAAAATTAATATGTGGGATCAAGATGATCAAAATTTTCATATTATAGTAAACTGGTTATATATTTATTATCAATTTATTATTATATTAATTTTTATAGAATCATATATTTTACAATTATGATCTTATAATTGTTATAATGATTTTTTTGGGTATATCATGTGGTGAATGTGCTTTATATATCTATAAAATACTAAATTTGATAGAAGTCAATTAAAAGAGACATTCAATTGATATAATTATAATGAAATTACCCTCAACCCCCATTACAAATTCATCATCAATATTTTATTTAATATATTATAGTAAAAACAAAAAGGGGTACTTATACTCTATTACTTATTTTGGTTACTATATCACCCCATCATACTTATATTTCTGACATAATACTATTACTAGGTTATTTTTCTTGTTTTTAATGAGCATTATCACTAGAGTACAAGAATATCACTATAAATTCTGTAGGAGAGAGATCATCTTCCAATTAGTAAAATATATAATTTAAAAAATTTGAAATATCTTTTGTGTGCCTTCTCAATAAGGATACATTGAACATATCTTATGAATCATAAATGGTTATTTGTAATAAAAGTTGATAACTTAAATCAATGATGAAATCAAGAATAGAAAAGGGGTCAATACACATGGGATTTTGGTTTCCCTTCTTATGAAATATCATGACTACCTTTTGTTGTGATATTTAGTGAAACACATTGTTCTAACCTCATACATCGGGTCTCATTGATGATTTTAGTATAAGTCATTTGTTTATATTGGGATTCCCGGATGTAGTGATGAGTGATTATTATATTTTATACCATTTATAAATCTAATTCAGCTCTGAAAATATTTCATTTAAAAACATCATCCCAACACACAAGTGTTTTGCATCTCTGTCCATTAATGGATTAACATGGAGTCATTTTGATGCTAGAGTGAAAAATATAATTGTATCACCACTCATTGTAAGATATAATTTAATATCATCCACATTTATAGTCCATACAACATGAAACAAAATTTTATTCAAATGTCGTGCTAGTCCACTATGATTGGCCATCGGTTTAGGGGTGACAATATATACTAATGTTTAACTCTGGGTTTTGATAATGTTGATGAAAATTCTAAAACATTGAGACAATCTAAGAATATCAATCAAATATTATCGATGGTGGTGTTCCATGATACCTAATCACTTCCCTTACACATGTACATAGATTTTTATCAATTAATAATTTCTGTATATTTTATATTACCTTATAAGTCATTTTACAAAGGTACTTATAATCCACATCGAATTATTTCCTATGGATTCCATTGGAAGACTACTGATAATAACTGTAGTGATTTTTTCTAATTTATATGTTGGTTTTTTGAATGGTTTCATCATTCATTAGGACTTTTGACATTCTTAATTCACATTATGACATTATAGGAACCTTTATATATATTTCTTGATCAACTTATTCTTATTTCCCCACCAATAGTACCCTTAAGGATCCTGATAAATCGTTGGGATTTCTAGGTGGATGATGAATTTGGAATTATGTGCATCATTCAATATATCCATAATTATATAACGATTTTATGGTACCCATGGATGTAACCCAATTATAATGTATAATTATATATTAATTTGGACTATTAAGGATTTACCATTTCTAATAACTAATGTCTTCTTTTATTTCTCTGTATTATCCCATTGAAAATCCATTATCTTCTCTAAATGGATGGCTGATCATTTATTTTGGAAATTAATTTGGATGTGTCATATTTTGTGACGTCCATGATCATCATTTGATGTTAAAATAATAGTGTATACATCTCAATTGTCATCCTGTATAATGTAGAAGGATCCTTTTTATTTATTTCATTATCACCATTATTTTCCTATCAAGGATGGTTATGGATTGAGTAGTATTCTTATATGATCATATATAACCATATTATATCACATATATGAAAATCCATTCATGAGAATATATATTCGAGGACCTTATAATATGTATATGTCATACACTTCTATAAAATTGATAATTTTACTAAATCATCAATGTGAAGATCATGTTATCAAACTCCCTATCGTATATTTGATAGTTATCCTCATGAAAATTAATCTTCCTTTGGTCGTAAGGAGAGAACTTTTCATTTTCATCAACACAAATCCTAATAAATTCTTTATATAATCACTCTATACCAAAGAGATTCCCCACATGACGGTTGATTGTGTTCTAGTTTAGTGAAAAGCCACTTTTTATACTCTATAAATCACTCTTAAAATTTACTAGTCCATGAAAAAATAAATCTTTTTTGGGTTATCTATTCATGTGGGTTTTATAATCATTATAATATTATTAAAAATCATAAATAGTAACTTTCTAGTCAATTTAGACAACATATTTCTATCTTAGAACATGGTATAAGACACTACATAATTTCCTTTTTCATAAAAGGGTCTATATATACACATATTCTAGTGATAACATGACACAAGAATGACACCTCCACTATCAATATTTTAAATTTATTGTAATTCACATAAATATTCACCATTTTCAATGTATCTAGAACACTATTAATATTCCCCTAATTATCCTCATTTATTTTTTAGTATATTAATATATCATATATAAATACTTTATCAAACATTTTCAAGAAAATATCATAATACTACTCATTATGTCTGTGAATATTAATGGAGAAATAGTGATTCAATAAGGAATCATAGTGAACTCATTATAGGAATAATAGTTTTGAATGAGGGTCTTGGGATTATATTCCTTTCTTACATGTAGTTGTTGATATCCTAACTGAAGGACAATATTATATATGTATTGGGACATTTATAGTCTATTGAACATGTTAACAACCTGTTGCATGTAATTCATATTATTTATAATAATCTATTTGAGTTCACGATAATCACGTAATGGGACAATGGTTCACCCTTCATCTTGATAATGAGTATTGGTTCTCCCCAAAAAGAATCACTAGGGCATATAAAACCCTTTTATACATTCTACTATAAATGATTATCTATCAATTCCCACTCTATGTCGGCCATTATATATGGAGTAGTTTATATGGGTAGATATCTTGGTATAATTTCAATTTATAACTCAAACTCATAGAAATGAGAAAGGCCAAAAAATTATTCTCTAAATTAATCAGTTAACTCCATAATTATGGGCAGAAAAGAGAGAACGATTCTATACTTTATATAAATAATTTATTCATGATATAATTTATTATAAAGAAAAACATCCATTCTTTAGGATAAGATATCATATGAATTTCAACATCCTCCATAATCAGGAAATGAATTCAAGGAAGAAAAAATATATGGGAATGGATCAACCACTCTTGATTTTTGATTTTGTATTTAAATATTAATTTTAAACCCTTGTCTAATATAACATTACATTATAATGAAAAATGTATAGATATTTTTTTGGATGTTCAATCCCCAATCATTAACATGGGAGGACATTTATTCATGGGATACACTAATTTATTATCTTTTTGTTCCCATATATAACATCACCATCATGAATTACATTTGGGATTGAATTGTTCTACTAAAAATAGAAGACATGAAATAGAATTTAATACTATAATAAAATTATAAACTAACTATTCATGAATGAATAACCAAAGTATCATCCAACACATTGTTTTTATGATCCAATACAATATTACTGATGGCATATTCCCTTCTATGATCTGTCTTTCAGGTAGGTTGTTTTCATTAGTTTTCTCAGAAAACCCATAGCTTATAGAAATGGTTTTCATAATACCATTTTTCTTTAGCATTGAATCACTAGACCATTGGATCTGTCATTATGAGAAAATTGTTTTCATCTATCTTATTTGTGGGATTCAAATCTCCCTTTATCATTGATTTTCCTAATTCCTATATTTTCCACAATTTAAGAATTTCATTATTTCCTTGTCAAAGGATCCATGATGTTTCTTCCTACACCATTAACACATGGTTAGTTATGGTTTCCCCCCATTATATTTATACATTAAACCAACAAAAATAATATTCATTTATATAAGGGATGTAACTCCCCAATCATAGTTCCCTAGAGTCGGTGAACTATTTCATAAAATTTTCATGATCACAAGGAAATCAGTTCATGAAAGACTGATCAGTTTAGTATTATTGGAAACAAGATTCATAAATAATTTCAACATTACCACTTGAAAATAAATACAACACAAAATTATTCCATTAGAAATATCCAAGCCTCCTACATTATGCCTGCAAGTCACTCATAACTAACTTCTTCATATCCTGGGAAATGAAACATAAGAAATGGGTGAGATCAAATGCTTAGTAAGGGTAAGAAATACAACGGAAGATAACATAAATATTAAGCATGGTGAATAATTGAAACCACATGACTTTATTAAAAATAAAATGAATACTTTTATGGTAGGAATATGATCTGAGTAAATAATTTCATAATAAAACATAATCATGGGTATTCTACTAGTCAGATAAACACACTAACCATAAATATTATTTTCATAACGACGTATTGTATAATGAAGGACATTCTGAAACATTTTTTCAAGGCTTTGTCCAAGACGTCAAAAAATGATTAAGGACTCCGCGAAAACCATATATAAAATTTGGAAAGGCCTGAGCTAATTCCATGACTAGATGTCTCATTAGACCTACTGATGCATCGAGGGGCTATTGCGGACTCTACCGATCACTTACTAAGTCCAATACATTCCTCAAATTAAAAGGTTGAAATATAACATAAAAATTCATTTTAAAACTATCATGCGAAATTTTAATACTTTAACTATAAACCATGAATTGTATAATAATATCACATCCACTGTCAAACATATTACAAAACCCTCAATATATTATGTATGTTTTGAATCATAATAAATCAACATCAAATAAACTTGAAATCCATCAATGGTTGTTGACATAGATGAAATCAATTAATTTTTAGAGAAATATATATTTTTAATATGAAATCATTTAAGAGCCACATAATTATAATGTAAAAATTTATTGTAAAAATATTATTATAATATTTTAAGGGTAACTTCGACGATGTTACAATGGAGGAAAATAGCTGCACCCGTCATATAAGTTTAAAAAACATTCTTACCTTAATAATGTCGAAATGTTCATAATGTACCTTGTTTGGAAAACAATAGAAATATTCCTTTAAAGACATATATGGTAAAATAATGTTATAAATGACATTAACCCATTGTCATGTAAATATTAAATTTTTTTGAAATATATTTTTATGAAACATGTATGTGCATTATAAAGAGGTCCTTTTAGATAATTACGTATAAACCACGGCGGATAATAAAGAGATTGTGAAATTAAACCTTACCTTTTACTTTTCCTTTTTTGAGGATATGTTAAACACATGAATAATGGTGAAATAAATGTTATTATATTATAAAAGAATCATATACATTAATATTATGTTATATATGATCTTTTAATATTGCCTTGTTAATAATATCTTAATATTATATTCATTTCAGGTTTTAACTATTTCGTTTTTCATTATATACATTGTTACATAAGTAATGTTTTTTATGGATAAGATGTATATTATTCATATTCAGAATCATATTAAGTCATTAACCATTATTTTTAATCATCTAATGAAAATTATCCTTGAATGGATGCGATGGGGAATTAATCTCATCGCGTTGGTGGAGACGGTAATCCATACGTACACACGAGTGACAATATCATCCTTTTGATATTAAAATAATATATAATTTTATGTTATGTCATCTATATATAATCATTATCATGATATACTTATTATTTAGATCAATTACATATCATTATTATACCCATCCAAATAATAATGTATTGAATAACAATTACACCACGACGTAGAGACGGTAAGCCGTACGTACGCACGTATGGTGAAATGTAATTATAAGGATGGATAGAATAATTAATATGATTGTACCATGTTTATTATAAAATCACATTATATATAAGATATTAGAGTTATTATATAATAATTGAAACAACAAAGAAATAATAATTGGAAGAAGAAAGGGACTTGAAAGAGGTGATGAAATATTGACATCTTTTTCGGGTCTTCCTTTTGATTAGATCCAATGGGCTCATTAAATTGGAATTATGACTAAACTAAGGACTCTATGATTAAGTTAGGATAGTTGATAGGGTATTTGGGAAGGGTTTGGCCGAGCCAAATGGATTTGAATGTGTGAATTAGATAGAAGGGGGAGTGCCCTTTTATAAGAGGGGTGATGGGCACTTTAGGAAAAGCTAGAAATATTATTTTATAATAAAATAAATTTCAGATTCTAATGGCAAAAAAATGAATTATTAAAAGTATAAGGTAGTTATGGGTCCAAAACCACTCATACAATAGGTTTTAGGCATGTTTGGGTCACTATATTAACATTATCTTTTAGATTTAACTCTTAGTTAAACAGTTTTACATTTTCCATGTCTCTTTGTATTTTTATAATACATAATTTATAAACATACTATATACTTCCAAATGAACCCAAAGTGGTTAAGTAATGATACAAATATAATTATATATGTCGATTTTCCTAACCATAGATTTTTAGGAATAGAATATCATCTACTAATATAATTTTTTTTAAACTCTTTTTTTTTGTCAATTTTGACACTATTTGGTATTTTGTTTTTTTTCTAAATTCATAAACATGTTATTACATCGAAAGGAATTCATATAACAAGCCCTAATATGTCATATTAACCTTAAAAGTTAATTTAATTCTAAAAAACTATCAAATTACATTTATTTGGACATTTATAATTTCAATCATTTTAATCATTCATTAATTAGGTGATTACAATATCAACATTGTATCATAAATAAATTAGATTATTTAATGTCAAAAATATATAAATAAAAAAAATATGTAGGAAATCATTTGATATTTATAATAAATATTTATAGTATAATTTATCTTATGTTTAACCCTATATTAAAAAAAATTAGTTACTAAACTTTGATTTTAACTCTTTTAACACTTCATTGAGTTAAATAATAATAAATGTCCTAATCTAATCGAATTAGACCAAAGGTTTTCATATTTTATTATGAAGGTTTTTTTGGTCGAATTATAGTTAAAAATTTTAATTAGGACATGTGTTAGTGAATAATAATATCATTTTTATCGTTAATTACCATAGTTAGTTTTAACAGTGGTAAATTATAGTAAAAATCTACTATTCACCAAAAATTATTTTCATCTTATTGAACAAAATTTTACATACTAATATTAACGTTTCTATCAGATTTCTGAAATCTAACTCACATAAGTGGTAAATTTATGTTTTCTGAAAATTTTCAAATCCTCCTAGGAGGTGTGTAAGGGACAGTAAAAAGTTCAATAAAAAATTTATATATCTAAAATTTTTATAAACTGACACCAATGAATCTCATTGAACTTATATTTGTATTATGTGTCTATTTTGAACTAAAATAAATGTAAATAAATTAAAAGATTATTTAAAAAAATTGTTTTAAACTATAACTTAATGTTTTTCAATATTCATCAAGAATTGAATGTTTTCAAGTAAAAACCAAAAATTCACCCTAAGCTAATTTTGACATTCCGAATCCACAAATAAAGTCCATTTTGAAACATAAAATTTGAAAATTTTGAAAATTTTTGTGTTACTATTCATAACGGCTAGTTTGATTGGATGTCTGTTTTTAGAACTCAATGTTGCATACAACACATGCTAATGTATTATTCAATGAGAAGAGTAAAGTTGAAGCATTGGGTGATACAGTTTCCCTCCTTTAAATAATTTCATCCTCGAAATTTTAAGAGAATTACTGTGTAAATAGACTTGGGTGGTTCTTCATCATAAGTTCCTTGGGTTCCAACATTGCCTCTTCCATCTTATAATTTCTTCATAGAACTTTTAGCAGACGAGTAGTCTAATTTTTTGACACTTGTTCTCTCGTATCAGGAACCTTGACATGCTTTTCACAATAAGAAATATCAGGTTCATACTATAATTCCTCATAGGTGGGTACATGTGTTGGGGTTGGATTGTATTTTTTCTTAATAGTATTACGTGGAACACCTCATGACCTTTAGAGAGACTTGGCGCCATTGACAACCGGTAAGCTAAATCCCCAAATTCGGTCTAGAATTTCAAAAGGTCTAATGTAAATGAGACATAATTTTACCTTTTTACTAAAACGAATAACACCCTTCCATGGAGATACCTTCAAGAAAACATAGTCTATTACATGAATTTAAAAATCCTTCCTTCGGTTATCAGCATAACTCTTCTGTCTACATTGAGTTACTTTGAAGTGGGTTTTGATTACCTTCACCTTTTCCATCATTTACTCCACATGTTCTGGGTCAATGAGTTTTTTCCACCAACATCATCCCAACAGGTTGGTGTGCGACATCTTTTTCTGTATAATGCTTCATATAGTGCTATCTGAATACTTAAATGGAAGGTATTATTTTAGGAAAATTATACCGAAGTTAAATATTTATCCCACATACCTTGAATGTCCAGTGAGCATGATCTCAACATGTATTATAGGGTTTGAATATTCTCTTCTGATTGTCCATAAGTTTGGGGGTGGTAGCAGTGCACAAATGAAGTTATGTATCCAGGGATTTCTGAATACTTTTCCAGAATCATGATGTGAAAAGGTAATGTCGATCAGAAACAATTGATACTAGTACTCCATGATGTCTTAGAACTTCATTAATATATAGTCTTTCGAATTGTTCAAGTGGTAAATATTCTTTCATCGCATGAAAATGTGCTGACTTGGTAAGACAATCAACAATGACCCATATTTCATCATTCCTTCTAGGTGTCTTTGGTTGTCCCCTGACAAAGTCCATCATAATATTACCCCATCTCCACTAAGGTACGGGAAGAGGTTGCAAGACTCCTCTAGGATGTTGCCTTCCATCTTTCACTTATTGACAAACCATACATCTTGACTGAAAATCAACAATCTCCCTCTTCATGTTGTCCCAAAAAAAATGATCCTTTAAATATCTATACAATTTGGAGCTCCCAAGGTGTATAAAAAATGAGATTTATGAGAATAATCCAAAAAATTCTCTTTTTAGATTAGGTTTATCAAGAACACAATGTCTCCTCCCAAATTTCAAAATTCCATCTTCATACACAAAGTCAGTCAATCTCCAATCATTTACAGATTTAATATTTTTCTAAAACTATTCATCACTGGTCTAAGAACTCTTTATTCTTTCTAGTAAATATGTTTTTTCAACCATTTTAAAAATTATTGATGTTTCACCTTCCATGTTTATTCACATATCCATATTTGCTGCATCCATGTATATAGGATCATTTTCAACACTCTTCTTGTTCAAAACTCCATGATTTGTTCTGCACAAAGCATCTTCCAACATATATACCTTCGTTGGGTGTTCGTGTATCGTGTAATCATAATCCATGAGTATTTCAATACATCTCCTTTGCCTAATGTTGAGTTATTTATTTTAC
Organism: Viscum album; assembly: GCA_963277665.1. Classification (NCBI taxonomy): domain Eukaryota; kingdom Viridiplantae; phylum Streptophyta; class Magnoliopsida; order Santalales; family Viscaceae; genus Viscum; species Viscum album. Next base: position 1,179,278,012 of record OY728142.1, on the reverse strand, counting down.
AAATTATACTTCAAACTCTTGTGATCCGTATAAATAACACTTTTTTCAACATAGAGATTTTGTCTCCAAATCATCCAAGAAAATATTACAGTTTCTAACTCATGATCAATAGTATGATAGTTTTTCTCATTAATTTTCAGACGTCATGATGAATGGGAAATAACTCTACCATTCTGCATAAGGAAACAACCAATTCCTTTCATAGATGCATCACTATAAATAACAAACCCATCATTCTCCAATGGTAGAGTCATGATAGGATCATTGACTAATATTTTATTCAATTATTCAAAATATTCTTTACACTGTTTTGTACAAAAAAACTTATCCCCTTTTCAGGTGATATTTGTTATTGGTTTAGCCGACCGGGAAAAATTCTAGATGAAACATCGATAATAACCTGTTAATCCAATAAAACTACGCACCTCATTTATACTCGTCGGTGCTGGCCATTCTTGGATTTCCTTGTTCATAGAAGGATAAATAGATATTCCATCCTTGGAGACAATTTTTCCATGAAATGAAATCTCTTGATGCCAAATTTCACACATACTGAACTTCCCATACAATTCAAGTCTTGTCAGAGTCTTTAAAATATTGCACAGGTGATTTTCATGATCATTGTAAATTTTTTAGTATACCAAGATATCATCAATAAATACCACTACAAAGTCATCAAGATATTCCTTAAAAACACTATTCATTAGATCCATGAAGATAGAGGGTTCATTAGTTAATCCAAAATGCATTACTGTAAACTCATAATGCTCATACCTGGTTTGAAATGTTGTTTTCGGAATGTGTTCCATCTTCACACATAACTAATGATATCCCGATAGATGGTCAATCATTGAAAAGTATTGAGCTCCATGAAATTGGTCAAATAAATCATCAATGTGAGGTAGGGGATACTTTTTCTCTGTTTTTATTGCATTGATATCCATGTATTCAATGCACATCCTCAAAGATCCATCTTTCTTCCTAACAAGAAGGATAGGGGCACCCCATGGAGAATCACTAGGGAGAATAAATCCCTTATTACTCAATTCCTCTAGTTGTTTATTTTGTTAAACTAATTCCACAATGTCCATTCTATAAGTGGCCTTCAATATGAGACATGATCTAGGAATTAAATTAATGGAAAACTCAATTTCTTGTTCTGGAGGATGTACATGTAAATTTTCTCGAAACACACCCAAATATTCTATCACATTAAGTACATCCTCTATTTGAACATTCTTTTCCTCACCCAAAATTATTTCATTCTCTTCCTCCCTAATAATTGAATTTAATTGAGCTACTGGGGGTGGATCTAGATAAAATTATTTGGTGACGATTCTGCTCTAAAGATAAGGTGTTCATTGTCATTGTCATCAAAAATAGTAACCTCCTTCTTCTAAAAATAGATCTTTCCATCTTGGTCCAAAAGTCAATACATACCGTGGAATATATCAAATTCAATCATGGGTATGACAATGAGATCAGTAGATAATGAACTTTTATATTCCATAAAGGGAACTGATTCAAAAAACATTGTATCAATGATACTTCCCTTACGAGTATTGACTGACAACTCCCTTGTTAAATAAAATTGGAAATATCTAAAAAAAATTTCAAACTAGGAAGATAAGAAACAACACAATGATCCAGAATCAAATAAAGCATTGGCTAAACATGAGGAAACCATTATATTAACTGAAACCATGTCTTTCAGGGTATCAACCTGATTAGTAGTGATCACATAAGATTGGCCTTGATCCCATGTCCTTTTAAGAGGTAAGTTTCCCTGATGCATAGGACATTCATTTTCATAATGTCCAATGTCCCTACAATTGTAGAACTGAACATTATTAGTGTCTTTCTTTCCCTTAAAATCACCAGAATGATGGACTTTCTGTCCACATTTGTACCATACCACTTTTCCTTTTAGACAGGCACCAGGGTGCTTCCTTCCAGAATTATCACTAGGTTGAAATTCAATTCTTCCCTTCTTCCCTGTTTCTTTATTTACTTTTCCTAAGTGTTCAACAGATCTCTTCTGCTCTTGATTTTTTTAAATTCATAAGACATAAAGAATTCATATTCTATCTTGAGAGAACACGAGACAATATCATCATATGATGAGAAGTATTTTGATACTAATGCTCGATGGATAAATGGTTTCAACCCATCAATGAAATGTTCAGTCTTACTTCTTCAGTTACATATATAATCTGTATCATGCTTTGATAACCTTTTAAAGATAGATTCTTACATTGCAACATTCTCATCCCCCTTTTTCGTTAGACATAAAAATTGTCCTTCTAAATCCGCTCGATGGTCATGAGAAAATTGTTTTTCTTTGAAAATTTCTTTAAAAACCCTCCATTCCATATTTTATACTTCATCTTCTTCCTTTGTGTTTTGAATCAATGACCACCATTGATTAACATCTGCAGTGAGACGGTAAACATTCATTACAACTTATTCCCTTTCGCTACTCCCCATGGAGAGGATTATTTTCTCTGAGGAATATATCCAATGCTCATCTACTAATGGATTTGTACCACCATTGAATTTTTTTTGGTTGTTGTCTCATGAAGTATTCTAACATTGATCCTCCGTGAAGTGGAATAGGGTGCTCTAAACGGGTAACTTTATTATTCATATCCTATGTGAGTTGTCCATGTATGGTGATAAAGTGATCAACACCAGTTGTATAACCATCTCTAATATAATTATCATTAGTAGGAGGGAAATCCCTACATAGAGTGCATGCATTGACACGATTTCCATTCCATCGACTATGAACCATTTCTAAACAATGGAATATTCAATAATAGTTTATGAATCACAATACATAAACTGAAACTTATAAAACACTTAAAATAAATTGATTTGTTTATGGATATAATCCATGAACATAAAAATGTTTTAATTGATGAAGTATATACTCATAAACCCTTCATAATTGTTTGTAAGGAAAATGATAATTATCCTAAGCATATCCTCTGGGAGTTTTGTAAGCAAGAGTGCAGTAAGGCCCGTATTCATGCTCTTATTCCCGGTCGAGTCTAGCTCAAAGTGGTGTATTCGAGTTTTACTCATAGGTATATATGTGCCAGAGCTGCCTCTATCGACTTGTATCAAGATAGGGATGTATTTCTTGGAAAACTCACAATATCACTACATTACCAAAATTCTAGGAATTTCTTCTATACTAATCCTCAATGTCTATCTTAGGGTAATGTGATCTAAATAGAGTTTATCTAAATCTACTTTCCAGTGATTGTACTAAACTTCTAATGATACCAACTGTTACACCTCGACCCTAGTTACCCAGAGTCGGTGCATTATTACATAACATTGGCTTGATCACAAGGAAATAATGTCTCAAAAGACAGATCTATTTAGAATTATTTGAAAAAGAATCATATATAAGTTCAACATAACAACTTGAAAAGAAATACAAAATGAATTTATTCCATTAGAAATATCCAAGCCTCCTAGATTATTCCTTCAAGTCACTCATAACTAACTTCTTCATATCCTGGTAAAATAAAACATAAGAAAGGAATGAGCTCAAACACACATGAATGGTATTCAATACATCAGATGATAAAATAAATATTAATCATGGTGAATAATTGAAACCACATGAATTTACCAATAATAAACATGAATAATTTTATTGATGGAAAATGAGCTGAGTAAATATTTCTATAATAAGACATAATCATGGTTATTCTACTAGTCTAATGACCACCTTATCCAATAATATTATTTTTATAATGAGGGAATGTATAATTCCAAACATTAAGAAATATTTTGTCATCGCCTCAGCCAAGATGTCTTAAAATGATTAAGGCCTCGGCTGAAACCATATATCAAATTGGGAATGGCATCAGCCAATTCCACGTCTAGTTGTCTAATGAGACCTACCGATTCATTATGGAGCTATAGCGGGCTACACCTGTCACTTACTAAGTCCAATACATTGCTCATATTAAAATGTAGAAATAAAACAAAATCATTTATATTAAAACTAGCATAAGAAAAGTCAATACTATAACCATAAACCATTAATTGTATAAAAATATCACATCCACATTCAAATATATCACAAAACCTTCAACCCATTATGGATTTTTGGTATCATAATAAATCAACTTCAAATAAACTTTAATTCCATCAAAGGATGTTGACATAGATTAAATCACATCCCTTTTTAGAGAAATATCTCTTTATATTTTGAAATCATTTTTGAGTCACAGAATTATAAATAAAAAGTTTATTTTGAAAATATTCTTATTATATTGTGAGGGATGCTTCAAAGATTTTATAATGGTAGAAAATAGCAGCATATGCTATATAAGTTAAAAAAATTATTACCTTAATGTTGTCGAAAAGGTCATAAAGTACGTTGTCTGTAAAATGATGGAAGGATTCCTTTCCAAACACATAATGTCAAATAAGGGTGTAAATTACATTAACCCATTTTCTAGTAAATAGTAAAAATGTTTTGAAATACATTTTTAAAAAACATGGATGTGGATGATAAAGAGGTCCCAGTAGATAATTACGTATAAACAACCTTGAATAATAAAGAGATTGTGAAATTAACCCTTACCTTGTACTTTTCCTTAGTTGAGGGTAGTTTAGCCATCTTTATAATGGAGAAATAATTGTAATTAAATTATTAAAGAATAATATACACTAATATTATATCATATATTATATTTTAATATATCTTTGTTAATAATATCATAGTATTATCATCATTTCAGGTGTTAACTGATTCAATTTTTATATTATTTGTTACATAAGTAATTTTTATTAAAGATTATATTTATGTTATTTATATTCATAATGATATTAAGTCATTAAAAATTATTTTTAACAATCTAATGAAAATTAGTCTTGAATGGATATGATGGGAAATGAATCTCATCGTGTTCGTGGAGATAATAATCTGTACGTACGCACGAGCTACAATATCATTATTTTGATATTAAAATAATATATAATTGGATGTTCTATCATATATAAAAGATGATTATCATGTTATATTTATTATTTAAATCAATTAAACATCATTATTATACCCATCTAAATAATAATATATTGAATGACAATTACACCACCACGTGGAGATGGCAAGTCATACATACAGACGTATGAAGACATGTCATTCAAAGGATGGATAGAATAATAAATATGGTTATACCATATTTATAATAACATAATAGTATATAGAAGATAGTGGATTTATTATTTTTTAATGTAAACAACAAATAAAGAGGATGTGGAAGAAGAAAATACTTGAAAGAGTTGATGAAATATTTACCTATTTTTCGAGTTCTTTCTTTTAGTTTTATCAAAATGTCTCCTTAAGATGGATTTATGACTAAATTATGCTCTCTAGGATGAAGGGAGGACAATTGAGATGGTATATGGGTAGGTTTATGCGATGCCAAATGGATTTGAATGTGTGAACTAGAGAGAAGGAGAAGTGCCCTTTTATAAGAGCGGTGAGGGGCACCTTAGGAAAAGCTAGAAATATTATTCTATAATAAAGTCTTTTTCGGTTTCTAATGGCTCAAAAATAGATTATTTATAGGATAAGGTGGGGATGGTTCTAATAACACTCAACCAATAGGTATTAGATAGGTTTGGGTTACTATATTAACTCTATATTTTAGATTTAACTCTCAGTTAAATAGTTTTCAATTTACCATGACTCTTTGTATTTTTATATTATATGGTTAATAAACACACTATATACATCAAAGACAACCCCAAGTGGATCATTAATGATACACCTATCATTATATATGTCTTTTGGCTGAGCCGTATATTTTTAGAAATAGAATGTCAATTAATAATACAATATTTGTTTTAAAATCTCTTTTATGTCAATTCTGACAGTATTTGGTATTTTGTTTATTCTCAATTCATAATAGAATTATTACTTCAAAGAAAATTCATCTAACCAACTATAATATTTCATATTAACCTAGAAAATTAGTGGAATTCATTAAAAGTATAAAATTACATCTATTTGGATATTTATAATGTCAATTGTTTTAATCATTCATTAATTAGGTAATTACTATATCATCATTGTGTCATAGATAAATGAAATTATTTAATGTCTAATACATATATATATATATAATATAATTATGAAATAAATCTATTTATATTTCTAATGTATATTTATAGTTGAATTTATCTTATCTGTAACCCTATATTGAAATTGTTTTAGTTATTAAACATTGATTTTTACTCTTTTATCTTTTTTTCGAATTAAATAATATTAAATTTCCTAATCTAAACCATGTGGACCAAATAGGTTCATATTTTATTCCAATGTATGTTTTATGTCAAATTATACTTATCTAATGAATTATAACATGTGTTACAATAATTATAATACAATGTTTACCCTTAATTTCCCAATTTACTTTTAACTGTGGTAAGTAAAATTAAAAAGATACTATTTACCTAAAATTATTTTCATCTTATTGAACAAAATTTTACTTAGTGATATCAACTATGTCTCTAAAATTTCTGAAAATCAACTAACATAAGTGGTTAAATTATGTTTTATGTAAATTTTCAAAAGCTCATAGGAGGAGGATAAAAGACGGTAAAAATTTCAATAAATTTTTTATATATCTATTTTTTTTATAAACTAACTCCAATGAATAACATTGAAATTATATATGTATTATGTTTAAAGACCCTGAAATTTTACAGAAAATTTTTTTCTTAAATTCTTTGGAATTTTACTAGCCTTTAGTTTCTGACGGCACCTGATTCTGATGCCTGGTGTGCCTGGAATCAATTTTTGATGTTTTGTTCGGGTACATTTAGTAAACGTACGTGTGGTTTTTCTTATCTTTTCAACCGGTTCTCAGAATTGAAATCTGAGGACACCAATGAACTCAAATTATCAGTATTCACCTAAGGTTAACTTTACCACAATTGCATTTTCTCGGGAGGAGACGTTAATTTTGGGTATTCATTATTAATTTAATAAAAATTATGTGTTACAAATTTTTTGTTAAGGGGATGTTATTTTCTCCAAAGAGGAGTTGGAGGTGGGGCCCACACCCCACATAACCACCCAGGAGAGGATATAACTATGTGTGGGGCTCACATGAACACAAAACCCTCATCTTTACATTCAACTCCACATTAACTTTTCTCAATAAATTTGACACATATCCACTTTAATTTTAAACTCTTAACATTCCACCCTCCCTCATTAAGACGCCAACACGCTCGCAATTAATGAACTAATAATTAATTGGTTCATACTTTTTAATTTAATTGAAATTAATGGTAAGGATAAAATAATAGCCTAGGATATTATTTTTGTGGTTGGAACATGTTGTGTAGGTGGAGGCTTGGAGAATAGAAAATGCCTTCTTCCCAAAAAGAACGTTTACCATCTCCAACAAAGAACACAAGGCCCTGATCGACTTCTTCTTCATTCTTCTTCCTCCACGTCAAGGAAGAAGAAACTGATCACAAGGAACCTCACCAACGATAGCGAGTATTCCTCTGACGTTGAAGGAACGACACCCTCTTCTGCGACACCATCATCTGCAACACCGATTTCCTTGAATACGACAATGTACCTTGAATCGAGGTATGGAGTTGTTTAGAGTTGTTCATATATTTTCGGAACCTATTCATTCTAATTGTGGAGTTTAAATTATCCAACTGATATATTTATAATGAGGGGGGTTTAGGCTGCACGAAAACGCCCTAAACCTACCCCATACTTGTTGTTTTTTTGGTTAAGGAGGCGATGTTTGAAGAGGCAACGATGGCCAAAGTCGGTGGTGACCAGAGTCAGAGGCAACCAGAGGCATCGGTGTCCATGCACTGGTCACGTGAAGAGACCGGCTGGCCATACCAGCCAACCTGATGGGAACCAAGACACCCGCAAGTGCCACGCAGCGAAGAGAACCATGGCTCGCAGCTGCGGGCCTCTTGCTGGATGAACCGTCCAGCTACGGCCAACCGAGCAGGAGACTGTGGCACTACATGGTGACGTACTACAGGAAGATCACGACCTGCTGAGCGAGATTCTTTTCAGGTTGAACTAGCTGGTCGCCTGCCGGCTGGGCTGGGAAGACAATGGTACCAAATGGGGTCGTGTGCGGACAAACCTCCGCCCGAAGCCACGGGCCGCTTGCGTCGGACAAACCGGCCGACATCGTCTGGCCGGGCAGCAAGAAGGGGGGCGCCGCCAGGCGAGCCAAACCGGCGTGAAACCTGGGCTGGGTCAGTGGGTGGGCCATGCTCCACTAGGCCGGGCTGACCCCAGCCATGTCGGTCCCGCCAAACTAGATCGGGCTGACCCACCAGCCGACTGGGCTTGACGGGCCAGACCCGTTTCACATAAATGCGAATATCTTCTAGACCGCGTGTTTGATTGACACACCATCTACGGAACATGGATCCTCTCTATGAGGGGGTCATTTTACAATACACTATATGAGTTTTGGACAACATTGGGAAATGGCCGGGTTTGGAACGAGCATAATTACAATTGGGCCTCTAGAATAGAAAACCCAATAACTCTCAGACAGAGTGTCTGATTGAAAAGTCGTCTATTGCGTTGGTTTCTTTTTGATGAGATGGAACTTCAGGGTATATCAACTGTGGACATCTTTATAGTTGATGTAACAACCCATTTCCTCGAGGATTTGACCCTCCCAGAATCAAGCGTGCTATGTGTGGGAACCCTAGAGCTGGCTGTGATGGAGACGACTACTGTACTGGGATCCAACATGGGATCGGTAGCGAAAACTACTATACTGGGATCTTATGTGGGTTCGGAAGTGACGAATAATGTATTTGGATCCTTCATTGTTTCGAGAGTGACAAGTACTATACTTGGATCCTACGTGGGATCGATAGTGATGACTTCTGTACTTGGATCCTATGTGGGTTCGACAGCTAAGATAAATCAGTGACTCCAACTGATCATTTCTATCTCTATATGAATGATGTTTACTTATGTGAGATGAGTCTTGGCTCTCAATAATTATCTTCTATGTGATTGACTTTACATCCTCTAGGGACTGAGTTGTGTTTGGGCTTGTGAGTTGGATCCAAACTGTGACTGGTAACTTAGGTATATGTTTGGGAATATACCTTAGTAGGGTTGGTTGATACATTGTGGTTTCACCTTTATGCATTTGCTTATCCTTAGTCGATATTGTGAGACTTAACGGTTCTTGGGGTCCCTACTAAGTATCTTTATACTCACCCCAGCACGGGATATGCCTGCACCTCATTGTGTTAGATACAGACGACAGACAACATTGACTGAGGCTGAGAGTGCCATGACTGGATCGTTCCCGGAGGTGGACCTTGTGATGTGTCGGCACATGATTGAGACTGTCGGATATAAGCACTGAGGTGGCCATCTATACCAACCATTCAGGTAGAAATTCCCAAAGGACGATCCAGGAGCTGCTCTTTACTTGCAGTTGTTTGTCCCAATACATGTAGTTGTTATTATGTTGGGGTTTTATACTAGCCCATTTACTTTCTGGCACACTCATTAGTATTCAGTTTTAATTAATGTTTACTTCTAGTTGCGTAATCTATTGTGTTTGTTTACTTTCATAAAGGCAATGCCTTCCCAGCTTAAGGATTTATGCCTTTGGTGCTAGATGTCAGCCCCTAGTATATGGATGTTAGGCTTGTGGTAGTCACAGCACAGGACCCGGGGCAGGTCGTGAAAAATTGGTATCAGAGGAGTCGGTTCTACCATAGAACTCAGGACTCTGATCATTATTTCCTATGAAGAAATAGTGTTAAGTGTCATGGGTGTGGTTATCAATTTAGGGAACCCTTTATTAGTGAGGTAGTTGACGTTTCCATACAACAGGACCCTAACCACGGATTTTCGACTCAGTTCACGAAAACACTTATTGCGTGTGTGTTTTATTTGAAATAGTTTTCTTCGTGATTAAATTGCGTTAGCTCAAATGGTATACCGTTCTTACTATGGCACACCTATTTCTTTTGAAGATGGCCCCATGAAGGTAGCCAGCTAGGTTTCCGAGTTACGTACAAGAGGGCAGCCCACTGAGCAATGAGGCCTCAATGTAGGGCCCCATCACAACAGAGGTACCCGCGGCACCACTACCCGCTTGGCCACTGATACCACCAGCCCCACCAGTAGAGAGTGCATGCTTCCTGAGTGCATTGAACGAGTTCTAGCACCAAAGGCTGCCTAGGTTCGGGGGAGAGACGGGCCCACATGCAGTTGAGGATTGGCTGGAGGCTATCGTGAGAGTTACACGATTTGTTGGGACACCATCCAACCTTATGGTGATCCTTGTCGCGAGTCTCTAGCATGTAGAACCAAGAAGATAGTAGAGACTGATGCTCCAGGTGCTTGATGAGGAATCATTAATTTGGACAGACGTCGAGAGTATCTTTCACTCGGAGTTTGTTCCAGCCACCCTTCGTGTGGTGAGGATTCAAGAGTTACTTCATCTACAATAAGGCAGAAAGACAGTAGGTCAATACTTAGTGAGGCTATCTGACCTCTAACTCTAATCTATAGATATGGTATGAGACCCGTTCTTCAGGGCTTGGACCTTCGAGAAGGGACTCAGACATTAGATCAGGGCTTTGACAATTCCACTCAGCATCCCAACACAGGCGGGGGTGCTGGAGCGATCCCTTCTAGTGGAAATTTTTCTCACTAAGAAGTCACTAGCGGCGAGAACCACCACAGGATGACAGGTGGCAGGTTCTTCTATGGCCAGTAGTATACAGTTGACGCAGAGGGCCATGTGGACCTGGCCTTCTGGTTCGCGACATTAGTATAGATGTTCGGTTGTGCGAGGCAGATGAAACTGAGCCAGCCATTCTAGGGGTAGGTAGTGCTATGCATGTGGTGGGCATGTTCACATGGCTCGAGACTTCCAGACCCACCATTCGGACGTGTAGAAACAATAGAGGGACCTCATGTTCACATGGCTTGAGACTTCTTGACCCACCATACGGACGTGTAGTAGACAATAGAGGGACCTCCCAGGAAAAGGTAGAGGTTCGACTGTGGTGGTCCGCAGGGAGAGGGAGGACATGGAAAAGGAGATGGCCAAGCAGCCGGTGGTGGACGGCGTTTTGATGCTCTACCACCACCACCGCTAAGAGGTCCACCCCGACCACAGGTAGTTATCGGACAGAGGCAGGCTCAGCACCAGGTAGTTGAGGCCTACGACCATGGAGCACCTGAGATGATTCGAGGTACTAACTGTGTATACTCCAGCCTTGCCGCAATACTTATAGACACATCTGTGAGTCATTATTTTATTTTCAATGCCTTATTTGGATCATGGAGATTCTGACAGAGCCATTGGCTCTATCCTTACGGCAAGAGACTTATACAAGAACAAACTTGATGATTATGCACTAGTAATAGTAGTGTGAGATTACTCTAGGAGGTGAGAGCTTTGTTTAAGATCTTCTTGTAACAGCGTCGAGGTCGTACGATTTCATCTTGTGGATGGACTGGTAATCCACAGTTCCTGCTTATATTGACTGTATTAGGTGCATGGTGTGGTGTATCTGCATGAATGGGACCAGGTTAACCTTCACCGGCGAGAAGGGAGCCTTTTCAGTTGAGGATGGACTCACGTAGAGGAGGGGCAGTTGATCACACATTAGTTGGCTAGTCTCATACACAATGTGGCTGATGTGTGGAGTCTGAGTTTCCTTGTTGTGGTGGATCAATATGTGGATGTTTTCCTTGAAGATGTTCTAGGAATACCTCCTCATAAAGAGGTAGACTTCTAAATTGACATGTACCCTAGGACAACTCTGATATCCTCTCCAACATATTGGATGGCTCCCGCTGAGCTTCGTGAGCTGTGCGTACAGCTAGAGGACTTGAAGAAAAAGCAATTTATCCAACCCAGTGTTTCACCTTGGGAATCTCCGATTTTGTTCACTAAGAAGGCTGATGGGAGCTTGTGACTGTGTCTCGACTACCGTCACCTGAATCAGCTGACCGTGAAGAACAAGTACCCACTCATGAGGATTGACGAACTCTTTGATCAGCTCAAGGGATAATGATGGTTCTCAAAGATAGACCTTAGTTCAAGCTATCACCAGCTCCATGTTTTAGAATTGGATGTGAAAAATATGGCCTTTCGGTGTCGGTATGGCTACTATGAGTTCTTGGTTATGGACCTCGGCATAACCATTACTCCAGATGTGTTCATGAGTCTCATGAATAGGATATCCCATCCTTACCTCATTCAATTTTTCGTAGTCTTCATCGATGACATACTAATTTATTCGACTACTGAGGAGGATCATGCCTACCATTTGCGGGTAGTACTAGACACACTCCGAGAGAACCAAATTTATGTCAATCTCTCGAAGTGCCAATTCTGGATTCAAGAGGTTCAATTCATAGGACACGTCATCTCGGAGGATGGATTTTTAGTGGACCCAGCACAGATTGTGGTAGTACTTTCTTGGGTACCACCCAAGAGTGTGATGGAGGTACGAAGTTTACTTTATCTGGATGGGTACTATGGGTGATTTGAACTATACTTCTCTAGTGTTTCAGCACTACTTTCATTTTTGACGAAGAAGGGGAAACCCTTTGTGTTTTCAAGGAGATGCCAGCAGAGCGTTCCAGAGATGAGGCAGAGAATGACCAGTACGGCCATCTTGAGGCTACCAGAGGAGGGAGTAGGGTACATAGTATACTACGATGCATCAGGGACTAGACTCATGTGTGTCCTGATATAGGAGCGAGCAATGATTGTGTATGGTTCACAACAGTTGAGATAGCATGAGCAGAACTATGCAACCCAAGACCTGGAGTTAGCAGTAGTGGTATTCTCTTTGAAGTTGTGGTGGTACTATCTGATGGGTGAGCACTTTGCAGTCTACTCTGACCACTAGAGTCTCAGGTACATCTTCTCATAGAAGGACCTTAACCTGAGAGAATGATGATGGCTCATGTTACTCCAGGACTATGAATTCTAGATAGTCTATACTCTTGGGAAGAGAAACATTGTAACATATGCTCTTCGTAGGAGATTGGTCATTCAACTGCTAGGAGAAGCGACAGAGCAGCTGGCCGCATTGTAGATATCATATTTGGATAGATATAGAGTTGATTTTTTATATTCTCTCACAGTCCCTCCACCACTCCTTCAGTGAGTCAGAGAGGCCCAGCATTTGGACATTGACAGTGAGATGCGACATGCTCATATATCCTCAAGGCAGGAACCTGATGGGTTTTCTGAAAGTGGGGAGTACGTTATCCTCATTAAAGGATGTAACATGGTACTAATTCTGTTACATGAGTATGTTCTGATAGAGTTTCACACATCCCCTCTAGAGGTACATCCATGAGTGGAGATGATGTATCAGGACCATAGACGACAGAACTGGTTGCTGGGTGTGAAGAAGGGGGTAACAGAGTTTGTATCACGGTGACTCACTTTTCCACAAGTGAAGGCGGATCACTAGGTACATGTAGGCTTGTTACATCACTTAGAGGTCCTAGAGTTGAAGTGGTACGAAATATCCATGGATTTCATGAGGGGGATTCCACGTACATCCAGAGGACATGACTCTATCTGGGTGATTTTCGATCGACTCACTAATTTGGCCCACTTCATACCAATTAGAGAGCATGGCACAGTTGAGAGCTTTGGATTCATCTCCATTCAAGAGATCGTATGACTTCATGTTGTGCCATCGACTATCTTGTCCGATCAAGATGTTCATTTCACTTCCCGGCTATGGAAGGTGTTATTGGAGGCTTTTGGGGTGCGGCTTCACTTGAGCACCGCCTTCCATTCTCAGACGGATGGTCAGACTGAGAGATGAATTTAGACTCTCGAGGACATGATCTGGGTATCTTTCCATGTCATTGGTCGCAGTTGGGAGGATCACATACCCTTGGCGGAGTTTGCATACAAAAACTGCTACCACTACACCATCGGGATTGCACCTTACGAGGCAATGTACGACCGACCTTGCAGATCACCTATGTGCTGGATTGACCCAAGGGAGTCAGCACTTATAGGACAAGAGATAATGCAGGCTACAACGAAGAAGGTGTAGATCATCATGGAGCGGGTGAAGTCTGCACAGAGTAAACAAAAGTTCTATGATTATAGGGGACAGAGACCATTGGAGTTCGTGGATGGAGATCGCATCTTCCTACAAATATCACCTTGACGGGGTCTATGGATATTTGACCAAGGAGGCAAATTATGTCAGCAATTCATCGGACCTTTCCAGGTCCTCATCAGAGTAGGCGAGGTGGATTACGACATGGCCCTTCCACCTCAGTTGAATCAGGTGCATGAGGTCTTCTACGTATCTCAGCTGAGGATATATGTGTTTGATCCATCGCACATCATCGAACATGGGGAGATGGACATCGATGATAGAGAGACATTCCCAGAGGTCCTAGTGGAGATTGAGGATTGATAGTAGTGGGTTCTATGTGGACAGTCAATTCCTAAGGTGTGTGTTCGCTGGCAGCATATGAACCGCCAAGAGAGAACATGGGAGTGGGAGACTCAGATGAATGCTCAGTACCCACTTCTGTTTCCCTAGTGTTTTTTGTAGCTTTTTAGGGAAGTAAATCCCTGAGGTAGGGGTAATGTAAAGACCCTAAAATTTCAAGGAAATGTTTTTTCTTAAATTATTTCAAATTTAAGAGACCGCAGTTTCTGACGGTGCCAGATTATGAGGTTGGGTGTGCCCAGAATCAATTTCTAAAGTCTTGTTAGAGTACATTTAGTAAATGTATGTGCTGGTTTTCCCATATTTTGAACTGGTTCTCTGAATTGAAATCTGAGGATGATGATGAACTCGCAGCATTGGTATTCACCTTAGGGGACCTTTACCGCATTTGCGTTTTCTTGGGGGGAGAAGTTAATTTTGGGGATTCTTTATTAATTTAATAAAAATTATGTGTTACATAATTTTTGTTAAGGGGTGGTTATTTTCTCTAAAGATGAGTTGAAGGTGGGGCCCACACCCCATATAACGATCCAAGAGAGGATATAAATAGGGGTGGGGCCCACATGAGCTCAAACCCCTTAACCTTCCCTTAAAATCCCCATTAACTCCCCTGAATAAATTTGACACCTCTCCACTTTAATTTTAAACAGTACACATTCCACCCTCCCTCATTAAGATGCCAACACACTCTTAATTAATGAAAAATTAATTAATTGGCTTAACCTTTTTAATTTATTTGAAATTCAAGTTAAGGATAAAATAATATCCTATGCTATTATTTTTGGGGATGGCTCATGTTGTGTTGGTGGAGCATTGGAGATTAGAGAAGGTCTTCTTCCTATGATGAACATTTACCCTCTCCAATGAAGAACACACAACCTCGATTTTCTTTTTCTTCATTATTCTTCCTCCGCATCAAGGGACAAGACACCGCTCACGAGGAATGTCACCAATGAAAATGAATCTTCCTCCGATGTTGGTGGAAATACACCATCTTCTGTGACACCGTTATCCACACTACCGATTTTCACGACTATGAATGTGTACCTTGAATCGAGGTAGGGGTTGTTTAGAGACGTTCATATATTTTTCAAATATAATCTTTATAATTGTGGAGTGTAAATTTTCCAACTTAATATGTCATAACGAGGAGGGTTCAGGCTGTAGAAACATGGCCCAAACCTCTCCTATACTTGTTTGTTTTTCTGGTGACGAAGGTTTTGTCGGAAGGGGAGAAGACGACTGAAGTCGGCGGCGACCGGAGGCGGCAGCTACCAGAGGTAGAGGCGTCCGTGCGCCAACCGCGTGAAGAGACCGGCTGGCCAAACTGGCTGACCACATGGGAACCGTGGTACCCAAAGGTGTCGCATGGTGGAGAGAACCACGTCCCGCAGTTGTGAGCTGCTTGCTAGACGAACCGGCTGGCTCGGACCGGCTGGGCAGGAGAAAGCGAAACCAATTTGAACCGCACTGTGGGAAGACCATGACCCACTGAGTGGGACGCTTAATAGGGAGAACTGGCTGACCACTTGCTGGAAGGGTTGGGAAGACTGCGACAAATATTGGCACCGCATGCAGACAAACTGCGGCGCACAACCACAGGCTGCTTGCGATGGAAAACCGTCCCGCTTCGGCCGACCGGGCATCAAGGTGGGGCGGTACCACTCAGCGCTTCCAGGCGAGCCAAACTGGCCCGTGAGCCGGGCTGGGTCCTCGGGTGGGACGCGCCCCACCAGCCCAGGCTGACCCATAACCAAGTCATACCCTCCGGGATGTGCTCCACCAGGCTGGGCCACCCCAGCCGGGTCAGACCCTCCAAACTGTGTTGGGCTGCCCCTCCAGCCCACTGGGCTTGATGTGCTAGGACCGTTTCACTTTAGCATGAATATTTTCTAGACCGCTCGTCCGATGGACACGTCGTCTATGGTATATGGATCCCCTCGACTGGGCGGTCCTTTTTCAATACTCAAAATGAGTTTAGGAAAACTTTGGGAAATGGATGGGTTTAGAAGGATCATAATTCCAACTGAGCCCTTGGAATAGAAAAGTCAATAACTCTCAGACCGGGTGTCTGATTAATGCACCATCTATCACATTGGGATCCTTTTTATGAGATGGTACCTCAGGGAACATGACCTCTAGACTTTGTGATAGTTTATGTAATGACCCCTTTGCTCGAGGAGCGGACCCTCCCAGAATCGAGCGTTCTGTGTGCAGGAACCCTAGAGCTGGCAGTGACTGCTACGACTACTGTACTGGGACCCTATGTGGGTTCGACAACAATGAGTATTATACTGGAATGATACGTGGGTTCCGTAGTGATTACTACTGTACATGGAACCTATGTGGGTTCGAGAGTGATGACTACTGTACTTGGATCCTACGTGGGTTCGACAGTGACGACATCTATACTTGGATCCTACAGGGTTTGATAGCTTAGATGAATCAGTCACTACAACTGATCATATCTATTGCTATATGAAAGATGTATACATGTGTGAGATGAGTCTTGAATTTCAATCATTATCATCGATGTGATTTAATTTACTTCCTATGTGGACTGAGTTGTGCTTGGGCTCGTGAGTTGGAGCCGAACTGTGACTGGTAACTTAGTTATATGTCTAGGCATATACATAAGTATGGTTGGTTGATACTGTTTGGTTACAAAATTCTTCTTTTGAATATCCTTAGTAGATATTGTGAGACCTCACGGGTCTCAGGGTCCCTACTGAGTATCTTTATACTCACCCCAACATGGTCTATCCCCTCACATCATTGTGTTGGATGCAGATGACAAACAGTGCTGATGAAGGCCGAGAGTGTCACTAATGGATGGTACCCGGAGGTGGAAATTTTGACGAGTCGGCACATGGTGGAGAATGTCGAACGTAGGTTCTGAGGTGGCCATCTGATCCTACCCTTCAGGTAGGAATTCCCAGAGGATGATCCAGGAGCTGCTCTTTACTTTCATTTGTTTGTCCCTTTACATGTACTTTTTGTTTTTTTGGGTTTGTATACTAGCCCATTTACTTTCCATCAAACTCTTTTGTTTTCAGTTTTACTTAGTGTTTACTTCTTGTTGCATACTATGTTGTGTTTGTTTACTTTCATTATGGAAATTCCTTCCCAGCTTTGGGAGTTACGCCTTTGGTTCTAGTCGCCAGCTCCTTGCCATTGGAAGGCGGGTTTGGGGTTGTCACGGCACAGGCCCTGAGGACGGGTCATGGCATTATGTAACTATTTTGAACTAAAATAAACTGAAATAAAATAAACAATTATTTAAATAAAAATTTGGTTTTAAAATATAATTCAGTGTTTTTTCAATATTCATCAGGAATTGAATATTTTCAAATAGAATACTAAAAATTCACCCTAGACTAATTTTGACATTCTAAATCCAAAAATGATGTCCATTTTGAAAGATAAAATTTATTAAATTTCAAAGACAGGGTATTACAATTCATAACAGCTAGTTTGATTGGTTGTGGTGTGTTAAAACTCGATGTTGCGTGCAATAAACGCTATTACATTATTCAAAGAGAAGCGTACCATGGAAGATTGTGGTGTTACAAGGGAACACATTGAGGATCTATAATCTAAATATCATACATATGGTAACATGAAAAATATTTTTTAAATTTATCAATGTAATTATTTCCTTAATATTTTTTGTACATTTCATTAATCTAATAAATATGTTTCCGACCTAACAATTAGAACCACGGAAAAATCTTGTGGTGTACCATAAAGTCCTTGTATTGTTTTACATATAAACCATGATAGACTCAA
This sequence comes from Viscum album, assembly GCA_963277665.1. Taxonomy (NCBI): domain Eukaryota; kingdom Viridiplantae; phylum Streptophyta; class Magnoliopsida; order Santalales; family Viscaceae; genus Viscum; species Viscum album. Next base: position 1,179,259,697 of record OY728142.1, on the reverse strand, counting down.
CATTTTTTTATTACATATAACTCAATTCCATTTTAATATAGAGAATTTAGGGAAAATATTTATTATAAAATATTTTATTGAATCCTTTTTATTCCATGGAATCAATATTCTCGTAGAGATTTATATTTTTGACCATTTTACAGTATTGATCATGTTCCCTTTCAAGATCATATACACCCATTATGACTCTATCCTATTATATGAATTGTATAAAAGTAAATATCTCCTCGATTTACTAAATTCATTATTTAATAAATTTTGGATTATATGATCCACTAATTTTAGGAGTGTTTTTTTCCATAATGTAATCAACCAAAACATTCTCATTATTATGGGAAGGAGGGTGTTCCACATGATTAAAGTGGTTATTCATATCTTGAGTTATGGTATATAGTAATTCCTTTAGATAATAAGATATTGATCTTTCAGGTTAGGTATATCATTGGGTAGATGATCATATTGACTATCACCTTTCTTTTTGGTAGAATTCCTCATATTTCCCACTAATAATAAATGTAAAGTAAAAGTATGGAGATAATACAGTATCTGATAGTAAAATAAATAGAGAAACATTGAATATAATAAGAATAACATATAAATGACACATATATCATATGATAAGTGTCTCTAGGTATCAATCTAGGTTATACATCATAAGTTTCCTATTTGGTTTCATATCCTAACAATCTATTTATGTCTTTTATAATGGTTCTTAATGTTCTTATAAAGTTACCAAATAATACCACCCAAGAGTGTGAAACTATGTTTATATAGAGGACTCTTATTCCTGAGCAATTTTCTGGTCTAATTAACATGAAATGATCTATTTCATGCTTGTTAATTACAGTTACATATTTTCCAAATCCAAATCCACTTATAGTATATAAATACTGAGGTACGTTATTGTTAACCATTTACTCTATACTCCACAAAAATTACTAGACATTTTTATATATGTTGACTTATAACATTGGATTTATCTAATGTATGTTGTCTATAATAAAAAAAAGAACTATAAATTTATTTTATAAAATATATAGAAACCTTGGATACATACTTATATCATTATATGTTTTGAATATAAATTTACAATAAAACACTCAAGGATCGAGAGGCATATTGCCTTATGAAGAATAGGTACATAAAAAACTAAAATAAATCTAAAATTAAAATACATTATTCAATTATCATTAATGTTATTTTTTTCCTATGATATCCAAAAACTACAAAAGACAACTTAGGGAATAGATAAACAGATGAGTGATTTGTAATAACCTGTATGGTAATAAACCTGAAAAAAGGATACAATAATTGAATCATAAGACGTATCATGATATCATAAGAGTCAAGGAATGTGAACGATCACATGGAATAATTAGATATGTAAGAAGTAATAAAAATTTTAAGGAATCCTATGAAAATAGTGTTAAAATAAGGATGACACAAACACAATTCAAGGATGTCATACAAGAAACCATCACAAGGTGGATTGAGTCACCTCATGGATTAGATTTACACTATAATACCATATATTTAATCTCATGAGATATAAATTCTACCCACCAAAGTTGCATTCTATTAATTTCCACACATCATAACATGTTCAAGAATATTTTTGAAGTGTAAGGAAATCATCCATAAAGCATAATTATTAGAAAACCCCCATGAAACTTAAATTAGATACAAAATTTTGTCTTATAACATAACCAAATTGGATCTGTTAATTTTATCTATAATATAAGTTATTCATTCATACTTACTCTTTCAATAATAAATAAGCAAGTATAAAACATGATAATTAATTCAATATATAATAAAGATATATAATTGAAGCAGAATTACTGTTGGAAATATTGGTATAATGGGGGTTTTAGGAAAAAGGGTTAAAGAATAAGTATTTAGGATATATATTAATTTTTAAAAATAAAATAAAAAATGTTTTCATATAGATTTAATGTATTTATAATACATTTATTGTTGAAAAAAAATATTTATAATTATGTGTATTTAGGTGACCAAAAAAATAATATTCCATTAATTGGATTTGAGTAACAATTGATGTTGAGAAGGGAACCACTGAAACATGAATTTCCACATTAGAGAAAGGTGAATTATACTACATATATATGTGTGAAATAAATATACCAAATATATAACATTGAACTAATAATAATGGAGAGATAATGTGTGTTAAAGAAAGACAAATACAAAACTAATTAAAATATAGAGGATTTGAGAGACCCCAAACCTTAGGTTTGTAACCCATATGTACATTCAACAAACAACATGATTAATTAAAAAATAATTATCACATAATATATATTTCCTACTAGGGATAGATTTTATTTATTATTATGAATTTTTAGGTTCATTTAATTGGGATATAGTGCTTATAATTATAATATTAAATTCATTCATTTCATGGTTCCAAGGTCTCTTTAATTTGTGGAAATATATTCATGTTTTTATCATATGGAAAAATATTTTTAAAATTTAAATTAAATTAATTAAACATATATAAGAAAATTATAATGGCCACAAATATTTATATATGTATAACTTATCGATACTTTATCTATTATAAATGTATTCTAAATGTGGCCAGGTTATTTGTGAGGGTTTCCCTGGAATTGTAATCACATGTGATTTGATTTAATATTAATAATATATATCTATCATAGAATGTGAAATAAAATAAAATATACAAATTTAAATAAATTTTAAAATTTTAAGTGAATTTTGAAAAACCATAATTATTTTCTTGGAAAACATAAACTAATTTTCCAATGACGTAGTGAACCAACTATAATATGGGTGATGTCTTTTTAGAATATTAAAAAAGTGAAATAATGTAATATATAGATCTAGTAATACATAAGTATATTAATAATGGATAAATTATTAAACCACAATTGATAATAAGTTATTGATGGGGTAATGGAAATAATTTATTAAAAAATTATTGGTTAAGAGTGTTACCACCTCATTTGAATGTCATTATTAATGATTCCCAAAGAGGAACCTTGTGATTGGTATTTTCAGAAGAAAAATTCTTAAATAGATGAGGTAAAATTATTGAAGATATTATTTGATAGAGTTTTAGTAATTTATTTGGATTAGAAGGTAGGAGGAGAAGGGGTGGTGTTGGGAGCTTTGTAGAAGTGGGTGAAAGGAGAGTATTCACAATAACATATTCATTAGGTAATTATATTTCTCTAGACTAAAAATTATGATTATCCATGTTAATATACAAAGTATTTATTTCAATTTAGGATGCTCTAAACATCACTTATATTATACATGACTCATTTTTGCTTTTAATTTTCTAATAATGAAAATTAACATATTCTAAAATATTTTACTATTTACAATGAATGTAACTATTTTAGAAATGTATCTAAATTTAACCCCAAATTTTTTTCAATGTCTATATTATAGAAATGAAATACATTTCATGAAAATAATATTATAAACATAATAAATATATTTTTAAAATAATATCATTATTTTTTTAAATATATCTTATATGATAATATGATAATTTTATACCATTGGAAAAATAAATTATTGATTGAAAAATGTATATGATCAATAAAAAGAAACATAATATTGTTTTTAAATAATGGTTGGTGAAAATTAATATCATTTCAAATGATTATATTTTTTTAAAAAATTAAAATAAAACATATATGTTCAAGGGGAAAAATAAGTATATTATCATTTCTATATAAATTAGTTACCATTATCAAGTTTTAAATATTCCATATTTTGATTTCATAAAAAATTTATATTTTTGAGTGCACATCCATTTATGATAATATTATTTTAATGTACTGTTGATTTTTTTCTAGTAATCATATTACTATTCTTATGGTCATATTATTATTCCAATATTCAGATTTAAAACTATCAAATAGGCTCCCTACCTTATATAAATACATTATTGTATATTATAATTCATTAACTTTTATTTTATCTAATTTAAAATAAGTTTTCTATTTCAATGGAATATTTCATTAAATATGTTCTATTTAATAACTATAGTGTCATTCTCGAGTATAATCATTATATTGGGGTGATCAGATCTATATTATCATAACATATTTATCTTTATTTATTTTTTATCATGCTTTTTTTTCATTTATTATGGTCATATTTAATATCAAAATATTATTATTAAATACATATAATAAACCGTTATTGTTCATATATAGTGGTGAATTGTATTTATATTATTCCACATTACTAAAGATGAAAATATTATTTAAGAATATAATTCCAATTGTTAATATATTTGGTCATTAAAAGTATTTTTAGGATATTATTTAATTTAATATTTTATTTTTATTACAATACTATATTTATGTTAAAAAATTATTTTTATAAATGAATAAGATTAATAAAACTTGTAATGGGCCATGGATCAAGGGTTATCCACATAGTACATCCTATATAAATCAATAAAACCCATTATAAAAACATTAAAACCATTCCGAAACAACTATTATGAAATTAGGGATAAAAAGAATGTCCTCTATTTTATGTGTAGGAGCCAAATTTATCTATAATTAATGACCTCCATAAAAAAATCATAGAGACAACCACTACTATATTGAAAAGTAACATTTGTATAAGGATAAATAAATTTGAAGTGGAACCAAAATCCATCGTTCAAGTCCCAACTCATAATCCACCCATAAATTTATTTATTTGGGAACTCCATCTTGTCTTCCATGAAACAACAGATGAATCCATTATGAAATGAAGTCCCCTAACTAAAATTACTACTCTAACATTACCTTTACATAATTATACTGATCCTGAAACATCCAATTGATATAGCTCATAATGTAATGAGTGGAGATGTTCATTTGAATTACAACATATTCTTAGAATATTATACTCATTCTCAGGAATCAAAACAATACATTCATGAAAAACCATATACACCATCGACCATTATATTCCCAAAAGGTACATCAAAATATTAGACACAACCCCCATCCACTGAGTGAAACATCAGTTGAAAAAAATAACTAAATCAAACAAAAATATAAAATGACATCATTTTGTCAATGAAAAATGAACCATCCAATGAAAAATAATATTAAAAAATATGTATTGATTTTTCAAGTGATCATTTATTAGTCTCATTACTATATAGTTTCATACATTCTATCATGTGTTTATATAAATCAAACATAGGTAATTTTTCACCCATCAAACACCTTGTCATGATTACCCTAGTTATTAGGATAATTATGTAAAAAGAAATATTCATCCATAACCTTAGAGTATGAAAAATTGATAACAATATAATTATCCTAAATATAATAATAGATATATGACACATGGAAAATTTTATGGAATTAATATATTTGTTGAGGGATAACTATCTAATACACATTCTCTATACCAATTGGTAGCACCAAAATATGGAAAATAACTTATCGAGGGTGATTCGTCCTTATCCAATCCTATACTTCCCTTGATTATAGGAATCCCTCCTAAATACATTGTCCCTAACTTCAATCTAAAAAAAAACCTCCTAAATTATTCATATGACTTCTTCCTATATTTTAGGGATTTTATCTACTCTAAAATAATATAAATCATCATATCATTACATTACACACATCATGTCCATGAAAAAACACAGTTTGCTCAATGTACACAAAAAATGAATGGCATGGATTCCCAAAAAATTCATTAACAAAAACCTTACTAAGGGATGATTATATTTTTTATTATAATAAAACTCATCCCCTAATAAATTTTTCACGTATGAACCAATATATTATGAGAAATAACCATACAAAATTTTATCTAATGTATCGATTGCCAACTCAGGCTTCACATTTTCTTGAGTAAGGTTGTATTTTATATTGTGAAATTGAGAGACAAAAGAAATCCATAATCAGTTATCTAACCATGTGGTAATATTAGAGTCTTAATAATTAAGGACAGTGTTTAGTGAACTGTAGTATTTTAGCCCCTCATTTATATATCAAATTTTCAAAACCTCTACATCAAATGTCTCTCTAATGGTAATTAATTTGCTAAAAATTTAAATAGATCCATTTTCATTAAATATCATCATATCCCGTATAGTATTGATGTATCCATATGAATAAATCCTTTAAAATTTCATTTCAATTATAATCATGGTAATACAATAGAAACAATAAGTGACATAATAATGATTCTATACCTTTATTTTATAGTTGTATAGACATCATTACTATAATTTCCTTTCTGACTAGATCATATTGGTCAATAAATCGTTCCCTCTAATGCATGGTATTTGTTGGATACTATGGTATTCCCAATATGTAATGACATATAATGTTAATAAATATTCTCCTTGTATATTATTGATAGAACAAACAACAATCCTCAAAAAGTAATTTTTAACAATGATCATTCAACCTTCTCTCTAAAGCATTATTATGGACACCACTATCCCACATCACCTATCCCTTTGATTCTCTACACTAAGACTACACTACTAATAGAACCATCAATTATTAAACATTAATCTAAAATAATCATATTGAAAAAAAAACAAAATTTTTACTATGATACATCAACACTTGATCCAAAATCACCCTCAAATCATATCTATTCTCTTAAAAAAGTCACCTCACAATTTTTTTATTATTCATAAGGATTTCCAAATAAATACATCCATATGTATATATTAATAAATTTGGGAGGATAATGTATTTTTACTCTAATGTAGGGGTCATTTAGAGAACTATGATTCATATCTAGAATCCAATAACATATATTGTTTGAGATGATGTTTTTCAAAATGGTTTGAATAACAGGTTGCATCTCAATTTTTCATAAAATATTTTTATGCTATTGAATCGAATATTAATATATAAATTTTTAAAAAATATGTTCTTTAAATATTCCAGGATCCACCTATATGAAGTTTCTCAATATATAGGTTACCCATTTAGGGAAACCATCATAAGAAAGGAACATATAATTTTTTTTTAAATGCTCATATTTTATTAATGAGATTTCTAGATAACTAGTAAGTAGGTTTCATGTATGGTGATAATTATTGGATCACCATAACCATATTTAACCATTACTTGGTCACCCATATTCAGATGATCCTTACGAGTTCAATCATATACTAGTGTCTGTTATGAGGTCATCCACATATACCGGACCTTATGTAATAAAATTCCCTTGGGAGACCCATAAAAAACACCAATTTATTATTAACCCATTCAATTCCACTCTTATGTGTGATAACCATATAAGACCTCATTTGAATGAGTGAATATTCTTCCTCACCCCTCTATTTGAGACCCATATAAGGATACCATTATATATGGGACCCATAATGGGATTCTATTAATTGGGTGACCCATAGAGGGTACCCTAAATTATTGAATCTTTAATGATCACTAGTATGTAGGTTACCCATACATGGGTCACCCATACATGGGTCACCTATTTATGGGTCACCCATACATGGGTCACCCATACATGAAGGCTCTACATGGGTTACCCCAACATGTATGGTTCTTATATAGAGGATATATGGTGATACAAATGTTAGGGTGCATGGTAAATTTCTGTAGTTTTTTTCTAACATATAAAATATCTATTTAAAAACAATTTATAAAGGTATATTAAATGTTTTTATTACTTAGATATAGTAGGCCAGTGAGAATGAGACCAGTTTTACCTCTTAATTCATGAATATTTTCTCCCTTGACTATTGTTCAAATCTAGTTTCGTTGAATCTAGAGAAGATCATGATGTAATTGTAACCCTCTATATTGTTTAGGATTCCTTGGTTTTCTCTCTTAATTCGTCATTCTTCATTTTCTTTTTTAGGTAAGGGTTTGAGTGATTATTCCTCAAGAGTATGGTAAGATCATTTTAATTGTTATTATTTTCCATGGAATAGCTATACGAGGTCCTAAGAGTTTGAACATAGTAAATTTTTTATAATTCAACTTTTAATGTCACTGTTGTTGGTTTTCATGTCAACAATGGCACTTTATATGAAATAGAATGACATATTTAAATGAAAAATTATTTAATTTTTGTTCTACGTATCTATATGGAATTTGGGTATGATGCACACCACTTGTCAACTAGATTAGATCTTGGAGAGTTGCCTAGTTTTTATTAGGATTTAAGAATTAAGAAAATAAAAAATTTATCAACTGTAATATAATAATATTTTTAAAATAAATAATATTAAAACTATTAACTATTTACATGTAATTACATATTGTTATAGTTAATTTTATTGATTAAAGGTGGTTTGTTAGACACATATGATATTATAGTAGGATATACTAGGATCTATTATATAATGAATGTTGTTGATTTATTTTGGGTTTCCTTGTTATTATTTTAGAATATGTGTTTTATGTAATATCACATATAACATGTGAACATTCTACTATGTGTGATTAAATATTTTAAATAAAAATATTTTCTTAGAAATAAAATTATACGGAGAAAAATAATGTTTCAACAGAAAAATATACCGATGAGATATCTTTAATTCCTTTTTACCCTATATCATAGGCAACATGTATTAATGCATGAAATGTGACTGATAGTCCCTAGGGACATGTATCTTACATAAAATATAATTGATATTTTATACCTCGTATTGGATCCCTTTGACTACTTTGTTGAAGTGTGTTCTATGTAGAAGATTTTTCAATCTATGCCATCATTGAACCATGAGATGAATTATATTCATTGGGATAGTTGATTATATAGTAGGGTGAGTGTTCCTACCCCACTAGCTTAGGATCATGTAGGTTGGTATACTGTGGATATGTAGATAATCTATTCGGTATGATAATAAGGGAAATATGTCTAGGAATGTGATACATGAATTATTTCATCTACAAAAAAATTTCACTTGGGACATTCTTATAAAGCCATTAAGTAAATAATTCTATTTTAATTGTGTTGATGTATTATAGTACATTAATTTGATTTCAAAAAATGGATAGATGAGCTTGAGATAATGGAACCTATTGATAGTGTTTGATCTATGGTATTTCCTAGGGGACCAAATCAGGTACCCTAATATTTTGTTGATAATTAAGAAAATTATTGAATGATTTTATTATTATCTATATGGACTTTAAATTTTTTAAAAATAAGTTCAACAGGTCATGCATGATTTGGAAACTATGATGATCGAATGAGATTTCACTAGATTGTAACTCCACCTTTGATCCAATTAGAATTTATTATTATGATATAACTCAAGATTTGACTATAATAAATCGATGAAATAAATTATTTATTAGATATTATCTACATTTATGATTAATAAAATATGAATTCATTTGATATAACCATGGATTCATGGTTTCAGATTGAATATATTTCATAGGGAGACATCTTTGATTCCAGATTTTATATTGATACAACTCTATTTCATATGATTACCATTTAGGAATATAAATAATGTTTGATTCTATAAAATTTCTATATATTACCTCATTAGAATCAAAATTGATCATTGTACTCCAATATATCATGTGATTATATCCTAGGAATAAGAATTTCAAATCAATCTATAGATTTCTAATTATTACCTTATTGGAATTTCAATACATTTTTATACTTATGAATTTAAATGTATTAGAAAATAAGGATTAATAATGGCCTAATAACACAAAATTACATAGGAATACTATTAATGAAGTGGATTATTCCAATTACTATTATATTGAATAGTATCACCTCATGAGAATTAGTTAGTTCACATTCCATGATATGGTCATTAAGATTATAATTTTTTTGGAATGGTTATTTCATATTGTAGGAGATAGATTTGAACCCTTTTAAGTAGGTGTAGCTGATTCCTTGTGTTATCTTAGTACTCAATGATCAAAAGTGTTTTTTTTAATTTGGATTCCACAATTATTTTTATTTTTTTATTTGATCATAGAACTTGTAAATAACTGAAATAACTATTTATGTATGTGTTAATGTTCTTATTTCCCCATTGAGTTATATTCCCACTCAACTAAAGGGACCCTTACAATTGCGTACTTAATCATATTTCACTAATTATATGTTCAGATAGGGTTGAGTAATAGCTATTCATTATTGAGTTGGATATATCTAATTGGAGTTAAATAACATGTTACAAAATAGATAATGGAGAGTAATAAAACAATATAGAATTATTTTATCTATTTATCATATATTTTTTATCCCATTAAGAGATCATTTTTTAATGTTGGTATAATTATGTTGTTATTTAACACTATCCATGATCGTTAAATTTTATTAAAACAATGGTATATTTTATTTGATATATGTAATCTAATTTTTCATAAGGATATTCATGTGTTATTTTTTAATTGTTTGTTACTTGAATGTGATATAATAGAATCTACATGATAAGACATTATACCATTGATGTTATTGGGTAGTAATTAGAATTTTTGGATGTGTGCCTAATATTAATTATTTTCCCTAGATACGGATACCTAATGAGTGAACCATAAGGGAAGGATATTATATTAATAAAGATATTTTTTTCATTGTCAGAGTATTTTGTAGATGGTAGATATTATATATGAATAAGTCCTGTATTACGGGAAACCTTGATCTGGTGCATCATTAAAATTATTTCCACAAGGATTTTGAAATTATCATGGATTCTTTATTTTTATTTCCACAATAAATTTGATTTTTGTAGAAATTTATTCTCAAGTAATTTATATAATATGAATGTATTATTTATTTGGAAAATTTTTTCTTGGAAATAGTCTTCTGTACATGTTTAACTATTATCACATGACACATAAATAAAATTTTAGTTCTTTTATTTGATTATGATCACTAATAATTAGTAGTTAATTAAATAAAACATCTATAATAAATTTTAGCATGTTATTATGTAGAACATTTATTGTTAGATTATATATTGATGATTATTTTTTCTATCTTTAAAATGACAGGTCATGTCGATCTTATACATGGATGTTCATTATTTTTAAATATCTCTTCCCTATTGTAATGGATTTATAGTGACTTTGAAATAGTCTTTATATGAAATTGGTACCATATTATTGGTACTAACATAGAATTTTATTAATTAATTAATGTTCTACATAAATATATATGGTGGTCTACCATATAGTTTCCCAATGGAATTCAATGTGACTAGTTAATCCAAATATTTTTCAAAAGAAAAGGATCATCATAAGTCAGTGTACTTATATAAATGTAGAGAAGAGCATGAAACTTGAGCGAGATGTCTAGAATGTAGATAGATGGTGAGTACTATATCCCTAATTGGATAGTGACAAGGAATGTTATTCCTATTGTATTTATGTGTATATGAATCCATGAATGTGTTTTTTGTGACATAAGATACATTCTACTACTTTAATAGGTGGTGGGATGAAGCACTATTAATCGAAACCTATATTTTTTAAATAATATATAATTATTAACAGTTGAGTACTTATTTATTTTGTATCTATCAATGAATTTATATTGTGTAAGACTTTTAAATAAATTTCACAATGTAATTAATACAATTTATACTATAAAATACATGGATGGTTTGAATGGTAATATATTTCATGGGTTATTTAATAATGGAATTTCGTGTCATATATGATATTTATCATTATGATATTATATTAAAAAATTCATCTGGGGTTCCTAATACCTCTCAAAAAAAAATTCCATATATTTTGAAAATGTTTTTTGTAATTAGGGTTTTTTATTCGAAAATTACATTATAAAAACCCCATTTTATAAAAATGGTTAATAAGAATATCTCTTAAAATCAATGAACTAGGAATAACAATTTCATCTAAAATAATAATACATTGTTTCCAAATAAATATAACACTGGTAAGAAATGAAAACATATATTTATAAAATAATATTCATTAATAATATAATCGTATAGAGTTTTTTTAAGAGAGGAGAGATCAACCATTAATTACAAAACAATAAATGAGTTATTTTGATATAATTTTCCTAATGTTGATGGCTATTATTACCATATAGATTAATTATATAAGTAATTTTACATAATTGACCTATATAATTTTATCCTCCAATCAAAATTCACCATATTTTTTTGGATCGAATAATGAGTATTCATGATGATTTTTCATCCTTAAGAATTAAAATTAACTTGTATTGGATCACTATATTTTAAAAAAAAAGACATCAAGATAATAACAGTATATTATCACATTGTCTTAAGATATAAATATTTAAAAACAATTAAGGGATTTCACAAATTGAATACATATTCATATTAATATGCAAACACAATGTTCAATTTAAATTCGTCCACAACTATGTAACCCTACATCCAAAATAACATCAAAAATCAAGGATTTAATTAATCTATTAAGATGTAATGATTTATTTTAAATAATATGTTCTACATAAGGGTCATATATGACTTATCTAAATGAGAAATTCCAAAAACTATAATCAATATCTTGAAACTCCTATAAATTTAAAATTATTTTCTCCTAAAATGTGATTCATAAAAATGATACGAATGTTTTTCCATGAAATATTTTAAGTAAAAACCACATTATATTTTCTAGTTGCCCTAATTTTCCAATGGATGTCACTATACCATTGATTACCTTTAGTTTTTGTTTCGATCATTGTGTCTTGGCCATATGTGACTAATTTTATCCTGACTTTATTATTTTCTTTCTAAAAGTAATAAAAAATAATTTTATAATTTTATTCATAATTTACCATGAACCTATTAAATTTTAGAAAATATTATTTTCAGTATCAAAAATAATATAATTCATTAAATACCTTTTTCAACATCTATGTTTTTCAAAAAATATCATTATTTTCTAAAAAAATCAAATAATTTTTATTTTCTCAATTTACGCAATAATCCAGGACATTAAAGATTATATTTATCTCATTCATGTGTTTTTACATAAAATATTAAATAAAAAATAAATATTCTTTATTATTCATTATTATCATTCAAAATATTCATGAATATATGTAAAGAAAATTACTTTCAAATGATACATCAAAGTGTTGTGTTTATTAAACATAAATTCCATATATATAAAATACTGAATAATATGAATATTATGTCCCAAAAGCTAATCACTTCAATAATTACACATTAATTATATTAATAACATAGGATTTTATAAATTATTACTTGGATTAAGAAATTTACTCAGATAATGACTATGTTTCACACATCAATGACATTGAACTATTAGTGGTTCCTTAGCCTATGCATTATTTTCCCACATCTTATTAATAAAACTATTCAATTTTCTTAAAAAATTTACTTCCTTGTGTTCTCATTTTAGATGCAAAAATAATTATTTAATTACACTATGTAATGTTACAATATTAATATTCCACATTTTTTAAATGTAGGAAATTCAAAAATATTTTCATTGTCATCACAAACACTTGAACATCCATGTGATGTCATCCTTCTCTTGTTTGATGTGTTGATAAATGAAACTATCTTCCAATAATTACTTGAAATATGAAATAGATCATATGTAATGATTAAAATATTTCTAATGTCTATTCCTATTGGGTTAGGAATTTAATTAATGATATTATTATATTGAAAATCACATTGGATGTTGTAAATATTTCTATTATTTAAAATAATAAGGTAAAAATAACAAAATAAACAAAATGATAATGAATAAACATACATAGAGGAAAATTATTCACCATAATTAAATGAATTATAAAACATATGAACATACAGACTCTTGAGAATCTAGGTTCTAATATTGGATATCCATGTCTATGTTTCTTATTATTTATTAACCATGAAATTGATTCAAGTCTATAACAATGGTTCTTATATAGTTTGCAAATTTCTAAAACATATCCCCTAAGAGTGTAAAACTAGTTGTGAATCAAGGATTTTGTCTAGAACATGGTAATGGTAGACTTTTTCTAAGTGTCCCCATTTCATTATTATAACCAATAGGTAAAAATATTACATAGCCACATCCACTTATATTATCTATATATGAATATTTTTTAGAACCCACTCTCTCTATATATCACAAAACATTCTGGTTAATTTCATATATGTATAATTATCCTTCTACATATCACTGGGGTTCTAAAAAAAGTTTTATAATATTCGTTTAAAATTTTATCTAAACATTTTTTAACCCCAACTATAGAAACCCAAACCTTTTACACATACTATTACTTGTTTTTTGATATAAATTCCCAATAAGTTTGACCCGAAAAAATCCTATGGCCTAGTGTATTTTTAATAATAGGTTTGTAATACATAAAAAAGGATATAATATTAATTTTATTCTCTATATTGAACTCCCAATTCGTTAGAGCTCATAAAACTGCATAGGATAACTTGAGTAATATATAAAATAAAGGGTTGAGCTAATAACCTCATAAGGGAATAAACATGATAAGGAAACAAAACATGTGTGTAAAAGTTATTACATTATATCATTAATGTGAAGGATCATGAGAAATAAAATGAAATCCTGACATAAATAAAATTTTATAATAGGATCATGGAATATTTAGGAATGTGGAAATAACATATGAAATGAAATAAACATGAGCCAATGAATAATGTCCCTGATAATATCATATTGTGTAAAATGACCTATAATGGACTAAGGTTATTACATAATCATATACAGGATTCTCTTTGAGACTAAATCATTACCCAATGGATTGGAGTGATATCTAGTCACACCCATCATAAAATTTTTAGGACTATTTCTTCAATATAATGGAATTCAATCATAAAACATAAATATACGCATTTACTAGGAAAAGAACATCGGTTGAATAATCAAAATTTATAATATAATTGAATAACATTTCACAATGAAGTAATTTTATTGATGATCATAAAGAATTTATTACCGACTTAAAGTAAGGATGAATTTTCTACGTACATATTTGAGAGGCACATATATATATATATATATATATACTATTTTGAAAGATTTTAAAATATCAAATGATGTCATCAATGAGGAAAAATATCCTTAAAATATAACACAAAATATTTAATAAGAAAAATAATATTTTCAATTATAAAATTATTTTTTAAAAAATAAAAATATCCAAATATATTAATGAAAGTTTTATATTTAATAAAACCTTGTAAAATATAAATTAATTTTTGAATACATAAGTGGATTTGATGGTGAGTAATTCAGTATATTGTAAATTAATAAAATAACTAAATCCACACTATTGAAAAGGATAAATAATACCTAATCAAGAAAATGATATAACTAATCTATTCATTATTTTTCATAAATTTCAAAAAATGCTAAAATAATTTTTATAAATACTTTTTATAATATTAAATATAATGTTGAATTTTTTTTAGAAAATAGTCATATGTATGAGAAAATATTTTCGATTGAAGAAAAAATAATGAAATATTTCCAAAAAATATTTTATCAATAATTTTTAATTACCAAAGATAGGTAAATGGAAAAATTAAATTATAATTTCATGAACAACCTATGGAAGATAAAATTACAGGGTTTATTACGAAATGATGAAATATTTTTCCACAATAAAAATTCAAGCATAAATAATCTTTTTTATAAATAGACTTGAATATAAACCATTACATCCATGGTATCTGTTGAATCATAACCCCCATGAATGAAGTAAATGAATTGAAAAATAAAATATTGTTATGTATGAATGATTCATGAAAAAATATGTATTGCAGAATAATATAAAATGTTTAAATGAAATTAGGTCAATAAGATAACATGTCTCTCAAAGAATGAAGTTATGAGATGAAACCCTGACATTGAGTACTAATCTGTCAATTATCTAATTTATATATACAATAACAAAAGTATAAATAATATTTTTTTATTAATAAAATTTTCTAATCTTATACAGTTTTACATAAACCATTTACACTATATATTTTTATTTGATGGTTAATTACTTAGTCAGTTATGTCCATGTTGGGTGTTTTAAGGATGCTCAGTTCATAATTTTAAAATGACATATGTGTTTTTAACATGGAAAACATGGAAATTATTTCATCATGTCAAGAATTGAAATCATGATATCATTATAATTTTTATACATCAATTATTATTTTGAAACCATCCATGAAATATTTTTATGAAAATTTATTTACATTACAAACAAGGATACATTAGTATCAATGTACATGTGGGTAACATTTCAATTTATGAATGATCATGATGTAAAGAAGTAAGCGTCATTTAATAATTATAGAATAATAAAAATATCCTAAATATCTTATTATTTCTATAAATAATCATACATATACTATCCATGAGATGTGGCAATTAAAAAAACAGTCGCATTGCTTCGTGAGGTGGTATCCAAACATACACTTGAATGATTTTTTCATTTTTTAATACATTATAATGTAATAATTTATATGATATTTTAAATTTATTGGATTATTAATATTTCATTAATATTATATATATATATATATAAATAATCCATCATCATCATCCATCATGAGAGGATATTATAGTAAACAATTTACATTCATTCGTGTGGTGATAATCCATCATACACATGAATGATTGTTTCATTTCCAATATGATGGAAGATGATATTTTTAGAAATTTTATCCTAAAAATAATAACAAAAATGTATATATAATAATATATTTTCATTATTTTAATTTGTAATACATAATTTACTATCGAACAATAATGATTATAAAGTGGGGTCATTGTGAAGATGATTACCATCAGATAAAATAACCTTCAAAGGATCTCTTACTATGGAAAGTAACGATTGTATTATGGAAAAAAACTATATAATGTAGATAATTATTTTTTGGAGTTATATTTCTAGATATTTTATTTTAAAAATTATTGGACATGAATTACTATTATAAGGGAGGGTGTACCATTTCATTAGTGGGGAGGAGTCACATTTTTATAAATACAAATAACTATTCAATAATGGGATGTAAATCTCAAAAAAAGATCCTAAAAAATATATATAACTAATTAGTGTGGTGATATGGTCAATAAAAAACTCTAGAATTATTATAAAAATGTGTTTTAAACATGTTACTACATTTACCTCATTAGATTAAGCCTGTGAAAAAATGTTTTAATATTAATCATCTTAACAGTTTTTTACCATTTATTATTCATTATGATAAAAATTAGGTTGAAGTTGATATTTAATAATAATTATGGTAATTAAATATTTAATTTATTTTATAGAAATAAATTTATAGGAGTTTCAAAATTTAATTTTATATTTAACATGTAAAATGTGTCAAGAAATTGCTTATTAAGAAATGATTTTTTCATGTAAATGATTATTTTATATTAACTCCATAACATGATATCATCATTAGGTGAATGAAAATTAATAAAAATTGATTTATAATATATGGATATAATTTTAATATTTCCTTAATATGGGTGAATTAATTATATAAAATTAAAAAAACATATGTATTTGAAACTATTCCGCAGAAAAACATTTATTTATGTTAATATTTTTTATTATCCTGAAAAATCATGACAATAATGAAATTTATTTGAATATTAGATATAAAATGGATTATATTTAACTTTTTGCAAAAAAAAATTTAATGAAGCTATTTAATTAATTTATTCTATGAAAGAAAATTTCAGTAATTAAATAATTGTTAATTTTTTTAATTCACTGAAAAATCAATGATTTCAAAAAATATATAAATATTTCACCCTACGTTATTTTTAATATGAAAATTTCAAAATATTTGTTCATTTTTGAAGATTTAATTTCTATAAGTTCTATAATGTAGTTATTAATCATGATTTCAAAAATTAAATAAAATCCCTTTTGATGGAAACATATTTGTTGTGGAATAAAATATCATTATTAAATGTTGGGTGATTAATTGATAAGAATTAATCAATACATTTAAAATTAAGGGGAACATTATATATATTTTATAAATTAGTACATACTATCCATACTATCATATTTAATGAATATGATATATCCATAATATATTTATATATCCATTTAGGTGTGTTGTTTCATTTCTTATTCACTATGTTTTATTTTGTTATTTTTTTTACAATCACATGATTTTACATTCGTTATAGATGAGAGTAACTTATAGTGACGAGTTAATGATTTTTTTACATGCCTTATAATACGATTGTTAGGAGTGTCTTGGGATCATCTGAGAAAGATGATATGGCTAGGTAGCACCATGGTGTACTCCTATTCAGATATGCATTATATTGGCACTAGAGGTTTTTGGAACCATTCCAGAGGATGAATCATGGATTAATTCAAAAAGAGTGTGAATGGTCTTATATAAAAAATAGATGATAAATATATCATAAAGATGGATTATTTTATTCCATTTTATGATTCTTTGTAGATCAATTATTTTATTAGATAATAAATTCACCACTATGGTGATAAGTGACATATATGTCTGGCCATGGTACTAAGGAACGATCTCCCCGATGTTATGACTTGACATGGAAAATCTAGGAGGATTATTTGTAGAATCATTTTAGGTTTTTATTTATGAGAAAAAATGTATTTCTATGTGGTGGGGTTCATACTATTTTTAGATAGATGATCGGATATTTGCTTAATTTTGATGGGTTCCATTCATGATGAGATATTAGTTAGTGGGAAAGGATGAATCCACATGGTGCATGATTATGAGAAAAATGACCACCAATGGTCGTTTTGGGTTGTAATTAATGGATAATGGGATGAATAGGTATTTAAAAAATGATTATAGTTTATTCATGTTGTGAGGTGATTCAATTTATGGTTTAGGTGACTCAGGAACACTGCCATGAAGTTAAATATGTTTTCATCTATATCAGTTTCCTATACAAGGTTCCAAATAAAGAAGTGACGTTGGATGTATGATAATTATTATCATCAGGCGCATAATGTTTCTAATTTAAAGTCATACCTATTCAGAATTGAAATAAATCAGTTCTCAAGTCTGGTGGCTGGTTATGGATTTGTCCAGATGAGGATTTGACCATTCAAAACATCGAGAGTTATTTTCTTCATTATTTGGGGAGTTCAAAAGGTCTCTAAATGTCATTGATGATTTTGGTATTATGATCATTTGATGATATGTTATGATTGTTTGAATGGATATATTTATTTATAATGAACATATATATGAGGGAAAGGATGTATTTTTCTATTAGGATATATTTGTTGAGAATGAATCTTCCCCTTGTGTGTCGATGGATAATTGGAAATCTATTTTTGGAATCTAATTCTGATGGTCAAAAACAATATGGTAATGAATAAAACCACAAGACCAATGTATTATGGTGGATAATAAAATATTATTTGTAATTAATTTAATGATTTTAATATTGTTACAAGGAATGTATTGATATGATTGCTATTTATCTTGTTGATTTGGTAATGGTAGTAGGAGGAAGCTCATATCTTGGTAAATAACAAGAGTCTAATTTTGAGTTACTCAATGGAATTTCATTCAATATTCTATTGTGGGATAAAATGGGAAGACAAAGAACTTACAAAATGATATTTCATGATATATGGTTTAATAAAACTGAGGATTCATGGGGATGAATATTTCTATGGTCTGGAGGATGTATTTACTCATAGACACACATGTTGACATATTCTAGGGAATTATATTTTGTATCATTAGAGAAGGGTTTATTTGAGATCTAACACTTGGATATAGAATATATTTTTAAATATAAATAACCAAATGATATTTTTGGATGTAGTTAGAATATTAGATAATGGATCATATGCTCTAAAGTAGATTTTTTGGGAAATTTGTATGCATGATTCTAGTAACGAAAATCCCATATATAGGGTTTCTGATAAATAATCTATCCTTTCATGGGTGATTGTTACACATTTCACCTAGATAGTGAAAACACATACATTATAGGGAATATGAAAATTTCATTAAATTATATCATTAATACTAGTGGGTATCTAAAAACACCAGTAAGGCTTCATTGTATGGTGAATATTAAGAGCTCACCTCAAAATATAGGTGACCATTATATGGCCACTGTTATAATGGTGACAATTTAATGGTTTCCTCTATTTGGGAAACCCTTACCATGTCAATATTATATGGGTTGGTGGGGGCTCTTATAGGGTCACTTATACATGGGTGGCCACTATAGGTTATTCATACACTAGTGATCTTTATTATTTTACCCTTACACATGGTCCTTTTATAGGGTAAAACAAACTTAGGTCACATATATCGGTTGACCTTATACTGGTGACCCTCATGGGATTACACTTATACAGGGGACATATATGGGAACAAACATTTTTGGGTGACCCATATGGGTATCAAATTAATAGTGACTGCTATATGAACCCCCTTAAACTTGTCAAATTCATATCCATCACTTTTGAGATCATTATAGCCTCATGGTTAAACCCTAAGTGGATGAATGTCACTATGTGGAGGGCATTATAAATTTCACCATTAGATATGTGACCAATTTATCTCTGAATCAATAAGATATTATGAAATATTTTTTCATCAAACTTATTTAATTTCATCAATAGCTAACAATACACATGACCCCAATTTATAAAGAACCACAATATATTACTAATGAATCAATTTAAACATAGCCATTATAACCTTTTCATTAAATTGGCTATTAGAAATAAGTGTTTCTAAATTATGGAAAATTAATTTTTAGAGTAGGTTAATATAAATTCCTTCTTTATTAATTAATTATTAATGAAAATAAAAATCCTTTGAATGTAATAGAAATGATATTTTAAAAAACATTTTTAGGCACATGAAGTGTTTATATATAATTAAATTTTATAATTAAGTTTTTTGATTGAATTATATGAATTTTTTAGTTATATATTGAAAAAAATATTTTATCATTCATCTATTATTTAATCTAAAAATGGGATAAGATGAAATCTTGTTTTACCTTTAAAAATAGAAGATGTTATTCCACGTTCAGCTGAATTATTTTAAAACTAAATTATAAATTTCTTGACCCGTCCTCGGGGCCCGTGCTGTGACTACCCCAAGCCCGCCTTCCATAGACCAGGGGCTGGAAACTAGCACCAAGGCGTAAATCCCGGTAAAAAGGGAAGGCATTGCCGTTGTAAAGTAAACAAGAACCCCATAGTAAGCAAGTGGAAAAAGAAAACACTAAGTAAAATCAGAGTACAACTGTAAGTGCGGAAAGTATGTGGGCCAGTATACAAACCCAAACTAAAAGTAAATTACATCTCAAAAGGGAAAACATCAACTGAAAAGTAAATACCGCTACGCCGAGCTGTTCACAGAAAATCCCACCTGAAGGGTCGGTACAGATAGCTCCACTGCTCCTCAGTCCCACCGTCCGCTCCGAGTACGTCCCGCCCAGTGGTCCACCTCCAGGTACAGTCCTACTCTGCAAGCTTCAACCACGATCAACGCTGTCCGTCATCTGCAACCAACACAATGTAGTTCGGGCATAGCCCGTGCAGGGGTGAGTATAAGCTACTCAGTAGGGACCCCGAGACCCCCGAAGGTCTTCCAAAGTCCACAAAGGATAAACCATAAAGGAAAGATACAATCACGAAGTAACAACCGTCACTACTTAGGTACATTCCCATACATATACCTAAGTCATCAATTCCAATACGCTCCAACCTCCAAGCCCATGTACAACCCAGTCCATACAGGAAAGTATACGTATTCCACACAGGAAAGAAAAACTTAATCCAAACAGGATAACACAACACAATCCACACAGGAAAGCAAACAGGTTTCAGCTCACAGAGGTATACTTTTTCGAAGACGATAGAGATAATCACTGATCCATCTAAGTCATCGGACCCACAAAGGATCAATAGGTACTGACCCCCGCAAAGACCCATATAGGATCGGTAGGAAACAAAACCCCGCAAAGACCCACACAGGATCAGACCCACACAGGATCTGTAGGCGCTGGCTCACACAGAACTGATGAGCGCTGACCCAGACCGGATCAGACCCACACAGAATCGGTAGTACTGATCCACATAGGATCGCTAAGTGTTGTTGTCGTCGCCATCGAATCCATTGGGAATCTCTGTACAGTCGTCGTCGCAGTCATAGTAGCAGTCGCAGCCAACACTAGGGTTCCCGCACACAGCAAGCTCATTCGGGAGGGTCCGCTCCATGAGCCGAGATACTAATACATCAACTAACACATAGTCCAGAGTTTATGTATCCAAAAGTTCCGTATTGTTAACAGGAACTCAACGTCGCAGACGGCGTGTCAATCGGATGCCCGATCTGAGAGTTATTGGCTTTTTCGTCCCAGGGGCCCAGTTGGTTTTTAAGGAAAAACCAACCCGACTATACTCCACCTACGTCCAAACCTCGGGCAGAGTAAGCCAAAAGATCCATCTCACTAAGAGGAACCCAACAAAGTCGATGACACGTCAATCAGACGTCCGTAGCTCATGATATCAGCGTTTCCGCTCCCAGGGCCCGGTTGGTTTCGTGTATGAACCAACCCGACCGAACTCAAAGTATTCTGAAACATTGAGTGAGATATACTGAAACGACCGTCTCGTTCCAAGGATCTCTATGCAACTGAAGGTGCGTCGATCGGAGGTCTGTATCCCGAGTTATGAGCATTTGTACGGAAAATTCAGAGTATGGGGGGTCTCGGCCCGGCCCAGTACCCCCTGGGCCGACCCGAACCGGGTCGACCCGGGTCGACGGCCCGACCCGGCCGGCGGCGCGGCCCGGCCGCCGGTGCGGCGGCACGGCTAGCGCGGCCAGCATGCACGGCCAGCGCAGCCTTTGCGCCACACATGCACCAAGGGAGGGGTGTTGCCCCTCCTTTCTGAAAACGGTGGCCCCCATTATGGGGACCGCGCCTTGTAACACTAGGGGGTGTAACCCCCTGAATTTCTGCCAGTAACGGCCGGCCAGCGCAGCGCCGACCGGTTTCTCGCCGTGGGACACCGCGGTCCGGCGTCTTCCGGTGCCGGTGGCCGGGGTTCCGGCCGCCTCCTTCGTGTTCTCTGGCGGCCAGTTTTTCCGACCGCCACTTCCAAGATGGTCGCGAATCCGTCCGGCAAGGCGTGACGACGTCGTGCCCTTCCGCCGCGGCCCGACTCCAGCCGCGGCCTCGTTAGTACCCTCGAAGGTGTCACGTTTCTTCATCATGGCCCGCATCGTTCACGTCTCCTTTCGCTCAAGCGCGGTGCAACAATGCATTACCGTCTTCGCTAAGCAAAACTAAGAATAGAAAAAGGGGGGAGGGGTATTGGCCGTGTTTGTGCAGACCGATCCCCTCCCATTATATCGATAGTAGTTGGCCAAAACGTAAAACGTTTAACCTTCAAAATTTTTAATTTAAAAAAAAATTTGAACATGGCCGTCAGATTTATCTTTCATAATCGAAGGAAAGAATCACCAACTTAAAAATAGTCGAACCCCTACCTTGGGTATAAGCCGATCGGAAGGAGGCGTCGTGGAAAACGAATGTCTATTCCGTTGTCGTCGAGGTGTGTCCAAAGAGGAAATGTCATTGGAGAAGTTCTTTGCATTCTTCGGCGGAGATGTCCTTCGCTAAGGACGGTGTTCTTCGTCGGAGTCTGAGATGTTCTTCACGTTCTTTGTTGAAGTTGAAGAAGAAGAAGACTTCCTCAAACCCTTAGCCCTTTCCTCCCAAGTCTCCACCACAAGAAAAACTAACCCCAAAATAAAATAATCCTCCCACTTATTTTATTAACCCAACATAGATTTTTGAATTTCAAGAGTTTGAAAATTCAAAACCCACATTTAACTCACATAAGTTATCAATATAAGATGTTATAAAATTAATGAGGAGATAAGATAGGAAAACTTAAATGGGGGGTTTAGAGGGGTTAGGAAAGTGAGGGGTTGGGCTCGTGTGGGTCCCACCCTACCTTATCCTCTAAAGGTTTGTTATCACTAGTGGGTCCCACCCCCAACATCCTTACATAGGAATAAACTACCAAGTGGGAAAAATAAAAATTGTTAAATTTTTATTTTCAACTACCACAAAAATTAACAACTCCCCTCGTGTAAACGCAACTCCGAAACAGAAGTTCCAAAGCTATTACCGGCGCTGGGGTTCCATCGGTGCTCTTGGAATTCGATTCCGGGCACCAGTTCAAAATTTAGAAATTCCCGCTCGTTCGTTTAATGAACGTACCCTATCTAATCTTCGGATAGAAATTCTGGGCACACCGGGCCTCGGAATCAAGTGCCGTCTGAAACCGCGTTCTTGTAAAATTCCAAAAAAAAAATAAGAAAAAATTTTCCTTGAATTTTATGAGTCTTTACATTACTCACACCTCTGAGATTTACGTCCCCGTAAAGATGCATCAAAAACTAGGGAAACAAATGAGGTTACTGAGCACGCATCTGAGCCTCCCGCCCCCAAGTGCTCTCCTGGAGGTTCTCGTCCTGCCATCTGATACGCACTAGAGGAATCGACCATCCACGTAGGACCCTCTCTTTTCGATCCTCAATTTCCACTGGGACCTTCGCAAAAGTCACCCCATCATCGAACGTCAATCTCCCCATGGTGAGTATAAGCTACTCAGTAGGGACCCCGAGACCCCCGAGGGTCTTCCAAAATCCAAAAAGGATAAACCACAAAGGAAAGATACTATCACGAAGTAACAACCGTCACTGCTTAGGTATATGCCCATACATATACCTAAGTCATGAATTATAATACGCTCCAGCCTCCGAGCCCAAGTACAAATTTCTGCCAGTAACTGCCGGCCAGTGCGGCACCGGCCGGTTTCTCATCGCGGGACCCCGCGGTCCCGCGTCTTCCGGTGCCGGCGGCCGGGGTTCCGACCGCCTCCTTCCAGTTCTCCGGCGGCCGGTTTTTCTGGCCTCCACTTCCAAGATGGCCGCGAATCCGTCCGGCATGGCGTGACGGAGCCGTTCCCTTCCGCCGCGGCCCGACTCCGGCCGCGGCCTCGTTCGTACCCTCTGTCACGAACCGAATCGGGTCGCCATCCGAACCGACGCCCGACCCGGCCCGCGACAAGGCCCGAAGGGCGTTCCCGATCCCCACGGGCTGGCACAAGTGCCCGGGTATCAAAATGAACCTTGGGAACGATTTACCCGAGTGAATAAATGTAAAGCAGCCAACCAAAGTAAACCAAACAGAGATAAAGGTTACAGTCAAACATGTAGATAACCAAACAGGTTTTTGGTTCACAAGTACTCAAAATCCAAATAACACCAAAACAAGATAACCAAAAAAACCAACCTAAGGATTGTCGCCCGGTGTAAGGACACCGCCTCTAGGCCACCACCAAAACGCCACGTAGATAGTCCTGCTAACAACCTGAACCACTGCTCCCAAAAGCTGGACCCCTACCTGTATCAGAAGTAAACAAGTCTACTTACACCCAAGGGTGTATGTAGGGTGTGAGCAATCACCCAGCAGGATATCACCAATAAAAGATTCCACGCACAACTATCAAAAGACAAACCATTTGCAATGCTAAAATAAATATAGAAAGAAGTGCAAAAGAAAATGGTTTTCATAAAATGATTTAAAAGAAAGGCAGTTCAAGATAAACACATTAGGATAGCAGTTCAAGTGACATATCACGTATCCGCATGCACACAAGGTAACTGGTGGCACCAAGGGATGGGAAAGGCCCTATGGGTACTAGAACTAGTGGGATCCTAGAACATCGTGTCTCGGTGAAACATGGCTTAGGCGGCCACGACCCTCAGATAACGTGGCTTAGAAGGCCACGACCCTCAGAACACGTGGCTTAGAAGGCCACGACCCTCAGATATCATATGTTTAGTTAGTGTTGCAGTCGTCAAACCTGCCAGTGAAACCGGGTCGGGTCATCTCCGGAACACTAGCTCACTAGTCCCAGTCTCCCCACCTAATACCCCGGCTTCCCTCCTTGTGCTCACCTAAAGATCAAAGTTCATATAGTATGTCACATTATCACTTAGAGCCAAACGTGTCACCTGCACACTGATATCCCTTTTGAAAAAACACACACACACACAGCAAAACCTCCTTTTTCTTTTTCCTCTTTTAAAAAAAACATAAATCACACTACACAGTTTACAATTAATAATAAACAGCCAAAGTGAGTTTCCTCAATAAAAGAAAAGGACTTGCACCACATAAATAGACCACTGGAAAATTATAATGCGCATTTAAAAAGTAATTAAAACTAATTTGTCAATATGAAAACTAATCAGCAGGGTGATGAAAAATTAAACCAGCATGCAAAAGAACGCCAAAAGATAACTGAGTGCGGAATCACCTACCTCAAATAGGAACGGGAAAGGACACTGCGCAAGACTCCAGTTGCGCCGCAGTCGCACCGTCTCGAGCCGTCAACCCGGTCCTAAAGACAGTAGAACGCTCAACGGATTTAGAAAATTGTTAACATAATAATAATGAGGATAAAAATAATAGCGATAACATAATAATAATAATAATAATAATAATAACATAATATAATAATAATAATAATATAATAACAATAGCGATAATAATAGTAAAGATAATAATAATTATAAATAATAATAATAACAATAATAATAATATTAATAATAATAATAGCATAATAATAATAATAATAATAATAATAACAATAGTAGTATAATAATAATAGTATTATTAACATAATAATAATAATAATAATATGATAACAATAATGATATTAATAATAATAATATAATAATAACAATAATAATAATAATAATAATATAATTATAATAACAATATTATTATTATTATTTACATAATTATAATAATAACATATTAATATTTAGTAATGATATAATAAATAACATATTAATAATAATAACAAAAGCAAACATAATATCTTATTAGATAACATAAAATGATAAAATGAAATATATAAAAAAAGGAAAACAGACCTGCGCTGGAGGAGGAGGTGCCGAACAGGGGCGCCAGAACAGGGAAGAAGAGGAAGAAAAGGAAAGGGAAGAAGAAGGATAGAAGAGGAAGAGGAGAAGAAGAAGAAGAGAAGAAGAAAAGAAGGAGAAGAGAAGAAGAAGAGGCAGGGCGTGGCCCGGCGGAAGGTGCGGGTGAGCGGGTGAGGGAGAGAGCGCTGGCAGGGGAAGAAGAGGAAGAAAAAGAAAGGGAAGAAGAAGGAGACGAGAGGAAGAGGAGAAGAAGGAGAAGAAGAGAAGAAGAATAGAAGAAGAAGAAAAGAAGAAGAAGAGAAGAAAAGCAGTAGGGGCGGCCTGAGGCGAAACAGGAGAAGCGGCCGAGTGGGGAGGTGGCGTGCCGGCTGGTCGGAGGAGGAAGGAGAAGAAAATAAGAAGAAGAAGAAGAGAAGAAAGAAGAAGAAAAGAAGAAGAAAGAAAAAAGAAAAGAAGAGCGGCAGGGGGGTGTTGCGCTGGCTGGGCGGAGGAGGAAGGAAGGGTGGCAGGGGGGTTGTGACGTCACCGGTGCGGAGTCCGGCTGGTGGTCCGACGCGGGACAGCGGGGGCGGCGGCTTGCTGGAGGCTGGTGGAGGAGGTGTGGCCTGATTGAGCGGAGGGAGGGTGAAGGTGCAAGCTCGGCTGGGCAAAACGAACCGAAAACCAGGAGGCCGTGGATGAGCGGGGAAGGGGTGCGCCGCGGATGGAGGAGAGAACGGCGTGGGGAGAAGAAGAGGAGAAGGAAAGAAGAAAAAAAAGAAAAGAAAAAAAAAGAAAGATGGGAGTGGGGGTGGCGGCTAGGTTTTCCTATGGGGGAAAAAAGTTAGACAAATTAATATAATATAATAATATTAAATATCATAATAACATTAGAAATAATAATATTATTAGTAATAATAATTATCAAAATCTTAATAATAGTAACCGCATAACAATAATAATAATATATTAGAAATAATAATAATAATATCATATTAATTATAAATATAATAATAACAATAATAAAAGCATAACATTAATAATAATAATAATACTAGTAGTATCAATGATAATAATAATAATTTAAATAATAATAAAAGTTAACATCTGCCATTTGATTCATCCGCGCAAGGGGCATCGGGCGTTGAAAAAGGCAAAGCTGCATGGCCTTGCCCATCCCCTACCCGTGCGCTGAGCGGCGTAAGGCCCGCGCGCGCGCACCGTTACCCCAACGGGCAACCCAAACCAGGTTCGGCTCATGATACAACCAAATAATTTAAATAAACCAACAATTAATTTATGAAATAAAAATTTAAAATTAAACGCATACCTCAAAAAAGTCTGGGCGTGACACCCTCAACGTAGCGTGATGGCATCGCGTTTCTTCGTTGTGGCCCACATCATTCACGTCTCCTTTCGCTCAAGCGCGTTGCAACGATGCATTACCGTCTTCGCTAATCGAAATGAAGAATAGAAAAAGGGGGGAGGGGTATAGGTCGTGTTTGTGCGGACCGATCCCATCTTGTTATATCGATAGAAGTTGGCCAAAACGTAAAATGTTTAACCTTCACAAATTTTAATTTAAATAAAAATTGGAACATGGCCGTCAGATTTATCTTTCATAATCGAAGGAAAGAATTACCAACATAAAAATAGTCGAACCCCTACCTTGGGTATAAGCCGATCAGAAGGAGGCGTCACGGAAAACGAACGTCTATTCCGTTGTCATCGAGGTGCGTCTGAAGGGGAAACGTCGTTGGAGAAGTTCTTCGCGTTCTTCGGTGGAGATGTTCTTCGCTAAGGACGGTGTTCTTCATTGGAGTCCGAGATGTTCTTCACATTCTTCATCGAAGTTGAAGAAGAAGAAGTCTTCCTCATACCCTTAGCCCTTTCCTCCCAAGTCTCCACCACAAAGAAAAACTAACCCCAAAATATAATAATCCTCCCACTTATTTTATTAACACAACATAGGTTTTTGAATTTCACGAGTTTGAACGTTAAAAACCCACATTTAACTCACTTAAGTTATTAACATAAGATGTTAAAAATTTAATGAGGAGATATATAAGCAACACTTAAATGGGGGGTTTAGAGGGGTTAGGAAAGTGAGGTGTTGGGATCTTGTGGGTCCCACCCTACCTTATCCTCTCAAGGTTGGTTATGACTAGTGAGTCCCACCCCCAACATCCTTACTTAGGATAGAACTACCAAGTGGGAAAAATAAAAATTGTTAAATTTTTATTTTCAACTACTACAAAAATTAATAACTCCCCTCGTGTAAACGCAACTCCGAAACATGAGTTCCTAAGCAATTACCGGCGCTGCGGTTCCATCGGTGCCCTTGGAATTTGATTCCGGGCACCAGTTCAAATGTTAGAAATTCCTGCTCGTTCGTTCACTGAACGTACCCGAGCTAAGCTTCGGATAGAAATTCCGGGCACACCGGGCCTCGGAATTAAGTGCCGTCTGAAACTGCGTTCTTGTAAAATTCCAAAGAAAATTAAGAAAAAATTTCCCTTGAATTTTACGGGTCTTTACAATAAAAATAGAGCAAATTTATTATTCCAAATAAATTTAATTTAAATGTTATAATTTTGAATTTTAATTAGATTGAATATTTTGTAAATTTAAATAAATATTAATGTTTTGATAAATAGTGAAATATAACGACAATTATAGATTTTTTTTTTCATTTCTCATATTTATAAATTTAAATAATATTTTAAAAAAATTGAAAAAATAAAACTTTTTATTTATATTATTAATTATATAGTGATGTTTATTTTAATAAATTTTGTTCTTAGTAATTATAGAAGATGTTTTATAAATTTTTTTCCATTTTAAATATATTTTTTTTACATTTTTTGGATCAATTTTAAATTAAAATATAAAAATGTTATGAAATGATTTTGGTAAAATTTCTTTTTTATTTTTATTCAGAATAATTACTATTAATTAATAAGGTAAAATTATTATTATCCTTGTGAGTATTGAGAATATTAATAATTTAATTTCTATGGTTATGGTTAAAATGGTTTTACTGGGGGTTTAAAACAAAAGAATATAGAATTTTTTCCAATAAAACATATATAAATCCAATTTCATCATCATATATAAAATATAACCTATTAAAAATTTTAATATTTTAAAATTTGAATTAATTTTACATGGGGATGAATTTATCATTTTTTATTCATTTGGGAAATTTTCATGTAGTTTCCATGTGGGTTCATTTCCCCACATGTAAAATGACACCTCCTCTCTTCTCCAATATAGAAATAAATATATTTTTAGATCAAAAAATAAATGAATAAATAACGTCCATAAATACATCCCCACAACCTATTGTATTTATTTTCATTCGGAAACCCATCTAATTAGTATTTAGACAAAAAAAAGAAATATTTATGGAGAAGTTATAGTTCATAATAGTTTGTTTTGTTATGTTTTTTCTTCTACAGGCTTAAAAATTTATTAAAATGTTTTTAAATTATAAGAAATATATATCCCATACACCTATATTTTTTTAAATTTAATGATCAACATATAAATATATCCACTTCCATCAAATGGGAAGAAAAAACAATCGATCATGTGTACTATAGACTACCACCTAGTGAATCATTGTAATTCATTTTTCATCACTAAATATAATTGGTGAATATAAAGATATATTAATATTATATAAAAATTAATTATGAAATTATTATAATTATAGAATTTAATTTTCATATCATCTATGATAACATATAATCCATTGAAAAATGATATTGTCCCTCATGCATATGTGTGGAATACCGTCTCCACGAAGTAATTTTATGCATTTCTTCATTTATATTTACAAATATTATATATGAAATTTATTTAACCAATATATATAATATTTATGATATAATAATTTCTTTAGAGAGGTGAATAAATATTTATCATTCATTCATCACATCTTTTTAAAAATTGAATACTATGTTCATGTTTATGCCGGACCTACTGTCTCTTTGAATTGTGTAATTCTTTTTCAATATATAATTTTAATTAATTAATCTAAAAAAGTATAATGAATATATATTATATTAATATATTGATAATAATAATGAATTTTTTGGATCTATGTTCTTAGAACAATGTCTGAAATTACTTATCCATGAAATAGAAGAAAAACAAAACCATTATTAACTAAAATATTTGATTGACAATGAATTTTTATTAAAAGGGTAAAAAGTGGGTGCAATAAAAACATTAATGTGATTAAAAATATATTTATGCTTCTATAATATATTTATAATAAATATATATATATCAAAAACGTTTTCTGAACCTATATGAATAATATCTATACTTTAACAAAGGATTTCTACCCTCTCTATTATTTTTGGAAGATAAATGCCATATTCAACAGTAATTTATTTTTTATAGTGTATATAGTACCCCATTTAACATTTTTAGAATTAATACAATAATTTAAATGATATTTATTGATTTATATTATGTTAATCATTAAAGTTACATATAATTAATTAGTCTAAAATGTAGTAAGGGGGTTTCATCTCACTAATACTTCCATGGGACACATGTTATATTCTCGAATTTTTTATGTTGTGTCATGAATATAACTCCCATGAACGAAAATTATGATATTTATCTATATAATTATTTTTTATACTTTTACATATATATTTCATTTTTTCTTGGGGTTTCATATTCCAATGATACTAATGTGGTCATGGTTTTTCATTATAATATCATTGTTTGTTTGGATTATTTATTACTATGAATATGAAAATTTAATTTGATAATATATATTTCAAGAGAATCATGAAATTTTTTATACTCTGGTTATTTATAAAAATTTCATGTTTTCATTTCATATTACAATTTTTATGAAACTCCAGAGTCAAAATTAATATTTTCAATGAAATAATTCTTCATTTCCCACTACGATCAAAAATAATTTCTCATCATTGTAAATGTTTTATAGAATTTTTTTAATAATACATCTAATATTCTCTAAATATGTTTTAAATTAATTTTTAACCATTTAAAAAATAGTACTATGTTTTTAAAAGAAATAATTTTTTTAGTTTCAGAATGAAGAAAATTTTAATGAAAATATTAATAGAATATATTTTTAATCATGTATGACTTTAATGGTCTCTCCATTAATCATGGTCACTCAATGAAATAAAGATTATTTAAAATTATTACTAGGTTATCTTATATTAAAAATTTCTCTATAATGTTTTGTATTTTCATAGATTTTATTAATTTCATTTAAGAATTAAAACAATATTTTCATAATGAACGGATTAATGAACTATTTAGGAATTTTTTATTCCTCAATTATAAAAACATTTTTTAATTCATATCTTTTACTAGGTATATGATCCAATTCTATCATAATTTTTTATATCAATATATTTTGTACAAATTTGATGATGAAATTTTTTGATACCAGTTTATTCTCATGGTTTATTCTAGGATAAATTGATGAAAATTTTAGGCTACCTATTTCCCATTAAAAGGTAATGATGTGATAATAAGATTACTATTTTATGGTCATCTGAACCACATATGTTTTTTATTAGATGGTTGGTTCTTAAGTTATAAACCATTGATGGGTTCCTACAATATAATCCAAGTATTGGTTGTCACATTATTAATTGAGGATGGGTGAGGATTTCATATCTCTCCAACATGTTGGTTAATGTTCGATAAGTCATGTGTTAATTGTGTAATGCATGAACCTGATTACATGATCAATGGGTTAAGTGTGCACCTAGTTTCAAGTCCTTTTAGTTATGTGTGATACTAGTTTTATAGTGACAATTCTTTTTCATACCTAACTATGACATCATTCTAAAGAGTAAAAAAATAATATTTATACATTCAATGATGAAATTTTTTAGAATCATGGTAAAATTTGGATCATATATCACTAATACATAATAAAACATAAAAATTATCAAAATCCATCTTCTTTGTCGATGTAAATTATAGAAATTCACATTTGCACTCATAGTGACCTGAGGATATATGTCAAATAAAGTAGTGATAAAAAATCCTAGTATGAGGAAGAATAACATAGAAATTATAAGTAATATGAACCAATATTACATTACTGAGAATAATCATCATAATAATTTCATAAATATTAGATAATAAACATAATAAAAATGAAGAAATTTGAAAAAGGAATAAAATTTTTCTATTCATAAAAACAAAACATCATTTCATAGTAGTAAAATTCCTAACATTGTAATGAAAAGGATTAGCATCATGTCCATGCATTATATATGCATATAAATCATAAAATTTTCAATTTGAAGGAATGTCGAATCATTTTCAATCACAATACACAAAATCAGGGTGGATAAATTGAATTAACATAAGCATTTAAGGTATATATAATTCATGGAACTCCTATCACATCAATATATTCTTATAATTATGCATACCACAAAATTTGTTTACAATCAAAGTGATGAAATAAACCATGGAATGGAATTGATTTCAAAAGTATGTCATTAATCATAATTTCATGAATAATATTTTTGTTAAAAATTGAATAAGATAAAATATATTTGGTATAAAGGTCACCATTTTTTTCTAAACAATAAACTACTTTGGTGAATTCAATGATCCATTTTGGAAGGAAAATTGTTTTTAAAAAAATAATTGTATATGGTTTAATGTTAATGATGGAAACATGAATACCCAAAAAAATAAATTTTAGTAATAGTGATATGATATTTATGTAATATTAGAGTAATATTCATACCAACAATATCATGAATGTGGGATAACCCAATAAAAATGATTTAGCTTTGAAAGTACAATTTCCTTAAATTAAGCATTATTTCATTGAATATCCATTTTTTATTAATAATCATAGAATAAATAAACATTGAAACATAATTTAATTGTATTAATTTATGGCATTATTTAATAATTATTCCAATATTATTATATTCTTTTAACTTTTAATGATG
Organism: Viscum album; assembly: GCA_963277665.1. Taxonomy (NCBI): domain Eukaryota; kingdom Viridiplantae; phylum Streptophyta; class Magnoliopsida; order Santalales; family Viscaceae; genus Viscum; species Viscum album. Next base: position 1,179,225,773 of record OY728142.1, on the reverse strand, counting down.
TTGAATCATTTTGATATCATAAAATCATTAAAAATTTTATGCTTTCATCTATTTCACTCTTATTTATATGTCATTTTTTCATAGGTGTATTAAATTAAATATGAAAAGAATAATGTAAATTAAAATTTTAAATACCATAAATAATTTATTATAAATGGATATAGTATTAGTGATAAGAAATTAATTGGAAATTTTCACGTTTGCAGCTAACCATCCATTAACGAGATATTGCAAAAGGGAAGAGAATCAAGAAGTTTAAAAAATTCATCTATGTTAAATATAATTCATCAATAATTTTTATATAAAAAAATTATGTTAATATAAAACTTAATTTTACAAATATAATTTGAGTTTTAAAGGTGTTTGGAAAAAGATAAATTGGATAAGAGAATGAGAGGAATAATTAATGAGATCTTTCACCATTCTTAGTGTTGTTTATTCTTTACGGAACTAAACTCCTTTGATTAATGGATTTGGATGGATCTAAAATTTACCTTGGTATTGTATTAGTCTTAATAGTGTGTATTTTGTATTATATTTTTCATGAGAATATTTGGGTGGGGTGGTTTTTCATGGAAATGAATAGGGGTTATTTATACCTAAGGGGTGTGGTATTTTGGGTTATAATATTGAATAAAATACTATATCTAAGACAAACGTTGTAATAATTATATATTTGAAAAAATAAATCAAATTTTAATTAGATAAAAGGATTTTTATACTTTTAATAATAATTTGTTTAAAATTAATTAGTTTAATCCATAGAAATTTTTTAAAAAGTATGAAATATTATTTTAATATAATATATTAGATTCTAGACATTTAAAAGTACATTTTAGGGATCAGTATAATTTTCTATGTACTTTAATTAAAATTTATCAAATTAAATATTTTTTATTGAGCCTCTTTTTTTATAAAGGATTAGATCCTTTATACCAAATGAAAGATGTAATTGATGATACACTAACTACATAAAAAATGTATTTTTACTATTCACCATGAAATTTATGTATTTCAGAAATTCAAAATAAATAACTTGTCAAAAATTTGAAGGTGGTGATTAAAAAATTATATATATTTTTTCTAGTTAATTTTCAAACATATTTAATTTTATTTGTTAGAATATTTATTTTTTTTACAATATTCTTTAAAATAATACTTGTAAAAATGTTTTCTTTTATTTTTTATCAGTTTTTTATTGAGGTTGTTAATTTTTATTTGGAATTAAAATGTTAATATTTATCTTAATTACACATGATATATATTATTTATATCAAATTTTATGATTTTATATTAAATTAATATTCTAATAAACTATATACTATTCCAAAGGGTATGGTGAATGTTTTAGTAGTCACATTACTATTCTTATGGTTATATTACCTCTCATAAATACCACTTCATTACATCATTCACTATTCACCTCAATTCCTATCAAGAATCCACATTTCAATTTTATGTAATTACAGTTGGTTTTTTAATATTTTGTTTCATTTCAAATCATCTTTTCATGGGATAGATGATCATAGTCGATTGGGGATATCCAAATATTCCCATTGAATATTTTATATTTTATATTTCTTTTATTTTTTTAATATTATGAATTTGCATGTGTTTAGTTATTGACTAATGTATCAAATTTCATTAATCAATTAATGTTTCCTTAGATTCTCTATGTGGTCAATTTGTATAATACTTATTTAATATAATATATCAGACATTTATTTAAGATGCTATTTTAATTTAATAAGTATATTTATTTACATTATTATCCCATTTACAAAATCTATACACCTAATTTAATATAATATATTATGCAGAAAAAAATTTATGAAACTTATTTTCCATTATTTCTATTTATTCCCGTGTCCCCTCTATATATATTTGGTTTCCATATACTACGATAACAACATGTGTTGCCCTGTTTCATAGAACATTATCTCAATGATCCAAGGTAATTTCGAGATTCTCATTATCTGAGAGTTCGTTATACAGTTGTAAAACCTACAAATTTCGTACTTAAGAGTGACCAGGTTTGTAATTCCTCTGAATTATACATGCAACTTGTAATGACCTGAAAAATCTATGTAATTTTTTTAATAATGTGGGAATTTTATGAGTGTGTGAAAATGGATGGTGCATGATTTTAAGACCCGGTGTGCCCGGAAAGAATTTCAGAAACAATTTTATGTACATTCAGTAAACATGTGAGCAGGTTTTTGTAACATTTGAACAAGTTGCTCAGAATTGAAATCTGAGGACACCGTTGAACTTGCAGCGCTAATATTCGGTTAAAGAGTCTTTCACCTTGACAACAGTAGGACGATTGTGAAAGTAATTTTTCATCTATTTCATGGAAATAAAAATAAATTAAAGAACAAAATTTTATTTTATTTTTAACCTCGCATTTGAATGCTCGGTGGGGGGGATCACCATAGCTGGAAAACCCCCCAATTTGAAATTAATGGTGTGGAACACCTGAACCTAGAAATCCTTCTTTAATGAGGGAGGTGACACTTCGTTATCCCTTAATTAATTATGCCACCTTCCATTAATTTATTATGTCTACACCGTCTTAATTAATGTCCAACACTAATTAAATTAATAAAACATAATTTAAAAAGTTGGCTATTTCATTTTGGCTGAAATGGGGAGAAGTGTTGGAAAAAGGGGATAACATTGAAGAAACACCTTCCTCCAATATAGAATGCTTTCTCCAACAATGAACTCCATCTCTGACAAAAAATGCCCTCTCCAATAAGGAACGCCTTCCATGACAATAAACCAACCTCTGTCTTTCCCTCCTCACCTATGTCAATGAACCTCTGATGTAGGGGTGTGATTTTAATTTATCTTCGTTAATTTTTTATTATGTTGAATATCTCCCCATGAGATGCTTGCTACCACTCAAACGCGGAGGGTGTGGGCCAAACGAACATGGCCCAACCTTTTTTGCAACCATGTTGGTTTATGATGCGATCTTCACGATGGAGGAGGACGGCGACCGGTGCTGGTGATTGGCATTGGTGGGACTTGGGAGCAGAAACCAACACCACGGTCGACTGTGAAGATGGTGGCGGCACAACATTAATGTTAGAGAAGAGTCGGTACCCGTCGGCCATAGTAGAGTAAGGACAGTAGAAATCATTCACCGACCGCGCGATGGGTAGGCGGCATTGCGTGTCCGCCCAGCCGGGCGAACATGAGCCGTGACTTTGTGCCACATCGCAGAAGGGAGGGCGGCCAACATATCCAGCTGTCGGTGGTGGCGTGGCGCATGACCACAATGCACGGAAGAGGCTGTCCATCCGGCCGGCCACATGGCCGCTGCACCATGGGATGCCACATCACAGGATTGGTCGGTCTGACACGGTCGGACCGGACCGGGTCCAACATTTACCCTTTTCATTCTTTTCGTCATATCATTAGCTATGTGTGTCTGTCTCATGAACCATCTTCAGTGTCATAAAACATGGATCGAGATGGTCCTTTTGGTATTCCCTACTTGAGTTTTGGATAAGGTTGGGGTATGTTCTGGTTGGATCATACACGAATCCAACTAGGCCTTCGGGACTAAAAGTCCAATAACATATAGACCAGACATCCAATTAATGCACCATCTATTTCATTGAGACCCTTGCCATGTGGTGGTCCTTTAGGATACTAATCTATGGGTCTGTGCTTTCGGATCCAATGTGGGTCTATGATTTGGGAACCTACGTGGGTTTGTGTTCGAGAGACTCACTGGGATCCACTCTATGAATCCACGTGAGACTACTCTTGGATCCTACGTGGGTCTGCTATACTTGGATACTATGTGGGTATGATGATTTATGATCTTAAGTGGGTATACCTCCTAACTGAGTAAGATAATTCAGTTATTACATATAATCATCTTTACAACAATACATTTGTTATACCTGGGGTGAGATCAGTCTTAACCTTTGTGGTAACCTTCTATGTGGCGTACCATTGGGGTACTTATCTTCATGTTGATACCTTTGTGTTATTCTTCTCTGTGGCATTACGTATACGGTACATACCATTGGGGTGTTACCTTCAGGGTACTTACCTTCATGGTGATACCCTTGTGGTATTCTTTGATGTGTCATTACCTTTGTGGTACATACCTTTGTGGTGTTAATTTCATGGTATTCTTTCCTACATGGAATAGTATTACTTTGGCTAAGGATTTGGGCCTTGAGTTTCACCATGAATGAGAAGGGTGTACTTCATAACTATGATATATTTATGGCCATATAACTATGTAGGGTTTTCAGATGTTTTCAGACATTGTTGTTTCTCCTTTGTGGGTTTTTAAGACCCTTGAGGGATTTGGGGTCACTACTGAGTATCGTTATACTCACCCCTGCATGGGCTATGCCCACATCTTGTTTTGTTTGGGGAAGAGGATGGACAACGTTGACTGAGGATGAGAGTACCAGGACTGGAGGTTGCTCAGAGGTTGAAAAAATATTAGTTGTACCATAGAGATGACTGTTTGAGAGATGTACCTACCCTTCAGGTAGGATCCTTGGTGGGTGTCCACAAGAGACGTTTCAGTTTACTTGTACTTTTAGTTATCTTGTACATACCAGTCGGGCAAGTATTCTGGCCAGTTTTACTTACTGTACACATTCTTTTTACAGTACAGTTTACTTATGTTCGTATCTTATAGATTGCTTGGTTGAGTGTGTTTACATGTTATAAAGGCAATGCCTTCCTGTTTTTTAGGGATTACGCCTTTCGGTTTTAGTCATCTTCACCTTGCCTATGGATGGTGGGTTTGGGGTAGTCACAACACGAGCCCTGGGGAACATTTCATTAAAAATTGTTATCCAAGGAGTCCTTTCTAACGTAGAACATTCTCCTATGATCTTTTTAATTGAAATAATGTTATGTGTAGTGACTGTGGTTATTAGTTTATAAAATCCAGTGTTAGTGTGGCATCCGACATATCCATACACTAGGACCCTAACTTCTGATTTCTGACTCAGTGCATGAAAACACTGATTGTGTGCGTGTTTGGTAATGTTTTCATTACAAACTCTTTGATTCAGCTCAACAGTTATATCTTATTGACCATGGCGCACATTTTTTTAGGATTCCTACACCTAGACTGTTAAATAGGGTTCCAGGTATAGTATGCAATGATAGCCCACCAAGAAATGAGGCCTCGACATAATACCCTTTATTACTAGGTGCACCAGCGGAGGGATAAATGGTACCATTATCCATTGGGCCACTGATGACACCTTCCCCACCGGCAGAGGGTGTGCACTGCTTGAGTGCATTGAATTGGTTTTAGTGCTAGAGGCAACCATTTTTCTGAGGCGAGACAGTCCCACAGGCAGTTGAGGATTGGTTGGAGGATGTGGTGAGATTCTTCCAACTGGTTAGGAAACTAGCTGATCTCATGGTGATCCGCGCCACCAGTCTTCTACTGGCAGCAATATGGAGGTGGTGGAGCTTGATTCTCCAGGTTCACAACCAGTTGAAACTTCTTTCGGTAGAATTTCAGAGCATGTTTTGGACAGATTATTTCCCAGTGACCCTTCGTGTAGTGCACATACAAGAGCTTCTTTATCAGTAGTAGGGAAGCATGACCCTAACACATTACTCAGCGAGGTACACCGACCTCTCATTCTAGTCCACTGATATGGTACACGACCCATTCTTCAAGGACTGAACCATCAATCAGGGACTCAGGCGGGAGATCAGTGCTTCGATGATTTCCCACAGCATTTCAATACAGGTGGAGTTATTAGAGTGAGCCCTCATAGTGGAGAGTTTTCTTGCTGAGCAGTCACCAGTATCGAGACCCCCCACCAGGAATCATGTAGCAATGTATTCTAGTAGCTGGCAGTAGACATATGTTACAGAGATCTAAGAGGACCAGACCATCGGGTGGAAAACTGTAGGATTAAGGGTCTATTGTGCAAGGCACTAGAGATAGAGACAGTCAAGCGAGGGGTATGCAGTGTTACACATGTGGAGGTAAGGGTTACATTGCTCATGACTGCCTTACCCGCGATACGAATGATCACTAGATGGTTGAAGGACCGCCAAGAAAGAGACAGAAGTTCAACTGATGAGGTCCATAGGGAGTTGGTGGACGTGTCTGAGGAGCTCGCCATGCAGCTGGCAGTGGGAGATGGTTGGAGATGTTACTGCCACCACCAAGTTGTCCACCCCAACTACAGGGAGCTTATGGACAGGTGTGAGCTCAACTCCAGGCAGTTGAGGCCAATTACCATTCCACTCTAGAGATGACAGGAGGTACGATCTCTGTCTACTCCACCTTGGATGTAGTACTTATTGACATAGGTTCTAGTCATTCATTTATATCAACTACCCCCTTTCGGAGCTCGGAGATCCCAGTGGAGCCTTGGGCTCAATATTTATTTCTAGAGACTATTACGGGAGAGGATTCGATGATTACACATTCGTTCTTGTAGTGTGATAATATTGTATAAGGTGAGAGTATCAGCTGGGATCTCCAAGTAGCGGCGTTGAGGCCATAAGACATCATCATTTTTTATGGACTAGTTGTCTGCAGTTCATACTCAGATAGACTGTATTTGGTACAAAGTGCGGTGTGACCACATAGATGAGACTAGGTTTACCTTCACCGGTGAAATGGGATCCTTTGTAGCACATGATGGACTTACCCGGAGGAGAGTGTAGCTGATCACTCATCAGTTGGATAGCCTTACCCTTAGAGCATTTTATGTAGAGAACCCAAGCTATCCTATAGTGGTGGACCATTACACGGATGTCTTCTCTGATGATGTTCCAGGTAAACCACCAAGTGCATAAGTGGAATTTTAAATTGACTTGTTCCCTGAGATGACACCTATATCTACACCAGTGTATCAAATGGATCACATGGAGATTTATGAGCTATGGTACAAGTGTATGACTTACAGGGGAAGAGGTTCATTTGTCCTAGTATTTCTCCTTGGCAGCCTCGATTTCGTTTTCCAAGAAGGTGAATGAGAGCTTGAGACTTTGTGTTCACTATCAGCACCTGAACCAGGTGATAGTGAAGAACAAGAACCCACTTTTGAGGATTGACAAACTATTTTATCAGATGAAGGGAGCACATTGGTTCTTGAAGATAGACCTCAGATAAGTCTATCACTAGCTCAAAGTACAGGAATAGGATGAGAAGAAGATGGTTTTCAGATGTAGGTACTGCCATTATGATTTTTTTCATGCCATTCAGTGTGACCAACGTTCCAGCAGTGTTCATGGGACTCATGAACAAAATCAATATGCCATACCTGGATTGCCTTGTATTAGTCTTCATCGACGACATTCTGATCAACACAGCTACCAAGGAGGATCATGCCTATCATTTTCAGATAGTTCTAAACACCCTAAGAGGGAACCAACTTTATGTTATACTCTCAAAGATCTAGTTATGTATCAGAGAGGTTCACTTTCTTGGAAATGTCATCTCAGAGGATAGAGTTGTGGTGGATCTAGCGATGATTGAGGTGGTACATTCTTGGGAGCCAACCAAGAGTGTGATGGAGGTATGGAGATTCCTAGGATTGGATGGATTCTACCAGATGTTTGTGACATATTTCTCCAGAGTTGTAGCACCTTTATCAGTGTTGATGAAGAATAGGGAAACCTTCATGTGGTTAGAGAGATGCCAGCATAGATTTTTATAGATGGGGCAGAGTCTGACTAGTGTCCCTATCATGAGGCTTCCAGAGGAGGGCATTGGATACATAGACTACTACGACGGATTAGGAATCAGGTTTGGATTTTCCATAATGCAAGAGAGAGCATTTATCACATATGTTTCTTGACAACTCAGACAACACAAGAAGAACTATGTTAACCATGACATGGAGTTAGCAGTAGGGGTCTTCGCCTTGAAGATGTGGCGATATTACCTTATGGGTAAACATTTTACAATCTACTATGATCACAAGAGTCTCAGATATATCTTCTATCAGAAGGAACTAAACTTCAGACAGTGGTGTAGGCTTGAGTACCACTAGGACTATAACAATGAGATAATCTATACTCCTAGAAAGGGGAATGTTGTTGCAGATGGAATCAGCAGGAGATCTGGTACACAACTCTTAGGTGAGATGATTGAGCAGCCTGCCGCTTTGAAGTATCCTTTGTGGATCGATATGGAGCATCTTTTCATTGGTCTCTTACAGTCACTCCCCCACTCCTTCAGCGAGTCAATACGCTGAAATGTGGGGACACTGGCTGTGAGGCTCGATGGGCTCATATATCCATAGGACAGGCACCTGATGGATTTTCTGAAGGTGGGGATAATGTCATCCTCTTTAGAGGTCGTACCATGGTAGTAGTGTCACTCCAGGAGGAAGTGTTGAGGGATATTTACACATCTCATCTAGAAGTAAATCTAGGATTGCCGATGATGTACCAGGATCTTCGATGACCACACTAGTGGCCAGGAAGGAAGAAAATAGTAGTAGAGTTTGCCTATTGGTGCCTCACATATCAATATGTGAAGGTGGAGCATCAAGTACCAGCGGACATAGTACAACATTTAGAGATCCCAGTGTGGAAATGTGATGGGATATCCATAGACTTTATGACAAGACTTCCACGTAAATCCAGGGGTCATGATTCTATCTGGGTGATCATCGACCGACTCCCCACGTCAGCCCACTTCCTACCGATCAAATACTAGTGTACAGTAGAGGGATTGGGATACCTCTATGTGTAGGATATTTTGCAGTTACATAGAGTACCCTTGATGATTTTCTTTGATCATGATTCACATTTCACTTAACAATTTTGGAAGGGGTTGTGGTAGGCATTTGGGATGCAACTTCATTTGAGCACCATCTTCGATCACCAGACGGATATGCAGACATAGTAGACCATTCAGACCCTCGAGGTAATGCTGCGATCTTGCGTCCATGACCTCTATCCCAATGTGTAGGATCACTTTCCCTTGGAGGATTTTACATATAAGAACTTCTATCACTCCACCATTTGGATGACTCCTTTTGAGGAATTGTATGGATAACCTTGAAGATCACCTTTGTGGTGGACTGAGCCTGGGGAGTCAGTACTCCTGGGACCAAATATGGTACGAGCTACCATAGAGAAGGTGCAGATCTTCCAGGAGCAGTTGAAGACTACATAGAGTAAAAATAAGTTCTATGAAGACAAGAGACGGAGACATTTGGTGTTCTAGAATGGTGACAACATCTTCCTACGGGTCACACCAAGATGAGGGTTGCAATTATTTTTTTGTGTGGCCATGTTACCTATGAGGTTTATTGGACCCTTTTAGGTCCCCAACACAGTTGTTGAGGTGGCTTACCGCTTAGCTCTTCCACTTCAGTTTCCCCTGGTACATGATGTTTTCCTTGTATCCTAGTTGAGGAGATATGTGCATGACCCATCTGACATCATCAACCACGATGAGCTGGTAATCGACAGTGGGGATATATTTACGAAGAATCCTATATGATTTGGCGATCGACATGAGTGGATCCTTCGTGTGTGGTAGATACATTTTCTACCCGTACTTTGGCAGCACGTGAACCTCTAGGAGAGAACATGGGAGTGGTTGAATTAGATCTGTACTCAGTACCCCCACATTCAGTAACTGTGCGAGTGGGGTTTTGTAACTTTTGAACTGGTGCTCGGAATTGAAATATGAGGACATCACTGAACTCGTAGCACCGGTATTCGCTTAAAAAGACTTTCACCTCAACCACAGTAGGATGAGGGTGAATTTTATTTTTCGTGTTCTTTGTGGAAATAAATATAAAATAATGAACAAAATCTTAGTTTATTTTTATCCTCCCATTTGAATGCTCGGTGGTAGGGACCAACTGAGCTATAAAACCCCCCAATTTGAAATTAATGGTGGGGACCACCAGACCATTAAACTCCCTCTTTAATGAGGGATGTCACTCTTGGTTCTCTCCTAATTAATTTTTCCATATTCCATTAATTTAGTTTGCAAACATCAACATAATTAAAGGAATACTCTAATTAAATAAATAAAATATAATTAAATAAATTGGATATTTCATTTTGGTATAATTTTTGTGAATTGTTTTATAACATGGATAACATTGGAGAAACCACTTTTTCAAATGAAAAACGCTTTCTCCAACGAAGAACGCCATCTCCAACAAAGAATTCCATCTCTAACGAGGAACATCTTCAATGACTACAAACCTAAATCTGCCATTCCCTCTTCACTGACGTCAACAAAACATCGAGGTAGTGGTGTGATTTTGATTTATCTTTGTTGATAATCTGTTACATTGAATCTCTCCCCATGATCCACTTGCTACTAATCTAACGTGGATGGTGTGTGCCAAACGAACATGTCATCATCTATCCACAACCCTTGTGGTTTATGATGTGATCTTCACGATCGAGGAGAACGGTGACCGATGTTGGTTATCGGCACCGATGGGACTTAGGAGCGGTGACCGACACCATGGATGAGCCAAATGACAGTGGTGGTGCAACAACGCCATTTGAAAAGGTCCTCTGCCCGTCGGTCATGGAGGAGCAAGGGTGGCGGCCAACGTTAGCCATCTATACAAAGGGGTGGCGGCAGAGTGTGTCCGAACTGCCAGGCGGGATAAATCTGTGGCCTTGTGCGGCGGCCGTGAAGGGAGGGGGATGACAGAGCTGGCCGCCGGTGGGGGCACAATGTTCGACCGCGCCTCCCGGAGGTGGTTGGCCATCCATCCAACAGCGGCAGGACACCAAACCACGGGCTGCCGCACCGCAGGCTGCCCACTATCTCATGCCAGACCCAGCAGGCCAGGTCGGACCCTGGTAAGGCTGGGAAACTTTGTAGAGACCCAAAGCATGACGTACATGGACATTTCATTACATTTGTGGAATACTTAATACATAACAAAATTAGACACACAAGGACCATAATAGTTTAGTGTCTTTGGAAACATGGAACGTAATCTTCTAATCGTGGTGAAAGATCTTCAACATCTCCCATAAAGATCATCAACTTTTTTTCTTACCTAAAACCTTTCTTTATATCCTGGGGAAAAGAAAACATAAAAAGGGTGAGCTCAAATGCTCAATAAGGGTAAGCATGGATAAAATAAAACATACCATATACATTTGAACTTAAAAACATGACAATAATGTTTAAACATCCAAATCTTGAGCAATGGCATAAAACATGGAAGTACGTATGGCATAGATCATAAAGAAACATTAAGAATTATAAAATATCATGGAAATAAAACATGTAATTGAGGCATCCATTAATCAAATGTAATGATTTCCATAGTAGCCAAGGCATGGCTGCCAAGACCATCTTAGTGGACAAAGTCCCTTTCTGAATCGAGTTCACTCCTCGTTCCAGTCTTATATCACTGAACCGGTTTAACTTGCCGTTCCAGCCATGTCTATCTCATTAGATATAAATCATTACCCAATGCATTGGAGGGAGATATAGTTCCCACCCATCTCATAATGAAATCATTCTTACTTGTGCCACAAAACAAATCATAAATCATTCATCATAACCCAAAGAATAAAATGGGTTTCATAAACATCATCCCATCATCACATAATCCATATAAAATAAATGGATATAATTTCATAATAAGAAATGTGAAACCATGTAAATCATTGAGACTTTATACTTGAAACATAAACATTTGAAATAATGTCATCTTAGATGGAAAATGGTTTTGATAAAACACTTGAAATGAATTCTTGAGGAAAATATCCTTTATTCATCAAAATAATTTTCTTTTCACAAAATGGAATTGAATTTTAAAAGAAAAAGGTTTTATTGAAAATAATCATGAAATCTTGTAGAGGAAGCTTCATGAAAATGAGGCGTTATGAAACCGTAAAAATCTGTTCACGCCGTACAAGTTAAAAAAACATTCTTCTCGTACTTTTGCCGGAAAAGTCAAAAAGTACCTCGTAACATAAACAAAAGAAAGATTCCTTACATACCATGTATTAAAAGTAAAAAATGGGTAAAAATGACTTTAAACATACATGAAAGCACTTTTATAAAACATGGACATGGTAGATAGAAATAACCCCAGTAAATACGTACGAATAAGAAATCTCTGATAAAAATGAGATTTGCAAAATTATCCCTTACCTTAGGTCCGATATGCTTCATATGTATCAGAAACCCCTGTATAATGATTTAAATAATGATATTTACTTATTAAAGAATCATATTCATTGTTATTATATCATATATGGTTCACTTATGACTTTTTACTACCCATTCTTTTGTAAATTCATGTTAAAGTAGCGTTTTGGGTAAAATTGTCTCATTTGTCGTTCGTGTTTTAACTTGTAATTATTCATATGATTACTTAGATCATGATTAATTATATCCAGAATTTAAAACATGATTTATATATAATATATATACAGAATATACATATATATAATAGATTGATAAATGGAAATAAATACACCATTCATGGAGACGGTAGGTCGTACGTACGCATGAACGCTGTTTTCATTTCCATATTGAATTGAATGGAATTAAGTAGATGACATACATATATATATATACATAAATCCAGTATCATTATTATGTCATATATTTCATGATTACTTATTATTTATACTTTATAATCATTCATTAATGGTTAATCATTGATAATGAATCTTATCGCGTCGTGGAGACGGTAGTTCGTACGTACGCACGAGCGATGATATCATTCCCATGATCGTGGAATTGTATTCAAGTGTATGTATAATATTTAAGAATAAATATCACTTCAAAATAATCATATATAGTCATTATTTACACCATTATACTCATCCAAGTAAGGTGGTTGTGGAAAATAGATTACACCACGGCGTGGAGACGGTATTACGTACGTACGCATGTGCGGTGATTTCGTTTTCCGTAGGATGGATAAATGGTGAAATAGGGTTGTTTCATACTTATAATAACATATATGTATATAATTGATACAGATATTGTTACTTCATAATGAAACAACTAAATAAGAAAAAGTGGAAGAAGAAATAATGTTTAAAGAATCGGTAACGAACATTACCTCTTTTTTGAAGCGCCTCTTTGAGACCTCCACTTAGGGTACTAAAATTTTTCTTTGAAGAATACCAGGACCTCTTGGATGTTTCTTAGGAAGTAGAGAAGATAATTTGGCAGGGGTTGGCCAAGCCTGAAGGCTCAATGTGGTATGAGGAAGAGAGGGAGGGGGTTCCCTTTTATTAGGGAGGGGAGGGGCACCTTTGGAAATCTTAAAAATATTAATTTATAATAAATATAACCCCACCTAAAAACCTCCAAAAATGACTCATATTATAATATTAGATGATATAGTGTTGTAATCGCATCAACCAATAAAATTTAGGCAATTTAAGAATTTATTTTCAACATTATCAAATTTATTTATCCTTATTTAATCAATTTAATTTTATTTGTGGTAATAAGATTCTAAATAATAAATTAAAACATATAATTACTTATTTTATGTGAGTTGTCCATAATTGGATACTTTATAACATTTTATAAAATATAAATATAAATTTATGAATTTTAAATATTTTTGTGATTTTTAAACAATTTTATAATATGTTATTTTTATAAAATAACTATAGTGTCAAATTTGACATTATTCAGTTATTTGAATTTAAATAAATTATATACAGAAGATATGTTCGAAATAAAAGCTTTAATAGATTCATAAGAGGTCATATGTATCTTGAAAATTAGTGGATCACATTAAATAGTTCATATAATATTTATTTTATTATTTTTAAAACCATTTATTTGGTTTATCTCTTAATAAAATAATTACTACAAATTTTTTGTATAATTATTTATAATACTTAAAAATAAATTCTATGATGAAGATAAATCTATTGAATTTCACAATAATACTTTTACTCGAATTTATCATCTTAAAATCACAATACTTAACTTGTTATATTTATTAAATTACGAAGGTGACAACATTGGCATCATTTAAAATACAATAATATAACTGTCATAATCACCTTAATAAGGATCCAAATGGTCAACAATTCGGCCGGTGGATGATTAGGGTTTATATATACACTAATAATAAGTTTTGTGCAGATTTTTGGGCCTTATGATATGTATTAATATTTCAATAAAAACTATATTATTGATTTTTCACTAAATAAATAATTTATGCATCATTAATGTATAAGATAATATGGTAATTAAATAACTCTTAAAAATTACAAATAAATTACCATGAAAAATAAAAACATTTTATATTTCAAATTAGTATTTATAACTGAATTTATTTTCTGTTTTACCTTATATTAAAAATTCTTTAATTATTAAAGTTGAGTGAGCATATTTCAGTTTCCTTTAAATAAAATAAACTAAAGGTCTTAACCACCTCCAAGTGGGGTCTAATGGATTCCATTTCTACCCAAATATGACTTAGGACAAATTATAATCATCCAATTGTATTAAGAAAAGTATTAGGATAATTTTATAATATTATATTTACCCTTAATTACCCAATTTACCTTTTACTATGGTAAATAAAATTTACCGTTGTTACTATTCATAAAGCCCAAAAATAAAAAGTAGTCTATTAATATAATTTGGACCAACTGATTCCAAATATGGAATCCATTTTTCTTAATTCAATACACAGAAGATGCAGAAATTAAATTAAAATTAATCTCATTGTTGAAAGAAAACGGGTTTCCGTTTAAAACATTGCAAAAGATTGAATTTATTTAACCTACGAATTTAATGTAAAATCAAGGATAATGACATAAATTATATTAAATGGTAAAAATATATTCTATTTATACTTTTAAACCATTCAATATTATTATTTAACCACATATGTTATTACGATGAAAAATGTTGTTTTTAATTAAAATATAGCGTGTTTTTACTTTTCATTAAAATAAGAAAGTTATCAGAATAATATGAAATATTTATCCAAGGTAAAATTCTATATCATGATTCCAAATAATAATTTTATTTTGTAAAATTGAGCTTATAAACATGTAAAAAACTATATTTAAAGTGGGTGCACCATCAAAAGGCGGGAAAACTGCGTTTTTTGAAAAATACTTATTTTACGTGAAAAATTTATTTTGTTCTTATACTATGTTCTAGAAAATGTGTAAGATGAATAATAATGTTATAAAAATCAAAATTTATTTAATACTATTCAGAACAGCTAGTTCATACTAATATTATAATAATATATTGTTGTTTAGTAAAACCTGGTATTGCGTACAACACACGCTATCGAGGAAGGTCGCGATTGCGTGTAATGCAAGCGAAATCAGGGTTGCGTGTTGTGCAAGAATCCTTCGTTGTTTGTTATAACAGAATCCAATCATATTTCATTTATACATTGAATATATATATATACACACACACTCAACATTGTATAGAATGTCTATTATAAAACGAACATGAAATTGTTTGTAACACGATCCAAGAATAGCGTTGCGTATACTGCAAGCTAACACGGTGTTGCATATAGCACAAGCTAAACTTGGTGTGCTGTATAGTAGAAGACATCAATGAAAGTAAAAGAATATTTTTCATTAAATCTCGGGGTGTTACAAACCTGAACCGGGATTGGTCGGCCCAAGCCTTGTCAGTCCGACCGGGCGGACCGGACCCGGACCAACTACAACGATTTTCATTATTTCATCCATATCATGAGCTACAGGTGCCTGATTGATAAACCATCTACGACTTTAGAAACCTAGGATCAAGATGGTCCTTTTGGTATACCATACATTAGTTTTTGATAGGGTTGGGGTACAACCCGATTGGATCAGACACGAATCCAATTGAGCCCTCAGGACTAAAAGGACAATAACTTATAGACCGAGCATCTAATTGGCACACTTTCTACTGAATTGAGACCCCTTTAATGTTGAGTTACATATGGATACTACTTATTGGTACTTCGTGAATGTTGGAGTATTGACCTATTGCTTGAGGAGCATACCCTTCTGGAATAAAGTGAGTATAGTGCGGGAACCTTATAGCGGGCTATAACATGTGATAAGGATCCTATGTGGGTCTGTGTTTTTGGATCCTATGTGGGTCTATGCTTTTGGATCCTACGTGGGTCTATGTTTTTGAGTCTCACTTTCATCCACTCTAGTAATCCACTTGAGACTACTCTAGGATCCAATGTAGGTTTGCTATACTATGATCCTACGTGGGTCTACTTCTTAACAGAGTAATAAGATTCAGTAGTAACATATAATCATATTTACCAACTTACCTATGTTATACCTAGTTTGAGATATGTCTTTACCTTTGTGGCAATATTCTCTGTGGCGTACATTTGTGGTACTTACCTTCTTGGTGATACCTTTGTGGTATTCTTCTGTGTGGCGTTACGTATGTGTTTCTTACCTTTGTGGTCTAACATTCATGGTATTTACCTTCGTGGTAATACCATTGTATAATTATTTTATATGTTTTTACATTTGTGGTACTTACCTTTCTGGTGTTACCTTCGTGTTATTCATTCCTTTGTGGAATAGTTTTAATTTTGCTAAGGATTTGGGCCTTGAGTGTCCTAATGAATGAGATGGGTATACTTGATAACTTATGTATATATATGGGAATATTCCTAAGTAGGGTTGTTAGATGATTTCATGCTGCTTGGTTTATCCTTTTTGGGTTTTGTGAGTCTTTCGAGGGTCTCGGGGTCCCCACTGAGTGTCATTATACTCACCCCTGCACGGGCTATGCCAGCACCTTGTTGTGTACAGTGTAGACGACGAATATCGTTGACTGAGGATGAGTGTACCATGACTGATGGAATCTAGAAGTTGGACATTAGATGAGGGGTACTGTTGAGACAACCATTAAATAGCTATATATACCCTTCAGGAAGGATCCCTAGCGGGCGTCCACATGAGTTGTTATAGTATACTTGTACTATCAGTTTTCTGGTATTTTTTAGTAGGGCTCGCTTTCTACCCCCTTTAACTTAATGTACACAGTCTTTTTTACTTTACAATTTACTTGTGTTTGTATCTTGTTGTGTGCTTGGTAAAGTGTGTTTACAGGATATAAAGGCAATGCCTTCCCGGTTTTAGGGATTACGCCTTTCAGTGCTAGTCTCTACCCCCTGGCCTGTGGAAGGCGGGATTGGGGTTGTCATGGAACGAGCCCGAGGGGAAAGGTCGTGACCGAAATCAACATTGATTTTATCCATATTTGGTAAATTTTCATTGGGATAGAACACATCATTCCATAACTAAGAGTTATATACCGTATTGCAAACAAATATTCATATAGATCCATTTGAATACTTGAGTTGAAGTTGTTGTTATATGAGAACTCATATAATGAGAGATTGAAATCACATCATCCATAAAATTCTTTTAACAATGATCACAACTTGTCATCGTGTGTCTGAATATTCCTTTCAGATCATCCCACAATTTGGGGGCAATATACCATACAAAAATCCAATATAGTATTCAAATAATGTTAAATAATTATCCAAAATTTAAATATGAACCTTCTATCATGATAATATATGACCGTAAGTGGACCCCCATGAATCCTAACCACTTCATTTATACATATTTTGTAATTTTTTCCATGTGATAAATCATACAAAATTCCAATCATGTTGGAAATCATGGTGAGTTTATCCACTTAAACTAATATATCATTATTTCCTTTTTATTTCATTGGTATACTTGTTGAAAACACTAGGGTGTTTTTATCCCAATTCAACATGGGAATAGGAAATGGTTTCATCATCCCTTTAACATATATATCTCTTTTTAATCATACATATATAACAATAATATTGAGATATAATCAGAAATATCCATGATCATGTTTTCCCAGAACATGTGTTCTTAATGATCACTGTATTTATTGGAGCTTCTTGGATGGAAAGAGAATGATTAACTATGAGAATTATCAAATAGATATTTATTTTTCTCAGGTGAGCTATAAGTATAATTTATATTTCCTAATCAAATGACAACATGGTCATTAATGAGGAAATCATGTAGCTTCTAATAGATTACTAACTTCACCTTAATATAAAGTTCCAAATAATCCCTCTATGCCTCCTTCATCTCATCATGGACAGATGGATTGGAAAAAATTTGGGAAAGTTAGAATTAACTCATATAAACTATCATTTCTAGATTTAATCTTATTAAATCGAAGATGATTTTGTCTTTCTCAATTTGCCTCTTGGATTGAGTAGAATGTTCTTTTCTTCTAAGAGAATCATCTACATTGTTCACCTTTCTCAGATCATAGGGTATAAAGGGATTTATTATCCTTGATTTTATCTAACCATCTATTTTATTACAGCAATACTTATTTATGAATATATTAATACATTAAATACTTTTGATATATATATATATATGACCCACTTCTCACAATAGGGGTAATATCATGACTTATTCATGCATATAATCACAGTTTCCAGCTCCAAATCTTGCATTCGATAGTTCTAAACATGTATATTCAACTATCTCAATGCATCGTCTAACAATTTACATCATTTAATAACTAAAAAAGCCGATAATTTATTACCAACATCATTATATATCATAAAACCTTCTCTACTTTCTTGTAGTATTAGTAACAGTATAGTGTTTACCATCTTCTTGAGCTCCCTAAATCACTAATAACATTATTCTATAAAGATATTCATTTCTGTTTTTTATGTTAAAATTGTTATAAGATATTAAATCATGAAACACATTTCACAAAACATCACTAGTACCAGGAAATGGTATTAAAACATTATATTTCAATAAATCACATAAGTCTCAGACATTCCCCAATTGACATTGTCTTTAAAGGGACTACAAAAAATCCTTCACCTTTCATCACCTGCCAAAATAATGTGACTAATGTAAACAAAAAGTAATAATTATTTAATGTATAAATTTTTTTATCAATTTGTAATGATTTTAGTATAGTCGTTCAATTCTCATCATGTCCTTTCTTCCTCTTGGAGTAAATGTGAATATCATCAATAAAGACTACAATATTTTTTGGCAAGTGTGTAAAAAATATTTTTATCAGTTATATGAATATTACATGGCTATTATATTTTAAAATGGAAACCACTATCAATTTATAGTTTTCATACCATGTATATAACTTTTGTTCTAATATCTTCCATCTTTAACATTAGCTGACTATATCTAGAATGAAGATCAACCTTTTAGAAGTACTAAGATACTCGAAGTTTATTAAAAAAATTATATATCCAAAGAAGGAGATATTATTTAAGGTGATCTTTTAGAACTCATGTTAATCTATACACAACTACATCATCCAAAATTTTTCATGAAAAAAAAACCGTTTTACCCCATGTTGATTCACTAGGGTGTATAAACCCATTCATTAAATTATCATGAAATAGAATCATTAACTCCTAATGTTAAATTGAGGCATTCCTATAAGATTATTTAGAGAATTGATTTGTTCCAATCATAATATATATAGAGAATCCTACCTCATGATCTGTTAATAGTCATATTAACACCTTTTTAAATAAATTTTTGTATTCCCTCATAAAAGGAATTTCCATAAGGTTGATACAGTCCATTGACTAAAATATTTGGGAATGGTATGGTTCATCATAAGGAATAAAAACACACATCATTTATGGATTTTATAAATGATATTAATTGCATTCCATTCATTTCGAAAAGATTAGGGGATGGTTTTTAATATTAAATTAGAGTTCCTTTTATCAGACAGTTGATGTGTACTTAATTTAATGAGAGTTAATCTATTACCAATATAGCATTGAATGCCAACATCGAATGGATTCTGAAATTATGATTAAGAATAATCCTATATATGATATTAGGTTTATATTATAATACGCGGTTTTCAATAATAACATCACTATGTGATTTTATAAATACATTTATTTCAAGGTGTTGGGTATTCAATTAAATAATTATATCAACCATGCATGATATAATGTGATTTATAAATTTTGAATCAAAAAAACATTTTACATTCTATAGTGAATAATAAGTGTACCTTGTACAACTAAATTTTTAGGATTCACTTCAGAAGTAATGATGTAATAGGTGTCAACTTTATCCTTTGTATTTGGTTGTTGTTGATGCTAATTTCCCCCCAAGTACATGTAGTTTAGCACATCAGATTTCATAGTTATCTTACTCTTTAAGTAGAAGCATTCAACCATTGGTGGGGTATTAGGTGGTGACATCCTTTCCTCCATCCTGTTTGAAATATTATTCATGCTTCTTTCACACCCATTAGAATGTCAACCTTCTCCCCCACGGATGAAGCATTTCCACATCTTATGAAGGAAATTTCCATGATGTCACTTCCAACATTTTTAATATGTTGCAGTTTGGACCCTCTTTCCTCCATTTTCATTTAAACCACCTTATTTAATGTATATTCTAATATTCTAATATCCACATCCATAAGTCCGTTTTCCAAATTCTACTTATAGTATGAGAGCACATATAAGTACCTCTTTATAACCCCTAAAATCATAGATCGCTAGAGGCATTTACTATTTTCAACTTAAACAAATAATGAATCTATCTATTTTCTACCATTTTCAAAATATAATCACGAGGCTTGTCGTGAATATTTCAAGAATATTTTCTCATAATTATTGAAGAAATATAATTTTTTCCTAAACATTAGTAATTATCTCTCCATCATTGATTGGAAGGTTCAAGGGAAGTATTTATTACAAAATATTATCTTAAATATTTCATACTCAATAAATTACATTTAATGCTCATCCCGTGTGTTATTTATTAATTCCCACCATTGATTAGATTCTATCATTATATGATATATGGATAGAGTCACCTTCTCCAACTTCGGATAAATAAGCACAAAAAATAACATTACTGCTATACTAACCATCTATTTTGTGATATGGTGATATGAAGACCACTAAATGTATGTGCTCATTTCTACAAAATCACTCAATGGGTATTTTATTTTTCTTTGGTGAATATAGATTTCCACATAGTTCAGGATATTATTCATAGAATAAGACATTTTTTTAAGAATCATCATTATGTTTTCTTTTTGCACCTCCCATGGAATTGGGGATGCCATTTAGAAAATCCTTATATTTTCCATCACATTTTTAGTTGGCCTGATTTATGTTGATTCCCTATATTTTATAAATTATAAAATGTTTAGATGAAAGTAAGTTTACTAATACTGAATAAATAACTCAATTCCACAGAAAAATCATGTCTAAAGTCATATATTAGGGATCACATGGTTTAGTATTCTTATAAAATATTTATTAAATAATGTATTCTTATTTATAGAAATAATATAAGTTTTTTAAATAATTTTATCTAATATGAATTCCTTAATTAACTAAACGATACCTATAATACAAACTATAAAAGACAAAAAGAATTTTACATGACTATTATATCCTTTTAATGGTAAAAAACGTAATATTTTTACATTTTTGTATCAAAAGTTTTACTATCTTGGGAAAATTAAGATCATAAATCATTTATACATAATAATATATAAACATTATTAATATAATTTTTCTTTTTCTACATAAAATCTCTCATGTTTTATTTAGTACATTTTCTCACCTATGGAAATACATCAATGAATGGGGTCAGATAAATTCCTAGAAAGTGAAAGGATAACATAGAATAATGAAGATACATGAATCCATAATACATGGGTTAGAATTATAATACCAGGGTATTTAATAAATATTTCCCATTAAATAATATTAATTCTTCAATTGCTTGTGTTGTATACAACTGTGTGTTTAAAAAAACCATGGGACACAATTAGTATAAAAATAATGTTATAACCTAAATTATAAATTAGAAAAAAAAATATGTGTAAACATTTTAGAAAATAAAAATGAATTCCCAACTCAATAAGAATGTGATTGTATGTTCTTAGAAAATAATCATAAAATATTTAGTGAAATAAAAAATACATGTTCATAAAAATATAGTTTATTTCCTTTTTATGAGTGAATATTAATTTTTAAATGTTTTATAAAATTTAATTGAATAAAAATTCACCATTTTAAAATAATATTAAAATAATTATTTTTTATGTACTTTTTTGAATGATTTAATTTGTGAAAAAAATTATTTTTATTGAAAATTATATTTTAATATAAAGTATTTACATGGTAAAATTATGTTTCGGATTATATTTACCTTTTAATTGCTCTATTTTTATTGATTTATGGGTTTTAAAAGAATTTTATTAAAGAATTATTCATAAAAACAATTTGAAACAGTATTTTTTTGAAAATAATTTTTATTGTATTTAAAAGGATTCATTTTAAATAACATTCTTAATCTAATATGATTTTAATTTTGAAAAATAGATACAAAACTTTTATTTATAAGTTCCAAATTTAGTGAATATTTTAATTGTATTTTTGGATAATAGGAATAGTAACTTGGTAAAAAAAATTACCATGTTAAAGGGGAAATTGGATAATTTAAGTTAAATAAATAATTATAATAACTATAAAAAGAACCAATCAAAGCCAAAGATTTAATAGATAAATATAGGTTGACTCGTAACACCAAATTATTTAAATTATGGTGTTTAACAGACACATTCCCATGAAAATGAATTATATAATATTTATATCATAAAAATTCAAAAAATGTCTCTTTTATTATCTTAAATATTACTTATATATCTACACGATGAAAAATATATATTTCTATTGAATATAAATGTAAATATATAAAATTACAAACATATTTTCATGATAAAAATTTATTTTATATTTGTTTGTGACACTTTAATGATATTACTATATCTAAAATAATTTATTAAATAAAAAATTAAACTAATGTTTTAAATAACTTAACATTTTTAATATAAGAATATTCAAAATTTTACCCAACTATAAATATTCTTTTGAGATATTGATGATTTATATTAATAATGGTGTTTTGGTTTTATTTTATTTTGTAAGAAAATATGAATATTAAATAATTACACAAAACTAATTAGGTAATTATTTGATTATAGAAATATAAAATAAATGTTTTTGAAAATACTAAATTAATTATAATTTAAAATATTTAATGTGATCAAAAACATTTCTTGATGACCAAGACCTCTTATTTATATATTAATTTTTTTTCAAAGTTAACTTGTTATATTCATATTTTTAAAACTCCTTGTAATGAATAGTGTCAAAATTGAAAATAATGATATTTTTTAAAAATAATATATTATTAAATTATTTAAAAATCATGAAATATAATTTAAAATAAAAAATATAATATGGTGTCAAATATTATAAATTATTCATTTTGGTTAAATTATCGTCAATAATGTAAATATTACAACCTTTTCATATTGAAACAAATTTTACGTTAGTTAATAATATAATGGGATAACTAACTGTTAATCAAAATGATAAAATTTAAAATAACATTAAAAAATGTATAAAATTATTATTTTTGATTATATTACTACATTATAAAATATTATATTAGAATCTAAGAAATTTTGAGGCATTTGGGTTCATATTTATTTTATTATAAATTAATATTAGTATGAAATTATAAAAGTTCCCCCACCTAAATTATAAAAGGGATCCTTCTCCCTCAATTCATCACATCACATAGATCCTTCAATCTCAACCAGCCACCAAAAAATTCCTTTCTAAACTTTTCTATACAAATTATATTGGCCCTAGTATCCTCTAAATACCATCCCTAGCATCTTTAAGAGGAGAGCTAATTGATGCTTGGTGATGAAGACGTATTCATCATTACCGACTCTTTGAAGATCATTTCTAATTCTAATTCATATTAATGTTGTTAATTATAAAATTATTTTCCCAGTATCACATATATGTTTATATTTTATTATTATTATGGAATAACCACATTTCACCTTTTAACTATCCTATGAAAAAACAAGCACCACACATGCGTACATACTGCTTACTGTCTCTATGAGGTGATGTAATATGTTTTTCAATAACAATTTATTTATAAATGTATAATTATGAAAATAGTAAAAATATATAATAATTATAACATGATATTTATTCTAGAATAAAATATCAGACACTTATATAAAATTTCACCATTAATGGAATGATTCTATTGCTCATGCGTACGTACAACCTATCATCACCACGACATATTATGATTTTTTTTCCATGATAACATTCCATGAATGATTATATAAATTTATTTAATGAATAAGTAAAATATATGGGACCTTAATTTCATTATTTATATTATTGAAATATATACCATGCATAATAACATGGGGTTATACAATAAAACATGCATAGGAAAACGAAGGAGATAACACCTGAAAGAAGGGTTGTAATGAAATGTTATTTAATGGGTGATGAGATGATATAATATAACCATCTATGATATAATTACCATTAATATAGTATAAATTAATAAAATTATTTAGACAATTATACAAGAGTTTTAAATATGTATGAAGGAAATCAGACCTATGGTAAGGGTCAATTTTACAATCACATTATTATTCAAAATCTATTATACATAAGTACCCACTAAGGGAATACTTATCTTTCATGCCCATGTTTCATAAAAATTATTTCCAAAATAATTTTCCTTTTCATATACAATTTCTAAACACATTTTTACCTATGAGTGAATTTTAACTAAATTGTTTGGATGGAATATTTTTGTCCTTTCCCTAAAGAAGTACATTGTGACTTTTCTAAAAAAAGTATCAGAGGAATATATTTCATAACATATGTAGATTTAATGTATTTTTCTTATTTTTTTATTCTTTAATGTCTTGAGGTTTCCCAAACAATATTACAGTATTATTTTCAATAATAAAATTTCTTTTAAAATATGATGCAATTTTAGGAAAAAAATTATTTTCAAAAAAGAAAGGATATTTTCCTTCAGAATAATTTCATGTGATCTCATAAAATTATTTTCCCTTTAATTTTATAATATTTGGTGTTATATATAATTTATTAGAGATATTTTTCCTGGATAATATCCAAATTCTTTCTATGGTGGGTTTATGTTTATGACATAATGATACTTATGAAACCCATTTCTTTTCGATGAGTTATGATATGAAGGAATGATGTTTATGAAACCAATTTCTTTTTATCGGTTCTGATATGGTGAATCGATTATTTTATTGTAGAACACATATTTATGGTTTCCATTATATTATAACTGGGTCTTATATATCCCCTTAATTAACTGGGTAATGATTTATATCTCTTGACATAGACATGACTGGAACACGTAGTAAACTTGATTCAGTAATATAGTGTTGCAGCGAGGAGAGAGCTATGTTCAGTAAGGCACATTGTCCATAATCATTGTCAGGGAAGTGATCATTGACTAATTTAGAAATTATTTTCTATGATTATGTGTATTCCACAATTTCATATATTACATTATTCTATAATGGAATATTTTTATTTTTTCTTTATAAACTCCTATGATTTATTCCACATAATGATATCATGATCTTTTAGATGATGCGTATAATTTTCAAAAGATATTTTCATATTATTAGACCCATAGGCTAACGTTACCTTTCCTAATTACCATTACTAAGAATCTGATCTCATCCTCTTCTTTTGTTTCATTCTACTGATATCTGAAGAAAGGTATTAAGTAATATGTGTCAAAAAGGGTTCTAAAAAAGATGAAATAAGACGGAGATGATGTATCAGTTTTTTGAATTTTTAGATTATTATTTATTATTTTCAAACACACTAAATTTATATTTTTTTTTGTTTTATTATATTTTCTAATTAATATCTTGAATTTATATGTAATATCTGTATCTAAAAATTTTGGGCCGTTTTGGTTTGTAACTGGATATGGTTTAGTACTCCATTAGAAAATTGAATGAGGAAACATTAGTAATAACATAAGGATTATTCTATGTAAAGGATACAGTCCTTTAGTTTAGTAATGATCATGAAAAATATAGGATAGAACCTATGGTGTTCTGAATTGAATTTTATATGTAATTTCCCTTGATTATGTTGTTCTCCCACAATGATTAGTGTTTCTAATACTATGTTTTTTTGGTTTTAGTCAATGGATAGAACCAGAAGGAACTGCGTTAATTCTAAATATGATGAAAAATGAAAAGATTATAATCATGAGCAACTAAATTTTATAGGTGTTGGAATGAAAAAGCTTTTTTCTATCCTCAAAGAACTCTCTTAGTATATAAATCATGTAGGAATTCCAAATGACCAAAGGAGGGAACAACATTTTTTGGAGTCCATAAGGAATCATCAACCTTCTTTTAGAGGGTCTTCAGATCAACTAGTGGAAGAATGATGGATCAATACATGTTAGAAGATATTTTTTATTCTCCAATATTGGGAACATGATAATGTAATTTTTGTTGTTTATCATTTTGATGGTAATGTGTATGAATGGTAGAACCTCATTATGAAAATGAGACAATGGGATGGAATTCACTTCATGGAATGAGAGATGTTAAAGATCCTATATTTTAATAAATACATTCATCGTATTCTTTAATAAAATATAGAGAATTAGTTTCTTGAGATTAAGAAAAATGATGATGAATCCATTGATACCTAAATAGAAAATATTATAAGAATTCAATGGTAATCTTTGAGAATTATCATCAAAACCAAAATAAAGGTTTATCAATTCATCAGTGTCATAAAACAAAGTCCTCAAAGGGAAAATTTTAAAAGGGACTTTAGTAGATATGAGGAACTCATTTGATGTGAAATAAATGTTCATATGGATACTTGAGTTACCCATCAATATTTTTCACTCTTTAAGAAGATAAAAAATGAATTCTAATAAAAATAAAAAACCACTATGAAAAGGAGATGTGTTTTACTTTATTCATAATTCGTAGAAGAAAACATACAGGAAACAATCTTAAGGGTACTATTATATGTTTTAGGTGTCAGAAACAAGGTCAACGGGGAATGGATTTCCTATGTTATATGATGATAATAACTCATGATGCGAATAATGGAACAACTATATATAAAATACCTCCCTTGCATATATGATTCAAGTGAATAGAAAATGGGAATAATGCTAACCAATTCCAATATCAGTGGGTTATCTCTGATGATCGTCTTCAATAAACTCTTACAACAAATGAAAATAGAAAATCATATTTGACCACTATTGGTGATTTGGAGTGAGATAATGATGTGGTGAAAGGTACACGTTCCATCCACTCTAAAAAACTAATGTTTTATTTTTTTGAACCCTCCCACTCTTTATTTTATAAATAATTTTGAAAGGGTGTCACCATATTATCTAAAAAATTAGATGCCAAGTTAGTAGAGAAATATCCTAAGGCATGATAGTCGGATGACAAGTTTATACTTCATCTATAGTTGATGTTTAGGGGAAAGTTATTCTATAAAATAATGTGATCCCTTCTTTAGTTTAATTCAATGTCATTCTTGGAATCGGTTGTATTTTGAAAATAAATCTCATATCAATTACCACAGATGGGATATCTCATTTTATATTCTGAAAGAATCCATGATCGTCTTTTGAATCAAGGATGAATATGAAATTCTTGTGGTAATTAATTCCATATTATGGTTATTAATGCCTATAAACTAAGTTTATTTATCAAATATGGTTGGTGAGAAAATATCCAATATGTAAAAAATGAATATACATGACTTGTTTTCTATTTTTCATGGAATTTAAATGTCTTTCTCTAAATCATGATGTTGATTTTTCTGTAGAACTCAATATAGGAGTCATAAATATTTTATGGACTCATTATAGAATGGACCCAATTGAGTTGTAGAAATTGAAGAACCAACTTCAAAAGAATATTGAAAAATGATTCACATGCCCTAGCGAGTCACCTTGGGGTACACCTATTCATTTTTCTTAAAAAAATGATGGATCAATGAGAATCTATAATGATTATCAAGAACGTAAAAAGATCAAAGACAATAAAAAATACCCTCTCACCCATATTGATGACTTATTTGATCTACCACATGGAGATAATACTTTTATAAGATTGATCTTCATTCTGGATATCATAAATTTAGTTTGAAGAATATGTATAAAAACAATAAATCATTCCATACATAGTATGAAATCAATGAATTTATGTTGATGCATTTTGGTCTTACAAATTCCCCTTCAATATTAATTGATTTATTGACTAGAATATTTTGGGAGTATCTTGATTCATTTTTTGAATTATTTATAAAATATTTTCATGTATATTCAAATAGAAGGGTATAATATATATTACTTGATAATTGCTCCGAATTCCATAATAAATGAGAAGATTTATGAAAGATATACCATGTGTGACATTAGGGTTCATAATGATTCATTTTTTGGGTTATATAATCTCACGATAGGGGATATCTGTGGATCCATCAAAGATATATGATATTTAATGTTTTCATATCTTAATAATAGTAATTGAGATCATATGTTTTTATGGTTTTTCTAGATATTATCGACATTTTGTGAATGAGTTCTCATTTTTATATAATCCACTATCCAATTTGACTTTAAATAAATATATGTTCATATGGATGGAGGAATGTGAATAAAATTTCAAGGAGATGAAACAAAGATTAATCGGTGCAAATGTTCTCACACTACGCTGTAGTGGAAAAAATATTGTGATTTATACTTATGTGTATTATTAGGGGATAGGATGTGTTCCCATTAAAATATATACGGTAATTGATTTTTCATCAAGAAAAATTGAAAATCCATAAGAAAAATTACAAAACTAATGATTCAGAGTTAACATTGGTAATCATTTTTTTAATGATATTAAGGTATTATCATTATTAATTATGGTGTGACATATATAATGATCATAAATGTCTAAAGTATATTTTAAATAAAAATGTGATGAATATGTGCCAAATAAGATGGTTGGAGTTGATTAATGATAAAAACAATCAACAAAATACCACTATGGGAAAGCGAAGAAGGCGGATGATGGTTTGAGTCAAAAGAAACATGCTAGATTATTTATGATGAGAGTAAAAACAGATCCAAAATTTATGGATTTCTAAAGGATTGAAATAGAATTTTTAATGGAAAGGGATAAATCATATCTTTTTAAAATTACATTTCAACCACCTATACATGTGAAGATTACAGGGGCACAAAATGATGATGTAGAGTTACAACAGATGTTTGAAATGTTCCAAATTTCAACCACAATTATGAAGTAGAAATAATGTTCATGAACAATGTTTTTGTCCCACCCATTCTATATTTAAAGGATATGTTGTATGAGGCTCATAGTTTATCATTCTCTATTCATTATGGAATCAAAAATATGAATAAGTAACCAAAAGACTATTTCAATTTAGAAGAAATGAAGAGAGATATTGAAGTCTATTTTTTTCAATACATGGGTCTTCTTCACGTTAAGGCTGAGAGACATAAGTATAGGGAGATGTTTCAACAATTATCCATACTATAACGAAATCAAGATAAAATCACTACGGAATATGCCATCAGACATCCCAAAACATCTAAAGGACATTATTTTATATGGTTTATAGTTGATCATATTACAATTTTGTAACCCTTTATTGTTATCTAAGATGATATATCTCTTGATCTGATTTATATAATATATATTAAGTATGTTTTGAGATTTCATGGAGTAATAATTTCCATTATATTTTATCATGATCTGGGGTTTACCTGAATGATTTGGAGAAGCCTACAACAAAATCTTGATATATTTTTTATTTACATCACTACCTATGATCATCAGACAGATGGTCAGTCTAGGAGGAAAATTAAAACACTATAATTCATTTTGATTTCTTAAAATATGTATTGAAAATGTAATTGGTAACATAAAAAAGATTTTGTATAATTTTATCTCAAAAATATAATTCACTATAATATTCTGATGGATCTTTATGAATCCCTCTAGGTTAAGAAGTGTAGAACCCCAACAATCTGGAATGAATTTGAGGAAAGGAATACATTTTTACATGATCTATTGGAAAAAATGGAATAATTTCTTAGATCTATTCAAATAGTCATTAATATATCTCAGAGTCCAAAAAAATAGTTATGTTGGAAATAAACCAAAATACCTCATGTTTGGATCGGGTGAAATAGAATTCCAATAATGATCTACATACATGACTGTATTAGAAATATAGAAATAAGGGATAGCTATGAAATTTTCAATTTGGTCCTTTTTAAATTCATGATCATGTTGGGAAAGTAGATTATGGATTGGCACTTCCACTGATTATCTCTGAAGTTCATTATGTGTTCCATGAATCTCTCCTTTGAATGTACATTCCCAATCCATCACATGTACTAAAATTAGAAGTAGTATGGATATAGAAAGATCATTATTATTAAGAATAACATATATATATATATATATTAGATTATATAAAAAAATTAATAAAAAACAAAACCACTGTCTTGGTTAATGTTTTATAGAGGAACCCCCAATTTGAGGAATCAACGTGGGAACATGAAGATGGGATGAGGCAGAGGTATTCTCATTTGTTTTTAACTATGTTGTGAATGTTGAGGGGGAAATTCATTTTAAGGGGGGAATAATGTAACACTCTAATATTTTAATAAACATTTCTCTTTAAATAATTTAATTCATTAAAATCACTAAATGATCATTAAAACATTGTTATTATAAAAATAACATCATAAAATATTTATTAAATTTGATATAATTGGTATAAATAACTAATTTATACAATAAAAAAATTATAACTCAAAATGAATGTATTTTTAATAAACCGGAGCTCCCAATTCCATTTGTAAAAATGCAGTGTTGTGGATTTTTAGGGAGGAAACAATAGCTAATTTTAAGAGTTATCCAATATTTTATTTTATCCAATATATTGATGTGTCAGTGTCTTAATATTAGTAACTCAGCGTTGGTAGGTCTAGGTATCAAAAGGTCGAGGCATCAGTAGCTCGGGGAATTAGTTAGTTGAGGCATAGGTTGGTCGAGGCATCGGTAGGTCGAGGTGTCATTAGGTCAGGTAATGGTATGTCATGCATCAGTAGATTGGGCATTGGTAGGATGTTCATCAGTGAGTAATGTCAGTGAGTGGAATAAGTGAGTGGCATCAGTGGGTGGCGTCAGTGATTTGCGTTAGTGAATGGGGTCATTGAGTGGATTCAGGGAGTGGAATCAGTGAGTGGAACTAGTGAGTCACTCTTAGGGACTCGCTATTGGTGACTCATATCGGTGACTCACCCATCAGTGAGTCATTTTATATTTTTCTAATTTCTCCCCACTTATGATTTATTTGATGTAAATCGAGTTTAAACCCTAGATTAGAGTTTCTAAATGTGTTTAAATGGATATTATTTATATGTCAAATATCCCAAAGCTCCCCAGACATTGAAATTGTCAAACCACGTAATCGTGATGGTGATCCGACATTAAATGACATTTGAAACCGTCCTTCCATTAATATAGGATCCTGCTCTTCTACTCCAATATATCTTCCTTGTGTGCTTCCCTTTTTTGGATACCAAGCATCCCCAGATCAGTTATTCCTAGTGGTGTCATGTGTTGTGTTGTGGCCTTCAGATTCTGTTTTCCCTTATATTTTTTTCCTACTATTCACACAACCCCCTTTTTTGAAAAAATGAAGAATCGTTGGTTGTCAGTTTTTCCATGTAGGGATTTATTAATCTATCTTTTTTGTGCATCATGCGAGGTTGGTGTTCTTGTGTACCCTTGTGAATACAGTTGGATACAAATTTAATGATAATAATATGTAGTAAAAAATGAGGTGAAGAGAAGTTGAAGATGATGTAGACTTTGTTTTATATGTTATCTTTGATCCAAGTTGTGAATTTTAGTAGTTTTGTTTCCTCAGTAAATCATAGACATTGATGGTCTTTGTTTTAACATCATACGCATGATTACCTATTTCTAATCTTATGTTGAACGACTATGAACATTAATACATTATTAATCAAGACTACGCAAATAAATTGAATGATTCCTAGAATCAAATATGTTAAATGATAACCCCAATTTTATCAAAATGGAATAAATGAATGAGTTTTGTTATAACAAAATACACCATTATTAATGGTGTTGTTGTGTGATGTGTGTGGGTTTATCAACCTTGTGTTTCATGCAGGTCATGTGGTGTTTTGGCTAGGAGTGTGGATGTGAGAATAGGGTGGTACAAGTGGTATTATGTATCTTAGATGGAGATATTTGTTGATTTTGGAATGGATGAACTTGTTATAATGCAGGAATATATATGGTTATTTGTTGGGAAGGGAGGCTACATTTTTTGGTTGTGCTATTTTTTTATACTAGTTGTGATGAGTGTGGTGTTGTTATATTGTGGGGATACATAGTGTGGTTGTGATGAGGTATGATGGAGGTTTTCTTGTTTTTAGAAAGTAAATGGTGACATTACATTAAAGAATTATGATATCGTTTGATAGACTAGTGTTCAAGAAAGGGGAGTGTGCAATGTGGAAGCATGTTGGTAGAGTTTTGTTCTTCTGTTGGAGGGTTGATTTTGTAGATGTTTGGTGTTAGCATGCATGGGACATTTTCTTGCAGTTCTAGTGACATTATGAATTATGAGTGGGTGATGATGTAAACTGTGTTGGGATGCATTTGGATGTTTCCTATGTAGGGATGGAATAAATAAATAAATGTATTGATAATGCAGAATGAAAACTTGTAAAATGACTTGGCTGGGAGTACATTTCAAGTTGTGGCTTGTAGTGAAGCAGTGGTCATCTATTGGATTATATATGTGACTGTCATTCATGGTGATTCATTCATGAAGGGTTGGTGTAAGAACCATGAAGTTATTTGTGTGTATGTTTTCCTTTATGGTTTTTTTGGAGAAAAGAATAAATTATGGAAATTTTACAAGTACACATCGAGTACTTCATTGTCGCAGTAGATCGTATGTTGTTCATGTAGTAGCGACACACACAGCCATGTGGGAGTGACATGGAGGCCGCTTAATGTTGAGTATGAAAAAGGTGAGTACACGTCGTGTACTTTATTTTTTTTCATTGAATGTACTGGGGTCACATCTGACTAATAGAACTCAATTCTTTTAGGTTATATTCATCTGAGAGAACTGAGTAGCCATTGATCATTGACGATCCCCCGAGCCTCCATCTGTCCTCTGTAGGATGTCATTGAGTTTTATGTGCAAATTTTCCCAATACCCATGAACGGGGTATTGAGTTTTTTCTGTTTGGCCATATTATTTCTCTAATATGGTGGTATTCCTAAGTAAATGTTTATTTATTGTGAATATGGTGAATAGTTGTTCTTTGGATGTATTACCCAGGCTTTTTTCCTGTTATGACCTTTGGGTCTTGTTTTCCTGTTAGGCTGCTGTTTACTTTCCCATGCCTAGTATTGTAGGATGATGTGACTATTTCTTTGTTATCCTCTTGTGATGTATAATTATAGCCAAGTAGTTTATGAGGTCAACCTTGGCTATTTTGCACCACTACACTTTTTGGATTACATAATGACGAGAGAACCTGGTGTATAGACAATAGGGATGATGGACGATGAGGGCTTCTCCAGAGTATCTTTATAATTTATGATGCGATACCACATGGGGAATTGTCATTCAGTGCTTCCCCAGAGCGTCTTTAGTTCCTCAACATGGGACATAGGGGGAATGAGACGTTGAGTATATCCCCAGAGCGCATTTAGTACTCATACGAGACTATAGGGGGGATTGAAGGTCAGTGCATCCATAGAGAGTCTATGCTAAAGCTGTACTAGAGGGGTTAGACTGTGTGTACTACTGAGAGGATTTCTTATACTTGTTAGGTAGGACCCGAGGGGATAGGCTGTGAGTACATCCCAGAGGATTACCATGTGTTTAGCTGCATGCTTATATTGCATGGTAGGAATATAGAGGATAGTTTGTGGGCACTTCCCAGAGGATTACTTGTTATTCTTACATGATTTGATTAGCTATTTCATGTTGTACAGTGACTTGAATTCTTTAAAAATATGGATTGATTACTTCTTAGATATTTATTGTTTACAAATTTATGTACTTTTACCGGCCACATAATCACTGACCGTTAAGCACATATCATTGGGTGATTGCCTACTGGGATTTAGCCTCACACCCTATTTGGTTTATGCTTTTAGGCCGAAACATATTATATTGTTGCAGGTATAGATAAGGGCAAGTGCTCTTATACTTCAGGTACATGTCATGTTGTAGAGCTAGAGAGAATGGTACCAAGCTATGGCTTGCGATCCTGAGGAGATGTTTATCTTTCTTTTGTACTTTGGTTTTTCACTGGTTGTATTTCCCGCATTGTGACATGTTTGGCTATTTTCCTAGACATATGTATCATGGATCATTTCATATATATATATATATATATGTTCTCCAGTTGTTTAGTATCCCAGTCATCTGTTATTTACTGTTGTTGGATATTTAATTCTTCTTTTATTTTATGTGTTGTTTACTTCCATTGTGATCTCTACGGATGAGGGTATATTTTCCCAACTATCACACCCAAGGCCCTCGCTACTAGTTAGTAGCCTTTGGCATTCAGGGAAATGCATTCGAGGCCAAATTTCCCAAATGAACTAGTGGAGTGCTGATCTTGTTGCAATATGGGTCACCTTCAGCACTTCTATCAGGTCTCCAGTAGCTGGTGACATGGGTTCTTCTATTACTCCCTGTTCTGGAGGTACACCACCAGTTTCTCTCCAGTCTAAGAACTAGTGTTCTTTCGGACGTTCAGGCCGAGGTGGAGTTTGTGGTCGGGGTAGCTAGTAACCCGGATTTCAATGACATCGGGATGGGTCCTCTTAGAGTGGTCAAGCAGGGTCACAGGCCCGCGGTACAAGAAAAAGGTTTTAGGTAGAGGAGACCTAGTAGGAGTAGGTTACCGGACCATCAATCGTTCGAGGTACGATCTTAGTAGCCATTGTTTTAGCTTCTTCTCTTATTGATACAGGGGCTTCCCATAACTTTATATCTATTTCCATCATGGAGATCCTTAGGCTCTGCAACTTTTCTTATATTAATATATTTACCCTAGACACACTATTGGGGACTAGAACAACAAGTGTACGTCAGTGCAGAGAGTTCCCTCTACATGTAGGTGGATGTCACTTCTTATGGGACCTCTATGTCTTGGAGATGACAAGCTATTATTTCATTCTTGATATAAACTGGTTCATTCCATTCTAGGTAGTCATCGACTATTATCGCCATAGTGTGAGTTTCATATCACCAGAAGATCGATCCTTTATTTATCGGGGCGAATGGGATGTCTAGGAGAGTAGAGAAGGTCTAGAGCATCATGGGTTGGGAGGAGTTACATCCCATATTGCTAGTCATTATCTAGATTACTAGGGGACTTCACAGTTGAACTCTCCCCCAGTGGTGGATCATTTCAGAGATGTCTTTCAAGAGGAATATTTAGGTTTTCCTCTGGAGCGTGAGGTAGACTTCTCAATTGAGCTTGTGCCATGTGGGGAAAAAGTTTCCATTTATCCTTATAGTATGGCTACACTTGAGTTTCAAGAGCTCAAGAAGTAGTTGGAGGAGTTGTAGGAAAAGGGTTTCATCTAACCCAGTACTTCTCCTTGCAGTTTTCATGTACTATTTGTGAAGATAGCAGACGGTACCCTCATGATTTGTGTGGAATATCGGATGTTCAACCAGTTGACGGCCAAGAACCAATATCCCTTACTCAGGATCGATGATCTCTTTGATAGTCTTTGTGGAGATCGGGTGTTCTTGAAGACTGTCCAGAGATCCAGTTATCATCAGTTGTGAATTAGACCATCATATAAACATCTTATAGCCTTCAGGAGTAGGAATGTTCTATAAAAGTACTTGGTTATGTCGTTCGGTCTCACAAATGAGCCTATAGTTTTCATGGCACTCATGAACTGAGTGTTCCATCCATACTTGGATTCTTTCATGGTGGTCTTCTTGGATGATATCTAGGTGTACTCTCACACATGACATGACCATGCTACAAAATTTAAGAACGTTTTTGGGTACACTGAGGGAGAATCAGTTATATGATAAGCTCTCAAAGTTCCACTTTTGGATGTATTAGATTCATTTCATGGGTCATGTTATCTCAGAGTTAGGAGTATTAGTAGACCCAAAGAAAGTGAGAGCTGTAGTTTCAATGGAGAAGCTGAAGAACATATTTGAGGTTCATATTTTTCTAGTGCTGTCTAGATACTACATACGTTTAATACATGACTTTTTCATGCTTAGCAGCACCACTGATAGGTCTGACAAAGAAGGGGGTGATGTTCTTATGGTCAGATTCCTGTGAGTCAGATTTTCAAGAGCTGAAAGGGAGGTTGACTTCAGTAATGATACTAGTCTTTCAAGAGTTAGTCAAGAGATATACTATTTACTATGATGCATCAGGTATCGGGATGGAGGTTGAGCATATGCAGGGAGATGGAGTCGTTGTGTATGTGTCTCAGTATTTGAGGCCACGTGAGAGGAATTACCCGAGATATGATCTGGATTTGGAAGCTATTGTTCATGCCTTACACTGTTGAAGACATTATCTCTTAGGATAGAACTTTATGGTTATCACTGACCATAAGAGTCTCAAGTACATCTTCACTCACCATGATCATAATTTGAGATAGTGTAGGTGGGTTGAGCACCTACATTCCTTTGAATTCGAGCTTCCCTATACTCATAGGAATGGAAAAGTAGTGGCTTTAGCATTGAGCAGGAGGAATCATATACAGGTAGTTCGGGGTGCCAGTAGTGAGTGGCATCTTAAGGATTTGTTCTCTAAGATGCATTTGGAGGTGCATGACAGACATGGTCATACTTTTCATTCTCCTTTAGCTGTTACCTCTACTCATCATGATCGAGTTTGAATGAGG
The DNA here is from genome assembly GCA_963277665.1 of Viscum album. NCBI lineage: Eukaryota > Viridiplantae > Streptophyta > Magnoliopsida > Santalales > Viscaceae > Viscum > Viscum album. Next base: position 1,179,188,851 of record OY728142.1, on the reverse strand, counting down.
CAGCTATCATATTCTGAAGGCCCAGTCCTATGGGAAAGCGTTTCAGGAGAGGACCCTATTCTTGTTATACCGTAGGCATGGATGATATATTGCATTTCTAGTGGTGTGTATGGGTGCCAACAGACATACGCGAGGCTCTGATGCACAATTTTCATTCCTCAATTTGGGCAGTTCATCCTTGAATAACCAAGATGTATCAATATCTACACCATCATTATTGGTGGCAAGGTATGAAGAGGGACATTACTGGTTTCGTCATGAGGTGTTCCACTTGTAAGTAAGTTAAGGCAGAACATCAGTGACTAGTAGGGATTTTGTAGCAGTTACCCATTCCCTAGTGGAAGTGGAATGACGTCATGATGGACTTCACGGCCGGTTTTCTGAGGTCACTTCAAGGGAATGACGTAGTTTGGTTTTTCATTGATAGACTCACAATTGTTGTTCACTTCTTGTCGATCGAGGACACCTTCAGTGTTGATGAGCTAGGACGGTTGTACATCTGTGAGATTATACATCAACATGGAGTTCCACACTCCATTGTTTCATACAGGAATGCATGTTTAACTTCTCGGTTCTGGTAGAGGATTCAGAAGGAATTGGGTACACATGTACTTTTGGGTACAAATTACCACCCCCAGACAGATGTCCAGTCTAAGCATATTATTCAAGTAATTTAGGACATGCTCCAAGCATGCATTCTAGATTTTGGATGTTCTTGAGAGAAGTATGTACCACATGTGGTGTTTTTCGATAAAAATAGTTTTCATTAAAATGTTTTTATGGAACCTTATGATTCTTTATACGGTAGGCCATACTGATCACCCATATGTTGGCTGGAGGCAGGAGAGGCAGCTTTGCTGGGAAATCACCTTGTTCAGGAGACCACAAAGTAGATATAGTTGATTCGGAAGAGGATGGCTACTGCCTAGTCTCGATAGAAGTCTTATGCTGATCAACGGAGATGACCTATATAGTTTAGGGTCAAGGATTAGGTTTTCCTATGTGTCACACCGAGGATGGGACACAAGAGAATTCGGAGACCGGGTATGCTTTAACCAAGGTACTTCAGGCCTTTTGAGGTGTTTGAGAGAGTTGGGCTGGTTGCCTATCGGTTGAAGTTACCTCAGAGGTACTGAGCTATGCACGATGTATTCCATGTTTCTCATCTCTTGGGTTACTTTTCATACACATCTCATGTATTTCAAACCGAGGAGGTTGAGCTCGAAGTGGTTGTGTCATCTGAAGAGCATCCTATCTAGATTTTGCATCATAGTACAATGGTTCTCTCTGGCCGGTCTGTTCCTCTGGTACGTGTGCTATGGCACCACGGGCAGGAGCATGACAAGACTTTGGAGAGGGAGGCTGATGTACAAGCACAATGGCTGGAACTGTTCAAGATTTCTTCTTTAACACTGTGCTAGGAAAATTCAAGGACAAATTTCTTTATACGAGGAAATTTGTAAGATCATGGACCTTCATTTTAGGTACGTTTTCTTTTGTAGTTGATTTTGGAGAAAAATAATCAATTCTAGATATTTTAAAAGTACACACCATGTAATTTATATGTACACACCGTGTACTACTTTTCCACAACAGACATTGTGCTGGCATTGTAGTACCCACACACATGTCCGTGTTGGAGTGACATGGAGGCTTCTAAAAGAGGAGTCTAGAAAAGGTGAGTACACACCATGTACTTCAAAATTACAAGCCATATAAATTTATTTTTTTTCATTAAACACACTGGGGTCACATCTGGATGACAGAACTCACATCTATTTAGTTCCATTCATCTGAGAGCGCCGACCAGCTGTGGATCATTGATGAGCCATGTGCCTCCATTCATCCTCTGATTTGAACACCATTGATTGGGTTAGAATCTCATCGATGAGTTATCTCTTCTTCTGGAACCTCATATCATGGTTTCTATTCATTTATTAGATATCGTGGGTTGAATGATTTTGAGGTTTTCGTAGATCCATGACATAAAAAGAAGATTCACACTTCGTGGTTAATGTATATTGATCTCTTAACACTGAGGTAGGTGGTATGTGTCATTCTGTAGGATGTCTTTGAGTTTTATGTGCAAATGTTCCCATTACCCATGAATGGGGTATTGGGGGGTTTCCATTTTGGCCTTATTGTTTCTCTCCTATGTTGGTATTCCTGAGTAGATTTTAATTTATTATGAATAGGGTGAATAATTGTGCATTGGATGTGTTTCCCATGCTTTTTTTCCTATTATGACCTTTGGGTCTTGTTTGCCTATTAGGCTATTGTTTACTTTCCCATGCCTATTACTGTAGGATGGTGTAACAATTTCTATGTTATCTTGTTGTGCTTTAGAATTATAGCCACATAATTTTTGATGTCAATATTGGCCGTTACGTGCGTCTACACTTGTTTTACATACACAAGGCCAAGAAAACCAGGTGTATATACCATAGAGAGAATGGATGATGTGGGATTCTCCAGTGAGTCTTTATAATTTATGATTCAAGACCACATGGGGAATTGATGTTGAGTGCTACCCCAGAGTTTTTGTGGTTCCTCGACTTAGGCTACATGGGGAATGAGGCATTCAGTGCTTATGCAGAGCACCTTTAGTACTTATAAGATACTATAGAGGGAATTTACAGTCAGTGATTCCTCCGAGAGTCTATGATTAAGCAGAATCAGAGGGGTTAGACATATTGTGCTGTGCAGAGGGTAGCTTATACATGTTAGGTAGGATCAGAGGGGATAGGTTGTGAGTACTTCCCAAAAGGTTTACCTTGTGTTTAACTTCATGCTTGTGTTTCCAGGTAGGACTAGAGGGGATAGGTCGTGGGTACTTCCCATATGGTTACCTGTTGTGTTTACTAGCTTTGATTATCTGTTTTAGGTTGTGTAGTTACTTGAATGCTTTAAAATTGTGTATTTTTTTAATCATTAGTAGTTTTCTGTTTACTTCTTTATGTACTTTTACCTACAATATACTCACTGACTATAAGGCAAAAATATTAGGGAGGTTGCCCACTGGGATTTAGTCTCATACCCAATTTTGGTCATGTTTCTGGTCTCAATCAGATTATAATGTTGCAGGTATCAATAATTGCAAGCTCCCTTCTACTTCAGGTACATGACTTGTCGTGAAGCTCGAGAGCAGGGGACTATGAAATGGCTTGCGATGATGAGGATTTTTTATCTTTATTTTGTACATTGGTTTAGAATTGGTTGTATTTCTACCCTTGTGACTTGTTTGGCTATTTTCTTAGACATATGTATCATGCATCATTTCATATATATATATATGTGTGTGTGTGTGTGTGTGTGCTCTTGTTTTTTAATATTCTATTCCTCTACTGTTTACTATTGTTGGATAATTACTGCTTCTGCTATTGTATGTTTTGTTTACATCCGCTTAGTACTCTGGTAATTAGTACATTGTTTCCTCCCTATAACCCGAAAGACCCTCACTGCTAGTTGGAAGCCTATGGAATTCAGGGAAATGTGCTTAAGGCCATTAGAGCAACCAGGTACGGGGCGCCTCTGGGTGGCTTTCGGAACTGGGACGTTACAATTGGCAGAAGGAGATTTTTTTTGTGGGATGGTTGTTTGTTTGAAAAGCCATAGGTTAGAAAAAGTGTTTGGTTTCATTATATATAAAAGTACATCCTTGTAATTTCTATATACACCACACTTATGTTGATAACTACATTACAAATATCCAATTGTAGTGGGGGAGGGTTTCCATTCCCAATATCGTGATGGGAGGATATATGGATGGTTATTAGGACTCCGCTTCTCCCTCTTATTGACAGTGGTATACAAAGACATTTCAAGAATGTTGTGGGTTAGTTGTGAGGCCCCTATTTATATGTGTAATTTATTCTTCCCAAGTTCCTTCAGGGAGATGTTGTGGTTTTTTGGCCAAGTGTCTTCGGGAAGGATGTGATGCAGTTGTGGACCATGTGTGTGTGGGTAGGTTATGACAAGGGAGTTGTGGAAGAGTGTGGTAGAGTCATGACGTTCGCTGTTAGGTATGAGTAGTTAACCAGTGGGTAGTGTTGTGGTGTACCCAAATATCGTTGTTCTTAACACTTTAAGTCACTTAACATGTGTTATTTGGTGAGTTTTACATGGTGTGGTTTGGGTAGATAGTATACATCGTTATGTGTTTTTCAGTTTCTTTTGTTTTTATGATAGGAGAATTAGTATTATTCTACCACTTGTGCATGAGAGAGGTCGGTTTTTCCTATTGAGTATACTTTTATTCTCACCCAATTTATGAAAAACTATTTTCTGGTTTTGAGGGAGATTACGCAGACCATGCTAGATCATACTATCTTGGAAGTTGGGAACAATTAATTTTGTGTAGCTTTGTTTTAATTTTTGGTATTTACTTTGGATCTTTTCATTTTTTTCTATAGGTATTACTTTAAACTTGTTTATGGGATGAATATTTTATTCATTTATATATGTGTGTATTGGTGTTATTTTAGGTTGATATGTCTTATCTTCGAATCTTAGTTACTAAAAAATGGAAATTTCATCCCTATATTTTATATTAAACACCCATGGTGAAGGTCTCCATCCTATGGCCTATTGGAGGCTGGACATTGGGTTCATTATCAATTTTTTCATCATAATGAAGGAAGGTCACAAAACCTTTCCATCACATCCCTCATCTTGAATACGGAGGGTTATGAAAGAATGGTATCAAACGCGATGGTTGAGAGATAAGATAGGTTTTGGATATAGGCACAATGAAAATTGAATGAGATTGTAAGGTTGTAGAGTTAGGAGATCTTAATTCCTATTATAGGCATGGGAGGAATGTCTAGGACATAATATTTTAGGGTACCCCATGATACAATCCAAGGGCTATGATTTTACTGAATGACTAAATGAGGATACTCCATTTGTGGGCTAGATACACTTGGAAATGTACATGAATTATAATTTCTTTTATATAAATTTTTGTTCGTGTTTTATGGAAATTTCAATAAATAATGATTTATAATGAATCAATAATTAATTCCATACTACACAGGCTATGGAGTACACTATTCACCTTTCAGCTATTGAACCTGGTCATCGTCACAAAGTGAATTATGTAGTTCAGGATTTGCAGGGAAATCTAGCAGATCGATGGATGATTGATTTGGAGGAAGAATACAATCAGTGGAAGAAGAAACATCATTATATCCAATGATAGATTCTGGCAATGTACAGAGGCAGTGCTTCAGATACCAATATGGAATGTGGACTGGAGGAGCTGGTGACCACTTTCAGATTGATTGGATCTGAGGGAGTACTAGGTTCTTTTGGTGATTATTCAGATGATGGGAGTAACATGTCATTGGTGGATGTAGTACCAAGGGGTGATAATAAAGGGTGATGTTCTATGGATCTAATTTGATAATGAGTTCTAGGAGAAATTCTGTTCTTTGACTGTGAAGGCTGAGAAGAAATAGTAGCTACTTTCCCTCTTGTAGGGGAGTATGTCAGTAAAAGAACTAAGGATAAATTTCAAGAATCTCCTTCTCTTTGATACAAATCTATTTCTACATAAGGATTATTGAGTGATACATTTAAAAGTGGCACTCTGTCCTTCTCTCTAATATGCAGTTACTACCATCATCAAACTAACATATATAGAGGTTCTAGAAGATGGATGATGTAGTGAAAATGATACGATCATGAGGAGGATAATCATGAGAGGGGATCCATCCATGTTCTTTAAATATTAATGTTCCAATTAGTAGGAAATCAATGTTTGGACCTTCTAGAATTTGGCCAGTGGGGAGTTGACCCCCACATTTTTAGTTTAATACTTTTGGTCCTCATATTTTTCCTGTAATCTTGGGAATGATGTGTTTCGATTGTGTAGGCCACAAACACCTTCTGAGTCAGTGCCTGGTTTGATCACTGTATGGTGGATGTGGGAAGGTTCATCACCCACCTCAACATCAGTTGTTGTCTAGGTAGTTACAATAGCACAAATAATAGGATCCTTCTCCACTGAGGGTAGATAGAGCTACCGAAGGTTGACCTTTGGGTGCTCCCTAATGACCATGACCCGGACATGGTTAGGGAGGAAGTTGATAGTAGAGTGGAAGAGTATATGGGTGTGGTAACATTCATGCCACATAGGAATAGACATATAATGATAGTTCATAGGAATAGACATAGAATGATCATGGTTTTGGACTGATCATTCATTGTACTATCAGTTAGTTTTATACTCTTATTTGCAACTTGTTTGATTCAAGAGATTCACAATACTTTGTTGCACTTGTCTATCCCATGATCTAGGAATAGACATAGAATTATTTTCCATTCAATTGGTTTTATGTAAAAAAGATGGATGTCAAAACATTTTGTTTCGTGATTTTTGAAAAAATGGATTAATGTTATGGGTGCATCAGTCCAGTGGGGACATCATTCTGGTAAAAAATCATCCATATAGTGTTATCCTTGGAATCAAAAAATTATACATTACGCAAGATATTATTGACTAACATAAGATATCATTCATATTTTTTGACAAGTGTTTCATAATTTTGAATTCATTGATGAGCGGTGTTGTCTAATGGGTGGTATGTGGGTGGAGAATTTTCATTCCATGTTGGTCGAGCTGTCAATAGAGTTGGTGGATGCTATGATTGTGGGGGTTCTCAGAGTTTTTGGAGAGTTTTTTTATATTTTCCTCATGGAGGTTCTAACTCTACCCCCTTAACATGATTTCATGTTCAAGACAAACATACAACCTACTGCTAGTCTGATTTCATTGGCTCATTATCGGATGGCACCTTCTAAGCTGCTAGTGCTAAGTATTCTGATTGATGAATTATTGAAGAAGGGATTCATCCAACATAGTCTATCTTAAATAGGTTCTATATTCTAATTTGTGAGGAATGAATACGCTGGAATGAAGCTGTGTATCGACTACCGAAGGTTGAATCATGTAACATTTAAAAATAGTTACACTCTCATGAGGATTGATGATCTTTTTAACCAGATGATGGGAGCAAGTTGGTTTTCTATGTTAAATCTTTAGTTTGGGTAACACTAGTTCAGGTTGAAGGATAGTGACATCCTAAAGAATGTAGGTAGGTGTAGGTATGGGAACTTCATGTTCCTATTAATTTCATTCAGTGTTACAAATGCTCTATCCAAATTCATGGGCCTTATGAATCTTTCATCCAAGAGTTCCTTGATAGATTAATAATCATGTTCATTGATGAAATATTGATCAACTCAAATACAAAGGAAGAGAATACATAATATTTCAGAACCATCGTGGAGGTTCTTCGATGCCACAAGATCTATGGGATGTTATCCCAGTGAATGTTTTGTACATGATATGTCCAGTCCAATAGAAATATGGTGTTTCTATAGGGTGTAGTAGTTGACCTATTGGAAATCCTAGCAGTTTTTTCTTGTGTATAACCCAACAATGTGGTGGAAGTTGGTAACATTCTTGCTCTAGTGGGCTATTACTGGAGATTTTTCTACATTTATCTAGATTTTTAGCTCCATTGATGGTTCTAAATAGAAAGGACCATGCTATTCTGTGGAGAGATCAGTGTTTGGTAATATTTGGATATTTAAAATAGAATTTGTTCAGTGATCCAGTGCTCTTATTTCTAGAGGAGGGTGTGATGTTCGAGTTGTTTTGTGATGATTCCCATCTAGGTAAGGGATGAAAGCTAATGTGGAAGCATGGAGTAATCTCTTATGGGTCTAGACGGTTACGTCCCCATTAATGTAACTATTCCACCCATGATCCAAAGCTTGCAGTGGTCTTGTTCTCACTAATGTTGTGGCAATATTACCTCACTAGGGAGCACTTTTTGTTCTTCACATATTATAAGAGGTTGCGGTTAATCTTTTCCCAATGATATTCAAACTTATGAAAATAGCGGTGGATGACATTTCTATTTGATTACGATTTTGAGATTTCTTACTAAATGGGAAATGGGGATGTTTTGGATGATTATTTGCGATGGAAATTATAGAAGGAAGTGGTTTTTTAATCTTCTATCCTTAGATAGAATTGAAGGAGTTGGAGGCCTTTCACATATATGTAGGAATGGATGGAAGTTGAGGATGTCCATTTTAGATGATGATGTAGTCACCTCTAAGGTAGAAGGTGGAGGAGTCTCAGTGGGGAGACTCAGAGGTAGAGGTAATGCATGATTACAATGACTAGGGTAATGCTCTAGAGGGATGTTCAGAGGATGTTTAGAATCAGATGTTGTTATGTGGAAGCTGTTTCACCCAATGGAGATACACGAGGGAGTTCTCCATGAGTTTGATAGATCACCCCTACCAGTACACCCATCATTTTCCAAGATATATAATTTCATAAGGGAATTGTTCTGGTGGCCCATAATAAAGTAGTAAGTGGTGGAGTTTGTGGAAAAGTTCTAGTTTTCTAAAAGGTGAAGTTTGAGCACTGTGTTCCTAGTGGTATTTTAGCCCTTAGATATCCCTAAGTGGAAGTGGGATTGAATCTCACTGGATTTCATCAAAAGATTACATAGGTCTCAAGAGAGATGCAATGCAATCCAGATAGTAGTGGACAAGATGATAAAATCAGCTCCCTTGTGTGCGATCACCGAGTCTAATGAAATGGCTGCCTTAGCATAGTGGTATGTGGATGTGGTGGTGCAGGTACATGAGGATCCAAGAACCATCATCTCAGATCGGGATACTTTTTTTATCTCACGAGTCTAGATTGGAATGTATCATGCATTTGGAACTTAGTTACACCTCATTACAACTTTCCACCCTCATAAAGATTGTCATAGAGAAAAATATGCAGACGACGAAGTATATGTTTTGGGAATGTGCTCTGAATATTGGAAGATCATGGATATGAAACTTTACCATGTTAGATTTCTCTTAAAATTGTAGCTATCTGTATTCCATTAGAATTGATCCATTCAATTCATTATATGGATGATATTTTCATTCACCCTTGTACTAAATGTAAGTTGGGGAGGTAACTATTCTTTGTCTATACATGATGTGGAGTATGAAAGGGAAGGTAAAACATGTTTGTGTGAGGATGAATGATACACATGACTGAAAATAATTCATAATCCAATCTTAGGAGAAGGCCCTTGGTGTTCGAGTTTAGGGACCATGTGTTCTTGAGGGGTTCACCTAGATGTGGGAAGTAGAGGTTAGGTAGAGGGGGAAAACATTAAACCATGTATATTAGGAATTTTGAGGTGTTGGGGTAGGATGGAGAGGTGGAATACTCGTTGGAATTTCCACTATAGTTAAGGAGATCCACAATGCATTCCATGATTCCCTCCATCATCTCTATCTTTATGATGACTCCCATGTCATTAATAGGGGTGAGATGGATATCAATGACAAAACAACATTCACGGAGCAGCCAGTGGAAATTCATGATCATCTGAATAAGGTGATTCATTGATTTTCCATTCCTTTGATTCATGTGTTGTAGAGGCATGGTGTTCTAGATAAGATTACATGCGTTAGAAAGACGCAAATGTGTACCCATTACATGTTTTTGTATTGAGTTTTTCTTATGTGTTTTGGTTTTTCATGTACTGATTGAACCTTCTTTGTTATAAGATTAGTTGTTTCCCTATCCCATAATGTGTAATGATTTCCAAAAATGTACAAATGGGCAGTCCTAATTCCTAATCAAGGATCTTTAATTGTGATACAATTAAACCTGTGCGAGTATGTTAGTGTCTCCTGGAGTGGATACTATCATGTCACATTTTAATGAATTCACTGATTCCTTTTTTCTAGAAAATTGTTTCGTGTGTGGGGAATCTTGTCGTTGTTTGGGTTAACATTTATTAGAGGAGTTATTATAGGATGATAAGGATTCACTCCATATTTTAAAAATCATATGGTTGTTTATCCTTTAATGGTATTTTACGAGGTGGTTGTTTAGACACCTCTTTCTTATAGGTTTGTTTTTTATATCTATAGGGGGAATAGTTTGAGAGGTTTTTTATTTAATGGCTCATACCCCTAGGTACATTACATTGTAAATATCAAGTGTATGGGGTGTTTTTGGAGGTAATGATAGCTCATTTCATGTGTTCTCCAAAATTCCATATTTTCCAATGGTAAAACAAATTAATGAATCAATGTTAGTGGATCAACATCGGTAGGTTGAGGCATTAGATGGTTGAGGAATCGATAGGTTAAGGATTATGTTGGGAGAGGCATTAGTAGGTTAGGTGTCTATGGGTGGGGTTTCGGTAGATCATGCATCAATGGGATATTTGTCAGTGAGTGAAATTTCTAAGTGGCGTCATTAAGTGGCCTCAATGAGTTGCTTCGGTGAGTGGCATAAGTTAGCTGTATCAATGAGTGTCATACATGAGTGGCGCTGGTGAGTGGCATCTATGAGTGGAGTTGGTGAGTCGGTCTGTGAGTGGAATCAGTGAGTGGAGTGGGTGAGTTTCATGGGTGGGTGGCTTGGGTGAGTGTCATCAGTGAATGGTTTCAGCGAGTTGATATCGATGACTCACTATTAGTGACTTACCCATCGATTTGTATTTTCCCTTTTTCCCTGTTTTTCCAGTTTCTCCCCTCTTATGTTTTATTTGATGTAAATCTAGTTTAAAGCCTTTGTAATGTTTGTAATAGTGTTTAAAAGTATATTAATTATATCTTTAATATCCAAATACTCCATGGACGTTGAAATAGTCCAACCGCATAATCTAGAACATGATCTGACATTTATGACATTTGAAACCATCCTTCAATTAATATAGGATTATTCTCTTCTAAGATAAGATTTATTTCTTGTGTCTTTCCCTTTTTTGGATTTCAAGAACCCCCAAACCTTTCTTCCCCATGGATTCATGTGTTGTGGTGCGGCCTACAGATTTAGTTCTCCATTTGATTCTTTTATATAATTTTCATGACCTCAGGTTTTGGAGCAAGGAAGAATCATTGGTTTCCTATTATTCAATGTAGGGATTCCTTCATCCCTTTTGCTTTTGTGAATCAAGCGGGGAGAATTTACTCATGTCTCCTAGTGAATACAGTTGGCCCAAATTTTACAAAGACAACATGAAGTAAAAAATGTGGGGCTCAGAAGATGACGATGATGGCTTTGTTTTATATTTTATCCTTGAACTAGGTTGTGAATTGGATGGGTTGTTTTATTTTGAAAATCATATTTTGTGGGGGTCTTATCATTCCAACCAACTCATGAATATGTTTTGTTAATATTCTACTGAATTTCAGTGAACATAAAAACATGTTTAATCATATATACCGAGTTCAATATATAGAAGCCATTGGATCAAACTAGTTATTTGATCACCTCTGTTTTATTGAAATGGAATTAAAGAACATCTGTGGTTAAATATTAATACACCTTTCATATTATCAGGGGTATACGTTGTGTGTGGTTATATGAATATTCTATTTTGTGTGAGTCGTGTAGTGCTGTGGATGAGATTGTGGATGTGAGTATGAGGTTTTGAATTTCGTGTAATGTAACATCATGTTAATTGATACGTTTATTATGGAATGGATGACCTTGTTATGATGTGAGACTACATCTAGGTAGTGGTTGGGTAGTGGGGATGCAGTTTCATGTTGTTCTATGTTTATGCTACTAGGAGTACTTAGTGTGGTGTTTTTATTTGGTGGGCCTGTATAGTGAGTTTGTGATGAGGTGTGACGAGGGTTTCCTTGTTCAGAGGAAGGATAAGGCAATATAACATTGATGAATGTTGATGGTGTTGGTCATACTATTGTATAAGAAAGGGGAGTGAGCATTGGGTTTGCAAGCTGGTTGAGTTATGTTTTTTTCCTTGAGGGATTATTTTGATGAAGTATGATGTTACCATGTGTGGGCCTATCTCCCGGAGTTCCAGGGACATTATGATGTGTTTGTGGGTTATGATGTTTCCTTCGGTGTTTTTTGTTTTTTAGTTTCTTGTGTAGGGATGGAATTAATAAATAAATGAATTCATAATGTAGAATGAAAACTTGTAAAATGAATTGGTTGTATGTATGTTTCACATTGTTGATTGTAGTGAACCAACATTCATTTATTGACTTATGTAATTGACCATCATCTGTGGTAATGTGTGCATGTAGGGTTGTATGCAATGGTAGTTTTGTGTGGGTTGATTGTTAGTCTGAAAACCAATAGTTTTTGTAGAGTGTTTGGTACATATATATATATATACATATACATCCTTGTGATTTTTATACGCACCACACCCATGTTCAGAACTATGTGCAAAATACCAATTTGAAATGTGGGAGGGTGTCAATTCCCAACATCTCGGTGGGAGGATAGATGGATGGTTATTGTCTCTTCTCTTCTCCCAGTTCTAGGAATTGGTAGCCAATGAATTTTTGTGAATGATGTGGTGAGGTTATGAAGCCTGAGTGCATGCAGAAGTGGTGTGATTCCAAGGGGTCTTTGGGATGAGGTTATGGTTTTCCACCCATGTGTCTGCAGGTGGGATGTGATGCAGCTGTGGACCAAGTGATTGCAGACAGGTTGGGATAGTGGGGCTTGTGGAAGAGCATGGTAACATCTGGATGATCCCCACTAGGGATGAGAAGTTTACCAAGGGGATGTGGTGGGGGTACCACAATATCAATGTGCTTACAAAATCACTATTGATTATCTACATTATTATATTGGAATTAATTAGTGAGGTTATGGTGGATAGTATACCATTTTAGGGGCTTTTTAGTTTCTCTTATTTTTCTCACAGAGAATTTGTATTCTTCACCAACTTAAGAAAGGGAGACCTTTGTTTTTCATACTAAGTATACATGTATTATCACCATATATATATATATATATATATATATCAATTTTCGAGTTTCTAGGGAGATTAAGAGGACCACGATGGACCTTACTAGCTCAAAATCTGGTGATATTTATTGTGCAACTGCTAAGTTTTTAGTTTTGGCATTTTATTTTTATATTTTAATTATATTTCAGGATGTTTTACTATTTTAATGCATGTGAGATGTATTTTGTACTATTATATATATATATATATATATATATATATGTTATATAGAATGGTTTTAGGTTGATAGATCTTAGGTCTCGATCTTAGTTATTATTAAAAGGGAAAGGTATTCTATTTTGTTTATTTTAAATACCCTAGGTGCTGGTCACCCCCCCATGGCCTATTGGAGGTGGGACTCGAGGGTTATTATTTATTTTTCATCTTGAATAACGAAGGTAACATCACATTGCTATAGTATTCATTGTCTTGATGAAGGAGGTTCGTGATTGTATTTATAACTGCTTAGAAAATAATCATCAATTTATTGTAAAATCAAAAATAGTTTTTCATCAAAATGTGTTTATTTATATTATATTATTTAAAATATAATTACATATGTTCTAGAAAATGTATTTGAAAAAATTTATTTCATGACGTCAAAATTATAATTTTTTTATTTTTATATAATTTTCTAAAAACAATTAGTTTTTTGGAAAATAATAATTTTTATTGAAAAAATGTACATTATTTTAATATCATTCCATGTTAAGTTTTTGTTTTGGTTTAGTTATAAATTTTCAAAAAAAAAATTTTAATAAATTATGATTTTTGAAAAGAATTTAATACACTAATTTATATTGAAAACATTTTAGGGTTTAGAAGGGAATTTTTTAGAAAAAAAATATTATTTTTCATGGAATTTTACATTTTTTATTTTAAATTTAAATTTTAAAAATCATTTTTTAAAAATAATTTAAACCAAATTGGTATTTAGGATGTCCACATTTATTGAAAACGTTTCTTTTTTTGGAAATATAAATAGAAAAATTTGTAAATTTTGTTACGAAGGTAATGGAGAAATTGGGTAATTAATGTTAGATATAAACTTTTAAATACTATAAAATGACTCCAACACATTCCAAAATATTATTAGATGATGGAAATTAGGCCCTTAACACCTATTGATCAAAACCAAGTTGTTTATTAGACACTAGTTCATCAAAATGTCATATATAATATTCAAATCAATGGAAGTAACAAAATGTCATTCTCTTTATCTTAAATATCCCTTATATTCCTTCATGGGGACAATGATATGTTATTAATAAGTATAAATTTAAATTTCTAAAATAAAATTTTTTTCATGATAATGATTATTTTGTACTTTTTGGGCAACATAGATGAGATTATTATATTTATAATAGTCTATTTAAAAAAAATTAAAGATATCACATTAATGTTATAAATACAATATTATTTTTAATATAGGATTTCAAAAATTATATACATGAGAATAAAAAATATTCTAAAACATATAATATTTATCTTTAATATGAATTTGTTTAGTTTATAGTTTATAAAAAAGTATACTAAATAATTAAAGAGTGCTGATGAGGTAATTATTAAAATAATATAAATATCATATAAATTTTAATAAATTATAAAAAAAAATACTATGAAATAAATAAATTCATCAAATAATTGTATAGATTTTATTGACCTCTTGGGAACTTAATAAAATATTAATTTTATAGTTGTCCATTTATCATGAAATTTTGAAAAGTCCAAGTAATGAGTAGTTTCAAAATCGACACTAATTGTATTTTATAAAAATAATATATTATTAAATTACATAAAAATCATAAAAAATTAAAAATATAAATGATTTATAATATGATTGAAATTATATAACTAATTCATTTATTATTTAATTGAAATTACTTATGTAAAATTTAAATCCGTTTCATATTGAAAAATTTGATACCATATTTAAAATTAAAATAAGTTAACTAAAGAAATACTTTTTGGAGGATGGCTTCCCATTCCCCTTGAGTGATGTATCCCTCAAATGACGTTTCCTACACTCTATTATGTTTAGAGATCTGGTCAACTTCAACGAACACAACTGGTTAGAAATTCCCCCAATAGATCTTTATTTGATCTGGTTGGTGCAACTTAATCGATGCATATTTGAGGTTTTCTCCCATTTCCCTAACCGATCCCATTTCCTCGTCATCACCATTTAGTTATCTCTTCTACTATACTTCTATATAGACTACCCTCATCCCCAGGTCTTGATGCTGATCTTTGTCCCCTTGTGCTGATTGGAGGTTGTTCATATGCAGTAAGTTATTTTTTAGGTAGGTGGCTAATTAGAAGATATTGTCTTATCAATGTGACTCTTGGATAGTAGGAAATGCTGGATAGGTGGTTGTCTAGCTCTATCAGTGCTGTTAATATGGTGAGGTTTTTAATGAATGTCATCCAAGTCGTATGAAGTGGGAGGTGTCAAGCTTGATGAAACTAGAGAATGGATTGTGTGATTGTTGGTGCATGAGATGTGTATGATGGAAGTATCTTGGATGAGAGATGTGCAATTTTAGTGGTTTGGTTATTCTGATATATTCTTTTTATTATTTATTCCTATTTTTTGGGATATTTATATATTTAAATTCCTTAGTTCAATCATTGTTAATATTTGATTATGGTACAAAATTTTCAGATGTTGTCGAGTGGGGTGCCTCAAAAGGGGGATGAATATGATGAAACCAATCATTAATCCGTCTTTTATCCACTTATATGGATGGGTGGTAACGTTTATTTGACTATTGATCAGTGTTTTTATTAAAATTGTGTGATGTATTAGGTTGACATTATTGAGGTTCATTGCATTCTTATTCGTGTGGGTGGCTTGAAAGAGGTATGGGTGAGGGGGAACATTTAATCAAACACACAACCACTTGTTTTATTGGATAGATAAGTTCTATTCCATGTTGTTTTTCCACCATAGTGAAACTTAATGATAGAAAGGTTGTCATATAAATTTGACCGATCTCCCTAGTGTGTTCTTTGGAATGGGTGATATGTTTTCTTTAGTTCTTTACTTGATGTATTAATCCCTTTGAGCTTATGGGGTAGTTATGACCATTGTGTAATTATATTATTATGATTTGTTGAATGTAATTTATTACATATTATTATAGTTTAAAATGATGTTTTATTCTTTTTTATTAATAAATAGAGTTTTCCCCTCAACCTTATAAAAAATATTTACTAGGGGTTTATTAAAATGATAATATTTACAATAATATCAAAACATTCCTAAATTATATGGGTTGATTATATTAGAACTGTATCTTATCATAACTTCAAATAAATGTATTTTTTGGAGATATTTGTATTGAGACTTAATTTATTTAATATAATGTATTTTGAAATTCCAAATGTATCCCCTAACATAATTATAATGGGGAATCACCGCCCTCACTTATTCACATCACATTGATCCTCTACTTTTAACCATCAGATAATAAATTTTTTCTTAAAATTCCCAATCCACAATTTTATAGGTTTTATTCTTCTCAAAATATGAACCCTAGTATCCCTAATAGGTTATCTAAAGGAAATTTTCTAAGGATGAGGTTATTGAATTTATCAAATCTTTCGTGGATATTTTTTCTTCAACATAATATTCACATGTTGGTTCTATTATATTGTAACTAATCGAGTATCAACTAGATTATATGGCATTATTATGAATATAGAACAAAAATATTATACCTTTTATCTATCATGTGAAAAACAAAAGAACCAAAGGTGCGTGCGTACAACTTACCGTATCCACACTATGGTGTAATATTTTTTCATCAACAATTTCTTTGGATGGGTATAATGATGTAAATAATATATATATATATTGAATAATTATAACATGATGCTTATTATTTATTAAAATATCATCCCACTCCCTACCACTTACCAATAATGGAATTATAACTTCCCTTTTCATACGTACGACCTACCGTTTCCACAACATGATGCAGTTCAAATAGCATTTTCCTCATTCAATCATAACCATATAAATTAAAATAATGAATAAATATGATATATATAAACTTAATATAATTATTTAAATGAAATAAATGTATTTTATAGGCAAGAATAGGTACTTATAATATAAAACATGAATATGAAAATGAAGTAGTTAACACATGAAATAATGGTAATAAGAAAATATTATTTAGTTTGTGATAAGATGATATAAGATGACAATATGTGATATATTTAATATTATTTTGGTTCTTGTGTTGATTAATAACATTATTTGATCTATTATACATGAGTTTCAAGAATCTATGAAGGAAATCATACCTGAGGTAAGAGTATATTTTCCAATCTCACTATTATGTGAGATTATTTATACATAAGTATATTCATGGGTGGTATTTTTCTTCCATGTCCATGTTTCTTAAAAATGTTTTAGAAAATATTTTTCCTATTCTTTTAAAATTGTTAATGTATATTTTACATATCTCTATGTTTTTACTGAAGGTTAGAATGGAATATTTTTTTTGTTTCCCTAATGTGGTGGTTTGTGACTTTCCAGCAAAATTATGAGTTGATTTTTGTAAATTATACAGATTGAACATACTTTTCTACATTCATGGAACATTAATGACATGAATAATCCCTAAAATTCGTACAAGGATATAATTAAATATAATTTTTTGTATTAAAATATCATGGAATTTTAGGATTTTTTTTCAAAACCAAATTGATATTTTTGTCAGGAATGATATCATGTGATCTCTCAAAATTATTTTACATATAAGATAACATTATTTGATTTTACATATGAATTATATGGGTTATATTTCAAGAATACTAACCATATTAATTATATGGTTAGTTTATATTTATGATGGCATATATTTATGAAACCCATTTGTTTTCCATGGGTTATTTTATGATGGATTGATGGAAATGAAACCCATTTATTTTTATGGGTTATAATAAGATTAAATAATTACTTTCTTCTGGCCCACATGGGTATCGATTTCATTATGTGATGGGTGAGACCTATATATCCCTAATATTAATTGGGTAATGTTTTATATCTCTTGATATAGAAAGGACTAGAATAGGGAGTAAATATGGTTTAGTTATACAAAGATGGAATGAGGAGTGAACTCAGTTTGATAATGGACTTTATCCACTATGATGTGCTTGGTAGTGATCTTTGACTAATATGTAAATAATTTTCTACGCCTTTGTGTATTTGAAAATTTCATTTATTATGTTTTTCTATCATGGAAAATTTTATTTTCATCTTTGTGAACTCCTAGGAATTATTCTATTACATGATATCATGATCTATGATATGTGGTATAAAATTTTCAAAAAAAATTAATGTTCTTATTTTCATTATGCTTATATTATCTCACTTTATTACACTTAATATGAATATGATATCACCCTTTTATTATATTTATTTTGCCCTACATATGAATAAATTTATTAAATAATTTGTGTCAAAAATAGTTCTAATAAAGAATAAATATGTGGGAGATGATGTATATGTTTTATGAATCAGGTTTTTATGTTTCCCATTAACCAAATTTAGTAAACCTACATGGTTCTGGCATGGTTTTCCAATATTATTTAAGGATCATTCTTTTATTTTTATATAATATCTATATAGGGATTTACAGGATGATATAAGAATAATAATAATAATAAAATCATATTGATATGATCATCATCATAATCATGCGGATGAATTTTAAAAAATACATGGAATGAGGAGATTCATAAAAATAAATTACCTTATCATAGTGGTCAAATGCCACTCATATTTCTGAAAAAATCATAGATAATGTCCACACATAAAATATTTAAAAAAATCATCAAATTATTATTGTAATAAATGATATCATCATATTAATTCATAATAGTGATAATATAATTAGAAACATCACATTACCCAATGCATTAGTGGGAGATATAATTTTGATCCCACATGTGAGGTAATAATATACAAATAATTATTCATGCCATATAGAACATATAAAAATTATAATATTCAAATAAAACATGGAAGGGGTTGAGATTCAAATAAATTTCCCAAATAATTCAATCATAAATAAAATTTTGTGTTCCTTATTGAATAATTGAAAAATTAATTGGGTGAAAATTTATCATTATTGACTATATATAAAAAAAATGAAGGTGAGTCAAAAAAGTGTTTTGGAATGAAAATATTTTTTATAAAATATTTTTATTTGGATATATAATCAATGCAAAAACAATTATATCACAAAAAATAAAATTTATAATAGTGTACTAATATTTGGGGAATATTAGTTGAATATACATGCAGATTATGTTTTAATAAGATGTAAACCAAAGGAAATGATATGGTTTAGAAAATCCCTTTACCTTATATACTTCTTTATTTTATATCTTCTCCACCTCCTGAATAATAAAAATAAGATTATTATAACATTGAACCAGAAGAAAATATTGTTAATTTATGTGAATATTTATTAATTATAAAAATTTTATTATATTTCATAATATCATATGTTGATTTTGAAGTGTTTTTTATATGATGTTTTCTATAAAAATTTCAAAATTCTCTTCAAATTTTCTATTTTGTTCATTTTTGTTTATAAAAAATTATAATTAATTATTGATGAAAAAAATTAATATACATATACATTTATATTACATAAATAATTTATTATATCCAACCACATGTTTGGTGATATGAAATAAGTTTGAAACATCCTCGTTATTAGTTAACTTATCTTTAATAAGACATTATAAATACATCAAGAATGACATGTATGAGAATATTATATTTCATTAATATGATTATTATAGTAGGTTCAAAAAAATAATTTAATGTTTGAATAAAAAATTATTACCTTAATATGATTTGGGTTTGAAATTGGTGTAGATAAATATAAATAATATAGGACAATGAGAAGAAGAATTAATGAGATCTTACCCAATTATCATTATTACTTATTCTACACAACACTAAAATTCATTGATTCATTGAGTTGGATGGATCCATAACGTCACCATATATTATAAAAGTCTTCAAATATAGGTTGTTTTGATAGATTTTGTTTTTTCATATTAGGGAGGAGCCATTTAACTGGGGGTTCTAGAGTGCTTATTGAGTAGAGTTCTATTTTTGTGTTAAAATATTGAATAAAGATTTTTTCTATGGTAAACAATTTAATAGTGATATCTATAAAATTATAAACCATATTTGAATGAAATTAAATTACTTATATAAATATAATAATCGTATAATTTCAAATAAATAGTTTTTTCAAATGTAATGATGGGAAAATGAAAAAACAATTATTTTAATGTAAAACATTTGATTATATAATTTGGAAACTACTATTTAAAATTCTAAGTAATGTTCATTGAATTTAAATAAAAAATTAATGAATAAATATGGTATGGTTAAAAAAAAATTTATAGCATTTACTATGAAATTATTTCATCACAAATGATGTAATTCAAGACACATTAGTTGTATAAAGAAATGTATTTTTCAAATCACATGAAAAGTAAATTATATTAGAAAATTACCAAAAAAATAACCCTTGGAAAATTCTTATGAGATGGTTTCAAAAATGATATTAATTTTATAAAAATTATTTTCAATCATATGAAAGTTAATATTTATATAAAAAAATATGATTTTTTTTAATAATTTTAAGTAAGCTTTATAAAAAAATTTCTTTTATATTTATTATTCATTCAATTCGTCATAATTATTTTTCACATTTAAAATATATATTTATTTAAATAACTCATGATAAATTTTATTAATATCCAAATTTATTATTTTGAATTTATATTACTATTCTAACAGTCAGGTTATTATTCTAAATAGTATGTTCACTATTTCAATGGTCAAATCACAATTTAAATGGTTACATTACCTACTATAAATACATATTAATTCTATAATTAATTATTCACCTCAATTCCTCTCAAGTAATTACATTTCCATTTTCTACATTTTTTATAAATTTATTAGTATTCTATTTCATTTCTATATCATTTTTGTTAGATGGTTGCTTTTATCCAATCAAGATGGTCCATATTTTCCAATTGAAAATTTTTTATTTTCAATTACCCCTTGTAATATTTGGAATTTTAATGGGTTTATTCATAGACTAATGTAATTATTTACATTAATGAATTAATTTTTTTTCTATATGTTCTCAATATGTGTAATACATATATATTATAATATAACACACATTTATTTAGGAATTAATTATCATTTAAAAGGTCTTGTTGGTAACAAGATTCATGTCCCTTATTCATATAACTTGTTTCATGTTTGTAAGTTTATATGAGGGCCTAATTTCAATTCATTAACTTAATTATTGAACCTAATTAAATTTATATATGATCAAAATCTAATTAGATTGTATTTTTACACATTAGTGTTTCTTTTATATGCTCTCATGAATTATGTTCACTGATTACCATTATCATTAATGTATTATGAACATCCATGTTTTTTGTCATGACACATGGTTATGATATATATTCAACTAGGTACGGTATTCAAGTATTAAGAACAAATTCTATTAAACCTAAGTTTTTGTTATGTTTAAATGATTATTTATATAACCCATTCATTCGCATAAAAATAACATGTTATAACCCTATATAGGATTCTATTTATAGGACATTACTATTGGTTTCATGTAAAATACATATAAGGAGAAAAAAATTATGGTATATGTAGATAACCATTATTAAAATAAGAATATAATTCATCTAGTCTTCATATAAAGAAAACATATACTTTCATGGATAGTGTTTTTATGAATTAAAGATAGTCTCAATCTAAAAATATATAATATATATTTATGAAAATCTTTGGTTACTATATTTTTCAAAAGTGTATGGTGTAGTCAATTATTAGATATTAGTTTCATAAGGCATTAGTTGGAACCTGAAGGATATGTCAACATATATGAAAATTTACAAAAATTTTGTCGAAGGAAAAAGAATGATGCTATAAGGAAATGGCATCCATACCTGGGTAATATAAGTTGATTTCGATCTAGAATAGTTGTGATTAATAGTAATGTCTCTAAAAATGGTGCATTGAGAATTGACTCAATCTTCACCTGGTATGCAATAATGGTCCTTGTTGAACTCCTATTTTGACAATCCTAGGGGATATGATTTGGAAATTTGGAAACTCCATGAACCATCATAATGGATTTGAATTGATTATGACTATGATTGATATAGGTTAAACATAATGGTTCATATATAGAAAAAAGGATTCCTGATTTTGACATCTAATTATTTCTCATTCTATGATAATCTTGTTACCAATTATAAATAATGTTTCCAAAACTATAATTTTTTTGTTTTAATACAGAGAAAGTAACACTAAATTGAATAATGTGTTCTGTATAATCCATAGTACATTTGTGGGACTTTTTATCTACTTGTAGATTAGAAATAGAACAATGTAATGAAAAAGATATTTTTAATTTTTCAATTCTTAAACAACAAAAAAAAATTCAAAATTATTTTATATTTGGAAGGTTAATTTTATCAATGGTGAAATATTATTAATAATATGATGAAAAATTAAAAAATTGGAACCACATAATAGTATTTTATTATGAGAATATTTTTCATGAAGTACTAGGTTTTATACTAAATAAAAAAATGGAGAAGGAATTAATTTATCTGAAGAAGAAAGATTATGAATCTCTAGGTACCAATATGTAAAATAATTCAATAATGGAATGTTATGAGTTTGGTATAGTCATTATCACTAAAATTAAAATTAATAATTTCTTAACTAGAATGAATCATAGGCTTCAAAAGATTTTTGTCATAGGGGATGTTAGAAGATATATATATATTGTTCGATTTCAACTGAAATTGGAAATGGAATATTGAAACCCTAAAGGTTATGTTTAGATGAAAATGTATAAGGAGTTTAATAAAATATCTAGTGTAATTTAAAATAATATTAATAAAATGTATCAACATCATAATTTACACATATGTTGGGATGATAACTTTTGGAATACTTGGAAGGAATGATAGAATTTTTTATATGTGAGAAACATTAACATCAAGAAAAAGACTATAGAACTAATATGAACAATCCAATAAATTAAAGGTATGATGTTTGTTTTTAAAATAATTCACAACCCACACATAAGTGATATAAATTAAATGAGTTTTTTAATTATGTAAATCTACTTCCATATACAACTGTTAATGAAGATACTAAGCCCTAATAACAAATAAATAAAATAGAAAAATTTAAATTTTACCCAATCAAAATACATTATATCAGTCATTATAATTTGAATATGCTTATCAACCTAATTAGTATTTTTTAATTCATTTTCGATTTTATATGAGTATTTCCTATGAAAATATTATTGTTCTTTCTATAATAAATTTAGATATGATTCGGAGTATTTATTATCTCTCTTTATAATGATTTTTTGAATATGATTTCACATTTTATATTACAAATCATATGACGATAATCAATTAATTGATATAAAAACAAATGAATCTTATGTAAAAATTATTTTTCTATGATAACATGTATCTTAAAGGATAGTAAGAGAAATATATTTTGCGATTAATTTATGAATGAGACTTTATGAGTTATTAAAACATTTTAATATATAACTTATTTGTTTTAATGGAATAATGTTATATAAAATAATTATAATATTAGATATTCAATATTTTTAGATATATCTTAGTGGAACCTTATGGTGAACAGCTTTTGGAATGGGTTAAGATGAACTTTGTGTCCTATATTTTTGGTTTTAGAATATATTCTTTAAACTCATACATATTAGATAATTTATTTTTACTTTTTATTTTAAAAATATGTTGAGATTTTTGGAATTAAATTCTATCAATTTATGGATTGTATGAAATATTAAATTATAATTTTAGTGCTTATTTCTTGAATAAAAATCAACATGAATATTGATTTCTTGGAGTAAGAGAGTAAGTGGGAATTGATCTAAGAACAAAAAAAAGATGATATTGTTGTTAGGAAATTGAATTGAATTAAGTAGTATGTCATCACAAACATATTACTCAACATTTGGAATTGGAGTTTGAAATAATAATTCTATACAGTTACCATTATTTCTTGAAAATTATTGTCCTTTTGAACATCATATATTTATATATTTGTGTTCATTAAATGTTCCCTTACAATTCTATCTATCATTATTAATTAGTGTTTTGAAATTATTTTCCCTATCATATACATATTTTCACTTCCCTAATTTTATACAATTTAAAAATTTCATTATGCGTCATTATTGATGAAAAATATATTTTCATTTACCCTACTACAGGAGGATGTTTTAATAGTCCTCTTTGCCATTTGGGGTTTTCATGAAGGAATAATAAAATGTTAAACCAAATGTGCAAAACATCAAATTGTGTTGATATAATTTTATAAAGATGGGTAGAATGTAACACCCCAGGATTAATTCATATATATTGTTTAATATTAATTTAATTTCTCTAATAACTTGTGTTATAACTAACACTTGGATCTAGCAAGACACAATATAAGATAATTATTATTATTTAACCAAAACTATCATAAATATACTATTAATTTAGAGGGTACGAAGAATAATATCTATATTATGAGAGAAATATGGTTTATATAATAATAAAATAATTTTAATAATTATCAATTGATTATAAATTAAGAAAATAAGCATTTAAAAGAAAAATTATATTTTATTCTGTAAAATTATTTTAATGAAAATAATTATTTTTTAATAAAAATGCAAAAATTTATTTAGATTTATTAAATTATTTGATTGAAATATATATATTATATATTCATTCAATTTTTTTATCATTCATTTAATATTTTTTTATTTTCCATAGTAAAAATATATCCATTTTTAAAAATTAAAATTTCAATTTATTTTTCCTAAAAAGTGATTTCATTTTATTGTTCATACTTATATTATTTTATTTTCTGATATTCAAAAAATATACTGTAAAAAATGATATAGGTTTTTGATATTATAATTTACAAATTAAATTTTTTTTATTTTTTAAAATTTTATAAATATATTAATCTTATTATAAATAGTAAAAATAACAATTTTTTAAAAAATAAAATTTCATTTAATATATTTTCAAACTATAATAAAAATTTTATTTATTTTATTTGAATTTTTTTTAATAATATTATGATTTATCCAATTTATTTACTTGGAATTAATTTTTTTTATTGTGGAAAATACTTCATACTTATTGTTAAATTTTCATTAGAAAATTGATCTGTTCACATTATCTAGATTAAATTTATTTTAAATTCCACCACTTATATTAATTTTTATTAATAAAATATATTCCATATTTGTAATAATAATTATTAATAGTATTTAATGATTACTATAGACTTTTTTTAAAATTAATAGTGAAAACCATAAAAAAATTAATTACCATAGTGATTATAAAAACTATATTAACAATTTTTATATAAAATATATAATTTAATTTTCTAATAAAATACTTCTTGAATCATATTTTATTTCCATATATCAGTTCTTTCAATTACAATGTTCCAATATATGGAAAAGTTTCATTTCACTTGGAAATGCCTTTTATCATATTAGAATGTTTTTTGAAATTCCAAAGAAGATTCCAAGTGGTTTTATTTCCCTACTTATTAAAGGAAATATTCTACCCTCTCTTATCCACACTCTATGATACACTTTATAATGCCATTCCCTGATGAAATATCTTCTTTACTTCTATCCCAACATCATATATGCCTTATTTTGATAATGAATCCTACATCAGAAGGATTTAAATACAATCCTAAAGAGGATATACAAAAATAAAGTATATTTCAGAACAATGTGTCTTTTTTTATATTTACTTGTACCTCCTTAACACTATATTCAATTAGGAAAATAAAATAACATTATTTTCTCCCATATGCTGATAAGTTATTATTTTAATGGATTAACCTGTATAAATCTACAATTTTATTTATGAGAAATTAAATCAATGATCATGTCTATGATTAGATAATTCATCACAAATGATTTTAATTAATTTTCCATAACATATTATATAACTCTAATTTTTAAAACAGTGAATCAATGAATTATAGTGTAAAAACTAAGTATCATCGAGCATAAACCTACTATGACATAATATTATTTTAAATCTGATCGTTATGACCAATCCATTAAATTCATGGGTCAGAATAGTATTAAATAATTTACTTTATATATGTTACTAAATATATATATGTACTCTTAATAATTTAAAAATAAATTTTTAGAACAGAAATTTTATTCTTTAAAAATATATTTTCACCGAAATTCTTTTCAATTTATTTTTTTGAGTAATTATTATAATTAATTTATAGATATTTTAGAAGATGTATTTTATAAAATGAAATTTATTTTTTGAATTATAATATCAAATTTACCTTATTGTGATATTTTTTTTATTTTTAGGAAAATTTATTTTTATATTGAATTTTGAAAAATACATATTTTTGTAAAACTATCATTTCTTTACAAAAATTTCTGTAATTTTAAAATCCCATTATGTTTTTATAATTGGTTTGAGAAACAAACAGATTTTTTGGTTATATATAATCTACTTAATTAAATTTTAATCATATTTATATTTTAATATAGTATAAGAAATTCTTTAGGTTTATAAATGATTTTTTTTAAAACAATTTTAATGTGCATAATGTATCTCAATTTTAATTATATAAAACAACACATAACTAAGAATTATTTAAATGAAATTAATATACTTTATATCAATCATTATTATTTTAAATTTATACTATAATAATTAATAGCTTTTGAGTAAATAATATATCAACCATTAAATTATAAAAAAACTTTTTTAAAAAACAATTTTCATCACATCTATGGCTTTTATTTTAAATTGAATTATAAAAATTCAATGAATTCAATTTGTTATAATTGATTAAATATTTATATTCAGAATAATTTATATTATATGAAAAGGTAAAATAAATTTCATTTAAAATTCAAAATTTTAAAAATAAAAATATTTTATGTTGGTTTCATTATAAATTCATTTACATAGAAATTCGACTGAGATAATAAGGGTAAAAATGACCTAAAACGTATCTAAAATATATATTTCAGTAGTATTTAGATCAAAGAATATCTATATACCTTTATTGGTCCATTTGGAAACCGTATGGAAAGTGGAAAGTTTGGGTAATCTATATTCATTTTCAAAAATTACAAGTGTTACACTCAAATCACTAATAAGAAGAAAAACATATCCTATCCAATTCACAACTTCATAACATTTTGGATCATCCATTAAATGACTAAATACATTCAACACTACTGTAAAAACCTCCTTGATCTCTTATTTTGGTCATGAACCTATTCTATACATCTTTTTGTTGCCTACCCAAAAAGGTTTTCCAAATAAGTGGTATCATTCTTAACCGAGTGTATTTGATTTATTTCATTTATAACCTCCTTAAAATATTTTCAAATTAGGATTATATAATAACAAAATTATATATAATATACTAAGATATTATTATATTTATGAAAAAACATAAATTCCCCTCTCATTCCGTCTAATGGGATAAAAAATCATCATTTGTCTGTACGAAGAATTACCGCCTCATTTACCAATGTAATTTGTTTTCCATTCAGTCTGAAAACCTATAATAACATTGGATGTAAATTATATATATTATAACTGTGACATATTTATACATATATATTAATAATATCACATTCAACTTCATAATATCTATTCAATGTGAGATTTGATAATGTCCCTTGTGTGTGTGGAAACATTCCCCTCGTGGAGTGATATGATTCATTTTTTCATAGATTTATTACGTAGATGGTTATAAGAATAATATTGATTAACATATCTTATATATATGAAATATTTAAAATATTCATTTTATATTTATCATTCTAAAAATATAATATTTCAGTTTATTTCGTACCTTTACACTCATCAAAAAATGATAACATTCGTTTGTAAATATGGACTACTGCCTCTATAAATCGAAGTGATTATGTTTTCATAAACATAAAACATGATAGATAAATATAAATATATTTGAATAAATCATATTAAACTTATAATATATTAATAATTTTGGAAATATATTATAATCATTATCTTATTTCCATAATGATAATTGAAAAATTAAAATATTACTCATGAAAATGCATGACCTACTATCTCCAAAATTGTAACATAGTTATTTTTTTAGAACCATAATACATGATTTGTTTTAAAAGTTAAAATTATGTACTAAAATGATTAAAATTTCAATATTATTATTATGTTTATGTTTAAATAATGAATTTGTTAACCATTGTCAACATAAAGAAACCATTTTAAAATAATTAACCAATCATCCTCAAAACACCCAATATGAAATTAAATGACTAATTATATAAATATTCCATTCAAAAGAAATGAAATTAAAAAATTAAGTAAAAATAATTAAACATGGTAAATTATCTGATGAAAGAAATTTATATATGTTATATATAGGTGTTTATAGCACTTATAAATGAAGTATGACTGAAGGTAAGAGTTTACTGTATCACTATTACTTCTGTGATAAATATGTGATATTTCCCACTTACAGTAATTTTTTGGAATAAAAATTTCCATTGAATATATATTATGAATATTTTCAAGAAAATTATTTTTATTTAGAAGTCCATATGTGGCTCCCCATTTCCTGTGGTTTTGAGATAGGGATTAAAAAAATAGAAAGGGATTTTGTCATAGTTTTCCATCATTGAGGCATATTTTAATGTTATGCACTTAAATACTTTTAAATATTGTATATACATCCCAATTAACATTTAACATCCAAAGATATTCATAAATCATTATATTTTATGTTTAAATTTGATTTATATCATCAACTATGATTTGAATTGAATGTTACAATGTGGTAAAAAATTATGTTACTAAATTTCATTTAATTTGGATATATTAATTTTTCATTGTATTTGATATTATATGATTATTTTGGAAATGAATATTTATTACATTAATTATTATTTTCACTTTTTTCATGTGATTTTAGATATTATAAACATAAAAATGTTCATTTATTAACTTAAAAATTAAATGGTATGATTTTTGTAACTGTTGTTCATCTCAAATTACCTTTATTTAACACATAATATTATAATATGTATTGATATTCATTTTTGAAGTCTGTATACAACCATTTTAACATGATATATTATTCAGATACTTATTTTCATGAAATTTAGTGTTTTATTTGATGTAATTATTTCATGAGGCTTATTATTGAAGAGTTACTAAAGTGGAAAATGCTTTATTTACAATATCATTTTGTTTGGAATTTTTTATATTCATGCATCCTCTCGTGGAAATCACATGCTCGTAATTTCATGAAACATTTATAATTTCTTCATCTCTATTAATGAATTGTTCCACATGTATATTTCATATTTTTCACTCTATTGATTGAAAAAATATTATAACGTTTTTTTAAAAGTGATATATATCATGTATCTTCTTATGGATTAGCAATCATTCTATTCAATATCCCTGTTTTATTAAAAAAAATTACAAAAATGATATTCTAGAAACATAATTCCATTCATGAGTTAATTTAAATAGTCCTTGAACATAATTTTAATGGATTCAATAGTAATCATCTTATGTTTTTTCAAATGGGTCACTTTTGACTCTCATTTACAATTATTTTGAATGAAATGGTTCTATTTACCATTTACCAAATGAATTGATTTTCATGCTATCATGACCATTATTTTAAATAAAATATCCTATAGGTGTATCCAAATTTGATTTCAAATAAAATTGAGAGAAAAATATTTTTATAATTAGTTGTTTTAGATAACATTTTTTTA
Source organism: Viscum album (assembly GCA_963277665.1). Lineage (NCBI taxonomy): Eukaryota > Viridiplantae > Streptophyta > Magnoliopsida > Santalales > Viscaceae > Viscum > Viscum album. The sequence goes on along the minus strand of OY728142.1, from coordinate 1,179,159,093 downwards.
ATGTATAAATAAAAATTTATTCAAAAATGATTTATGTTAAATTTTAATGGTATTTCCAATTATCAACATAAACATCCCTTGATGTTTCTAATTTTCAACTAGAGATTCACAATAATGATACCATATTAATTCCTTATTTGGATTGATTAAGATATTTTGAAATGTGTTATTATAAATATTGTTCATTCACAAAGGTTAAACATGTTTTAAAGAGATTATTATAGATTGCATTTCATTTCCACTAGTTGATCATGATTGAGGAAGATAATAGGGGAACATTTTTTTATCCATGGGTAAATCAATTGATGAAATTAATAAATGTTTTTTTCTATTTTGTGAAGATTTTAATTATTTATATAATTTATTTATTTTAATTGGAAATTTTTTTATGATGGGTTTGCCTAGATTGAAATGGGTGAGTTCGAAGTAGGTTATGAGATGGGTGGCACAGATAGCACTCCAAATAATTTTTTATGGATTTATACCATATTATTATTACATTTTATGGTTTATAAATTTTTTTTTGTTAATTATATTGATATGATATCTCATGAGACAAACATGTTTCTTTTTGATTTATTTGGGTTTTTAAATATTTCTTTTTATCATTATTGACTTAACATAGATCATATTTATTTATTCTCATGAATATTTCCATCAATAAAGATTTATGCCATGCCAAATGTTTTTTATAATTGTTTGATGGGTATGAGTTATCTTATGTAATACTCAAGTAATTTTATTATTTCATTATTCACTTTTTCTCATCTTATTCCCACATATGACATTTAGGTATAAATTCTAAAGTCTCCCCTCACAATTATTTGATATAATCCTTCTTATGTTTTCTTTTACAAGTGATATCAATGATTAATATGAATGAATTATTTATAGAGGTATTTTATATAGATTATGATGATGCTTTAATATGAAATAAGATAAACTTTATTATGTTTTGTAAGTACTCATTAATACTCATGGGCATTTTTAATGTAGAAGTATGTCCTAATTATCAAAAATAATAATCCAACATAATTCATTGGTTTTTTAATGACTCAATACTTCATTTTTATGAGGTATGTTTTGGATTGTGAAAATTAGTCCACCATAATTGGTATCAAATCTATAAATGTATTTTTCATGATTTTTGAACCAAATATAGGTGTGTAGGTTTAGTTTTGTTATATTTTGTATTAGAAGAAGGATTTAGATTAATCAGAATATTAAGATTTTTTTAATGTGAGTTTTTCTTGAGATTTTTGGATAATATGATAAGAATATAATATAAAGGATGGTCATATGTTAAACATACTTATACAACCCTTTTACTTTTTTTAAATGATGATATCTCAAAAGTATTAATTCAATTTTATATAAATATTTATTAGAATGATGTATATTTAAATAAAAAGAGTAATTTGAAGTATGAATTTACATTTTTTGGAAAAATTTATTAATATATTAATATCATTTATAATTTATATGTTCTTGGTTAAGTAGTTAATCATTGGACCACAAGTTTTACCATACAAATATATATGTGATTAAACTATCATTTTTTAAAAAAATGATTAATTTTATTTCTGATGAAGATCATTAATTTCTTATTAATGTAATCTGAAATAGATGAGATGAACATTGAGGTTAAAACATAATTTAATATCCAGTTTATTGAGATTAGTATGGGTATAAGGTTATTTATTTATGGAATTATTTAGCTTGAATATTATTTATTTATATTGAATGTTAGTGATTAATGTATTGTTTCATCATATTTTTTCATTTTCGGAATTACCTTACTTCGAACTAATAATTTTGGAATTTTTAATGTCTAAATTAAAGTCCAATAAATTCTTATCCTTTTGTTTAAGTGTTTGGTATTTTAGTGGTTGACTTTATATATTTATACTTGAAAAAATAATCTTGAATACTAATCGATTATAGTATTAGATAATATTTTGGTTTATGTTTTTTAATGGGTACCATTTCATTTTTTGTGCCTGTATATTTCCTTTGGTTTTTTATCAAGATGTTACTCTAATTCGTTAACATGAGAAAAAGTATCTTAAAGTCAAAATGATACTCATTTATATTTAATGTAACTTATTTCTTAAAAAATATAATATTTATGGTCACTTATATCCTTATTACAAATACCTTTTTTACATCCCACTACTATTTTATTTAAGTGGATTCCAAGATCTGATTTATTTTAGATGACCTCCAAACTACACTTTATAACTTTTTATGAGAATGTTTTATTAAACCTCTACATGTGGTGGGAATTTTAATGAAGTATTTTAAAAAATAAAATTATTAATGTTTGAGATCATGTTAATTTTTTTAGGATTAAATTAATTAAAAAATGAGAATTCTACACCCTTATATTAAAAAAGATATCTTCCTCGATATCGTATAATGCATATAACACCAAGCATAAACGAACAAAAAAATATTATTTTTTTTAATATAACCATTACAATATTTATATTAAAATAGAAGGTATGGATAGTATTAAAAAAATAATATATTAATTTCCCACTAAATATAATTTTATTGATAAATTCATAATAAATAATAAATCAATTTTTGTCAAAGTGAATTAATTCTTAAAATTTGTTTTCGTAAAAAAAATAATTTATATTGAGTTTTTTATAAAATATTATAAATAATTTCAATAGTTCTTTGAAAATTTACATTATATAATTCACTTCACATTTTTAATAAGTATATATAAAATAAAACTGTTTTAATTTTTATATTTTTTCAAAAAGTATTTATTTTTCAGTAACTAGTACAAAATACCAATTTTCGTATGAAACTAATTTATGTCTAATAAATTATGATTTTTAAATTTTAATTATGTTTTTAATATGATATATATTAAAATTGTTTTTTATTATTTATATTTATTTAGTTAGTTATATTTTTAAATATCATTATATAGAAAATCAATCTAATTACATTTTTGTGATTTTAAACTGGCATTTTTGAAATCCATTTAAAGTGAAGAATGTTTTTTCATATTCAGTTATCAAAAGAAAAAAATATTAATGATTTAAATATAATTTATTTAATATATTTCATAAAATATTAATTAATACAATTATTATTAACCATCAAAGAGTCAATATAAAATTATCTTTTATGTGAAAATACAATTTCTGAAAAGTAGTTTTTTAGTCATATATGTGGGTTTTATTCTAAATTAATTTATGAAAACTCTATGACTTCCCTCCCCTTCTAGGAGGTGGGAGGGAGGCGAAGGAATGGGTCTCACAGCCTCCAACACCGCGGAAGCCTTTCATCCCTTTCTCCAACCCTAGCTACCTTCTAGATTTCACGTTGATTTCTTTATGCCCGAAAGATCCTGATCTTCATCAAGGTGATCCTCAGCTACTGATCTCTCCATCCGAGTTCTCTGAAGCTTCGATTCACTTGGATTTAACGCTGGTAGCACGCATTGATTGGAGAAGGCCCTCGGTCGATGTCTTTGACCGCTTTATCTTCGGAAAGTGGGATTTGCAAGAGCGCGTTGTTGTTGGGCATCTCGACAGTCGCCAATTCGTGATTGACTTTTCCTCGGAGGATGATTTGATCCGCGCCTGGTCCAGTGCCCCTCGTAGATGAAACTGATGCTAGTTCTTCCTACTTCACTGGTCGTTTGATTTATACATTAATCGCGATCTGTCAACCACTACGGCATGGGTTAGTCTTCCACAGCTCCCTCTTCCGTTTCAAAATACTGCAATTATTCGCATGAATGGTAATATGGTGTGGTGATTTCTCTGTTCTGTTGTTCATGCATCCACTGTAATTCATCCGGTGAACCCTCATCTCTGTGTGGAGGTGGACGTTGCAAGGCCCGCGGTCAATTGGGATTGGATCACTGTTGGTGAGGAATTCATATAGAGGCAGCCCGTGATTTTCATATCTTGGGTAGGATACTGCAACACCTACTGTCGTCTGGGGCATATGGCATCAGACGGTCACTCTGAGGTGATGAACAGAAGGTCCCATAATCGGAAGGGGAGGGTGGATGATTCCTCCAAGCTGAGAGTGATGTCTGCTGGGGGTGTGGCACCTGGAACTATGGAGGAGAATCGGTCGTCAGTGCCTTTGAGGAGTTGTGTAGAGGTCCCTTCGGATCCTGATGTATTTGCGGTGTTCAGCATGCTTCGACATGATCTGCAGTTTGGTGATGGGGTGATTCACGCGAATTCCAAGGAGGACTCTGGTTCTGGTGAAGGGGGAGGTACTGCAGGTGTAAACATTACTGTGAGGGAGTTGCAGCAAGAGGTGTGTGTGACTACACCTACTGATATGGTGAGCAATTGGTGCAAGGAAGCAGTGACTGTGGTAAATAGAGTATAGGATGTTTTTGGTAGAGGCAGTGATACGATGAAGGTTTCAGATGGCAGTAATGGGGTGCAAGGTAGGGCTGTGATTTATGGGGATATGGGATTGAAAGATGATACTTTCAATCGGTTCCATGAGTTTGAAAAGGAACTGGTAGAGGAGGGAACGTCCATGACTGAGATGCATCGTGAGGCTCCTTCACATGAGGGAGGAAATGGGTCAAATTATGTGCCGCAGGGGACTTTAGTTCATCTGGAGTCCCTAGAACAGCCACAGTGTCTTGCTGTGATTGACACCAACGGTCAATTCCAGCAGCATTGTGGAGGGAATGATAATTTTCAGTAGGTCATTATCCATGGAAAGTGGGGGGATTTCTATGAGTGTGATCAAGAAAATTTTGGAGGTCCGATCAAGCCTTCTTTTAGTGATGTGGTCCAAGGCGGGAAGGTGAAGGTGAGCGGGGCTCAAGAAGTCTTGACTGCCCCTCCACGACGCAGGTCAAAGAAAGATTACTCCTATTTTCCAAAGTCGTTAGTCACTAGGAGATTTGGTGGCAACAAGGAGCTCTTATCCTTGGAGAGGATGAATCTGCGAAGAAAATATGCTAAGGTTCTGAGGCATTATGAAAGCTCGGAATGGGAAACAGCCAAAGTGGAGGAGGATTATTGAGATGGGTATGGGTTGTGTGAAATGTAAGCTCCTTTCTTTTTTCCTTTTGTTGCTTGTCTACTGCACTTTTCTTTTACTTTAATAAATGGTCAGGGGGTTATCCCATGGCTGAGCTTTTCTTGTATGTTTACATTTTGGAGGCCTATAGAATCTGAAAATTTTTGTTTAAACATTCTCTTTCCCAAAATTACAACTATGACACTCGCCTCAATTATAAAAGGAAACGCATCTCGTATCCTCTTACCTATATCAGAACATTTTTTTTCTACCAATACATCCACAAATAACGTCCCTAATTCTATCGAAATGTCTTGCATCAATTATTTTTTATCGTAATTCCTCCCTTTAAATCCTTTTTTTGTCTATGAATATTTCATGAAGATGATGTATCATTCTTAACCAAGAGCCCTTATTTAATTGCTCCATCCACCTCCTTAAACTATTCATCAAATTATTATTATATTACCAAACAAGTATTTAATAAATAAATATATGTTATTATGTTAATTTAATATGTTATATAGATCTACTCTTCCAATAAATGGGATTAAAAACATTATTCACTTGTACGGAGGACTACACCTCAAGATCCGATGTCATTCAATTTTGTTTATCATCACTCATGCCATATTTTAATGATTTACATAAAGTATATATTTTATATTTCTAATATTTTATTAATTTTGGAGTTATTAAATAACAAATAACTTCTTTCATTCCATTTTGTGGGGGATATTGTAAAGTCGCTTGTATATAAGGTGGCCTACCATCTTGGAAAGCGATGTGATTCATTTTTCAGTAACATGCTACCTAGAAAGTAATATATATAATTAAATTAACAAATGTTATATATATTAATTTTTTATATTATTCATAAAATTTTAATCATTATTATAATATAATACATCATTATTATTATTACCTTTCCCCTCAATGAAATAATTTTATTGTTGTTCATGTGTACGTGTGAACTACTACACCCACGACGATATGTGATTAATTTTTCATCATCACATCAAATAAATTATATATATTTCTACATTTAAAGAGAGAACTTTGTATATATGATATTTTTGTCTTTATTTACTGATATATCAATACTTAAAATTATTATATATTTATCATTAAAAATGGAAACTTCACTCGGGCATACATATGGACTACCCTTTCTATGAGTATAACATAGTTCATTTTTCGTCATAATAATCAAATATTGGTTTTAAAATTTTAATTTAATTAAAAATATTATAAATATAACATTTTTATTTTTCTATATATGTTGAAATAATTATCACATTGACCATCATTGACACAATGAATCTATTTTCAAAAAATAAAATGAACGTCCTCAAAACACCCAACATAAACTAAAATTATTATTTAAATGGAATATATCATTAAAAATAAATAAATTAAATGATTTAATGATATTATAGTAAAAATATAAAATTTTAAAAAGATATAAAAAAACTAATAAATGTTTTTAATGTATTAGTTTTGAACAGTTATGAAGGATGTCATATCTGAGGTAAGGCTTTCTTCTATCTTATATTTTTTTGAGAAATATTCCATATTCATCGCTTATTTTTATTTTGTGATTTAAATACTACCTATGAATGTATTTTATGATTATTTTAATAAAAAATATTATGTTTTAAAAATAAATAGGAGTTTCTCCCTTTAATTAGTTTTGGACCTATGGATTATCGAAGAAGTATGGGACTTTATCTCAATTTTTCTTCACTAGGGAATATTTTAATTTTTTGAACCTAGTTCCTTTTATATTGTATATATACATCCCCATTTACATTTAAAATCATGAATTATTAATAAATCAAGTTATTTTAGGTTTTAATTTTAATAATTTCATCCAATGTGATTTGAATTTAATGTTACAGAGTGGTGAAAAATATCATAACCAAATTTCTTTTCATTTTGATATAATACATCATCATTGTATTTGAAATTTTGGATATGTTGTGTAATGACTCTTGTTATATTATTTTTTATTTACATTTTTTAGTGATTTATATTTTTTACACAATATTGAAACATTAATTTATTATCAATTTCAATGGTGTAATTTTTATTATGGTTATATTCCCAAATTTCTATTTCCTTGAAAAATATTTTTATAACATTAAACTATATTCATTTGTGATGACTATTTACTATCATTTTAAAATTTTATATCTTGGATCCCACAATTTTCATGATATTTAATTTTTAATTTAATGTTATTATTTCATTGGGCATATGATTAAAGACTTATAATGTGGTAAAGCCTTTAAGTTACATCTTCCATTAATCCATGATTTTTTATTTTCATGTTTTATTCAGATGATATCATATGATATTATTTTCATGAACCAAATATATTTCCATCTCTATTGGTTATAAATTATTTTAAAAAGTTTAATTTATATTTCCAACCTTATTTATTAATAAAGGATGAATATTTTATTAATTAATATCAATCGTATATCTTAATATAGGTCATGAATGAATATTAATTTGAGTTTCTGTCACTTTTTACTCCCCTTTAAAAATATTTATGAAATGAATATTCCATTTTTTACATTTATGATTATAAATAACATTCCCACCATCATGAAAAATATTTGAAATTTACCATAATTCATAATTATAGATGGTTTCTTTTGAAGAGAAGTATTTTAACAATATTTGTTGAATTTTTGTTTTTATTAAATACATTTTCAATTTAAAATGTTTATTTTCCAAATGATTTTTTATGAATTTTTAACGGTATATTAGTTTATCATTTTAAAAAACCCTTGATGATACATACGATCTACTTGGGATATGTGGTAATTATAACTTCGTCATTATTTCGCTTGATGGATTAATATAATTTTATGAAGATTGTTATGGAACTTATTACTTTTCCTTGACTAAATATTGATTCAAAGAGATAGTAATGAGATCCTATTTTCTGAGGAATAATTACGTTTCAAAGAAATTTTTATTGAACAAATTTATATTTAATGTGTTAATTATTTTCTGTAATTAATAATTATTATTTATTAGAGTTATTAAATGAAATGAGAGAAATATTTACTTTAAATAAGGTTATTTAAAATTATTAAATTATAAGTGTGCCAAGATAGCATCCGCTGAGACTGATATAGCTAATTTGAAGGGTGAAACTAGCTATAACTATAATCTATTTTTAATGAAGTGGAATGTATGAAAATTAGATTTTCATGGTTTCTATAAGGGTTATGTATTTATTCTATTAAAACAATGTCCCATGATGCAATGATGTTTTCATTATAATTATTATAGTTTTCTAAAATTTTAATTTGATAATCATTGAGACAACAAGGATCATGAATATTGTTCCACATTAATCCTCCCATTTATAATAATTTTTTCCATGAAACATGCATATTGATCCATTTTCAATAATTATTATTTATCATATATTATTCTCATGCTCATTTATTATGTTATCATACCATTATGCTCATCCAAGTATCATTGATGACATAATGATGTTAATTCTTATGTATAACCTTACTTTGAATTTCATATCACAAATATTATGTTTCCTTTTCCCCATAAAATCAATAAATATATCAAATGAATTATTTCTAGAAGTGTTTCATATGGATGTCGTTGATGACTTAATATGAAATAATAAAACCTAGGTTATGTGGGAGAAATTCTCATTTAAAAACACACATATTATTTATGTATGGGTTTTTCATTGTAAATTAAAACAATAAACATAAATGGTCTTTAGGTACATAATTTATTTCCTTTTTATGTTTTATGTTTTGGATGGTGAAAATTTGGTTACCACTATTTGTACTAATGTGAGGAAATGTAATGATTATAATTTTAGTACCAAATTTGAGAGTGGGGGTTCAGGTATGTTCTACAGCCTTTCATGGATATATGTAATTAGTGATTTAAATTATATTTATAAAATTTATTATACAATTTTATTAATAAATTTTTAATTTCAAATGTACCTATTTTACAATAATAAGATTGAAAATCTTAACATTTCTAATGTGTATGTGTTGACTGAAACTTCCATGAATCAATATGATATATTTATCTTTTTATATAGACATGAATAGTAATAATGATTCATTTAATTAATATATATTATATATTTTTTATTAAAAGGACTCTAAAATAATTAATGACTATTTTTACTTTCTTTTTTCCATGAAAAAAATGAGAATAACATTCTTACAAACGTATGACCTAATATCTACAAGGACAATATGATTCATTTACTATTTATAATTCTAATAGATTACACAATATAATTATATAATTAATATGAATAATTTTTAAATCATGATTACCATAATATTGATTATGTAACTATATTCAAATTATTATGACTAAAACTACTAAAGAAAACAAAAATGAAAATCAATATATTTATTAACGTAAATATTTACATTAAAAAAATTGTAAAAAATGGGTGATAATTAAATGTAAGTTAAATATATATGGTATGATATACAGGTTAATGGTTCTATAAAAGATATATGATAAGCCTATATTTATTATAATGGAATTCTAAAATTGTATGATGGATTTTGAGATATGATGAATGTCATTTCTTATCTCAGTTTTATATTTTTGAGAAATATTCCATATTTTTCACCTATATCTTTTTTATTGTACATATTACATAACATTGGCTTGTTATATCATAAATATAATTTTTTATTGATATTTGATGTATCATTTTATATTATTCTATAAAGAGGAAAAAAATTCAAAATTTTACAATGTTTTAGGGGATTTTCATTTAACATTTAGTTCTATGGCCCACATGATATGTTTACCACTTGTTTCATTTTAGTAATTCATATAATACACTAGTTTGAAATTTATTATTTGTCTCATGAAAATTAAGGTATATAAATATCCATATATTGATAACTATTTCATTATTATTACAATTCATATGTTACTAATGTTTTATGGATTTTATGTTATAATATCATTGTTAATTTGTTTAGTTTACGATTATAGATCCAATGATGAAATAAATAGAACTATCTCAAAAAAAATTCATTAAATTTCTTCTACTATTTATATTTAATGAAATTACTTGTTATCCTTTAATATTACACATTTTACGAAACTCATCGTATATATAGATTTTTTAAGGAAAATTGAATAAATTTATTGATTTAGTTGAAAATATATTCTCCCCCATTTCCGTGAATTAAAAACAAATCAAAGAAAATGTTTAAAATTCAAAAAAAAATATTTAATGTAATTTTTACTTTTATTAAATTTTTACAAAAAATAATTGAGAAGTTTTTTCATTTTTGGAATGAGGAACTTCTTAGTAAGATTATAAAGGTATATATTATTAAATGAGCACATCTTAACCATTTTTTCGATCCATCAAGAATAGTCAATGATTAAATGATTTCTATAAGGGATTACAAATTTTTTTAAAATGAAAATATTTTGTTTATTTTTATTGGAATCTTCTTATATATTAATGATGTTATTTCTAAATGGAAATGATATTTTTCACAGGAATATTTTGATGATATTTTTGTGGAATTTCTCTTTTTCATGGAAGAAATAGGTCGTTACTTATGTTTTACTAGGGACATTATCCAATTGGACCATCATTATTCTACATCAATATGTATTCTGATTATAACGATTAAATTTTTTGAATCCCATTTATTCTTATGGATATTTCTATGATGATTTCATGAATCTTTAATAGAACATGTTCCCATTAAATGAGTTATGATTTGTTGTTATGGTAAATGTTTTATGTCATTGTGTCATATATACTAATAGTATTATTTTTGTGATGGATGGTTACGTCAAATTCAAATGATAAGTGGTCTTGCTATAAATATAATAAATATAATAAATATATCTATTATAATTTATTTGGAATTAAAAATATTTTGAATGATGTTTTTATATATATTTTTTACTCTGGTATTAGTATTCAATATTGAATTTATAAATATTGAATAATGAGTTAATTAAGTTATTTTTGAACTTGATTTCATGCTATCTATGTCATATGTGCAACTAGCTTCAAATATATATATATTTGTGTGTGTGTGTGTGATTGTGTTGATATTATTTCATGTTTGTAAGGTTATTAGTAAAACTAGTTTTATGTAAATATATTTATCTAAGTGACATATTTTATTTCCTTAATATAATTGGTGAACCTATTAGTATTTAAACATTTTCAAAAAAATTATACTATAGAATTTCTAAATTATTCTAATTATTTAATTATATCATAAATTTTGTTCATTAATTTACTTTGAGACTCATTTCTTATTATTTTAAAAGTCCAATTCTAGGACATAATGTTATGGTTTATTTTTTCCCAGGTATGCTTTTGAAATATTAAACTCTTGTTCTCACGTCCTTATGTTCATTTTTTTATTTTATTATTGCTATATCCCTTTCTAAAACTTAATGAGAATTTTATCTAAACCATTCTTATATTTCCTCTCCATAAGTCATAAATAATGGTTTTATGTATTGTAAATTTATGGAGAAGTTCATTTGGAATGGTTTTGAAGACCACTTATAATATTAATTTATTTCATATCTATCGCCCGAATATTCTAAAACTGTATGGGCATCTGGAATATTTTTTTTGTGAATATAACCCAATATTCATCTAAAAAATGTAATATCTAGGTATGAAAATATATGGTCATTATATGATCCATTTTATTTTTCTAAAATAATAAATAATTTAATAAGAGAAAATGTATGGGGATTTTGGGGTTTTTTACAACCTAATAATTTAATACTTATGAGAATGGAGATCTAGATTTCCACATATTCACTATATTATATCACCCATTATTCCTTTTATAAATGATTTTTATTTCATCTAGATGATAGATCATGGTATGTATATCACTCCAAATAATTTATTTTCCACGGTTTTATACATTTTATCCACATCACTGAGTCATTAATATTATATTATCTTTTATGTCTGGATTCTATTGGATCAATATGGAATCCAATCGGGATATGATGATCATACTGGGTATAGATACAACATGTTCGCAGATGATATTTACCCTAGATGTTTTCTATATTAAAATAGGATTTCACTATCAGTAGTTTATTTATGATTTTTATTTATGATTGTGAACACGATGGATTTAATAAACTACTAAATTAGAGATTTTAAGTATGAGATATGTGAATGAATTTGGGGGTGTTATTAACCCCCGTTTTCATAGATTTCACATCAAAAAAATTATTAAAGGAGTTTTAGGAATAATATTCATTTAAATTAAATATTTTAAAATTACTAAATTTACAAAAATTGGTTTAATAATTAGATATAAATTTTTATAATTTTTTTAGGCTTCATGGATTGAGTTAAGGTTGTAAAATTAATGGATAATTATTAGTTTAATATGGATGAGCTTAAAAAATGATGACAAATAATTACTTATTGTGGGATTTGATTGGATTTAGGTTGGTGTACCCTGTGAATTCTATTTATTTAAAAGCATTGTGAGTTTGAATTCTCATTATATGTGTTCTTCCTAGTCTAAGTGATTGTTTTTGATATATTATATGAGTATTTAATTCAAAAATAATGACATCAACCTTCAATGATCAACAATCCCCAAAATATAGTTATTATAGATTTCATCTACAAAGATAAAAAAAACCTCTATAAATATAATTTGAATCATCAAGAATTATATTCATTAATAACTAAAAGTAACATTAATGAAAAAGTAATGACAAACATTGTAAGAATAATGAATCTAAAAATCCCTCCAATTATTTCACCATGTAAAGCGACTCCCCTTGAACCCCAAATCAAAGAGGTCAACAGAGGTAGTGGAGTCTCTAAAGTCCAAAATCCCACTGATAGGTATAGAGGAGCGTCACATATTCTCCGATGGATCACTGATGATATTTATGTTTCCCCAACAATCTAAGGTTGGGAACCTGGCAAGAACGTATTATAAAAGCTCTAGTGTTCTAGTCACATGCGTACCTCCGTGCTCACATAAGATGCATCCTGTGAACCACACCTTTCTTTACTCTAGTAGCTGGAACTAGTCACCTGAATTCTGGCCGATGGTGAGGAGATCGTGGGAGGGATGAGAGGATGGTGGCCCCTAGTGTGGGATATCCAACGACCTCAAAACTCTCATGAAATATATTCCGATTTGGATTAGCAACAGACCAAATGATAACATGGGGTGGAAACTATCCAACGGTATATTGATATGATGTAGAAGGGGATCTCATGTTTTCCTGGAATGAGGATATATTTACATCACTTTTTGATAAATGGGTATTCCTGGCTGAGAAACTGGTGGATATTAAGAGGGATCTTAGGCAAAGATATTATGTTCAGTGGCTTAAGGAGGGTGACCACAATAGAATCAATTTTCACACCTTTCTGTATAAGAAAAGAACCATGAGGATCAATATTCTTGTAGACAATGGTGACTATATGAATGATGTAGAAATTACTAGGTATATGGCACTGGATCATTTATAAAAGCCATTGGTTCGAGCTGTCCAAGCATGCACTAGGATTTGTAGAAGTAGCGAGGTAGATGGTGAATTTTTGGAGTGTCTTCCAAGGCTGTAAGGGGTGTCTAAAACTAAGCTACCAATGATGATTCCAAATGTGGAAGAGATCAAGAAGATAGATATTGAAATTCCAAGGGATATTCCCCCTGGCCTAGATTGATTTCCAGCATGTTTTTATGTGCATGCATGGGATACTGTTGGATGCATGGTAGTGGCAGCTGTCTTGGACTTCTTCTAGGGGAGCTTTTGGAAAGGGCATGAGTTCTTCAAGGGTCATTCTCATCCCAAAGATCAAAGACCCCCACATGCATTGGTAAATTCAGACCCATATTCTTGTTCAATGTGCCTTAAAATATCCTATGAAGTCTCATTGCAAGGAGAATGGGGGAACAGATTCCAAATTTGGATTCCAAAGAACAACATGGGTTTATTAAGGAACTCAGTATCCAATGAGTGTTGGGCATTATGAGGGAGATATTTAATGATTTCAACTGGTTCTTGGTTGGATCCAAAGTTATTTTTATGGCTGATATAGATAATGGATTTGAAAAAATAGAGTGGTCACTTATTCTTAGGGTGATGTGCAGGTTCGACATCCGTGAATGGTTCTGCGATCTCTTTTTCTAGTGCTTCTCCTTACCATGGTTGTCTATTTCCCTCCGAGGGAAGTTCTTGGTCTTCATTAAGATAGTTCGGTGAGTGAGAAAGGGAGAATAACTATTTCCTAATCTTTTCGTATTGGTATAGGACGCTCTGACTAGAAACATATTGGGGAAAACAGAAGATAAATGTCATAGGCTGTAAAACGAGCGGTGGGGTTGGGAGGCCATTTATTCTCTCATGTTAGCAGATGATGTTTTAGTTTTCACTAATGGTAGTCGATGGTCCTTCTTAAACTTATGGATGTTTTTTCTAGTTATGGAAGGGTGATTGGGGAGATAATCAATCCAATTAAGATCTATGTGTATATCTCTACAATATTCCCTAACCAAAGATGCAGGAACATACAAATCATTTTGGGATTCCATCATTAGAGTTTTCCCATGACTTTTCTAAGGGTTCCTCTTTCTTATGGGTGGATCATGTGGGATCTCTTTGAGGAGTTTACTAAAGGTATGATGGGATGAATTTACAACTTGAAAAATAGATTTCTATCCTTGAGTGGGAGGGTAACACTAATCAACAGTGTCCTATCATCAATTTCAATGCATGTTATTTCTATTTTCCAGCATCCAAAGTGAACAATAGAGGAGATTGAAAATACTATTATGAACTTTCATTGGGTTCCAATAAATCAGGTCCGTTCCATTGGACCTCTTGGGCATAGCTATCCATTCCAACTAAGGATGGGGAGTGGGGCTATGTGATATGAAGGATACAATATAGGGAATGTAGGAACATTTGTCTTGGGATACTGTGGAAGGTACATCCCTATGGGAAACATTATTCAAAAAGTGATATAGGGATTTGGAGATGAATAATGATGAACTTAGGGCTCAACCCTCTCGACCGGGTCCGTGCATGATTGGGTTCCTTGAGGAGATATGTGGATTAGATAGGTGGATCATTGGAAGAGGGGATGTTGGCTTTTGGAATGACAACTAGGTCACAGAGCAGTTGTTTTTTTCTTAGATGTCCTACACAGTATATCACCTTCAAGGAATCCTATGAGTACACAGTGTTCACCAGTTCGGTTCTGAGTCATGAATAGAAGAAGATGTTTAATATTATATTCATGATTGAGGAAGAAGATAGATGCAGCTTCACTGGTTCATGTTTGGGTAGGTTCTCTATTCAGGGCTACATGGAGTGGAAGAGTCTGGAGATCATAAATTGTTGATTGGTCTAAGAAAATTTTTTGTATGGAGATTCCATCCAAAATGATATTTCTAGTCTGGTGTGTCAAAAACAGAGCTCTCCAGATGGATGTGAACATCCAAAGTAGGGGGTCTTCTTGGAATCCGGTTTCATCTGTTGCATGGCAGTGAAGAGAGAATAAACAAATTATCTCTTTTTCCAAAGTGATTGGGTAGAGGCTATCTGAATCATATTCACCCCTCTGGTTTTCTTCAGTTTTGAGCATTTCTTCTTTCATGAGATCCTATCCTCATGGTTTCTCGTAATGAAAAACAACAACTCATAATGCATGGTGTGGGAATGTAATCTCACTGCTGTTTGATGGGTTATTTCAGAGGCCAGGAAAATTGATCGCATTGGCTCTCAGAGCCTGATCTTTATGCTCTAGTTGATATTAATATCATTGGTCTATGATTTGGTCGTGCTATTAATGATTGATCGGTACTTGTATGCAGTGTGTAATTTTTATGGGAAGGCCTCATGCTCAAGAGTATTTTGAATGGAGGTGGGTAATATTGAAACCATCATCTAGCAAGCATATGTTAAACATGTATGGATCCTGATTTCATGGTATTATGAGAGGTAGGGGGTTTTACGTGACTCAATCTTGGCCTTTAGTTGTACCTTTGGTATGGGTAATTCGCTAGGGGTAGAGGTTCGATCCCTCCTCACGGGGATGATGGTATGCATGAGCAGGGGAATTCAGGTCTCAGTGGTGGATTTAGACTCAAAAGTTTTGGTTAAATATGTTCAAGGATAGTCAGATGCGCCTTGGAAACTGGCTTACATCAGCAGGTGGTGTGCCTTGAAGACCAATCAAGTACTACTCATGCATCATAGTTGGAGGTAGGGAAATTTAATTGTGTATGTTCAATCGTTGATTGTATTTCCCGGGGATGAGGTCAGTATTTATGGAATCTTGGGCACCCCTCCAATTGACTGTAGATATTTTATGATTAGGGATTATATAGGGTTACATCACTTTTAGCAGCCTTGAGAGTTTGGGATGTATGATACATGGACTTGGCTTTTTAGTATTTATATAAAAAGTAATTTAAAGTCAGAATATGGAAACCAATATTTTAAAATATGTAAAAATAATCTATATAAAAAACACACATTGTGTGATATAGAGGAATTCATATAGATAATTACTATTTATGAAGACATTGAATGAAAAAAACTATATGGCTATGGTTATAAGTTAAATTATTAAGATAGATATGATTATTATTTGGGTGTTCAATGCGTGATTTGGGGATTCAAAAAAAGTGTTAAATGTTTTCCAACCCAGATCCCACTCTTTTTTGATTTGTTTCATATTATGCATATTTTTTCCTTCATATTGTGTATATTTTGAATTGTTGAGATATTATATATATGGAATGATATATATTCATGTTATTTTAAGATTAAAAATCATCCATATCATTAAATAGGTAATAATTAAATGAATTCCAAAAACATAATTGTAGGCTCTGTACCTTGATTTTAATTACATAGGACTCATATTATATTGCTAAAATATTCATTTTTGTTTGTGGAATATATTTCCATGGAATAATGTTTACCCTATTTCTCATTGAATTTATCAAATTTAAATATCCATATTTTATCCATTTATACTATAGTTTTAATTCATTATGGGAAAAAACTATTTTAAAATTAAAAATTTTCCAATGATAAAATCCCCCATATGTTTTGGTAATCTAAATATATGTGTAACATTCTAGAAATTAAATCCTTATTAGGATACCTGAAAGTAGATGATACCATGATATTGATGAACCAATGGGTTTTCATCCCAAAAATGTTTAGTGGTGTATAATCTCAATCATCAGATTGATGCATGATTGATACGATTAGTGAATCACATAGGGTGAGTCACTCCAAAGTGTTATACATTAAAATCGTCCCACACTCATTATAAAATAAGATAGGAGATTTTACAACAATTTCAATGTATCCTTCCAATGAAAACTATTATAAATTTTTTTATCATTCAGGTATTTACCCCATTCATTTCATTTTATGACATCATAATATATCATTGATATTGATACGTACTATTTCATTATTGATTTCAAACATCGTCTGTATTTATTAAGGGATGTTCTTGTAGAAACCCACATTATTCTATTTAATGGGGAGGTATTGGATTTATTTATTACCATTATATTAATATCCATGTTTTATTCAAGAAATATTACCTTTTGATACTGGTAATTAATGTGTTTATGACTCTTATGGTGAATTAATTAGACTGTATTAGGTTATAGGTCGACCACCAAATTACATATCTCATAGATGAATTGATATTTCTCTTGAAATTAAACATGTTGGGTTTTAGTGCATACCACTTACAATAATAGGATGATATATTTGAACAATGCCTTAATACCATTTTTTATGCCCATTATTATAAATTATCATAATAGGATTTAAATTATCATCATTATCAACGCTTTCATTTATTTTCATGGATATATAATTCCATCAGTTTTAGATGGAATTTAATTTATATTTTTCATTTCTTTTATCTATATCACTAATTAGTATTATGTTATGTCATATTTTGTATAATTCTATTCCGTATTGGGTATTATAGTTTATAGTTATTTTTTTCCTTTTAAAATGAGATATAGAGGAGAAATACATGTAATTTTTCATCGATATGGTTGATAGTAAAGTAATATATTAGAATATATAAATAAAATATATTGTGTATTAAAATTTTATTTATTTATGTTTATCTAGACATTAAAATAATCTAAAAATTTTAATTCATTATGAAATATTACCTCCTCTAAAAATATGGCATCATGAATACAAAAATTTTGTTTCAAGAGTCGGATATGTTATAGTTAGCACAACAAAATGATTAAAGGGATTATTTGGGAATAGATTTAGATGAACTATGTGATATAGACCATGTAATTGGAAAACCATAAATATTAATAGAATAATCTATTGAAATATTATTATGATTTATTTTTTATAATTCTGTATCCTAATATAATTATGTGTTTGAAATTGCAGGATTATTTGGATTAAGGAGAAGAATTGTTTACATATTAATTATATAGTCAATGTTGCATTGATATCCCTGAACTGGTTAATAAAGACAAAGTTGAGTCTAATTAAATCAAAATAATATTAGTTTAATTGAACTAGGTTATGATATTTCATACAACCCATATAGAGATACGTTATGATACAAAACATGGTTTAACTATGATAGAAATATTAGTGTAACAAAGACCTCCACCATTCAGTCAAAAAACATATCTATTACTAGATAAATAATTGATCATGTACCTAGATAATATATTTATGACATTGGGATTTTTTGAAAGGAAAATATAAACATTATGGTCTATGATATGATAGGAGATGAGAACCTATGGTGGTCAACAATTGGAAATATTATTCTTAAAAATGAGAAAAATTACATTAAATGGGGGATATTTAAGGGAATTATTCAATGAAAAATAATTTCACCATTTGGAAAAAGTATAAATAGAAAGGAATTTATATAATAATATACAAAAGAGGATAATAATTTTTATGAATATTTGGATAATAGTACAATGGAAACTATAAATGATACATAATATGTACATACAGTGGAATAATACATTGATTTTTTGAGGGGTAATTCCTTGAATTTGGATTAAATTGGAATCTAAAAACTTTTCCTCAGATGAGGGTATAATATCAAATTCCATTAATATAGATAGTATTTATCTAAGGAATATATATTCAACAAAAATTGGGAGAACAATTAGTGATGGGAGAATTATAGAAAGAAAATCAAAAAATAGGGGAAGAGGTGAATGATGATATTTCCCAAGTGTTATAATTGTGGTATAAAACACCCTTGGTATTATAGGATAGGAAAAAAGTGTTTCTAAAAATTTAATATATATGGTCATGAAACTCTAGAATATAAGGGAAAATATATGGTTGAGGTTCAACAATTTAATTAAATAAAGTTGTAACTTATGGGTTTAATTCAAAAAATTCAAATTAATTATTCATTAAATAGATGAAGGGATCAAAAATAAGATTAATTTATTACCAAAACTAAATTTTAAACACTTAATGATGTTTTTTTCAGTATATTGATCATATATTAGTAGTAAGCTACTATTTTATTTTATTTTTAATCTTATCAGTGGTTAATATAATCTATGATAATGAAAATTGTTATATATTTATCTATAACCTATTTAAGGGAGTAATCAAATAGGAAACTACTTTGAGATATAATAGTAAAAAATAAGTATGAAACATTTTCAATTATGACACATGATAATTCCCAATTCTCAAGAATGGTTTTTATGTCTATGTGGTACATTGACATGATCTATTATATGGATTGTATATCGATAAATAAAGAAAAAAAATTTTAATAGTAGTATATCATAATGTGTAATGCTGAATTGGAATATATTTTTTTAGAGTTGAAACATCCAAATCTAACTCATCTTTTCATATGTTCCACATAGGTCCCATTATTGAAATTACGGATAGGGAGAAAGGTCAATAATTATATATAGATGTGGAAGGTATCTTATAGATAATGGATGTACCCGTAAAATAAAAAATAATTTATTTTTTCTAGAATAATTAAATAGTATTCTACCAATGCGTGATATTGATTTCCCCATAGAACTCATCCTTGATACAATATAAATATCTAAAAATCCACGTAGAATAACACTAATGGAGGTTGAAACCCAGTTGTAGGAGTTTTTTATTATGATATTTATACTCACCTATGTTTCTCTATGAGGAAACCATATTTTAATCGTGAAATATAATGATGGGTCTATGAGATGATGCATCAATTATAGAGTGATCCATGCAATTAGTGAAAATTATATTCGCCACATACCACACATTTTTGACTTATTTGATCATCTTTAATAAGAATAATGTTTTTTAATGATTGATTCTAACATGGATTATCATCATATATAGCTAAAGAAAAATTGTACATGGAAGACAAAATTTCACACAGAATTTGGATTTTGAGTTTATAGTAGTGAATTTTTGATTGACAATTCACCTTCAACTTTTATATATATGGTGAATATAATGTTCAAGGAGTGTATTGATAACATTTTAGAGGTAATTATTGATAATATCTAGATAAAATACATAATATGTTATGATAATCAGATTAGTTATGTAATTAAAATCTAGACCAAATAAATTATATGGGAAGTATTCTATGTGTTATTTTTAGAAAAATGAAGCATTTTTTCATTCCCATATTTTCCCTAGTGATGAAGTATCTATTGAATCGTAATAAAATCATAATAAATGAACGCCTTATTGTTGGATCAAAACCATGATCTGTTGTTTCATTGGTTTATCAAACAACTATTGGTGGGTTTTTCATGTTTTATATAGTTTTTTGAAACCAAAATAACAATTTTACTTGTAAATAGTGTAAATTCAAAAGGATGGGGGAATTTGATAAAATATTTAGAAGAAATATATAAGATACTAATTAATGGATTTGTTTTTAATCTACAATCTTTTTAGTGAGGATTAATTATATATTATGATGTATCAAATAGATGACATAGTTTCATTGTTATTTTTAATGATTTGGTGATTTCCAATTCATCATGTATTTTGATAATCCATCAAAAATAATATTCATCTCATAACCATGTGATGGAACTATAATTATTACCTTTACAAATATGTATAGACTATCTCTATAGGGAAATATTATATATATATATATATAAACCGAAAATTGTTTACGTATATATTCTATTCAATGAGGATTATTATGAGGAAAATAAGATGGTTGGAACTACTCATGGACTATAATTTCCTGATATATTACAACACTTCCCATGAAAACAACATGAATGATGATTTGATTTGGGTATACCATGGATTTTTGATAATTATGCGGACAAAAAAGGATCCTACATATATATATTTATAAAATTTGGATATTTTTATTTTAAGGAATGTGAATCCATTATTACATTCATACGAAATTGATAAACCATCCAAAAAAAATATTTGATAAGCCTCAATAGTATAATGGAGACATATGAAGGATTGATGGAGCTATAAATACAATTTAATTATCATAAAATATCCATAATAATAGACTATTTTTGTTTTAAAAGATGTTATGTGGTTCATATGTTCAAGTGTTAAAAATGTAACTTCTTGACAAATCACATATCTCTAATATCACTATAATCCCTTGTATCATGAAGATGTTTTGGGGATTAATAGAAAACTTTTTTTATGTGATACTATGTAGGGATTTGTATTCAACATGTTTATTTTTAATTTTCTAGCATGTAAATTATTATTTACTTCATTATAAGGGTGGTAAGAAACCTATTACAATACCTATGTGGAGGTGTCAAAATGTTTCAATGGACTTTATCATTACACTCCCAAACAGTAAATAAATGAATGATGATATATGGATAATCATTGATCATCTTAACAACTCTAATGAATTACTAGGGATAAGAGAAATTCTATACCCTGATCGCCTTTATTGGATATAAATATACAAAAAATTAATGCTTGATAAGGAATAAATAACGAATATATACAATCACAACCCTATATATACATTGAAATTTTGGAAGATTGGTCGAAATGATATTAACAGAAAAGATACAATTATGAACCACTTATCATCCCCAAAAAGATTGGTTGTCCAAAAAAACTATCTAGACATTGGATGCTTTACATAGACCATGTTCTCTTGAAATCCATGTAATGTGGGATCTATATATACCATTGGTGGAATATTCATGAAATAATATATTATATTCACTAATAAGTATATAATTATAAATATAATTGTGTTAGAATAGGTGTTTTATTCCTATCTTTAGGGATGATGTTTGAGAAAGGATGTTTGTCATCCCATAATATATAATCGAGAAAACTGTTATAGTACAAACAATTTGGAATCATATTAAAGAAACATAGTGTAGAAAAAATATCAATGATGATAATCGATAGAAAGACCTATAATTCCATGTTGGGGAACATATATTCATGTAGGATTCACTGTGGAAGGGATTTATTGGATTTCTTAAAAATGGGATGTTATGTACTATGTATACTATAGTTATTGATATACAAAATGGATTTGGGGTTTTAACATTTCAATATTAATTTTCCATCCAGCCTTTAGAAATTACATAATTTCTTATATGATTAATTAATAAAGAAATATGATCCATATCCATTTCCAATAATATCATTTAAGGGAATAATTTTGTTTCCTGACACGTCTAATAATGAGGATCTTATTATTCACGCTACCAGAGACTGTATGTTGTGGAATCTGACATCCTTGTTGGTGAATTTACTATAAATTAATCAATTAATAAAAGTGAAAACATGGGAGAATCATGAAATAATGTGAAATGAATAAAAAATTAATTTAATTTCTTATATACAATACAGTTTCTAGAATGATATTATTTAGGGTGAGGAAAATGTTATACCTGATATCATATTGTAGTAGGTAATGACCATATTCTGAATTATCACACAATATATCCTACATGATAATTTGTCTACCAAATTATTTTATCATATTCTATAATATTCAAAAATAAACCAAAATGAAAACTTTTTTTTGTATTATCGTATCAAAAATATTTTTAGGATGTAATTTTTTATTTTTTAGATAAGGCAAGGTTTGCGCCAAAAAATACGATTTAAAAAAAACATGTAATTTGAATTAATTTATTATAATATATTAATAAAATTGGAAATCATACAAAATATATAAATAAGTCAAATAAATATATAATTAAAAACATTAAGTGCTTTAAATATATTCAAGTCTAGTTATTTGAAAATTTTTGAAATTAAAGTATGCTGAAAAGGAGAATTGGATTTAAATATATTCAAGTCTAGTTATTAAGATCATTGGTTTCTTCATAGTCCATTCTTTCTTGTTTATTATATCCCTTTATAAGGCCTCGGCCCTAAACCTTACTTAATATTGAATTAAATTAATAATTCACATTGAGGATCTTTTCAGGTTTAGTGTTTTAGAGAATTAGAACATAACTATGACATCTCAAAAGATTAAAAAGTAGACACATCTACTATGTTTCCATAATAAAAAAAAGCTCTTAAAAAGAAACTGGTCTAGTTCCATGTTTTATATAGCATGACATTCCCTTGATCCCATCCTTGACCATATTCCACATTAAGTCCTGTGAAAAACATTTTAAAAAACATGGGGTGAGCATAAAAAGCTCAGTAAGGGATACACAAAGATTGAAAACTGTAACTTTTTCAAACATCAAGTAAACCATGTATACTCTATCAAAGTAATACCTTCACCCTCCTGAAGTAGTAAAAACTCTTCACTTAATAAAGTATCATTACCTACCTTTTTGTAACCAAAGGATTACCATAAAACCCATACAAAGAACACATAACATATATAAAGGTAACTTGGGACATAAACATACTTAAGTGGAATAACCATACGGTCGACTTCCACACATATCACTTGATGGAATAGCCATAAGGCCAATTTCCATACATACGTAATGGAATAGCCGTACGGCCCACTTCTATACCCAATACATTGGAGGTCATAACGTAACCACCCGTCCTGGTATTCACGGCACCACCTGTCATATGGTTTACCACGTAACCACCCATCAAATGTCCAAGTACCAATATAAAATCATAAAACACAAAACCAATATAAAGGAATGATAAAATTTCCACATTTCTATCACAATATATCATTTAAATATATTAACATAATAGAATCCTTTATCAAATCCATTTTCAATACCAAAATACATAACATAGTGTATGGTATTTATTTTATTTTAAAAAACATTACGGCTTGTTGAGGAAGCCAAAGACCGAATAATACTCGCAGCGGCGGAAAAGGTCGTTGTCACCGCGTACGTTAAAAAAACATTCCATTTTGTCATTTAGTAAAACTCTTCGTAGAAAAAGATTCCTTTTGTATAAAAGTAAAAGCCAAATGGGTTTATACACCGTATAAATGAAAGTTGTGTATAAAACTAAATATGCCTCAATGAAAAGAGATTGAGATGAAGTCCCTTACCACGGGTCTGACTTGACTCGATCGTTCTTTAACGTCCTGAATAATAAACTTGAGTTAATTTCTTCCTGATTAAGAATCTTTTTAAAGTTCATTATTCCTTTTATATCACTTATTCCCATGTTATAAACATTATGTAACCATTTAAGTTAATAATGTTTGTTTTGTCGACATTTGGTTCTTAAGTCGAAAGTGGACTTCTTACAATTACATGTTGTTCGTGTGGTCAAAGGTTCTTTATATCTAGAATGAAAATCCTGATTTGGATATCATATATATCATATATATCCAGCATATACATGTATTTATAATATTACATAATCATTTATAGGTAAGAAATGAAATGCACCGTTCATGGAGACGGTAAGTCGTACGTGCGCATGAACGCTACTTTCATTTCTTTGGAATTAAAACTAAATGAGAGGTATGTATATTTTAATTCCAGAATTATATTCATCATATAGAAATATCATTCATTATATATATATCCATTATACACATTGACTTTTAATATTACATTACATTTGGGGATAAGAAATGAAATGCACCGTTCATGGAGTCGGTAAGCCGTACGTACGCATGAACACTACTTTCATTTCTATCTCATACTTTAATGGAAAGAAATAATAATGATATAGAGGTATATTATAATTCCAGTATAAAATCATATATAATAACTATAAATCCATCCTTTACACATCCCATATATGGCATTAACGAATCACATCACTTTGAGATGGCGGTTGTCCGCAATTCCTTAAATGAAGATATCATGTTTACCCATAATGGAAACCATAAAGGTATGCCCAAAATGAAAAATACAGAAGCTTAAGGAAAACATAAACACATTATATATCATATATAAATATAGTTTCATCTTAATGGCCACATTTTAAGGTGTTAAAAGAATTCTGAACAATCATCGTTTCGGGAGGCAGAAATTCGCCATCCATGAAAACAGTATGTTCTTTAACCATTAGATGTAGGTGTGTGTTAGTGTAGCTAGAATCCTTCATATAAAAATATCCTAGTATATTGAGGATACTGGAGTTCTTACAAAATAAAATAATAAAAAGAGTTTATGGGGTTGGAGAAGAAAAATAAAACAAAAGGACTCAAAAGAAGACATTACCTTAAAATCGGGTAACTCCCCTTGGTTTGTGCTCAAAGGATTCTTTGGGAAGACTTCTGCCCAAAGTGAGGCTTCAAAGAGTAATAGAGGGATGTGGAGAGCTAAAATGGGCAGGGTTTTGCCTATCCAAAGGCTTTGGGAGTGTGGGTAAGGAGGTAGAGGTGGGGGCCTTTTATAAGAGGAGTGGAGGGGCACTCTTGGAAAGTAAAGAAAAGTCACTTTATTTTAAAATGGTATTCGGTTTTAAGAGGTCCCACATTGATGTATTTCGAGGATAAGGTGATAAGGCTTTTAAATACACTCATACAATAGGTTTTGGAAATGTTTAAGTCCTAGATATTACATTATATTTCCATTTTATTTAAATCGTTAAATAATGAGGTCATCGCTGCATCATCATGATGTCATAAATAATTTAGTTTATTTAATGTCTAAAAATTCTAAAAAAAATAATATGACATAGGAAATCTGTTTGTCTTTCCAATTACTATTTATAGTCAAAAATCTTACTTGTATTACCCCATGTAAAAAATGGTTTAGTAAAACATCTCATGTGTGTGTCATTTTTACTTTAACATTAAATAAAAAGTTATTTATGTCATTTCCCAACCAAAGTGGCTCCATGGGGTCCCCATGTTGACCAATGGATTTTCTTGGTCAGCCATGACACATCCAATGAGGGTAGGACATGTTTCAAGCTCATCTCATATTATTAAAACATTATTTTTACCTTAAACTGCCCTAATTACCTCTAATCGCGATTAAAACCTTAATAAGTTACTATTCTCCAAAAAATTATTTTAATATCATTGAACCACATTTTACATATTAATGAAAACCATGTATTTCGGATTTTTTAAATTCAAAACACAGAAGTGGTAAAATTTCATTTAAACGAAAACTCAGTTTTTATAAGTACCACTTAGTGGTTTCACTATTCATTAAAAATTGATGTTTTTCAGAAAAATACCAAAAATTCACCCTAAGCTATATTTGAAATTCCGAATTCAAAAATGAAGTCCATTTTACAAAATTCACAACATATAAGTTACATTAATTAATTTAATAATTAATTCCCACTGTCAGAGCAAATAGCGTGTTTTTATGAAATAATAAGTATCAAAAGATTGACACTAGTTTAAGTCTGATTTCAAAGTGAAGTAAATTCCAACAACCACTATTGTATTTAATGGTAAAACTATTTTCTAATTTCACATTAAAACCAATTGAAATGATTAAATAATCATATAAATAAATTAGATTAAAAAGAGGTTTTCAATTAAAATACAACATTTTACACTATTCATTAAAAAAATGAACTTTATCGGAAAGATACCAAAAAATTACACAAAGTAAATTTTGATGTCCCGATTCTAAATAAGAGTTATATTTCTTCCAATATAATGTATAAGAGTGATCAAAACTATATTTAATGACGGTTCTCCATAAAAAGGTGATAAGTGAACCTTTAGTGAAAATTAGGGTATAAATGCCTAAAATTGAATTTTTTTCGTATTTTAAGCCTTTATCTTTTATTGGATAAATGAAAAAAACATTAAAAAACATATATAATCATATTTTAGTTATTTCTATCCATTCCCGCCAATACAACAGCTACATGTTAACTACCATTTAAAATAATATTATTATATTACTAGTGTGCACCGTATGTTTTCAAAGGAACTCATCGTTACGTATCGGGTACGCTATCGAACATAGCAACCCATTTAAAGTAAAATTAATATTTAATCTGTAAATATTAAAAAATCCAAAAATGTTTTATTCATTATTTACCTGGAATGTTACATCCTTCCCCCCTTTTTGGAAATTTCATCCTTACAATCTTATTCACTTATCAAAATAAGTGGGGGTATTTATCCCTCATAGCATTTTCAGATTCCCACATTGCCTCTTCAAACATATGGGTTTTCCACAAAACCTTTACCTGGTAGATTACCTTATTTCACAACACTTTCTCTCTTCGGTCAAGAATCAGGACTGGTTGTTCCTCATAAGAGAGATTCTCTTCTAACTGAACTACCTCTGGGCTCAAAACATTAGAGGAATCTGGCATATACTTCCTCAACATAGAAACATGGAAAACATTGTGTACCTGAGATAAACTCGGAGTTAATGCCACTCTGTATGCAACTGATCCAAATCTCTCTAGAATTTCATATGGTCCAATGAACCTTGGACTCAGCTAACCTTTCTTACCAAATCGCATCACACTTTTCCATGGAGAAACCTTGAGAAAAACATGATCACCTACCTCGAAAGATAGATCCTGCCTCCGGTTATCCGCATAACTCTTCTGCCTGCTCTGAGCTGTTCTCATGTGTTTCTGAATCAACTGAACCTTTTCTGCCATCTCTTCTATCAATTCGGGTCCCATCAGCTTCCTCTCACCCACTTCATCCCAAAATGATGGAGTTCGACACTACTTCCCATATAATTCCTCAAATGGTGCCATCTGTATACTGGAATGAAAACCGTTATTATATGAAAACTCAACCAAAGAAAGATGTTGGTCCCAACATCCCTGATAATCCATCGCACAAGATCATAGCATATCCTCCAATGTCTGAATTGTTTGTTCTGACTGCCCATCAGATTTAGGATGAAAAGCTGTACTAAAATTTAATTTAGTACCCAATGACTTCTGATGGCCTTTCAAAATGATAGATGTAAACCTAGGATCGCAGTCAGATACAATGGAGAGAGGAAATCCATGTAACCTGACTATCTCTTTAAGATACAAATGGGAAAGTTGATCTAGGAAAAAATTATCTCGTATAGGAAGGAAATGAGCAGATTTAGTTAAGCGATCAACAATAACCCAGATTGCATTATTACCTCGAGATGTCTTCGGTAATCCCACAACAAAGTCCATGGATATATTCTCCCATTTCCACTCTGGCACTGGTAGAGGCTGAAGCATCCCTTTCGAGAACTGCCGCTCTGCTTTAACCTGCTGACAAGTCAAACACTTCATAATAAAATCAGCAATATCTCTTTTCATTCCATCCCACCAGTAATACTCCCGCAGATCTCTGTACATCTTAGTACTGCCAGGATAAACTGAAAACGGAGAACTATGAGCCTCACATAACAACTCATTCTTCAACTGTGAATAACAAGGCACACATAATCTCTTCCCAAACCTCAAAACAAAATCACTATCAATGTTGAATTCAGTTAACTTACATTTCTGAACCAGCTCTACCTTTTTCTGCAACTCACTGTCTTGCTTCTGTGATTGCTTGATTCTGTCTGATAGAGAAGATCTCACTGATACCTGAAAAAAAACAGAAGGACATCCTGCACCAACAACTTCTATTCCAAAGTTCATCAAATCATAATCCGAAGGATCTCGTTCCAAACGTAGCATGGTTAATGTAGCATTACTTTTTCGACTCAAAGCATCAGCCACTTTATTTGCTTTTCCCGGATGGTAGTGAATTGCACAATCATAATCCTTGATTAAATCCAACTATCTCCTCTGTCTCATGTTCAATTATTTCTGACTGAATATATACTTTAAACATTTGTGATCAGTATATATTTCACACTTTACCCCATACAAATGATGCCTCCAAATTTTTGAAGCAAAGACAACAGCAGCTAATTCCAAATCATGTGTAGGGTAATTTACCTCATGATTTTTCAACTGACGTGAAGCATAAGAAATTACCTGATCATTCTGCATAAGGACACAGCCAAGTCCCTTCAACGAATCATCACTGTATATAACAAACTCACCATTCCTGGAAGGAAGTGCCAAAATAGGAGCATTCACCAATCTTCTTTTCAACTCCTAAAAACAATCATCACATTCTTTTGTCCAGATGAACTTAACAACCTTACGAGTTAGCTTAGTCATTGGACTAGATAACCATGAAAAATTTTCAACAAAACTTCGGTAGTAACCTGCCAAAACAAGAAAACTACGGATCTCGGTTACATTTGTGGGTCTTGGCCATTCTTCAACAACTTTTGTTTTAGTAGGATCAACAGTTATGCCATCTTTTGAAATAATGTGACCCAGGAAAGAAATTTGTTGTAACCAAAACTCACACTTTCTGAATTTTCCATATAGTTTCTTTTCTTTTAAGGTTTGCAAGATAACCCTTAAATGACTTTCATGCTCCTCTTTACTTTTAGAAAACACCAAAATATCATTGATGAAAACAACCACAAACTTATCCAAGAACTCATGGAAAATTATATTTCATAAGGTCCATGAATACAACAGTTTCATTGGTTAACCCAAAAGGAATAACAACAAATTCATAATGGCCATATCTAGTACGAAATGCAGTATTCAGAACGTCTGCTTCTTTTACTTTCAACTGATGGTACCCCGACCTCAAGTCAGTATTCGAAAAATACTAAGCTCCCTGGAGCTGATCAAACAAATCATTGATATGAGGCAAAGGATACTTGTTCTTAATAGTAATATTATTCAAGGCTCTATAATCAATGCAAAGTCTCATTGATCCATCTTTCTTTTTAACAAACAAGACAAGAGCACCCCATGGTGATGTGCTAGGTCGAATGGAACCTTTATCTAAATACTCCTGCAATTGTTTCTTTAACTCTAAAAGTTCAACTTGAGCCATTCGCTAAGGGGGTTTTGAAATTGGCTTAGAATCAGGAACTAAGTCAACAGTAAATTCAACTTATCGATCATGAATAATACTAGGCAACTCATCAGGAAAAACATCAAGATACTCATTTACCACTAGCACATCATTAATTTGAACAGTTCCTTTATTTTCAACAATATGTGCAAGGTAACATTCATTTCCATATTTTACGAGTTTCTCAACTTCCTGATATGTTATCAAAATCAAGGGTTCATTCTTGTACACAAACTGAAAATCTTTCTGAAAAGAAGCCATTTTAGCTCTGCAATCAATCTTAGCATGATAAAAAGAAAGCCAATACATGCCCAAAATAACATCAAACTCTACTAGAGGCAAAACAATAAGGTTTGCTGGTAGATTATTTCCACTCACAAGGATAGGAAGGTTCTTATAATTTTTTTTGTCTCAACGTTCCCTACGGGTTTTTTACCATATCTTCAGGGATCATATCTTGAGATGCAATTTACAATTTACTAGAAAACTTTTCAGAAATGAATGAGTGTGTAGACCCTGAATCAAACAACACATTGGCATAATCTGAACAAACAAACAGCGTACCTGATACCACTACATTCGATGGCCCAACATCTGCAGAATTTGTTGCAAAGGATTTCACCACCCCTTTCTGCTTGTAGTCTGGATGCGTTCCCCCAGTTGAGTTCTTCGTTGGACACTCGTTTGCATAATGACCCATTTCATTACACTTAAAACATCTTACCATTGGCTTTTCATTGCCTGCTTTATCATCTTCCTTAATGTTACGAGCAATATGACCAGACTTACCACACCGAGACTTGGATAAACATTCTCCAGGATGCATTTTACCACACTTCTCACAGGATGGATATTTGGTTTTCTTACCTCCTTGCTTTTTTTGATAAATTCTTCCCCTTTTCCTGCCAGCTAGACCCTTTATTCTGTTGTTTGTCATAGAACACCTGATCATCGGCAAACTCCATTTCCACCTTCTCCGCACATCAAACAAGTTTTTTATAACTTTTGAACTCACGAGAAGCTAAGGACCTTTGATACTTTGGCTTTAACCCTAAGTAAAAACGGTTTATTTTACTATCAAGATCTCGAATGATGTTTGGAGCATACCTTGCCAATCGAGTGAACTTTACTTCATAAGCAGCCACTGAATCATCCTCCTGCCTCAATTCTAGGAACTGTTTTTCCCTCCTATGATGAACCACCTTAGGAAAATATTTCTCAAGAAACATACCTTTGAATTCATCCCAGTGAAGATCCTCAATCTCATCATTATCCCTGATATTTTTCACCAATGACCACCACTGATCTACTTCACCTTCAAAACGGTAAACAACAAGACTATCCTTTTGATGTTCTGAACACCCCATGACATCAAAAATCTTCTCCAGTGCTTTAATCCACCCTTCAGCTTGCACAGGGTCAGATTATCCTCTGAATGATGGGGGATGTTGCCTCATGAAATGTTCCACCACTGACATGTTCCTCTGTGGTTGATCTGTCTGATCTCATGCATGGATACCACCACCATTTATAGCCTGAGTCAACTGTGCCATCACTGCAACAAACTGTTCAGTTCCGATTCCGACCATCTCAGGTTGCTGATTTGAAAGGTTTCCTTCCTCTTGATGTCGTCCCAATATAGCTGCTTTGTTTCCTCTACGGAAAACCATTCTGAACACAGAAATATCTTAGGCAAAGCAACATGGTAATCTGTAAATACTATATAATTTCAGTCATATTATAATTTAACACTTTTCTAACTCCTAAAGTTGTCCAAACCGACCTCTGATTCCAAATATAAGGCCCCGACCTTAAACCTTACTTAATATTGAATTAAATGAATAATTCACATTGAGGATCTTTTCAGGTTTAGAGTTTTAGAGAATTAGAACATAACTATTACATATCAAAAGATTAAAAAGTAGACACTTCTACTAAGATTCCATAATAAAAAAACTCTTAAAAAGAAACATGTCTAGTTCCATGTTTTATATAGCATGACATTCCCTTGATCCCATCCTTGACCTTATTCCAAATTAAGTCCTGTGAAAAACATTTCAAAAAACTTGGGGTGAGCATAAAAAGCACAGTAAGGGATACACAAAGAATGAACACTGTTACTTTTTCAAACATCAAGTAAACCATGTATACTCTATCAAAGTAATACCTTCACCTTCATGATGTAGTTAAAACTCTTCACTAGATAAAGTATCATTTCCTACCTTTTTGTAACCAAAGGATTACCATAAAACCCATATAAAGAACACATAACATATATAAAGGTAACTTGGGACATAAACATACTTAAGTGGAATAACCATATGGTCTACTTCCACACATATCACTTGATGGAATATCCATACGGCCAATTTCCATACATACATAATGGAATAGCCATACGGACGACTTCCATACCCAATGCATTGGAGGTTATAACGTAACCACCCGTCCTGGTATTCACGGCACCACCCGTCATATGGTTTATCATGTAACCACCCGTCAAATGTCCAAGTACCAATATAAAATCATAAAACATAAAACAAATATAAAGCAATGATAACATTTCCACATTTCTATCACAATATATCATTTAAATATATTGACATAATAGAATCCTTTATCAAAAACATTTTCAATAACAAAATAAATAACAGAGTATATGGTATTTATTTTATTTTAAAAAACATTACGGCTTGTTGAGGAAGCCAAAGACCAAATAATACTTGCGGCGGCGGAAAAGGACATTGTCACTGCATACGTTAAAAAAAATTCCTTTTTGTCATTTAGTAAAACTCTTTGTAGAAAAAGATTCCTTTTGTATAAAAGTAAAAGTCAAAGGGGTTTATACACCATATAAATGAAAGTTGTGTATAAAACGAAATATGCCTCAATGAAAGGAGATTTAGACGACGTCTCTTACCTCGGGTCCGACTTGACTCGATCGTTCTTTAACATCCTGAATAATAAAAATTAGTTAATTTCTACTTGATTAAGAACCTTTTTAAAGTTCATTATTCCTTTTATATCACTTATTTCCATGTTATAAACATTATGTAACGATTTTAGTTAATAATGTTTGTTTTGTCGATATTTGGTTCTTAAGTCGAAAGTGGACTTCTTACAATTACATGTTGTTCATGTGGTCAAAGGATCTTTATATCCAGAATGAAATTCCTGATTTGGATATAATATATATTATATATATGCAGCATATACATGTATTTATAATATTACATAATCATTTATAGGTAAGAAATGAAATGCACCGTTCATGGAGACAGTAAGTCGTATGTACGCATGAACGCTACTTTCATTTCTTTGGAATTAAAACTAAATGAGAGGTATGTATATTTTACTTCCAGAATGATATTCATAATTTAGATATATAATTCATTATATATATCCATTATACACATGTACATTTAATAGTACATTACATTTGGGGATAAGAAATGAAATGCACCGTTCATGGAGACGGTAAGCCGTACGTACACATGAATGCTACTTTCATTTATATCTCATACTTTAATGGAAATAAATAATAATGATATAGAGTTATATTATAATTTCAGTATAACATCTTATATAATACCTTTAAATCCATCCTCTACACGTCCCACATATGGCATTAACGAATCACATCACTTTGAGGGGGCGGTAGTCCGCACTTCCTTAAATGAAGATATCGCGTTTACACATAATGGAAACCATAAAGGTATGCCCCAAATAAAAAATAAAGAAGCTTATGGGAAACATAAACATATTATATATCATATATAAATATAGTTTCATCTTAATGGCCACCTTTGAAGGTGTTAAAAGAATGCTGAACAATCATCTTTTCGGGAGGTAGAAATTCACCATCCACGGAAATAGTATGTTCTTTAACCATTAGATGTAGGTGTGTGTAAGTGTAGCTCTAATACTTCTTATAAAAACATCCTAGTATATTTAGGATACTGGAGTTGTTACAAAAGAAAATAATAAAACGATTTTAGGGTGTTGGAGAAGAAAAATAAAACAAAAGGACTCAAAAGAAGACATTACCTTAAAATCGGGTAACTCCCCTTGGTTTGATCTCAAAGGCTTCCTTGGGAAGACCTCTGCCCAAATTGAGGCTTCAAGGAGTAATAGAGAGATTTGGAGAGCCAAAATGGGTAGGGGTTGGCCGAGCCAATGGCTTTGGGAGTGTGG
The DNA here is from genome assembly GCA_963277665.1 of Viscum album. Classification (NCBI taxonomy): domain Eukaryota; kingdom Viridiplantae; phylum Streptophyta; class Magnoliopsida; order Santalales; family Viscaceae; genus Viscum; species Viscum album. The sequence continues at coordinate 1,179,124,547 of OY728142.1, read as the reverse complement.
GTAAGGAGGTAGAGGTGGGGGCCTTTTATAAGAGGAGAGGAGGGGCACTCTTGGAAAGTAAAAAAAAGTCACATTATTTTAAAAAGGTATTCGGATTTAAGAGGTCCCACATTGATTTATTTCCAGTATAAGGTGATAAGGGTTCGATATACACTCATCAAATAGGTTTTGGACATGTGTAGGGCTTAGATATTACATTATATTTTCATTTTATTTAAATCGTTAAATAATGAGGTCACTGCTGCATCATCATGATGTCATAAATAATTTAGTTTATTTAATGACTAAAAATTATAGAAAAATACTATGATGTAGGAGAGATTTTTATCTTTCCAATGAGTATTTATAGTCAAAAATCTGACTTTTATTACCCCATGTAAAAAATGTTTTAGTAAAACATCTCATGTGTGTGTCATTTTTACTTTAACATTAAATAAAAAGTTATTTATGTCATTTCCCAACCAAAGTGGCTCCATGGGATCCCCAAGTTGACCCATGGCTTTTCTTGGTCGGCCATGACACATAAAAAGAGTGTAGGACATGTTTCAAGCTCATCTCATATTATTAAAACATTATTTTTACCTTAAACTACACTAATTACCTCTAATCGCAATTAAAAACTTAATAAGTTACTATTCACCAAAAAAATTATTTTAATATCATTGAACCACATTTTACTTCTTAATGACAACCATGTATGTTGGATTTTTGAAATTCAAAACACATAAGTGGTAAAAATTTATTTAAACTAAAAATTAGTTTTTATAAGTACCACTTAGTGGTTTCACTATTCATCAAAAATTGCAGTTTTTCAGAAATATACCAAAAATTCACCATAAGATATATTTGATATTAAGAATTCAAAAATGAAGTCCATTTTACAAAATTCAAAACATATATGTTACATTAATTAATTTAATAATTAATTCCCGCTGTCAGAGCAAATAGCGTGTTTTTATGAAACAATAATTATCAAAAGATTGACACAAGTTTAAGTCCGATTTCAAAGTGAAATTAATTCCAATGACCACTATTGGATTTAATGGTAAAAATATTTTCTTATTTCACTTTAAAACCAATTCAAATGATAATCTAATCATATAAATAAATTAGATTAAAAAGAGGTTTTGAATTAAAATACAACATTTTACATTTAAAAAAAATGATCTTTATCGGAAAGATACCAAAAATTTACACAAAGTAAATTTTGATGTCCCAATTCTAAAGAATAGTTATATTTGGTCCAATAGAATGTATAAGAGTGATGAAATATATATTTAATGACGTTTCTCCATCAAAAGGTGATAAGTGAACCTTTATGGAAAATTAGGGTATAAATGCCAAAAATTTAATTCCTTCCGTATTTTAAGCCTTTATCTTTTATTGGATAAATGTAAAAACATTTAAAAACATATATAATCATATTTTAGTTATTTCTATCCATTCCTGCCAATACAATGGCTACATGTTAACTACAATTTAAAATAATATTATTATATTACTACTATGCACCGTAAGTTTTCAAAGGAACTCATCGTTGCGTATCGGGTACGCTATCGAACATAGAAACCTCTTTAAAGTAAAATTTATATTTAATTCATAAATATTAATAAATTAAAAAATGTTTTATTCATTATTTACCTGGGATGTTACACCCTTAGCAAAAATTCATGGTTTATTTCTTACAATGACTCTATTTTCATTTCATTTGTTTCTGAAGACCCATTTTACACCAGTTACAGTTATTTTTTTAGGCCTTTCATCAAAAGCATAGACTTGATTCCTGTCAAATTCATTTAGTTCATATTACATTTTTTTATTCCAAACTTTATCACCTAAGTCCTCATTAAAAGTTGTAGGTTTTAATTGATATAGAAAATAAATATGTTATATATCAAGTCTCATGGAATTTCTTGTTCTTACATGTTGATATACACTACAACTGATATTACCACTCTGATGATTCTTAAGAATCAGTTGATTTGATTTTGTAATTCCTGTTCATCAACGTAATATAGAAATTCTTCTAGAGTAAATGTTTTAGAAAAATTTTCTTGAGTATTTCCCATTTTAGATGATTATTAAAACAAATGTTGATAATCAGTTTTGATAACACATTAGTTGATGTAGGTAAGAAATATTTAAAAACAATAGGGTCAGTTGATCAAATTTTACATGAACTATTTCATAAACAATAGATCAGTTTTTATTAAAAATTTTATAAGCCTTAGATGATCTAGTATAACATAGATATATTCCATCATTGGATATTACTATGAATTTATGTAAATTATCATTTCAATTCAATATGAATACTTTTAATCTAAATCGTATGAAGTAAGAAACATTTGGTCTAAGACTAGTCCACAATTCATAAGGTGTTTTATTACGATAATTTCTAGTCAAAACACGATTTATAGTATAACGTACAGTACTAAAAACTTCATCATAGAAATTATTATCAATGGAGTATTCACTCAACATTGTACTTTTCATTTCATGAAGAATACAATTTCTTCTTTTAGAAACAAAATTTTGATGAGGGGATAGTCGAGTTGAAAAGTTCTGCATAATACCTTTATTACAACAAAAGTTTTCCAAATCTGAATTCTGAAATTTTCCACCATGATCACTAAGAATAGTTATCAGTGGTTTGTTTCCCTAATTTTTAACTTCGGCTCTAAATGATTTGAAATTGAAAAAGGATTCTAATTTTATTTATTGAAAATTGACCGATGTGAATCTAGTGTAATAGTAAACTAAATAAATACATATTACTTGCCTATAATGCTTCCATTTTTGTAAGACCGAAAAGATCCATGTGCACCAACTATAATAAATTAGAAATTGAGACTTCATTGATTTATTTAAATATAGTTTTATATTTCTTTCAAAATTAACAAGGGTCACAAACATTGAAATAATCGTACCTTAAAAACGTTAGATTCTTAAAAATTATTTTATTTGAGTTTATACAAATGATCCTTAGATTAATATGTCAAATCCATCTATTCCATAACCGAGATTGGTCATCCATTTCACATAGGCAAGGTATGATCTGTCTTCTAAGGTATTTTATATTGATTGGGTATACATTCTCATGTCTATGGGTAGAAATAATGAACTAATCCTTAAAATTGTGAACTACAAATTACTCATTACTAAATTTAAAATGGTAACCTTCATCACATATTTGAAATAATTTTATAAGTTTGTTCGTAAGACCTTTTACAAAAAAACATTTGAAATTAAAACTTATCTTAAAAGAATAATATTACATATACCAATGATCATTTTTTGATCATTATCTCTGAAGGTCATTTTTACAACATCCATTTAAATAATACTTTCTATGAAATATTTGATTCTAGTCATGTTTCTAGAACAACCACTATCCATGTGCCAAATGTTCTTGTTGTTGGTACACTTCTTGTTTTCCACAATATGAGACAATTAGTTTTTTGGAACCCAAACTACTTTGGATCCAGAAATGTTAGACAAAATTATTTTTGAATAAAAATTTGTTTTAAAAAATGGCTTAATGAAATACTAAATATTTTATTTTATTATGAGAATAATTTCACTCCCAATTCCAAAAACATTTACATTTCGTTCAGATAGGGAAATCTTGAGAAAAAAATTGATTTGGATAAAAATTGGTTTTGTGTGAGTGTAATCAATTCATGAACAACTTCTTGGAGGAGAAATATTAGAATACATTTTCTAAAATTATTTACATCCAATTGTAATGATTGAAAACAATTTATTAAGAGAAAATATTTTATATTTTAGTCTAGGGACAAAATTATAATTCCCATAAGAATTTTTTTTGGAATTTTTTTTAGTTTTGAAAACATTTTTCTTTAAAACATGTTGTTCAAAGTCCATAGAAATTTTATCCTTCATAGAATTTACTTCTATATGTGTTTTTGAAATATTTTAAAAATAAATAATTTTCTAATCAAGATCTTTTGAATTATGTGATACTTTTTTTGTAAGAATAGTTTTTTAAAAAACAATTATCATGATTTTTCATGAGTTTAGAATTTTTATTTTCATGTAATTTTAAAAATAGGGATACATCTTGAAGAGATGGTTAATTTTTCTCTAATGAGGATGATTCCACATCCGAAGAGTAAAAATGTATTCCATAAGGTAAATTTTACTTTAAATATACATTTGTAAGAGAATCAGTATTGTGTACCATAGCCATGAGACAATGATTGGTAATTGGAATCATGGTTATGAGTCTTATATTCTTTTTACTAAATGATTCATATTCTAATTATTTTCCTAATTAATCACCAACCCTTTCACTCCACGTATTATTTTCCTTCAAGACTATCTTTTTCTTTTGCTTGTAATACATTTTATTGTTTCTTTTAGATTGTTTATCCCTCCTGTCGTTTCTTTATTGTAATGGTCAATCTAGTCTAATACGACCTAATCTTTTACATTCATAGCATGTTACTTCTGAGCCTATCATGTCCTTCTTATATTTCATTTTTAATATTTATTTAAAACCATTATTTTAAACAATCTTGTTCATCCATTGATCAAGATTAGGATAACTCGTTCTATGAGTGATCACTATCACTTGATTCTAATATAAAAATAGATTTCTTTTCATTAGATCAAGTTAACATTTCTAGTGTTTTAGCTTTGGATGTAGTAGTAAAGTCTATACTTCCATTAACATTATTCTTCTTATTGAAATCAATATCTCTTTTCATTCTTGTCTCCTGTTTTAAAAGAGTACCAAATAACTCATCAAGAGTTATTTGTGTTACTTTTATATTTTCATCTATAGCTGTACTTTTTTATTACCATTCTCTGGGAATTATATCAATTATTTTTTCCACAAGGGCTTCATTATTAAGTCCCTTTTCACCCATATATTGTATACTATTGACAATTTTCATAAATATTTGTTTGACTATACATATTGGTTCCCATTTAGGAAAAATTAACCCATGATATATTTCTCGAAGGATGTATCTTATTGTTTCTATAAATTTAGATACACCGAAATTTGTGACCTCCAATTTCTTATAGATACTATTGGCTACTTCACATGATGATATCTGACTATATAAATTCCTTTCCATGGAACAAAATAATGTATTGTCTATCTTGTAATTCTATAGATATTCTTATGTCTCAGGGATGGGGAAGGTACTAACGTCCTTGTTTGGGATTCTGTATCCTCTAATAATCATGATAAAGTTGTCTAATCTAGTATTAATAATAAAAGTATTCTTTCGATATTCCCATTACTAAAAATAATTTCCATTAAAATAGGTGGTGCTATTTTATTTACGTTGTCAATTGATACAATATTCAGTCTTGCCATCTTTAAAAAACAATACTTATCCACATCACATGTTAGTGTAATAAGTAGTTATAAATAAACATGTAAAAGAAATACAATTGTATTTCTATAATAAATAATGAAAGTAGTAAAAAATAGAAGAAACCCCTTATGATATCAATTTTTAGAGAGGAGTATAGATGTATATGTATATTAGATGGAATAATACAAGAGGGGGGGTGAATTTTTGGAAAACAAACTTTGTGTTTAAGGAGATAAGAAATAACTTTGTTTAAGAAGTTTTTAACTAATTCAATTTAAAATCAAAACAATTTAGCATATAGTTATTAGATCTGATTGATATGATATGATGTAATACTATACATAATGTAAAAATTTTGTATTTGAATTAAATACAATTATCATATTAATACAAAAATGAATTATTCTACCATAAATTTTATTCAATCTCTAAAAAATATTTGTAATGAAATCTTCATAATTGAGACTATTACAATTGAAATGAATTTTAAAATAAATAGGAAACAATACAATTCCATTTCTAATACATATAATAGTGGAAATGTAAAACTACTACAATTATTTTATCCCAAAGAGTAGGGTATCCTTTCACTTTGGATAAATGGTCTTTCTTACCACCACCTTGGTAAGCCCTTGATACGATGATCGGTATGATTGTCTTCCTATCCATAAAATCACTAGATATTGAAGGTAATCAACAACTATATCTTTCATGCAATTTAAATCCCTAAACCGGATTATTGAAACCACACATTCCTATACCCGGATGCCCTCATTCGTTATCACAATGATTGGTTGTACAAAGCATAAACATCGAACTTTTATAAATACAAGTGCATGGAACAAGTTTTTCACTTATTGTATCATCAAGGCCTTCAAACAAATAAAGAGGGAAGTCACAACATATCTCTGTATAACTAGATAGTAGAAAAATTTATATATTCTTGTTCTAATGACCTTCTATTTATAGGCCTCAGGTTCCAATGATCATATTTTCATCAATGGTAATATTTCTCCAAAAAACTCAAAGGCACATGGACACCTGGTATTACAACAATGAAGAAAACAGAATACACAACATCATTTTGATTAGTAAAAAACAAAATGAATGATATCATTTTAGGTTAGAAAATAGTATGTATAGATATGTGAAACAATGTGTATGAGTAAAATGTAATCAGTATAAGAGTCATGATAATAATGTAATGAATTCATAAAGTAAAATACATGTCTTGGATACTGGTCTAATCATGATAATAATGCATTTCTTTTATAATTTATGACCTGGTTTTGGTTCTAAACATGGTTACAATGCATGATATTTAAACTGGTTACCATACTTGAATACAATTCATAATAAGAGTATGGTACAAAACCTAGTTACGATTCTTGATTATGAAACAATACTTATCATGGTTATGATTCATAATTATGATGCGGTATATAACCTTGTTACGATGCATAATTATGATGAAGTACTTAACCTGGTTACGATGTATATGGTTATGATGAACTGGTTACGATACGTGGCCTTGTTACGATATATGTGATTACAGTGCATGTGGATACATAGAATGTGAAATAAATGCAGTATATAATATTTTTATGAATATAGATTACAATTCTATACATAGTCTTTGTATGATTCCTGATTATGACCTAAGACATAATATGGTTACAATTCTAGATGACAATGTAAGACACTATCTAGTTACAATTTCTGATTTTGATGTAATACATAATCTGGTTACGATTTTGAAATATCATATAAAATAATGTGAGTGAATGGAATATATGATTCTTATAATAAAACAACATATAATAAAGACATTTTCAGTGGTTACGATTGTGAAACAACACTCAAGAATAACAATATATATGATTACAATATGTGTGGTTTGTGATTAAAAAAAAGGATTGACGGGAATGTCAAAACTTGTTTTGACTCAACAAGACCTTCCATGGTGAATGAATTTCATATATTTATGAATTTAACTTGATATAATTGATTTTTTGGAGAGAATTTCTCAAGAATATTTAATCTACAGAACTAGTTAAATTATGAGGGTGAAATGTTCCCCTGGACTTATGAATGTGAGTAATATTTCCTGTAACTAAAGAGAAGGTCTGTTATTACAACTATTCATACATTACCCTAGAGTGAAGAAGTGTTTTTATTCTATTGTGATGCATCAAAGATTTGGTTAGGATGTGTTCTTATGTATAATTACATGGTTATACCCCATGCCTAAGAAAATTAATGATTAAAGAGAAAAATTACCTAAATCATGATTTGGAGTTAGCTGCTCAAATTATGGGGGTAAAGATATGGAGGAATTATCATTACAAAGAATAGTGTGCTATATATACCAATAAAAATGGCTGAAATATATATTCACAGAGAATGAGTTTAACATGTTAAAATAAGATTTTTATAGATGATAAAGGATTATTAAATCTAAATACATAACCAACATAGTAAATAGAACAATAAGGATAATTATTTTACCTTGAAAGAATCATGCTAGCTTATCAATGATGAGGATCACAAAAGATATAATATTTCTAGATATGATAAATTTGGATCTAGATATCCTCAAATAAGGGGATAAATATTATATTTCTCAACTAAATTTTCAATCATCCATCCATGTGAATATTAAAATGGTACATAAGAAATATTTATATTTTCAAAAGATTGTTAGAAATGTTCCTGAGTTTAAAATTTATAAAGAACGAATGATAAGGTTCAGACAGCATATATATATATTCCACACATATAGGATTTAAAGAAGAATATGTTATAAGAGTCTCATATTTATTCATTCTCTATTCATATTTTAAGTATGATGATGTATATATATTTCAAGGAACACGTATGACGGGATGCAATGAAGAGAAATATCAAAGAGTTTTTATGCTGGTAATTTTTATGCGAACATGTTATATCTAAAAGAGTAAAATATATGTTGATGTTGCATCAATTACCAATACCATAATGGAAATGGGAGAACATCAGTATGGATTTTATTATTGGACTCCCCAAACAACTAATGGTTTTAATGATATATGGGTCGTAGTTGACCACCGTACTAAATTCTAATATCTAATTGTTATTTGAGAACACTTCTCGCTGGATCATATTTCCCTGATACACATTATTGAAGTATTAATGTCAAATTGAGTTCCACATTATATTGTTTCTGATCAGGATCCCTATTTTATCTCATTTTTCTAGAATATTATTCCTTAGTAACATGATATGAAATTGATTTTTAGCACATATTATCATCCTTAGTGATACATTCATTCTTAAAGAAAAATTAAAAAACTAAAGGATATGTTGAGATTTTTTTATTTATATTTTAAACAAGTTTGTGATCAAAATAATCCACAAAATGAGTTTTTTTACATTAATATATTTCACTCAATCATTCCAATGGATTATTATAAATCCCTCTATGGGAAGAATTATAGTTCCTTAATATGTTGGGATGAGGATAAAGAAACAAATTTATTAGTGTAACATTCCATGCTTCCAAGGTACATTTCCCATTGAATAATGAAATAGCTTGCATTGTATGAACCTTCATGATTCTAACACACTGTGACCAATCAAACTAGCTGTTATGAACAGTAATAAACAATTTTTTGAAATTTATAAATTTTATTTTTCAAAATTGAATAAATTTTTTATTTCAGAATTTAAAAATTAGCTTGTGGTATATTTTTGGTATATTTCAGAAAACATAAATTTTTTAATGAATCGTGAAAAAAAAAACTACGATATTAGTTAAAATAGAACTTTTATTTAAATAATTATATATTTTATTAAAATTTATATTAGGTCAAAATAGATTTATAATACCTATATAAGTTCAATATAATTCATTGGAGTCATTTTATAATAAGTTTATATATAAAAAAATTTTATTGAACTTTTTACCGTCTATTACCCACCTCCTAAGAGCATTTGAAAATTTGAATAAAATGTGATTTTACCACTTCTATTAGTCTAATTTTAATATTCTGAGAGACACGGTTAATATCTTTATGTAAAATGTTGTTAAATAAGATGGAAATAATTTTTACTGAATAGTAACTTTTGACTTTTATTTACCAAGGTTAAAAGTAAATAAGATAATTAGGGATAAAAATAATATAATAGTTACCCTAACACATGTCATAATTCTATTGGATAGGTATAATTTGACCATAAACAACCTTAGGAATAAAATATGATCCCGTTTGGTCCACTTGGATTAGACTAGGACAGTTATTATTACATTATTTAAAGAAGAGTTAAAATAGTTAAATTCAATGTTTAATAACTAAACCATTTTTAATATAGGGTTAAACAAAATATAAAATCGAAAATGATTATTATATAGAAATATAGACATGTTTACTACATAATGAATTTTTATTATTATTTATAGACTTTAAATAATTTAATTTTTTTAGGACACAATGATGACGCTATAATTACCTTATTAATGAAATATTAAAATAATTGATATTATAAATATCCAAATATATATAAATTGAGACTTATGATGAATTCAAAAAATAATATAGGTTAATATGACATGTTAGGGGTGGTTAAATAAATATTATTCAATGTGATAATATTTTTATGGCATTCCAAAAATTCAAATTCTAAATATTGTCAAAATTGTCATAATTGAGTTTTTAAAACAAGTACAATATTATCATTTGATATAATATTCCAAAAAATAAATGGTAATGAAAAAAGACGTAGATAAGTTTTTATATATTAATAATTAACCACATGGGGTTCTCTTGGTTTGTTATATTCTGTTTATTAAGCATATAATATAAAAATACAATGATACATGATAAGTGTAAAACTAATTAACTAAGAGTTAAATATAAAGATAAGGTAAATATGATGACCTAAACCAGTATAACACCTATTTATTGATTATTTTTTGACTAATCCCCACCTTACCCTTGAAATAATTCATTTTTGAGCCATTAAAAACCGATAATGATTTGATTATAAAATAATATTTTAATCTTTTCCTAAAGTGACCCTCACCTCTCTTTTAAAATAGCACTTCCCCTTCTCTTAATTTCACACCTCCAATTCCATTTGTATCAGAAAATACCTACCAAAATATCATGTCAACAATAAATCCTTCAACATATATGCCTTACATAGATTATAAATCCATCATATGGATCCCTTTTGATCAAATCGAAATGAAGAACCTAAAAAGGTGGTAAATAGTTGACCACCTCTTTCAGGTTCTTTACTTCTTCCACTTCGTATTTCTTTTTTGATTCCATTATAATATAATTAATCCAATATATTTTATATACTAAAATGTTATTATAATAATGGTACAACAATATTCATTACTCAATCTATCATATGAATGACAAATTCACCATACATGCGTATGTACGACTTACCGTCTCCAAGTCATGTTGTAGTTTGTTACTCAGACACTTAATTATTTTGATGTGTATAAAAATGAGTATAAATGATTTTAAAAATAAATATAAAAGTTTAATGATTTTTTATATATGATATAACATCCAATTACATTCAATTTAACCATCAATATAATGATTTTGTCGCTCATGTATACGTATGAATTACCGTATACACGAACGTGATGAGATTCATTCCCCATCATAACCATTCAAGAATAAATTTTATTTTATGATTAGAAATTATTTATAAGAACATAAAATAGTTCTGAATATGAAAAAAATACATCCTATCTGAAACAAAAATGGCTTACATAATAGAGCATATAAGAGAAAATAGATCAGTTAACACCCGAAATGATGACACTACTAAAATATTATTAACAGTGCAATATTAGAGGATCATATATGATATCATATTTATGTATATATTTCTTGTATAATTTAATAACAATGATTTAACTATTTTACATGAGGTTAACATACCCTGGAGTAAGGAAAAGTACAAGGTAAGGGTTAATTTCACAATCTAATTATTATCTAAGGTTGTTTTTTAATAAGTATCTACTGAGAAATATCTATTATCCATGTACATGTTTACTAAATGTGTGTTCAATGGTACTCTTTTTAATGGGATATTTTAATAAAAAATCACTTTAATGGTTTTAATGATTTATTCCTCTAAACCATTCACATTAATTTTCATGCTTTTAAAATTGTTTTATGGATTTATTTATATGGACATAAATGTTTTAAAATTTTAATTCCTTTTAAATGTTTAAAAGAGGTATGGGACACTTTGATTCAAAAATTTATTTTAAATGAATTCATTTATAAATTATCTGACTTTAAAATTATTTAATGAAAAAGGTATATTTCTCTCAAAGATTTTTACTGATCTTTTTCAACTATGTCAACATCCTTAATGGGATATTATTCATCATCAATTTTGATTTGTTATACCAATATTCGATATTGTATTTAAGGTTTTGTGATATGTTTGACTGTGGATGTGTTATTTTTTAACCATTCATGGTTTATAGATAAATTAATGACATTTCATTTTCTATTTTTAATAGGAGTATTTATGTGATGTTTAAACCCTTTCATATGGGGGAATGCATTGGACATAGTAAGTGATAGGTGGAGCCTTCTATAGATTCTCAAAGCGTCAGTAGGTCTCATGAGACAATCTAGTGTCTTGGAACAAGGCATTGACAACATATTATTTGTATTCATGGCATAAGGCCTTGACTATGTGGTTATGAAGCCTGGCAGTATGATTTCCATCATTATGAAAGTAGTTGTTGATATTGCATGTGATTATTCGACTAGTAGAATATCCATGTGATTATGTAAATGTAATTATTTGATTTTATCTTTTCCTTAATATGACGAAGTTTATGTTTAAAATGATTTATTTAGTCATATACATTACCTTAAATGTTTATGCTTATTTAGGAATGTTTCTGGTATATTTTTATCCATACCGAGTATCTGAGGTCACCCCTTTCTATGTTTTATTTTTTCCAAGATGTGAATAATTATTTTATTTTTGACCTGCAATGATAGGGTATGTATATAAGTGTGTTCAATTGGGGACAAAAGTTTGTTGATGTTTATATTTAATGATGTAATGTAAATCCTATAAATGTATCTAGTACATCAATGACTACTAAAATGATCAGTATTTCAGGGCATGAATCATTGTATCATGCCAATGTTATGTAATAATTCACTAATTCTTGGAAATTGGGGTCGAGGCATTACAGTTGGTATCAGAGAAAGTTTAGTAGAAACCATGGAAACTATATTTAGAAAAACACTGACTAGAGAACATTAACATAAGATAGACTTTTATTATTAGTATAGAGGAACATCCTATAATTTTGGTACTATATAGATTATGGGAGTTTTACAAGCTATACATAGATGTCTAGATATAAGTAGTTAGAGGTGGCTTTGGCACATATATAACTAGTGGTAAAACCCCAAAACACGGCTTTGAGCTAGACTTAAACAAGAACTGGTGCATAAAAATGGGGCTTGTTGTACTCTTTGTTACCACACTCCTAGGGGATATGCTTAGGATATTTCTCATTTTGATTACAATCTATTATAAATTATTTATGATTATATAACACCTCATTGAAAACTTTTTCATTAATATGGATTTTATCAATAGAATTTTCAATTTAAGATAAGTGTTTTAAAAGATCGGATTTATTATTGGGGTTCATAAACTAATCTACTGTATGCCATTGTTTTGAAATGGAACCTAGTATAAGGAATGGAAATAGTATTAACACACATAATCATTGTAGGGATTTCCCTTTGGCTCATGATAATTATAACATAGCTGGTGATGTAACCAGTGCTGATCAGCTTATCACTATAGTAGGAAAACTCACACAGGTTATGAATAATAACCATACACATATGGAGAACCCTGATCCACAACATAAATGATCAATGTTAGATCTCTCCATGAGGAAAAAAACTCCAATATTCAAAGGGTCTACAAATCCATTTGTAGCTGAACAGTGGATAAGTTCCATAGAAAAAATATTTCATGCTTTGGGGAGTAGGGAAACAGAAAACTTTTTAATGGTAGTTCATCACCTCACCGGAGATGCAGATCAATGGTGGCCATTAATTCATAACACAAAATAGGACGACAAAGTATCATGTATGGAATTGAGGTATTTTAAAGAGACAATCTTAGAAAAATACTTTTCTAGAGACCATCTAGCGGATATGGAAATTCAATTATTGAATTTGAGACCAAAGTAGGATGAGAATATCATTATTTATGAAGAAAAAATTACAAGGATAGCAAGGAATGCTGCATATTATATACACAACCCATGAAGTAATATTGATCATTTATTTTATGGGTTAAACCCATTTCTTCATCGAAAATTAGTCTTACAATCCTTCTAATCGTATGGAGATATTGTCTCATGTGATATCAATATAGAAATTGAATTATATAATTCTAACGACTTTGATGCATAGAAAGAGAAGAGAAGATCAGCTGAACACTCTGGGAATGAAAATAAGGAAACATGGAAGAATGGAAGAGTTTAATTTCCACCCTCTGATAATTGTGGAAGGAAGCACCCTGGTGCCTGTCAAAAATGAAAATGATTATGCTACAAATGTGGAGAGAAATTCCATCTTGCTAGTGATTGTAAGGGGAAGAAAGAAGCTAACAATGTTCAATGCTTCAATTATAGGGAGATGGGACATTATACAAATGAGTGTCTTAACTGGTTGGTAAACATATCTTAGAAAAGGACAATGGATAATTTCCAAGCATATGTGATCAATAATGTTGAGGTTGAGGCTCTCAAACACATAGTGGCTCGTAATTTAAGGATTTCCTCAAGTTTAGCCAATGTTTTATTGGTTCTGGATCATCGCATTGTTTCATATCAACCCAATTTTCTATAAAAATTAGATATTTCCAATTTTATTTAACAATTGATTTGTCAGTCAATACTCCTAAGGGAAGTATCATTGGAACAGTGTTTTGTGAATCACTCCATATTAAGGAATCCAAACGATATTTATCTAAAGATCTAATCATCATACCCATGATTGAATTTCATATAATCCTTGGAATGTATTGGATTTCAGACCATTATGTGAAAGTTTATTTTAAGAATAAGGATGTTACAATTCTCGATGATGATAATGAGTAACTTATCATTAGAACAGAAATGTCACCATTTGAATCTTATCTAGATCCACCCCTAGTAGCTCAAATAAATTCAATTATTAGAGAGGATGAGAATTAAATTATAATGGTAGTGGAGAATAATGTTTGAATATAGGATGTACCTATTGTGAAAGAATATGATGATGTGTTTCCATAGGATTTACATGGACATCCTTCAGTATGAAAAATCGAGTTTTCCATTGATTTAATACCTCGTTCAAGGACCATATTGAAGACCTCTTATAGAATTTCCACTGTGGAATTAGTGGAACTAAAGAAAAAATAGAAGGAATTGAGTGATAAAATAATTGTTCACCCTAGTGTTTCTTCATGGAAATCCCATGTCCTTTTTGTTATGAGGAAAGACAGATCTATGAGGTTGTTCATTGATTATAGAGAGATCAATGCTATAATAATAATGAACAAGTATCCCCTACCACACATTGATGATTTATTCATACCTCTTCATAGATCTCAATATTATTCAAAGATTGAACTTCAATATGGGTATCATCAGTTGTGTGTGAAGAAGGAAGACATTCGGAAAACAAAATTTCGAACCAGGTACGAGCATTACGAATTTGCAATATTGCCTTTTGAATTGACTGATGAACCTTCTATATTAATGGGTCAATAAAATAGTGTTTTTTAGGAATATATCGATGAAAATTTAGTGGAATTTATTGATGATATATTGGTATACTCCAAAAGCTATTAATTTCTTAAAAATAACTTACACATTATTATAAACAGTCATAGAAGAAGTGAATTATTTGGGAACATTAGAAAATATAAATTATGGGTTTAGGAGATTTATTTTCTTATCCATATTGTCTCTAATGATGAAATATCTATTGATCCTTCAATGAACAAGGAAATCTATGAATCTCCAGCACCAACAAGTATAACTAGGGTACGTAGTTTTATTGGTTCAGCAGGTTATTATAGATGATTCATCCAGAATTTTTCCTGGTTGGTTAACCCATTAACCATGATCACAAGTAAATGGGTTAGATTTGTTAGATAAAAGAGTGTCAATACTATTATGAAGAACGAAATAGATGAATAGTTAATTCTTCTATCTTGACTCTACCATCGGGGAACAATGGCTATTTTATTTATAATGATGCGTCAAATAAAGGACATGGTTGTGTCCTTCTATAAAATGATAGCGTTATTGCATATGCATGATGACAGCAAAAAATTAATGGGGAAAACTATCCCACTAATGATTTCACTATACAGTACCTCCTGGGAAAATAAAATAAGGTGGCAGGTGCTTGGAATAGAATGGACCATTTATTTTTAAACAAGATGAGATTTGAAAGGGATCCTACATTCATGGATCTAGTAAATATAGATATGGGAATAACCGTGGATGGTGAAACATAAATTATTTTTCAAATGGTTGCCAAATCATCTATACTAGAATAGATAAAGAGTTCCCAGACGGATCTTGTAGAGTTTCAGTAGAATATTAAAGCTATAAATGATGGGAGATTGGGTGACATTGTATAAAAAAAGGAATTAGAAAATTTTGGAAGAGACATTGTGTTCCCAATATACCTTATCTAAAATAAGAATTTTTGGATAATACTCATAGATCCAATTTCTCTATACACCCATGGTTCACTAAGATGTATAGTTATTTGAAGGAATGTTTTTGGTGGGACAACTTGAAACAAGAGATCGCTGATTTTGTATTAAATTTATGGTTTACCAATAAGTTAAAGATGGAAGACAACATCTTAGATAATTCTTGCAAACTCTACCCATACCTGAGTTGAAATGGGATGATATTACGATGGACTATGTCATAAGGATACCAAAGACACCTAGAAGGAATGATATAATATGTGTCATTATTGATCGTCTTACCTAGTTACCACATTTTCATGATATAAGAGAAGATATACCACTTGAACGTTTAGCATGATTATATATTAGTGATGTTGTAAGACTTTATTGATTTCCCCTATCGATTGTTTCTGATCTTTATCCCCGTATTACATCATGATTCTAAAAAAGTCTTCTGAAATCCATAGATACTCAACTTTGATGGAGCTCTCCCAACCACCCACAAACTGATGGACAATAAGAACAAACTATTCCAAAATTAGATGACTTGTTGAAATTTTGTGCACATGTCGTTCAAGGTATGTGGGATCAACATTTACCTCTGGTAGATTTTTTCAATAATAATATCTTCCATTAATGTATTCAGAGGGAACCATATGAAGAGTTATATGGAAAGTGTTATCACACACTGACTTGATGGGATGATTTGGTGAAAGAAAACTCATAGGCCCAGAACCTTTTGAGGAAACAATGGAGAAATTGAAAATTATCTAAACCCACATAAAATCAGCTCAAAGTAGGAAGAAGGGATATGCAGATAACTAAAGGAAGGATTTGGAATTTCTGGTAGGAAATCATGATTTCATAAATGTATCTCGGGACTTATAAGATTCGTTATGAAGGGTAAATTAAGTCACAGGTACATCAGTCCTTTCGAAATTCTAGAACAAATTGGGGTTGTATCTTACCATTTGGTAATTACCCCAAGTTTCTCCCAAGTTCATGACGTGTTCCACGTATCAGTATTGAGAAAATACATGCCTGACCCAACGCATGTAGTCACATATGAAAAAATTGAACTAAAACCTAATTTGTCTTATTGTGAATAGCCTGTAATGATTCTTGATACGAGAGAACTAGTTTTGAGATACCAAATGACTTGTCTGGTAAATGTTCTTTGGATAAACCATAAAATAGAAGAGGCAACGTGGGAACTAGAGGAACATATGATAAAAAACCACCAAAATATTTTTTTCCATTAGAATTATAGAAATTTCAAGGAAAAATTTTTTGTAGGAGGGAAAAATGTAACACCCCAAGCTTCCCTGGTATGTTTCCCTATGAATATTGCAAAAACATTTATTGTACACAACTTTGAGATTCCAACACACCGAGACCATTCAAACTAGCTGTTATGGATGGTAATACCCACTTTTTTAAATTTTATAAATTTTATTTTTCAAAATAGACATAAATTTTTAATTTGGAATATCAAAAATAACTTAGGATGATTTTTTGGTATTTTTATGAAACTTACAATTTTGGATGAAAAGTGAAAAACACTCTGTTATTGGTTAAAACTGACTTTTTATTTAAATAAATATTTATTTAATTTAAATTTACATTTTTTCAAAATATATAAATAATAAAAATATAGGATCAATTTAATTCATTGGAGTCATTTTGTAATAAGATAAGATATATAAAAAATTTATTGAACTTTTTACCATCTTTTACCCACCTCTTATGAGCATTCACAAATTTTCATAAAACTTATTTTTACCACTTATGTTAGTTGAATTTTAAAAATATCAGAGATGTGGTTAATATCAGTTTGTAAAATGTGTTTTGATAAGATGAAAATAATTTTTGGTGATTTTAAACATTTTAGATTTAATTCCCAAGTTAAATGTTAATAGAGTAATTAAGAGTAAAATGATGTCATAATTACCCTAAAACATGTCCTAATTATTTTGGATAAGTGTAATTTGACCAAAAAAAACATATGAAGAAAATTTTATCCTCATTGGTCCACGTGGATTAGATTAGGGCATTTATTATTATTTTATTTAATTAAGAGTTAAAAGAGTTTAATTCAATGTTTAATAACTTATCCATTTTAATATAGGGACACAGACAATATAATTTCAACTATATATATTCATTAAAAAGAAAAAAATAATTACTACAAAATTTTATTTTATATATAATTTTTAGTCATTAAATAAATTAATTTATTGAGGACATAATGATGATGCAATTATTACTATATTAATGACATATTAAAATAATTGATATTATAAATATCCAAATAAATTTAAATTGAGACTTCTGATGAATTACACTAATTTTATAGATTAATATAAAATTTTTAGGGTTGGTTAAATAAATTTTATTCTATGGGATTATGTTTTTATGCCTTTCAATAAAATAAAATACTAAATATTGTTAAAATTGACATAATAGAGTTTTGAAAACAAATACTATATTATTAATTGATATAATATTCCCAAAAATCAAAAGATCTGCCAAAGGACTTTGATAATGTTATATATGTTAATATATAACTACATTTTTTCCTCTTGTCTTGTTATATTTTTTTTATTAACCATATAATATAAAAATACAAAGAGAGAGGGTAAATGTCAAACTATTTTACTAAGATTTACATCTAAATAATAAGGTTAATAAGATGAACTAAACCTATCTAAAACCTATTGGATGAGTGTTTTTTGACCCTTTCACACCTCATCATAGAAATGATTCATTTTATATCCATTATAAACCTAAAATGAATTTTTTATAAAATAATAGTTTAAGCTTTTCATAAAGTGATTGTGACCTCTCTTATAATAGGGAACTTCCACATCTCATAATTTCACAACTCCAAAGCCATTTGGCTCAGCCATCCCCTACCCAGATATCCTATAAACTGTCCTAAATTCAAACTATAGGCCTTAAATTGATTTGAAATAAAACATAAGGATCCCTTTTGATCAAATCAAAAGGAAGAACATGAAGAAGAGGTAAATATTTCATCACCTCTATCATGTTCATTTCTTCTTCTACTTCCTCTTTATTTTTTATTTCCTTTCAAAAATAATATCTATAGTATCTTCTATATTATGTGATGTTGTTATAAAAAGCGTACACGCATATTAATTATTCAATCCATCATATGAATGACAAAGTCACCATACGTGCATACTTACGACTTACCGTTTCCACATCATGATGTAGTTTGTTATTCAAAAACTTCATTATTTGGATGGGTATAATAATGAGTATTACTCCATAAAATAGTAAATATTACATGTTAATGATTAAGTATATATGATATAACATCCAATTACAAATGATTTTAGCATCAATATAATGATATTGTTGCTCGTGTGTATGTACAGATTAGCGTCTCCATGAACATGGTGAGATTCATTTCCCATTGTAATCATTCAATAATAATTTTCATTATATAATTTAATATAACGTAAAAGAACTTAAAATCATTTTGGATATGAATAAAATACATCCTATCCCTAAAAAACATGGCTTACGTAACGAGCATATAAAGGAAAACATATCAGTTAACATCTGAAATGATGATACTACTAAAATATTATTAACAAGGAAATATTAGAGGATTATATATGATATCATATTACTATTTATAGTAATTTTATAATTTAAAAACAATGATTAAACTATTATACAAGATGTTAACATACCCGTGACCAAGGAAAAGTAGATGGTAGTGGTTAATTTCACAATCTCATTATTATCTGAGGTTGTTTCTAGTTAAGTATCTATTTGGACATATTTATTATCGATATACATATTTTATAAAAGAGTTTTCAAAGGGTTTAATTATAAGGGACCGTTTTAATAAAACATAACTTTAAATGATTTAATGATTTATTCTTATAAACTATTCTCATTAATGTCAATGTTTTTAAAATGGTTATAAGGATTTATTTATATAGATATAAATGTTTTTAAATGTTAAATACTTTCAAAATATTCAATGTGGTTTGGGACACATTGATTCAAAACTATCTTTTAAATGACATCCTTTATAAATTATATGATATTTAAATGATTTCATTAAAAGGGAGATTTCTCTCAAATATTTTTATTTATATTTTTCATTTATGTCAACATACATTATGTGATATTATTCTTAATAAAGGTTGATTTATTATACAAATCATCCATATTTTATTGAAGGTTTTGTGATATGTTGGATTGGGGATGTGTTATTTTTATACCATTAATGGTTTATGGATAAATTATTGATATTTTAAATGCTAGTTTTAATATGAATGATTACATTATGTTTAAACCTTTTTTTATGAGGAATGCATTGGATATAGTAAGTGACTGGTGGAGCCCGCTATAGATCCTCAATGCAGCGGTAGGTCTCATGAGACAAACTAGTGTCAAAGAACAAGTCCCGAATGAAATATTATTTTTAGTCATCGCACCAGGCCTTGAATATGTGGTTATGAAGTCTGTTATTATGAATTCCATCATTATAAAAGTGGCTATTTATATTGCATGTGATTATTCGAATAGTATAATATCCATGTGATTATATAAATGGCATTCTTTCATTTTATCTTTTCCATATTATGAAGGTGATTATGTCTAAATGAAGTTTTTTAGTATTATACATTGCCTTAAATGTTTATGCTTATTCATGAAAGTTTGCACTATATTTTTTTCTTTAGGGAGAATCTGAGCTCAAACCATTATATATTTTATTTTTATGATGATGTGAAAGAAGTTTTTTATGGTTGACCTTCATGGATAGGCTATAGATATAATTGTGTTCAAAAGTGGAAAATTTATGATGATTTTTTTAATTTAATGATGTATTGTAAATCTTATGAATATATCTAGTACGACCATGACTACTAAACTGATCAGTCTTTTAGGACATGATTCCTTGTATCATGCCAATGTTATGTATCAAAGCACTGACACTGGGTAACTGTGGTTAGGGCGTTACAATTAGGGCATGTGATCACTAAAGTGATAACTAATAATGTTATATCCATTTAGAATTATATCATGGTTACTAAATGTTAGTAGAAAATTAATTGTGATAACAGTCGATGTGGTCAATAATTTAATGTTATTGAGATGGTTTTTCTATGAATCTCTCTATGGAATAAGGATACAATTTATGGAAATAATGGGAATTTAATCCCTAGGTATATCAGTATATTTTAGATTCTGGATCATATCAGGATGGTAACCACTTTATTGAAACTTCATCCAAATATCTCTCATTTCCTTGATGTGTTCCATGCATATCTCCCGAAGTAGTACGTACCTAAAAATTGACATTGTATGAATTAATGGGACCATTGTAGCATGATCTTTGTCACGAGGAACAACCAATTGAAATTCTAGATCATATATAGAAATTTTAATGAAAAAAAAAACCACTCTCCTGCTCAATGTTCTGTCGTGAAACCACCATTTAGCGGAAGACACATGTGAACTTTATGATATTATGATGAATATATACCTCATTTTATTTTTTAAAACTATTAAATATCAAGAGTGAAATTATTTTTAATGGGGTTAAAATTTAATAACCCATGTTGTTTGAACCATTTATTTCTAGAATAAATTAATTCTCTTTGATGTATTACCTTAAATGAAAAAATATATCAAACATTCATTATAAGTTATACCCTGTTAGGATTTCATTACATTCTACAAGGACTTTTCTTGTGTAAAAATCAAAATTGATTATCTGCGAAACAAATTTTGAATTTTATATTTCTTTAAACAAGATAGATAGACCATAATCATTAATAATAGTAATACGAATATTAAAAAATAATTCTTTAAATATTATTTATAATTTTTTTATATGAATGAAACATATTAAAACATATAAATTTTGGTAAAGTCTTTTTATGTTTGAAAATATTAAGTTTGTAAAAAGAATTGATTTAAAAATGCTTTGGTAAAAAATAAAAAAATTCAATATAGAAACCATTTGAAAATTAATTTTATAGAAAAAAATTAATTTTTTAATTTATAATTTCAAAATGGATTAGAGTAAATTTTTTATATTTTTCTAAGGATATCATTTTTGGGTGAATTGTGGAAAGAGGAAATTTTATTTTTTAACCTATTTTTCATCTAATTTATTTTTAATATCAAAATATATTTTAATATGGTTGTAATTCTTATTTAGATAAATAATAAAAAATTTATTAAAATTTAGGTCATTATTACAATTTTCACATTTAAATTTTTTATAAAAACATTTCAATTGATTACACATTTAGGATTAAAAACTCACATTCATGACATGTATACATGATTAATTTAAAATTAATTTATTGCAATATTGTAATCTAAAAATGTAAAAATGGATTCCATAAATGGAATAAAAATTATTTATAATCTCTAATAAGGTAAACATTGTTTTTTAACAAAAATATTAGTGGATGTAATTAAAATTTATTATCATCATCAAGGTAAAAACATGCATAATAATTGATTAAACATGAAAAAATATGTGTGAAAATTTTCCTAAACTTCTATAATTGTTTTCCAATATATCTGCCATTAAATATTTATGGATTTATAATGATCCATTTGGAACCCTTTGGGGACAATTAAAATGTGTGGTACACTCAAATATATTCAAGAATACGAAATGATTCTTTTACGCCTCTTAAAAAAGTCATCATATGCTACCACCTATTTACACATATAAAGATATTTTGGCTCATCCAAACCGAGAAAAAATATCCTCTGCTAAACATTGAATCCTCCCATATGTAATAATTCTATCCATGTATTCCATTTGGAGAAAACCAAAAGTAATTACCCAAAGAAGAGGTATCATCCTTCGTCAAACTCTTTTATATTATTTTAATTCTCCACCACCACAAATCTACATATTATTTTATTTTATTATAACCGAAATATACTCAATATACTAAAATGTTATTATTAAAATTTTTAGACCTACACCTCTATACACTTCTATGTAATGGGTAATAAGTTAATTGTTCATATCTACAGTGAATTTCCACCTCATGAAATGATGTGGTTCATTTTTCTATTACCACCTCCCATGGTTGGGAATTTTAATCGAAACAATATCTTATATGATAATATATATTTGATATATTTGAAGTAGTAATTATTATATAATTATTATTTAACACATACCTTCATTATCCCCATTTTTTAATAGGATATCTTCATTTGGGGATGTGTGGACTAACACATTCTCAAGATGATGTGATTCGTTCACGTAATACATTGAATGTATTAAGTATGAGTCTAGTAAATTTATAATAAATTTATGACAAAATAATTTTAATATAATTTATATATGTATATATATACATATATGTCATTTATTTTCTTTAAAAATGACAATTCAATGGAAACAACATTCACGTGTTCGTACGACCTATCGTCTCCATGAACGATGTCTTCCATTTTATTTTTAATTCAATTAAGGATTAAAATAAATAGTTCTATAATGAATATATATGATATTTATATAATTTTTTAAATTCTATAAAAATTTAAATCATGATATATGTAATAAATTTTATATTTACATGTCAAAGCATATAAAAAAAGAAGATGATATTACTTGAAAGGTAACACTATCCTAGAGTAGTTAATAAACGCATAATAGATTATCATAATTAAATTATATATGGTATTATGTAATAAAATATGGTTCTATAAAAGATTAAAATCAATATATAATTATTATACTGGAGGATTTAATGAAAATGAAGAGAGTCAATATACAAGGTATGGGGATTTCTTAGCTCACTTATATTTCATGAAACTTATGCCTTATCCACCACTAATTTCATTTGTGTGGTTTATATTATACTAATGAATGTATTCAATGATTATTATACGTAAAATTATTTTAATTTACATATCCATTTTATGGTTTCTGTTTCATGTGTTTTTAGGGTTCAAAATTTATCAAACAAGTTGGGTAGATTTGTCTCAATTTATATTATTTGAGACACATGTTTTGTAATGCACCTATATTATTTTACAAGGTGCATAAAAATATATTAGAGATGTAATATTATGAATTTAATTTTTTTCATGATATTTTATTCTTCAAGTAATTTCATTTTCTTACATGGGGAGTTTGATTTCATGTTACCTTGTTGTAAGATTTTGTTGATATAATACCATCATTTATAGAAATTATTTATGACTATGCTTCCATTGATTATATATTATGATCCATATCTAAAGGAAAAATATTAATTTTCTTATTATATTATTATTATTGACTTATTAATTCATGAGAATGATTTTTATACTCTTTTTTACATTATATTATTAGTAATTCTTTTAAAGAAAATCAAATCATAATTCACATTTCAGTCCAAATTTTATTTTATTCAACGAAAAGGTTTTTTAAAATAATATTAAATTATACTTTTAATATCATTTTAAAGGAAGGAGAATTTAAAAATGTTTCATGGTTTTTAATTTTTCCATTATTTTTTTCAATGTTATTTTTAATATAAAATTCATTAAAAAATGGTTTTTGTTTTAAAATGTGGGTTTCAAAGGATAAATTTTTTTCCTCAAGAAATGATTTCAAAAGATATTTTATATATAAGATAAAATCCATTGAAATATTTTATAATTCAAGGAGAAAATTATTAATTTTTATTTTACTTTTATTTATTAATATGTCATATTTTTTAGGAAACATGTTCTTTTTCAATTAGTTATATTTTTTTGAGACCTACTTATTTTCAAGGGTTATGAATTGATGAAATTACTAGGATACTTGTATCTTTTCCAAATGTTATAATATTCAGACATGTTTTTCATTCCCCTTTAATTTAATTGGTTTTAATATAATGATTATGAAAAATATCTCTTTTTATTATTCATGATTTGATGAATGTATTATTATCCTATGGCCCATGTAAATTTGATTTTATTTTGTGATGACTGGAACCTAGATCCACCTCTAATTCATTGGGTAATGATTTATATCTCAAGAGATAATGATGGGAATATTGTTGACATGCTTTATAAACTACTAAAAATTTCGAATGTGTATCAAATATTAGAAGATATGGAAACCCAATCTATTATGAGTGACGGGGAAACCCAGTCTAATTTTTGGAGATTGGGAAAACCTATCCAATATGGGAAAATGTGGAAACCTAATCCACTATCAGATGATCGGTAAAACATATCCCTTATAATGAAAGGACTATGACTAGGGATGATGGAGTGTCCCACCTAGTTGGGTAATTCTCCATGAACTTCACTGATAATTTTTGGTAATGAGTTTTGACTTATAGGGAATGTTTTTATATTCGTCTATGGTTTACAGATGTCTATGTCTAATGATAACTTTGTGCTCTCATGAATCTTGTATAATCATTCCCATATTATTCATTTTTTATTAAATTTCAATATTTATTATATGTATCTGGTATATTATAATTGATATTAAGGGTATTATCATTGAATTCTATGCTCATGTTATCCTAATGTTATGTTCATGATTATGATTATGTATCTCCCTAGTTTACCCTTATTGGGAAGATGATATCATCCTTATTTATATTTATCATCCCATGGTTATAAAGATAATCATTATGTCTGATGTTTGTATGAAAGGTTATAGTGTTGGTGAACATGATTAGTGATATTTAAATCACTTATATTCTATTTTTTATGATTCCATGTTTCTGAAGGCACTAAAATAATATTTCCTTTCGGAGTCAAGATGTGTAATTTTATATGTACTCCAAAAATGGAAGTAATGTTAATTTATGATAAGGTATGGTTGATATAGGAATTTTTGGGCTACACCTACAACAAAAATGTATCCTTTAAAAAAATTATTCCCTAAACTTCTATGAGGACTCACTTTTACTATTTTTTCACAATGGCAATTAGTTTTTTTTATTTTTCTATGAAATTTATCCATTAATCATAAATATAAATATTAATTTTGATATTATATAGACTCAATAATACTAAATATCAAATAATATAAATCCAATATACATAATATACATGTGGAAAATTAATTATACGATGGGTGAATGTAATGATAAAACCCCATTTTTTAACTATAAATACAATAATTAGTTTTCATTTCCTTTACTATTAATTGTGACCGACAGTTAAGCTGACCATATTACATGATATTATTTATTATTGTTAAAAATATTGAATCCATATTACCATATTCAATTCACATCTGTTGAATAATTTAATTAATAATTAATCACGTAAATGTAATGAAAATGCAGTTTCTAAAGAAAATGTTTTCTTAAGAAAAAATGTATTAATATATAATATCAAAATAAAATTGATTCTAATTTTATTAATTTTATAAATTAAAATATTATGTATCTAATTTTACTTAATAAATAATATCAAAACATATCTTTAAATATGATTTAAATGAAAATTATGTTTCTAGTTAAAATTAAAAATTTTCAATATCCATCGAAAATTAAATTTTCAATAAATTGTCAGAAAATAAGACTATGATAATTTTTAAAGGATTATTTCAAAACATAAACTAATTTTTAATTAAATTTTCTATTCATTTATTTGGAAATATGATTTAAAATGTATGTGGAACATGTTTTATGAAATAAATTGTTTGAAGTATAAAAATTGTTTTCTAATTATACCATGCATTGGAAATGTATTGGATGAATGATTTTTTTGATTATTTAATATATAAATCATATTAAAATAATTCATACATAAATATTAATTTAACTTGTATGATATAAAACCTTGTACATATATATTTTTTTAGAAAATATATTTTTTAACATTCAAATGATTATAATTTTTTAGACCTAACCAATTGTTAAGAAATTCGTTTTTTTTAACCAGTGTCACCATATAATTTCCATAAATTATATATTCCTATTCATTCCATATTATTTGGTGTACCTCATCTAATAAGATAATATTTTAAAATTAATTTTGAGTTTGTGTTGCCTGTTTCACAAGCTATGAAGGATATTAATATTTTTTAAAAATAAAAATAACGTAATTTCTTAGGGGGTTAATGTATTCCAATAAAAAAAAATTTCCCAACTGTTTCCATAATGTTACATAATAAATATATCGGTGTTTTTCTTTTCATAGTTTCTTCATTGTTTTTACATCACCTCTTGTGACTTATAATTTATACAACATACCATTACAATCTATGTATATTGATTCCCCAAAAAATGTTTCATGGTGTACAAAATGTTGATAGATTTTCATTATAAAATATATCAGGTTATAGTTATATTTATTTAGTGGTGAGAACATGTTTTTGGTATATAATTTACATTCGTACCAATGAAATATTGAAAAAACATATTCATTCAAGAGACATAGTGATATTTAAAAATTGAAATCCAATGATATGATAATTTCAAAAATTTATAAACACTTGATATTTTTAGGGATTAGTTTATATTTTATACTGAAAATTATTACATCCTTCCAATGATATAACATCAATGAAACATGATCTCACACATGAAAATAAAAACCATACATCCAATTATCATTATACTAATTTTTCATTCTTTGAAATTTGTAGATATGGATTTGGAATGTTTTTATGATCACCGATTTATTTTATTAATGTTAAAAACCTACATGAATCATTTCATTAAAACAGACCCAATAATCTGTTCCAATATATCATTTTCTATATAGTTATTCATATTGTTTTATTTTTATGTTTTGCATAATAAAAATATATATCTAACTAAACTAAAATACCAAAATCATGAGACATTTTATCAAACATTTATAACCAGAAAACAAGAATTAGATTATAATTTGTCTTTAAAAAATTAAATACCTCGATTAATATTAAACTGAAACGTGTTAATAACCTGAACATCCCTAAAACATTATGTAAAACTACATGCTTTTAAAAATTAACTATTACATCAAATATTAAATATAAATATAGGATTTTAAATATATTGTATAAATACATAAAATATTCCCATAAAAGATAATGTATCCCAAATTTTTCATCAACTCGCTAACTAATTTCAAGGTCTCTGATAGTGTCACAATTATATCATCCATGTTAAATAAATCATCATCCAAACATTACAAAATCATCTAAACAATAGGAACATATTAATGGTTTTAATTATATTAATCTTGTGTTCTACAATAATGTTACATTAGCAATGAATCATTGTTCTTGGTAATCGATACTATTCAAAATATGCTTCAAAATCCATTATAAAAAAATTATATATAAAAAACCATATATGATTCATGATTATTATGAAAGTAACATCTTTGGTAAAAAATTATTAAAAAAATTCATGAATACCAATACAAAAATAGTTCATTAATTCCACATCAACCACCCAAATAGCCTCAAACATTTCTTAGACTATGATTTATCATTTTAAAGAGGCCATTAACTCAAATAATGAATAGATTTCCCTCATTTAAGGTGATTGAATAATAATGGATAACTTGGGTGATATTTAATTTCTTCCTTCATGATATATTTTTGACATGTAAATAAATATACTTATTCTATTATATTAAAATAATAAAACATATTACAATTCATTGATACATTCCCCAGATTTTCCCTTATCACATTTCTAAAACGAATGAAATTAACCATTCATTCCTCTATTGTCTCCAACATGAGATCTCTTAGAGAACTAAATTATTGCCTTCCATAGTGAGGATGAGATTATATTAATGGGTATTTTCTTAATCACATATCATGATAACTTATTGGTCATAATTACGATATAATTCACCACAATCATCATCCCATTTGGTTTCTTATATTTACCATGTTTTTCATTACATTCTATGTTAACCAGATTCATTCTGGATCCAATAATTAACTAATATAAAATATAATTCAATTATTAAAAATAATCAGTGTGGGATATAAAATAATAATATACATGGTTTATAAATAATGAAAAATAATTTCAATCTAAGAAACCTCAGGTTTAAACATGTTCATTAATATTCACCAATAAAATTGTTCATTATTTTTCAAAATAAAATATTTTATCAGATTAACATATCTAGTTTGAGTGTTAAGACATTCATGAAGTAAGCCTAATATTCATATACTTTGCGAGGAATGATGAAAAACCCAGTGCCCACTTTTTGGTGTAATCAACACTTAGTAAGAAATTACTAGATCCACACCCATTTATATCTTGAAATTGATGCATTTCTATTAGAAACACATTCTATCAACGTTACCATAATTAAGATGTTATCCTATAATTAAATTTATCCTCAATTTTATTCATTTGGTTTCATTTCCTCATAAATATATTCAAAAATCTAATTAACAATTATTCTATTAAACCTCACTTTGATTCCACCTATAATGGAATATGCCGTAGATGACCAGAGTCAATGGTTATATTTTTATATTTTCAATAGATATAATTGATAACATATTTGTGTAAAATCATTTTAGTAGTTTTGGAAAACATGGTACATACTTCAATCTAACTACATAGTTGACAAAAAATTATATTCTTTAAGAAAACCATTTTTACCTTCATGGAAAACTAACATATTATTCATAATACATATACTCTAATCATTGTGAAGGGAAACATATGAAAGTAATGAGCTCATATTCTCAATAATGTAGTGCATTCAATAGATGAAACGCTAAAAATATAAAACAAATCAATATATCATGGAAAATATATAAAAAAAGATTCCATTTAATAAATAAAATGATCTTAAAGAATAATGTGTAGGAAGTTAAAGATGATAAAATAAGATCATTTAAGTAATCTAATCAGATTAAAACTTATAAACTGATATCATTATATATCAATGAATCACATGGTAATTGATAACTAAAACTATAATGAGTGAGTTCATAATTCTGAAAATCAAAATCATTTTGTCGATGGCTCATGCCTAGAAATATTACATAAATTGGAAAAGCCCAAACCCAATAACTTTGATAGTTTTTCTTAGGAGACCTATCAATGCATATAGGGGATATATTAATCCATAACTATCTCATACAAAGTCAAATTTTTTCTTCATATGAAAAAACATAATCATAATTAATGTAAACATTCATTTGGGAAAACTAAAATATGAAATCGTAATAATTTCTCTCATAAATAAATATAATTAACAAAAAAATTTGATATGAAGAATGCTATAAAAATATTTAATCTTCAGTAAATTAAAATATCCAACAATGAGGGTTTATATAGACTAATATTCATTAAAATGATCATCAGATGATTAATTTATGAAAAACAATTACCTAAATATCACTTATTTATAGTATAAATATTTAATATATATTAATTAAAAATTTTTATTATAAACTATATTTGTAAACATGTAATGGGAGCATTGATGAAATGTGTGGTTATGATAGTCGGTAATTCCATACAGTATATTGATGTGAATAAAAAAATCCCATTGACACTGTTGTGAAATTTTCAAAAAGCACCTCATTAAATAATTGACAACAATATTCATTTTTATCAATTTTTTAAAAATAATATGTTGAAAAAAGTTTATTTATTAAATAATTATTTAATTTAAAATGAAAAATTTTATGCATTTTGAGAAAAATATGGTCATAGAAGGGAAATATTTGTGATAGAGTAAAAAAATGTCATTTTATAGAAACATTATTTTGGAGTTTAGATTATTTAATGAGTGGAATAAAAATACTTTAATGAAATATATTTTTTGTTTAATATATAAATAAAATATATTTTCAACTATTGGAGACAAAAATTTAAACAATCCTAAATAATGATGAGATAATAATATAAACCCTTACAATTGTTATATTTTTAATTTAAAGCATCATGAATTAAATAAATCTATGTGGATATGTATGTAAACAGAAATTTCATCATAATAATCCTTAAATACACTCATGTGAAAATCATAATCCAAACAAAATAAATAATTGGGGAATATGGAATGTGTTTAACAATAAGAAAAGTTAAATGAAATCTCATACATCAGGTCTTACACCATTGGTATGTTTTTAAACATCCCATATAATTAATATATATTTTTATACATATATTATAGAACCATATTAATATATACCATAATTAATATGGTTTACTTATAAAAATTTTCCACCCATTTTTTACAATTCTTTGTTAAAATCACTATTCTATTTAATAATTGTATTGTTTTTCATTTATGTATCAATCCATTTAATTCGATATTTGTAAATTTATAATGGATAAAACATCCCAAGAATTATTAATATTATATAATTATCTTATGTATTAATTATAAATGTATTTAATATAGTCCAGAAAAATTATAGATACAAATATATTTTACATTTTCAAGGAGATGATAGGCCATATCTACACATGATCGTTGTTTAATTGTTTTATAGATTTTATAAAGGAATGGTAAATAATAATTCACCATTATAAAAAACAATTATTTTATAAAAATAATATATTTTTAACAAATATATCCTTATTATCATCCATGTTAAAATAATAAAAAAGAAAAAAAACATTGCTTCACAGAGTTAGTAGTCAACATGTATGCATGGGAAACCTTATCATTTTCCAACAGATTGGATGGTAAGAAGGTAAATGTGATAATATAATTCTATAAGTATAGTTATTTAATAAATATCATATATATATATATATATTCAATGAATCACTATATTTAGCTATGAGATATGGTGAGGAAAATTCAATTTCATCAGTTCATAAGATGGTGGTCTTTGGTTCACAAAATAAATAGTTTCATTTGAAAATCGATCCAACAAGATATTAATATAGGTTATTCCATAAAAATAAAATTATAATATATTATTATTAATATTATTTATGATAATGAAATTATTAATAGTTAAATTAAATTTTAAATATTTGAAGAAAAAAATAAAGACCACAGTGAAGAAAATTTCCTTTTCTTACAAAATCCGTTATTATATATTTAATTATGAACCATAGGGGTTGTATTTTGGGAACACCAAATTCTATATAACTTGAATAATTATTTTAGTGATTAATTTTGTTGATTGGTAATTGAACTAAATATCTTAATATTTGTGATGAAATTAGGCGAAGAGAATCTCTATAATAAATGGAGACGGGTTGTATTTTGAAAAATAAAAAATATACAGTAATAGGAAGTCACACTCATCCTATGTGCATCGAAAACTAATAAATAAATGATAATGTTGTAGATAAGTTCATTTTAATCCACCATCAAAAATTGTAAACATGTTCTTAATATGTTTTTACCTTAACCTCTAAGGTTACTCACCTTTACCACTTTAGTTTTCACCATGGAAAATAGTTTCCTCATTTACATAGGTAATTAGTCCATTAATAATAATCAACAATGATCCTTATAAGATAATATTGGAATGAATATTCTAATTATTAAATACAATTTATCAAAAAAATTATCTACGAGTGTGGATAATTATGTTTTACACATTCTCATGTAATGAACATAACCATGTGTTAACCTTAACTATGATAATTAATTATTACTATCATTTAAACCCATTGTGAACATTTTTTTTCAAATTATAATCTAAAAATAATTTTTCTAAATCCCAATATGGAATTAATTTTACCAAACTCATTTATGAGATGAAGAGGAATTATTTTCAAAAATTATTTTATAGTAGTGGAAAAATCAGTTTTTCCAAGAAAAAGTTCTCCTAAGAAAAAAATGTTTTATATATCATTTATACATAAAATTGATTAAAAAGAAACTATTTAAATTAATAATAATTTAATTGAATTAATTTTTCCTTTAAAATATATATTTAAAAGAGGTTATTTATAAATTCATTAATGGAAACATCAGTTTCCATTAATATTCAACATTTTACCCTATTATTCTAACAAATAATCTTGTAATAAATTAATCAAAATCTCAGCGTAAGATAATTTTTACATGTTTATTTCAACAGGTAATTTAAAATTTTTATATTTAAATTAAAAATGTGTAAAAATTAAATATTAAATCAATTTTTTATCATGTGGTGGCATTACTTATTTGAAAAATTAATTCACTAAGAATAAAAATATTTTTTTTCCAATTCATTAAAAAAAGATTAGATGAATGAAAAAAAATTGATTGATAATATCATATATAAATTCATTGAAAATAATAAACAAATAGTTCCTAATTTTATTTATTATTTTATAAACATATTTTATGAATAAAAAATATTCGAAAAAAACAATTCTTTTACTTTTAAATGATTTTAAATTTTTTCATAATCAATTAATAACAATTGAATTATTTTGTACATATTTAATCACTAATATTTTTTCAGAATTTAGTTTTTATTACTCAATCTAGCTAATTTAATAGTTATTTTATGATTTTATACTACATAATATAGAATTTAGAATTATTTTATTATGAGTCTCAATCAACCAAAAAGATTATATATTTCATATAAAGATTTCATAAAGTCTCATAGGGTTATAGATCATTATCTTATATAATTATTTTATTATTAAATATGTTCATTGTGTAATGGAAATGTTTTCTTACTTTTTAAAACCCATAATATTTTAGTGTATATTGGTTTTTAATTTTTTCATGAATTTCCAATTTAATTTGATGGATTTTTTTATACATTGGTAACAACCAAGACCTTCTATAATAGTCAAAATACATAGGTATTCATTTAGATACATCTAATTTCATGTTATGACCATTAGACACAAAACCAATAGGGTATTCTATTGTTTTGGTATGACACACTACAATCCCCTACCCCATGTTATTGGAGATATCAAAGCAATAGACCTTTAAAAACACTTTCCACCACTTCTTTAAAAATTGATGATAGTAATGAAAAAAGGAATAAGGATATTTTGTTTATTGATGTCCATAAAGTTCTTACCGATGCGGTAATATTAATAAAATATTAGTAAAGAAAACACCAATGCTAATGAATGGTTTTTGGAGGCAGAGTTAATTTCATGAGGGTAT
Source organism: Viscum album (assembly GCA_963277665.1). Taxonomy (NCBI): domain Eukaryota; kingdom Viridiplantae; phylum Streptophyta; class Magnoliopsida; order Santalales; family Viscaceae; genus Viscum; species Viscum album. The sequence goes on along the minus strand of OY728142.1, from coordinate 1,179,090,399 downwards.
AAGTTCCTTCATCAATTTGAAATCAATCCCCATTACTCAGTTGGGACAAATCCTACCTAAATATTTTTATAAATAAAAAATAATTAATAATCAATCATTTCTCTAGAATCATAAAAAATAGACATGATCAGTGTCTTATTTAAGTTGTCATAATCTATCTATCACTGATGTGTATATAAAAAGGGATAATAATTCCTTTTAAAGGATATCAAGTGGTAGTAAAAAAAGAGATATTTGACATGAAACTTATAAAATATTCAAAACAAAAATGAAATTATAGACCACTTTATTATTATTCAATGAAATATATGAAATAACAACCTTATTCATAAATGGATACATTTTCACTCCAATATTATACACCATAAGTAAAATGAATTGAACTTCTTATATCAACAGAACAAACATATATGTCTACATATAATGATTATGATGTCTTAGGACTTATAAAACATTCCAAAAGTTCTAAAATTTATAATCATTTTACATCAAGTATATAATAAATTCATCAATGAAAATGACCACAAAATGATCTAGTAACTCATAAAACATAGAGGTCCTGAGCCCCATGTAAAGGGACATAGAATTCATAACAATAAAATATGGTTTTTTATGTTATTGTGCATATATCTACTGACATAATTAATTAATGAGATTATGTACTCCATAACTCTAATCATGTGACTTATAAACTACATATCAATATTAAAAAGAAAAAACCTACCTCAAATTGGTAAAATATATCATCAATCCATATAAAATTTTAATAGTTCATTTCTATCACAAAATATAATGACTAATAGTCTATAAACAGTTACATACATTTATATGTATTTTTTGTGAACAACTTAATAACTCCCACACAATGACATAGTTGGAAGAGTAATGTACAACCACAATAGGAAATAAGTTTTATACATTAACTCTCATATGTTTTATGGTGTTTTATATAACCCATCTATTGAAAAGTGATATTAATTGATAGGTAAATATATTTTGAACATGATATCCTTAAAAGTGGGTCACGTCAAAAAATCCATAAGGAAAAACATCCATAAATCCTACATACCTTTCGGGAACTCGAAACCTGATACATATGATAAACCAAATAATAAGTTTTATTTTTTGCTTAGTAATTATTCCAGACAGTGATGACCCATATGATGATTTTCATCACTAATGGAGATCAGAATTCATCCATAATCCTCAAATATCAATACTACCCCTCAAATAATTCAGTAACCATTAGTAGAGGATGAATCCAGTTGATGAAAATAATATAAAAGTATAAGTTTATTTTAGCTAGTAAAGAAATCATCAGATGAATTTTGTTTCCCCGTCACTATTTACCAATTTTCAATCATATCAAGAAGGGTCATCTATCTTCCAAAATAATAGTCCACGAAAAGGCATTGAGTTTCTCATATCCATGAGACAAAAATAATGAACCAGTATAGCTGGAATAATGAAGTGAAGCAATATATAAATAATTAAATAATAATCCATAGAAGAAGATAAAATATTATTCATTTGGTGGTCTATAGACCATCTAGCAGTATGGGTCAAATGGAAGATCTTTTCAACATATGGATCCACATGACCACAAATGGTGAAAATTAACATGGTCGTGACTAGAACTGTTTCTTTGAGGGTATTAAATAACATTGGTATATTCTGGAGTATCTATATCCCTTCTCATCATAACAAATAACTACTACATCTGATAAAGATACTAACTATAAGGAAACTACAACTATTTGGGATATATATAACCCTGTCATCTCCTCCAAACTAATCCCATAGAACATTTAAATACAACGAACACCGATTGATTTAACATCTAATGGAAGTTAAAGTCCGATAAAATTATTATGCAGTTGAACTAGAACTATTAGTCCTATAGAAACAAAAGGAAGAAAACTGCTAAGGCTAACACTGCATCAACTAGAACATTGAATTTTATACAAACAATTAACAAATTAAATAAACACCATACTCTATTTGGATCTATAATAAATACCAAAATGATAAGACTATAACAATGTATTAATTTACTCAAATAATGTCATCAATCAAATAAATATCAAAAAACAATAAAAATAAAAATTGGGTGATAATATATTAAAAAATATGGTGACCCACCACCTTTAATAAAAATATTTTCAAATACTTATTAGTTAATAGATACTGAACTATAAAATGTAGATCCTTATACCAGATCTAATGATTTACAAAATAATAATTTTATTCTAATGAAAGATAATATCCAACAACATACCCATCATCACCATAAGTAATAAAACCAGTTGATACAACTATTATTTTAAATACCCACAAAGAGAGTCTCGTACCTTATTACCTTTATAATATAATATCCACCACAACAATTCATACGTACAAATCTAAGAAAATTACAAAAAATTGTACACCCAAGGGTAAAAAAAAATTTCTTATATGGATATCTAATGCCACTTTTACAGGGGACATATATATATATATATATATATATCACAAATCCAACCCGCATATAGTGGTCTACCTTAACAGCAGGACAAATTAACCATCATACTCTAATTTTCATATAAATAAATTAAGTCAACCCATATAGTCAACTATATCATCATGCTATTCCTGATAATCCCTAACAGAAAAAAATATTACAATTAAAAAACACTATAATCTGATGAAATATATCCTATTCATGGTAGAAAAAAAATATTTAACAAGTCCCATTTAATTATATTCATTTTCAGTTTTCCAACAATAACACTCTCTCAACTAAAGGTAAAATAGTGAATAATAAAATAACCTCTTCTATTACTCTACCTTTCTTATAGTACACATCAATTAGTAAATTATGAAAACATAACCTCATTTCTTTATATCACTAGAAGCCAAAAAATAATATATTGTATCTTTTATCCATTTGTTTCAAATGAGAGTAAGTTAAGCAATTTGTTTTCTGAAAAAAACATTCAAAACTCATAAATTCCATTATATTAGCATCATATTAATAGTAAGAAAACATCAAAGTTTATTTTTAAATATCTTCCCTCATTAGGAACACATTATAGGAATATTTTTGAAATGAATTTTTCATAAGAGTCCATCCGAAAATAGTCCTCAGGTTTTTCAATATCCTTGATGATATAAGGCATTATTGTCTTTGGAATTACTATAATATAACCTATGAATACATAAAAACCAGTAATCTTCATCATGATATAATTACAAAGTGATCCATAATAATCATAGAATGCATGAATATGTCAATAAAAGGAATAAACCAAATATAATATCAATTAGAGTCCACAAAAAGTGACACTATAATGAATATTGAGATCTACGATATTACTATCTTTATTGTTCATAAAACTCACCATGTGAACATGAAATTAATATTATATATAAAAATTTATATAAAAAATTTATTAAGAACAACCATAGTCGAAACCACTATTGTATATGTGCAATGAGAAAATAAATTTATTTTTTTACAAAAAATTAGAAACGACAAGTGTCAAACCCTGATTTCTAAAACTGTATTTAGTTATTATTTTTATTATTTTTATTATCATTTGATAATATATATTGAAGTGTGTCATGAGCTCGATTAAAATTTTTATTGTTTGCTGATAAATGAATATTTTTGGCATGGTAGTGTCCGACGCACGAGAGGGACATGGTCGATGATTCATGACTTCTCAACGGTCACCGCGCGACCTCGCCTGATTCACCACATGCCCTGCTTGCAGGTTAACAAATAAAATAAAATAAAACAGTAATAAAGAAATAAAATTAAATGATTATAAAAATTAAAATATAATAAAATAAGAAGTGATAAAAAAAATTAATAAATTTTTCATTAATTATAATAATAATATTAATATATTTTTATTATTATTAATATTATTATTGGTTTTTATTTTTGTTTTATTTTTTATTAGGTTTATATATTAATATTTATTTTTCATCTCCTCTTAGAATCAAGACCTATCCCCCATTGTTTTTTTGTCTTGCCCATCCCACCCTTAACTATTCTTTTTTTGTATTCTTATGGTCGAATCCTCCCCCCTCTCCTCTAATAAATCACTCACAACCCCCTTCTGGCCCGCTGGACTGGGCCACCTACCAACCCCCTCTCCCATGTTATCCACTGGCGTCCCATGCTCACCCAGTTGCATGACCTCACCTGAAGACCCAACGATGCACCCCTGCTCCCGACGAGCCGGCTCACACAGCCGCTCGAACCCCTGTGCACACCACCTATGCTAGTTGTCCCTCTAGTATGGACTGTTGGCATCCTCCTCTCCCCGCCACGGACACTCCGTCCTCATCCATGCAGGCGCGATCCCTCCGGGTAATCCCTTACACGGATCATAGGGTTTCTGTTTGGGATTTTTTAGTTTTTGAGGTATGATATTGATAAATTAGGTTTATTCCTATATTTAATGGTTTATTTAATGTTTTTTTGAGATGCGCATGGTGCACGACTAGAGTTTTACTTCAAATTTGGTATTTTCCTGCTTTGAGTAATGTGGTTCTGTGCATGTCCATTTTTGATGAATTAATTTTCTTATTAAATTAATTTAGAATATTTATTCATTAGTTTGTATAATGTGAATCTAGTTTTTAATTTATGTTTATACGTTTAAATGATACATGTGCATATCAATGAACAACCATGCTGAATTTTTTATTTACATCTTACAAACTATACAGATTGTTTATGGGTTTAGCGTCAATATGTGTCGAGTCATAGAGGTATTTTTTATTACATTTTAAGTATTTCGATTCATGAAACAAATTATAAAAATAGTTTTATAAATTTTATGGGTATTAGTTTGTAATTTAATTAATTCATCACAATTTTTTAGTTGTTTACATGCTAAAAAATTTTTTTACTGAGTTTTGTTGTGAATTAAATTGGTTAGTTGTTTTAAGGGATGTTGATGAATTTTATAGTAAAAACCTTCTTTGGACTGTTTATCATTACTTTGAAAACTATGTAGTGTTTTTTTAGTTATTGTGGATGGTGCAATTATGTTTTGACATATTAATGAAAATGTGTTTGTCTTGAAAATTTTTTTTGGGATACTTTTGACTTTAATTTTTTGTCTATATATTTCAAAATCACAAAATATAATCTCTTTGTGGTTTGATTGATTATAAAAAGTGTTTTATAAAACTATTTTTCTGGTTTAGTTCAATTTGTATGCAATGAAGATTATGTTCTAAATGGATTTTGAGTGTTTTTTTAATTCAAAATGGGGATTTTGAGTGTGTTTTCATGTGAAAATGCCGATGATACTATTTAGGATTGTTTTATGAAAGTATTCAAAGGTTTTACTAAAATATATTAATAGTGTGAAACTTGTTTGGATAAGGCTTGGGTGTGCATAATATTCCATATTGGTGTTTGGGTGTGAAAATGATGGTTTTGTGTGTGTATGTACTTTGTTTGGATATTATTCAATAATATGACATTTTTCATGATCTTGAAATTTAAAAAGAAGAATTGATGGTGTAAATGTTATCTTGTCATGCATGGTGTTTTTCTTGGGTTTCGTATTTGATGTACACATATTATGATCATAATATTTGTTTGAACACAAAGTGGGAAGCCTAGGTAGCTAGGAAGGTGAACTAGGACATGTGGGATAGTGTTTCGGAGGTGACTTGACCCGGTTTCAATTGAAGGAGGGACTATTGCAACACTAATAAACATATGAATGATAGAGGGTCCTGGTTTCTGAGGCATGTTTTCTGATGGTCATGGTTTCTAAGACATCCTTTATGAGTGTCATGGTTTCTATGCCACCATTCACCGAGACATAAAGATCTATGGACCCAAGATAGCTTACACCCACTAGGCCTCTCCCATATTAGTGCTCATTGGTTACTTTACGCTCATCGGTGCGACACTTTTGTTATTTTATAAAGTCAGAGTGACTGTTTTGTAATTTAATTTTTTTTATTTGAAACATTTTCCTTTAATGATTTTATTCATTCAATGTGTTCTAGTATATAATTCTTCTCTTTAATTTATGTTGTTTTCTTTAAATGTATTTTCATTTAAATCACCTATCATTAAAAATTATTTAAATTAAATACTTTTTCATCATTTAATTCATTTTTGTCTATTTTACTTGAAAATGTATTCAACATGTAAATGGTTATGCATGGAATCTTCTCCTAGTGGAATCCTAGTGGGCTCTTGGCTCTCACCCGACATACACCTCTGGGTGTATGTAGGCCTATTTCTTAGAGTGTCACAGGTTGAGGCATCTTGCATAGTGAAAATTTTTATGGTTGTAGCTGCTTTTCCCATCCAGTTCTGACGATGGTCCTTTGTGGATGTGTCTCCTCATGTTGCATAAAGGTTTGAATAAATGTCTTAGTTTTTATTCATTTCATTCTTCTTAGAGATTTAGTTTTTCTTTTTTGTCATCTCTCATAGTTATTTGGTTCCAATTATAGACTTTTAAATGTGAATAGTGTTAAGGGTCTGTTTGGTTGTATAAAATCAGTTTATTTCCACTAAAGTTGTTAGTTTCTTTATGTCTCCACTTTAGCGTAAATCATTCCCATGTGTTAGTTTTGATATGCAGGCACTTGTGCCAGCCCATTGGGGTTGGGAACGCCCTTCGGGCCATGCCGCTGTCCTAGTCGGGCACTATGTCGGATGAAGGCCTGGCCTAGTTCATGAAAAGATGGTATCAAAGGAGTCTTTTCCTCTTGATTCGTGTTATTTTTGGATAGAGTTAAGGTAGTACAATGATAAGTGTTTCAGAACATTACTTTATAGCTACGATCAAGGTGCATGGACAACACACCTTCGGATGGGACTCGAGTAACCATAGTATGTTTTTGTTTTTCTGAGTCTTTGATGCTTGTGGTTAATCTTGTTTATAGTAAATGAAATTGGAGTAGGGTTAGTGGTCCCAATGAGCTCAAAGGGTTTGGAATGAAATGTGGATACATAGACGCTATCCTAAAATACTCTCTATGGCATTGCCATCATTGGCGTATAGTCGCCAACCATATGTTCCAATTACCCACTAACATTAGTTTTCTCTTGCATCGTTCCTCATTTCATAGTTTTGGAATTGTAGAAATTTTGATTTAAGTAAAAATGATATCGTCTTGGAAAATGATTTGAAATGAAGATCTTTAAAAAGAAAATGATTTATGAGGTTTGAAAGGTGTGGGTTTAATGTTTAGATTTTTAAAAATAGAACGGTTTGGTTTTTATCCTTGGTGTTATCATGGTAAACCCCATACTTGAGTGTATATGGAAAGTGAATTGGATAGAGGCACAAGAAGATGAGTGTCTGGATGGACATTAGGTGGGTTCTGGTGTGGCACAAGAACATGCATGTGTAAGACACATGGGACAGCATTAGTGTTTGTGAAACCCACCAGCTTTGTTTATGTTTAGAATGTATTTTTAAATAAAAATGTGGTGTTTTTGTGGTGTGTCCATGTGTTTTGGAAGAGTTGGATGTGATGAATTTTTAGCCGAGAGTCCTTTTTGACTAATTTATGTATGGATTTTGAAGTCTTATTTGTATGATGGTGTGAAACCATGGGGTTAGTGGTTTCTTTTGAAAGGTGCTTCAGGACACCCTTGATGCGGTTCTCCCTACACAATCAGTTTTCTCTAATGGTATTTCTTGTCCATTGGACCAGTTTGATTGGGTCAATAGTTCACTTTCTAGACTAGTTCCCACCACCAAAATGCATTAACATGTGATTGGTGTATATCCATGGAAATTTCCTGCTGGCTGGCCCTCCAGTTGATTAAAGGATATACTCTTCATTTTTATAATAGCTCTTAGTCGATCCATTTTTCCTCTTCAGTTAGGAGAATTATGTCATAGTGGGGTGAATGATGTGTGGGGATTCGAAGGGAGGTTTGGTCTCATTGTGTCATCTAAGTCATCTAGTGTGATGTTGGACACTGTCACATTTGATGGTTCCCCTAGAAACAGTGAATGGAACTCTTGCGGGGAAGGGTGAAGGCGGCTTAGAGCCATTAGTACTGAATGATGTCATGAAAGACTTATAGTGCTTTCATCACCTGCATGAGTCATGTTCGGTGGCGTCTTGCAGTGTGATAACTTCATAAAGAACAAGGATTTATTTCATAGAATTCGTCGGGAATCCCTGTTTTCAAAGGAGTGTGTCCTCTAGGGGCTTCCCAATTCTTCTTATCAAAGGAGAGCGTTCGTAATGTGTCTTTCCTTCATAAGGTTATTGGTATTGGTGAGGAGGTGACACATGTACATCATCTATAATAGCGTTCTAGTGAACGTTTTAGGAGGGAGTGTGTGGAAGTCGGAGTTTGTCATGTTTGATGGTGTTGTCTTGGTTGTGGATAGGTTAAAAGACACCAAAAGGAGAAGCTCGGTTTGGGAGTCTTCAATACAAGACTATGAGGCATGAGATGCTTCAAAATTAGAACTCTATCCTTAGGCCTCGGGCTGAAGCTGGTGCGTATTCATGAACCCCGAGACTGTATTGGACTCTCACCGTATTTCTATCATCTATTTTGAAAGTAAAAGTAAATTTAAATTTTTTTATGTGGCTGTTCCATTCTGAACAAACTGTTTGGGTGCGTATGGTTTCTATGACTATGTGAAGGAGTGGTGATCTTGTTACCTAAGTCCCATGGGTTGATTCCCATCATATATAATCTCTTTTATTAGTCCTTATGAGTTTTGTTGGGTAGATCAGTCTCAAAGGTGAGTAGAACTCATCTAGGTAGGTGGATATTTAGATCTATATTTTTTTCTAGTTTTGACAACACGTCAGTTGGGCCCGACACTCCCCACCCATTGTGGTGGGGTGGTTGGTCACTTTCAGGAAACATTTCAATGTTCTTATATTTCTCATTAGTTCTAATGGTTTATAGACCCATGACATTTCTTGCTCAAATGCCTCTAGAGTGAAACAGGTTGTCCCTTCGTCATAAGAGAGGGGATTCAATCCAGACCTCCCCCAGTCGGTTTTCCAGTCTCTCCTTATGAATTTGTAGATTTTTAATGGTGTGGAGCCCCTTCGGGCTTCCGCATTATGTCCTTAGGTTATGTTTCCTTCCATGATCAATCAAATGGAGGTGTTCTAGCTCTTTGGGGTCAGTGACATATGTCAAAAAATCTTTTTATGAGTTTTTTGAGTTTTTATTTTTAGTCATCTTCTCTAAGGATGATGTGTTTGCCTCTCTTTGCTTGTTTTTTGGTGGGGATCATCTTTGAACATTAAGGGGTTTTTGTTTTCTACATTGGTATTGAATTTTAGTTGTGGCTTTCTAGGGATGAAAAAAACTATTGTGGGGAGAATTGTCACACCTGGATTTCTAAAAAAATAAATTATTGATTATTTTTAATATTTTTAGTTGATTTTGCAAATCATTGTCGAGGTGCAGATTGAGCCTGAATAAAATTTTTACTGTCTGTAGATAACTTAATATTTTAGGCATGGCGGTGTTCGATGCTTGGGTAGGGCACAATTGACACTACGCAACTTTGCATTCGTCACCGCGCAACCTCGCCCAGTTCACTGCATGCCCTTATCATTGGTAAACTAATTAAATAAAATAAATTACTAATAAATGTATAAAATTAAATGTTTGATAAAATAAAAATAGAATAATATAATAGGTGATAAAAAATTTAAAATAAAATTCATTAAAAATAATAATAATAATAATAATATTATTATTATTATTGTTATTATTATTGGATTTTGTTTTTGGTTAATTTTTATCAGGTTACATCCCCCCCTTATCATCGAGACCTATCCCCCCTTGTTTTTTTTGTCTTTCCCAGCAATCCCTTCCCCATTATTTTTTTCATCATCATCCGTTCGATACATCCCCCCTATCCTCTACGGGATTATACCACAACCCCCTGCTGGCATGCTCACCCACACCGCCCGCCAGTCCCCTCTCCCGTGTTGTACACCGTCTTCCCCAGCTCACACTATCGCACGACCTCCCCCAAAGACCTGTCGCCACTCCCCTACACATAGCCACCCGGCTTGCACAGATGCACAGACCCCTACGTGTTCCTGCTGCGTCAGTTGGCCCTCTGACTTAGTCCTCCGTCGTCACCCACTCCCTTCCAAAAAACCCACCACTATCCTCCTTGGAGGCATGATCACTCCGAGTAATCGCTTCCATGGATCTCATGGTAACTATTTTGGTTTTTTGATTTATTGTGGTTCGATATTGATAATTTTTGTTTCTGCCATCTATTTTAGGGTTTATTTGAATTTTTTTGAGGTGTTCTTGGTGCAGGACTAGATATTCACTATGAATTTGGGGTTTTCCTACCTTATGGTAGGTGGTTCCACACTTGACCACTATTGATTAATTAATATTATTATTAAACTAATTTAGCATATTTATTCATTATTTTGTTTAATGAAAATCAAGTTTTTATTTGAAGTTGACACAATTACATGATACATGTGTGTTTTCTCTGAACAACCATGCAAAATTGTTTATATATATTTTACAAACTATGCAGATTGTGTTTTGGTTTGGCATCAATATGCATTGATTCAAAGAGGGATTATAATGACAATTTTAGTATTTTTATTCATGCGACATATTCTGAAAATTTCTTGATAAATTTTATTGTGGATCATTTTGTTTATTTAATTAATTTAGCACAGTTCTTAAGTAGCTGACATGCTGCGAATGATTATTTGACTAATTTTTTTGTGCAATTAATCATTCATATTTATGTTTAATTGATGTTGATGAATTTTAATGTAAAAACATACATTGGTGTTTTTATAAGAGATTTGGAAACTATGTAGTGTTTGTGTTAGGAAGTTTGGATGGCGAACTTATGTTTTGACGTATTATTGAAAAGGTTTTTGTCTTGAAAAGTGATTTAAGGAAGCACTTTCCTTTATTTGTTTTCTATATGCATGGAAATCGCATAATAAAATCTCTTGGTGGTTTTAATAATAATCAAAATTCTTTTTATAAAACGATTTTTCTTGTTTAGTTAAATGTGTATGAGATTTATATTAGGTCCAAAAAGGATATTTGGTATGTGTTTAATCAAAAATGTGTATTTTGAGTGTGTTATCATGTGTAAATATAGGTGATACTCTTTAGGATTTCAATATGAAAATTCTCAAAATGTTTACCCAATTATATCAATGGTGAGAAACTTTTTTGGATAAGGTTTGGGTGTGCATAATATTTCAAATTGGTATTTGATTGTGAAAATGATGGATTTGTGTTTGTATGTAATCTGTTTGGATTTTATGTATAAATCTAAAAATTTACATGATTTTTAATTTTAAATATAGAATTTATGGTGTAAATGGTATGTTGTCATGCTTGGTGTTTTTCTTTGATTGTTTATGTTTTTTCTCCTATTATGATGTTGAAATTTGTTTGAGCACAAGGTGTAAATCCTGGGTATCTTGGAAGGTGAACTAGGACATGTGGGAAAGTGTTCTGAAGGTGACTTGACCTAGTTTCCCTGGAAGGAAAAGAGATTTCCGCACTAAATCAACATATGAATGACCGAGGGTCACTTTTTCTAAGCCACATATGCTGAGGGTTGTGGTTTTTAAGCCATTTTTTCTGAGGTTCATGGTTTTTACGCCATGTTTCACCGGGACACAAAGATACAGGTACCCATGCAAGATAACACCCACAAGGCCTCTTCCATATTAGTGCTCTGTGGTTACTTTATGCTCGTCGATGTGCCACATTGTTTAATTTAAACAGTAAACATGTTTGTGTTTCAATTTAATTTGTTTCAATTGGACTATTTTCATTTAATCATTTTTTTTCTTTAAAGTGTTCAAGTACTTAATTATTCTCTTTAATTTATGTTGTTATCTTTAAATTTCTTTTTTCATTTAAAGCACAAATCATTAAAAATTATTTTAATTAAATATCTTTTAAGTAGTTATTTCATTTGTTTCTATTTTAATAGAAAATTAATTCTCCATTTAAATGATTTTGTGTGGAATCTTCTCCCTGTGGCATCCTTCCGGGCTCTTGGCTCATACCCTACATATACCATTGGGTGTATGTTGGAATTTTTCTAGGTGTGTCATAGGTTGAGACATCGTACTTTGTGACAGTGGTTCGGGTTATTGATGGTTTTCCCATGCTATTCTGAAGATGGTGGTTTGAAGAGGTTCCACATCATTTTTCCTGAAATTATGGATATATGTGTTAGTTTTATTTCATTGCAGTCTTCTTCGAGTTTTAGTTTTTCATTGTTGTCGTCTCTCTTGGGTTACTGGTTCCAGTGGTAGATGTTCAAATATGAACTGTGTTAAGGTTCTGTCTGGTTGTATAAAATTAGTTTTTTTTACTAAAGTTTTTAGTGGATTTTATGTCACTTATTTTGGGTAAATCGTTCTCATATGTTAGTTTTGATTACCGATAACTTGTACCAGACTGTAGAGATCAGGAACGCCCTTCGGTCCACGCTGTGGACCATGTGTTGGGTCAGGTCATATAGAGACCCGACCTGGTTCATGACAACAAGAACCTATTATGTGAACTCCCACAAAGCCTCACTAAGACTCACTAATCAAATATCACAGGAAATATAATAAAATAATAACATGCAATTATAATAAAGGGTCATTATAGCCACATCCCCACTTTTTTTTACAATTGGACATCTTTTATTTAAAATTCAAGAGATTTATTCAATTAATAATAATGATATTTTTTTTATTCAGGTCACAAAACAACCAATCATTATCTTTTGAAGGGATCAGGATTTCAAGTACGTGTCAATACAAAATCACATCATGACATTCATATCAATGAAAACATATCCACATAACATCATCACCATATCTAAATCTGTTTTATTAGTGCATTAGTAATTTGAAACAAATAAAACACATATCTGACACCTTTCATGCATAGATCCCACAAAATAATAATTTCACCATATATTTTTCCTGAAGAGGGAGTAGGGAAGTGGTGTAAACAAACATGCCACCTTACCAACCTAGATATTACAGAAAACAACCAAACACCAATATATTTGGCTATTATAAATGTTATTAAAATTAGGTGATGTGTATAGATAAATCTAGAAAAATAGATATTGAATATTAAGAACTCCCTATTTAATCACTCAGTTAGTTCATTTGTTTATTTAATAAATAAAAAATAGTTTACATAAATTTATGGAATTCAATTCAATATTCAATGAAAATCCATGACAAGAAATTACCCGTATTAATTTATATCATTACCTAAAAATTGTATTCATTTATCTTTTGAACATAATCCATCATTAATATTATTCTAAAGACACACAATTTATAATATCATTAATAATTTTCTTATAAAACATCTACAAAGAAAAAGCAAAATAATAACACACATGAACCAAATTGAAACTCTATCAAACCCCATTGATAAGATGCCTTCAATCACCATAGCATCCCATTCGCTATAAAAAATCATTATAAGACCCATTCAATGATAAACTACAAAATCACCACTACATTATATGAAACAAGTACCCAACCGATGTCAAACCCACAACTCAGCATTAACTGATATCAATAAGTAGATTATTTTCATAGAAAACCAAAAAAATACAACAAAACATGCCCCAAAAAAATATTAACATAGACACAATAATAATATTGATCACCACACATATAAAAAATGCAACTTAATAGACTACAATTCCATTGCTAATCATTATAAAAAAAATTCTGACGTAATTTGTTGATTAACATCATTACATGAATAATGGTTTATGAATGGTGTTTACAAAAATTTAATCATATTAAAAATAAAATGAGCTCATAATCGACATAATTTTCCAATAAACTGACTGAACATACATAAATCACATAGTTAATATCATGGAATATATTTTTAAACATGTTATTAAATGCATTCGATATTTTTATTTAGTTTAGTTTAATATCGTCATTTAGATAGTCAATAATACTCATTTATTAAAAAATCTTCACATTAATCCAACTATTCGCATATGAAAATGTAGAGTTTATGAATATCATAAGTGAACAAGAAAATTAAAAATCACTATGAAAAAGAACGTAAATCATAAAATGATAAAATTATTTAGATCACGCCATGGAAAATAATATCATATTTGATCCTAATATTCATCATCAACCACTCACAAAATCGATCACCCAATCAAAACATATCCAGTAACCAAAAACAATTATGAAAAATGTATAATGACAATGTGAGGAAACAAATGGAATAAACCACCATTTAACACCAATTATCAACAACATAAATTTGAGAATCAATGTTTATGATTAGATGATAAATGTTCTAAAAATGAACACCAATAAAACAATAGATGATGTAAATAAATTTGAATTATATGATTATTAGGGAGCCCATGAATTTACACATAGTGATTAAAAATATATTTCCATAATGCAATATTATGGTCTATGGTTCAATGGTGATGTTTTTCTCAAATATAGAAAATAAATTTTACATTACTTGGTAACTATATCAATCAAAATGACCATCGATAATTCCTATCATGTTTAACTCCATGATCATATTTGAGTGTGAGAAGACTATATTAATTTTCAAATACTCCTGACATGAATATAAACAATCGATCCTAACAGAGAACAAAGAGAAAAACACCCCTCCATAATAATTTTTTTAATAGTAATGAAAATGAGCCTGGACTTTTTACACTATTACACAGTATAAAGGCACTCACCAAATGACATATATTATTAAAATAAAATATACCTATGTCCCAAAAAAACTAACACTTATTAATATGGCTTATAAAATCCTTAAATTAAATATTAGCAATTATTAACATATCCTTTTAGACATACTATTACATTATTATAAGAATAATTAATCATCATATTTCATTCCAATCATCATAAAGTCTAATTTGGTGGAGATTAGTTTTATAATTAAACAACATGTAACAAAAATAATACAATATTTTATTTAATATTAATAATGACATCATTACTCCATTTTATCCCTTATATATTTATAGGATAGTCTGGTTAATAGATGAACAAAATGGATGAGATAAAAATCAATGTAAGGGAATAAGAATTAGAATAAACCACTACACATGGGATAGAAAGCACAAAAAGATGAAATTAAAGGATGAAACATGAATAATACTAAAGAATAATAACATAAAAAACATGGGAACGTATAAAAATGTCATCATAAGAATGTGAAAACAACATATAACATGACATAAACACGAGTCAAGGGAAGCTGCCAAGACATAGTGAGCAATGTTCCATAAACGAATTGGGTTTACTCCCTATCCAAAAATGACAAATCTTGAGAATAAAATTTATCCAATTAACTGGAGTTCTAATTGGGTACACCCATAATAACATTTACATGAATATTTGTTCCACATTAATAATAATACATAAAGAATCCATCATGATGATAATGGTTATCCATAGAAAGAATTGGGTTTCATAACATTGTGAAGAGGCCTATCATAAAAGAATATCATAATGTTGTCCATGAAATAAAGGATATAAATCATAAATGGAAATTAATATATTAATATAGACATATATCATGATATTTTATATCAAACTGAAGTGAAAACATTCAAAATAGTGTTGAAAAATTAATTATAAAGGAAACATTTAGGTGCTGTTTAAGGAAAATATTAAATAGCATTTAAAGTGGAAAAAGGAATATTTTTTTTATAAACGTTGAAATGAATGAACATAGGGTTTCAAGATTAAATAAATGATTTTATAAAAATAATGGTGTATTAGAAAAATATTACGAAGTTCACTTGAAATTTTTTAAGAAATCATGAATTTCCATTGAACCAGGACAACTTATCGGGAAGAATTGATAAGGAAACATTTTTTAAACATGTATTACCCCATAAAATAATGATTATATGATCAGGATTAAAGATTTTTCAACAAATATATATAATTTATAAGTGTTACATAATGAATAAATAATCATTACATTGGGGTAAAGGGAGAGAAAAATTTACATGAATGAAAAAATGGAGGATTTGAAGCGATCCCAGACATTTTGTCTCAAATGATTAGTCACATGATCATAAAGTCAAGGATTATCAATTTATGTCCATTAATTAATTAATTTATAACCATTCTACATTTATTTTATTATTATAATATTATTAAGTTAATTTTTTACCTATTTTATGAGTAATAATTTTTAATTTCATCGTTCAGGAGTGTTTGTTTAATTGGTTTTCCGGATCAGTTCACGTGTATACATGTATGTAATATCATGTAAAGTGGGGGTAATTATATGTAATTTAAATTATATTTTATTAATTCACATATATAGGGTAAATTGGTCTTATATATAAATTTATTTTACGTAATTATTATGAATCATTAGATAATTAGTTAAATAAAATAATATGGCATAATTTTGGCAGTCTTCAACCAAAACAAAATCTTTTTGTTTTATCATTTTGTATTTTAAAAATTTTGTAGTTTTCAGTAAAAATTATTAACTAAATTTTATAATATGTTTCAATAATGATAATGGTTTTATTTACAAACATTATGGTTTTGAAAGAATATGAAAACATTACATCCTTGAAGTTGATAAAACAACACCATATAGATGAGGATTCCAGTTTAAAAAAATAAATGAGAGGAGAACAATTTTGATGATGTTTTGTTCTATTAGATTAATAAAATTTCATTATATATATGTTATTATATTTATTGTTCCACATGGATTAGGTGATGTGAGGAAAGAAAATGAAAAATAAAATAACATTAAAATAAATTAAAACAATAGAAAAAGTATAATACTTTTAATTCCACCTCCTTGAGAACCACCGTAGGGAATTTTTTTATAATTTGGTTGTGGATAAAGGAACCTAGAAGTGGGGTAGGGGATTGGGAATTGATTTTACTAGTATTTGGGAAAGGGTAGAATCTCTTTTGGTGTGAGGTGAGGAGGTTTTGATTGGTGGTATTTATATGGAAGGAGAGGGATGTTTTTTAATTATTTTTTCCTTAGTTTATTATTTTTACACAAGATAAGAAATAGTGACTTTTCTATTAATAAATACAGTAATGGGAGAGTTATATTTCTATATTATGTTACATACAATATTTATGACTCATGGAATGGTTTATTTAACTTATAATGAATATATACAATAAATTATTTTATTGTACTATTCATAAAAATTCATGTATTTCAGAAAAATAAAAAATATAATCCCTAACCATTTTTCAACTTTTAGAATTGAAAAATGAAATCCATTTAATGAGTGGAATTTACCATATATGAGAAATTTAATTTTTAATTAAAATCATCATTTAATTTGAAAATAAAAAATTTCATATTTTTAATGGATTTTATTAAACTTTGAAAAATTAAGTACGGTCTCATAAAATAATCCAATAACCATCAGAAAAATTATTATTATTATATTTTCTGAAATTAAATTTTATATTAAATGATTACATTAATTATCTAATTAAAATTAAATATATATGAATTTCAAAAATATATACACTTAATTAATAAAATTTAAAACATTTATTTGTTATAATATAATATAAAAATATAAAATTTCCATTTATAAGATGCCTAAATTTTATTTGTACATTCATGGGTGAGGTTAAGTATCTATTGGATGGGTAACTATTCATAAGGGCCACATTACAATTAAAAGGTCAAATTAGTATATAATCGGTATTAGTTCTCTAACATCAATCAATAAAACTTATTTCCTTCATTATTCATTTATAAATTTTCAATTGTGGTATTAATGTTATTTTCTATGATTTATACTACAAGACAAAACAAGAAGAATGGAATTTTCTATTGATATTGATTTGGGTCACTACTATAACCAAAATTAGGTGTTTTGGTTCATAAATCAAACCCACCCCTGAAACACAAAATCGAGATAGTATTATTATAATCCTTTAATGTCATACATGGGTTTTTAAATTCACATATGTTTTGATTCAGGTCGGGTTCTCAATTGTTTTCTTAGGAACCAGGTGTGTTGATTTTAAATTTCTGGGGTAATATTTCATTTTAATATTCATTTATCTTTTTCCCACAGTTCTTATTTGAGGATTTAATGAAGAAATGGAGATTTTGTTTAGAAAACCCATAATGCACCGTTGGCGCACAATTTGTAGTTACCTTGCACCCTGACTAGGTAACAATTAGGTAGGAGTTTTGGTGATATAGAACCTACCGCGTAGACAGTTCACAGACATGTTCCTTAGTCTGATAACCATATTATTGGTGTCTTCATAAGCAGAGTTAGTCCCATGGTCAATGCATAGTTTGAAAAACCATGTGGACTAACAGTGCAGACTATGCAACTCATTAATTTTGGTTTTAACCCCTTTTCTCTCTCACTGATTTTGAACAACTAAAACCCATTTTTCTTCCTCCCTCATCGCCTAACACATTAGGTGCCTCCTCCCCCTCCCATATCATCTTTTTATCTCCCATTTAATGGTGGTTTTATCTCATATTCTTTAAGGGAATTCCATGCAAGTTCATCATTCCATTGATTTCTCATTCCTCTTACAGTTTTCTCTCTTCTCCTTTGGTGTTCAAATTTCAAATGGGTAGGGTGCTTTTTAGGGATTTATCATTTTCATTATGGTTCAATCATTATATTAATGGTTTGATCATTCCTTTACAGGGTTTCAGGGAGATGTATATGGGATTTTCACCATTTTCCAGATCTTTATCCACATGATCTTTGTGGTTACATGATCTAGAATTTCAGATGACTTGATTTTATTACATGGTTAAATTTTATTTGTTCGAAGCCTTTTTTGTATTGTGTGATTTTTTAAATGACAATTCATGATTATGTGATTAGCATGATTTTATAAAATAAAATATCTATATTTATCTGACTGATTTATTACTGTGTTTTCTGTTGCTGTTTTATGGGTTGATTGATTGGTGATAATGTTTTTTCAATGGTACATAAGGTGAGAATTAGTTTTGAAGTAGGGTTTGAAAGGAAAATATGATAATTTGGAATATTGGTTCTTATTTTTCAACCGTAAATATGTATTTTACAACATCTAAATGATGTAGATAATATTTTAAAAATGATCTTTGTTTATATAGGGATTTTAGAAGGGGTTTGGACTATGGAATTATTTGATCAATGATGTGATTTTCTTAATATTTGTGAAATGAGGATTAATGAAGTGTATAAGTGATGTTAAATGTACTTTTAATTGGTATTGGTGTTTTGAATATTAAATGTTGACTGGTTTATAGAAAATAGTGATTTCAAAACATGTTTATAATGTTTGGCATGCGTATGTGAAAAATGTTTGTTTGTGTGACATGTGAAATTGGATTGAGCACATGGAAATATGAGGTATCAATGTGGGTAGACTAGAACTAGTGAACTAGTGATATGGAAGATGGTTATATGGGATTTAATTACTTGGATTGATGATTAAAACACTAACTAAACCATGACTATGATTGATTGCCAATAGAATTTTGGATCTTTCCCCTCTCTAGGGATTCAACATAAGGACACCGACAATTGTGGTTGCTATACCACATTTCACTTAGGTGAGAGTTTCTAGTGACTCACTCAATAAAGATCATCATTTCATAATTACCCACAGTACTAACTTGTTCCATTACACTTATGTGATGTGGTTCCATTCATCAATATATGGTGGACCTTGAGTGCATTTAATTCATATAATATTTTAGTAAATGATTCTTTATAGAATGTTATTTTGAAGGTGTTGCCTTGAAATGGTTCCCTTAGAACGGGATCTCTATGAAAAAGACTCTTCCTAAAAAATTCATAAAATAGTTTCAATGTATTATTGATGGATAAGAATATTAAATTTACTTTTAATGTTATAGAAATGAATCTTTTTAATTGGGGGCATACTATAGGGCTTTAGCTAACACCCTTTATACAACTCTTAGTGTTTGTAGACATTCGTTTTGTTTGACTTAGGTAAAGGGTTGGTGTACTAGGATGGAAGTGTGGGGAATATTGTGGTCTAAATTATAAATTTTGTTGGAAGTGGATTGAGGATGTTTCCCCCCTTCTTTACAATGATTTTTTTGTATGATTTATATTTCTATTTTTTTAGTATTTTTGAGTTTTTTTACAATGTTGTGAACCTTTACATTGTAACTATTTTACCCTTTCCTGTTATGTATTTTCAGTTTTGCTTATTTATTCATATTAGTTTTTATGTTTATGTAATCAGTTGAAATCAATCTCATGTTGTGTTGTTGATACCCATACACATGTTTCAATCCCATTGGGATCTGGAACTACCTTTGGGCCATGCCATGAATCGGGTTGGACACTGATTTAGATGATGTCCATTCTTGTTTTGTGACATTTAAACCCTACTATTCTGAAGAGAATATATGATTTTAATATCACTAATATAACCCAATGAATATATTTTTATATAGATGTTTTACACCATCATCATAATCCACCTCCACCAATATGTATATTTCTTCTTATATCCTTCAATTTTTATTTATTTCCATGAAAAATGATGAAATTATTTGAATACTTACTATTTTTAATGAACATGATATAGAATATATAATTTCATATATATTTATATTTAAAATTTAATTTATAAATATATTTTTATATGATATTTATGAATGAGGAGAAATATATAACATATGCACATTCAAATAAAAACAAAAAATAATAACTTTTATTATGATTGAAAGTTACATTAATTGATTATAGTTAATATATAAAATTATTAATAACAAAATGAGGTAAAAATAAATAAATCACATTAATAAAATTTGAATGTGTATATGGTTTTTGTCACTTAGAAATATTATAACAATAAAGTATATGTTAAATAAAATAAAAATATATAATTATTTTTATAGTTTTTGTAAGGGAACCTAAGATCCTTCAATTAAACTAAAGCAAATAATGAATGAATGAAATATTTGTTATTTATAAAAATTATAAAACCAATCGAACCCTAATATTAATTTTTCTATTTTAAAAATGACATTACTAATATTATAGTAATACAATAGTAATAATAGAAAAATAATTTATAAAATAGATATAAAATATATACATATTGTATTATATGAATATAATATGTGATAATAAATTATTACAATTTCATAATTCAATTGGATAAATTATTAAAATTAATGATGTTATATATTAAATTTTTATTAAATGGATATTTATCTTATTTTGTAATAAAATATTATTTTAATGTAAAATAATAAATAATAATATTAAAAAATATATTTTTATAATTTAAATTTAATTATTTGATTCATCAAATAAATAATTCCTTCGATTTTTTAGAAACATGATTTCTTCGATAAATAATGGAAAAATATTTATTTAAATAAAAAAAGATTTAAAGACTTTAATATTGTAATATTTACATAATAAAATTGAATATGGTAATATAAACAAAATATATAATTTATAAGATAAATAATTCATCTTGAGTCAATGTACTCAATTTCTAAAACAATAATGTAATTTTAGAAGTCTAAAAAAATTAATATTTTTAGAAAACGTAAAATTTTCTCTGAAATGATCTTATTTATATATGGAATGATGAATTTTAATATAATTATATTTATCTATAGTTTACATTTTTTACAAAACCTATACTCACCATAACATTGTGTGTATAGTGGTTTATAATATACATTTATTATATAAATAAATAATTTGGTTTCTAGATTATTAATATTTATTAATAAAAATCTTATGGCTTTTAAAAACTAATGATATTGGACCAAAACTACATAACTAATTGATTGGATACTATAAAATTGATAATATCCTTGATTATTTTGATGGATTGACTATATGTATAGACATCTCGAATATATAACAATAATATGATCATAATGTAAATATTCACATTAAAGGTGATAATCATCCCTAATGACGATGATTGGATATATGAACTACAATAAATGATCAAAATATTGCCGTCCCTTAATGTTTAAAAAGAAGGAATTTTCTTTTTGAGAAATCAGATTTACTACTTAATCGCAGATGTGGATAGTAAAAGATCCTATGATCATTGACATGTAATTGATTGATATTGAAATCCTAATGTCCTCAAATACATCTACCTTTACCAAGAACATATTACAAATACCTATATAATATAAAATAAAAATATCATAAATGAGTGATCAATATTTCCATGAATATGAAAGAGAAACAAAATAAGAAATAATTTTTGAATTTAATATAAAAAAATATAGATTTATACTTTTTGGATGAAATCAGTATTTTCTTTCTATATGGATAATAATGAATGAGATCCATGATGAGGCACATAATATATAATTATATTTAATAAATGATAGTATATATATGTACTGATATCATCCAGTTAACTTCTTGTTGGACAACCTATAGAATTTAATTTTCCTAGAAACATGAAAATAATTTTTATGATTTAAAATTGGATATTAGTTTAAAAATGCAAAGTGTATATTTTAAGAATATCACATACCAATATTGAAATGGGTGAACATCACTATAGACATTATATGGGTGTTGGGAAAATATATTAAATGATAAATTATATATGGTGTTTGGTTGATCGACACATGAAGGCCAATCCCTTTATAAATTTTTAAGCCTTATATCATGATCAACTAACAGTGTTAAGTATGAAATATGGAATGAATATCTATTTGGTACGACATTAAGTTGCATTATATTATGAATGATGGATCACCTCAAATGTTACTTTATGTTTTCAACATGAATTAAATAATAAGTATTTTTTGACATATGATCCAGAGGCTTATTGATAATCGAAAAGGACTATTAAAATAATTGAATATAATATGTGATTTTTATTGTTGGTCATTAATGTATTTTAACATCCATTTATTCCCGAAGTTGAAATATCTGATAAAAATTGTTTCCCCCTTGTATTCGTATATTTCTATATTATGTACTGTTTATGAAGAGACATAGAATTGAATTATGTTTAGAAGATGTTTGTGAATATAATAATTTGGAACCCAAGCTAGTGTAATATCTGAAAGAGATATATGAATTGATTAAAAAATATTTTTAAACAATTTAGAGACAAAATACATGTTGAGTGGATAATCATCCAAGAGAAAGGTGGTTGATTTCAAAAACAATTTTACCAATCAAATATCATATGGGAATATTTTTATGTTGTTTAAAATGAAATTAAATCTTATCCACATGTTTAATAGTATAGAATCTTTTACTTCTCATAAATATAAATTATATAACTTTTTCATAATACATAAAACATTTTACAAATATAGCCCCAAAGACCGTACATGTATAGTTCCCTTGGAAAGATGAAAATAATAAACAGTAGTACATAAATGAGATAAATTATCTCCCACTAGATTCTTCTTAACTATCAACCATTTTAGTAACAACAAACATAATATGTATCTTCATAAAATTGGGAAAGAAACATAAAAATGGGTGATCTTAAATGCTCAGAAAGATTAGTCATGGGTTATATGTATGCATAATCATGAGAATAAGGGTACCAGAAAATGATCATGAAAATATAAAATCATAACCTACATATCCAATATGATATGCCTAAATCATGGAATAATTATTGTTAGTTCATATGAAATGAAACATAATAAAATATAGAACATAATCCATGAAATAAAAACAAATGAATAAAAACAGGTAATTATGGAAAACAAATAAGAATATAAAAATGTTTTCCATAGTAGTGATGACATTTCTTCCAAGGAAATATTGGTAAAAAAATTCCATTACTAAACTGGGTTGACGCCACATTCCATCCATGTATCTCTGAACCCTATTCACTCCACATTGCAACCCTGTATTATTGAAATGAATTCACTTCTTATTCCGACCCTATTTTACTAAACTGAGATCATTTCTCATTCTAGCCATATAACATGAAACTGTGTTAATTTATCATTCCAACCATGTCTATCTCATGAGATATAAATATTTACCCAAATAATTAGAGTGACATATAGGTCCAAACCATATCAAAGTGAAATCTCAAATCAATTTTCCAAAAAATCATAAACTATCATATCTTAACACATAAATGAACTCGATATCATAAACATATAAATATATAAACATATTATATCCTTTGGAAAAGGATACTAGTTTGATAATTATTTCATCAAAATCGTAACCCTTGAATGAGAAATGGATTTCATAAATATATCACCTATTAAAGTGAAATGGATTTCATAAAAATATAACCCCTTAAACCGAAATGAGTTTTGTAAATACCATTGAAATAATCATCGACCATTCATAAAATAATATTAACGGAAGCATTATATTATTTCCTATAAGGGAAGGAGTAACATAAAAGAATGTCATCTTAGATGGAAAATAATTTTTATATATGTTTTAAAAATGTTTCTTAAGTAAAATATCAATTCATCATTAGAAATGTTTTTTATTGTATTAAACCATTTAGGAACCATTTTCATAGAATATACCCTAAACTCTAGTTATGAATAATATTAATAACTTTCAAAACCTTTTTCCTTGAACACATAAAAAATAAGATTCAAATTCATTTAAAAAACATTGTATCTTAAAACACATTGAAAATTCATAAAAATATTTTGATAATGTTTTGAAAACACTTTTACCTGAAAACATATGAAATAAAAATGAAATTTTTTTGAAAACCATTTCTTAAATAATACATTCTAAAAATATAAATAATACATTAGAACATTTTACAAATAATTTACCTTAATAATTTATCAAAGAAACAGGAATACGTTTTGAAAACAATTTCCCTTGAAAATTAATTTTAAAATAATTATCTAAAAAATTAACATTTTAAAAATAAAAAGAATGTTTCATTGAAATGAAAATGTGTATATCTATATTTTCATATGAGGTAAAAAGAATATTCCTTTTGCAATATAAAATTATTAGAAATGGGCCTCATTATAAATGTGAGTAGAATATTCAATTAAAATCATTAGTAAATAAAAAAAAAAGAAAAATACATTTTAATTATCATAGTATATTTTTATAATATTCTAGGATTATTTTTTTAGAAAACATGGATTTCAAAGAACATAGATTTCCGATAAAGGAGAGGGTAAAAGCAAGATTTATTAAAAAACTATTGCATAACTCTCTTATGTACCAAATAGTAAAAAGATGGTATTAAAAAATGTATATATAATGAATATACATTGAATAATAATATAAACGAATGTTATTGAGATATGTGTAATAATAGTTTATCAAAGAAAACATAAACATAAATATTCCAAAAAAGAGATGGTATTGTTTCAATAAACTCATATCACCAAGAAACATGGGATAAACCCTCCATGTAAGAAATAGAAATTAAATGAAACATATAATATTATTAAAATATTTAGATTAATTATATATCAAATAAAATTTAATTATATACACTTAAAAATGATTTTAGGTGCATATCAAAACATGAATCTCAAATAATTATAATTGAGACAAAAATATTTTCCTGATTTTGTAACTTTTGAAACATAAAAGCACATTGAATAATGGTCATATAAGGGATATTTAAATACCCATAAATATAAATAAATTAAACATTTATTACATCCAGGGGTAGTATACACACCACACAAAAGGAATGGGTGGTGAATAAAGCATGTATCTCATAGAAATTAAAACAAAGATGGAATCCTCCTACCACGTGTCTCGACAATTCATGTACTCATCCAAAAATCATGTATTATAAATTTTAATTTATTATAAATCAATCACAGAATCATATTATTTCTTATAATAACAAATATTTTTTGATTATGGATTTATATTACTTACTTGCTAAAAATTCGATGTTAATGTTTCACTTCTGGTAATATCACGTTTTTTCACATATGTCTTATTTTGTAATATATTTTATCCTTAGATTTATATCATGATTTTCAGATTTCAAAACATTATTTAAATAGAAAATTATTTCATTATATGTTTATCATAATAATCCATAGTACAAATAAGTATGAAATGGAATACACTACTAATGGAGACAGTAAGCTATAGGTACACATGAATGCTATTTTTTTAATTGGCATGCATTAATAAAGAATGAAAAATAAATATATATATATATATATATATATATATCATAATTATATTAAATTTATTATATCATATATGTCATAAAAATTCACTAAATCAAATATTAATACATCCAATATTGTGAATGAACTAATCACATCGCATTGAGGGAGCAGTAGTCCACACTTACTTAAACAAAATTATCATATTAACAAAAATTGTAAAATATGAATATATGTGTTGTAAAATAAATAATTAAGGTTAAATATATAATAAATATAATATGTGAAATTTATAAATAGAGTATCAAAAATAACTTCATCCCTTATAGGCCTTAAAGGTAAATTTAACAACCATCGTTTAGTGAGGCGGTAGTTCGTAGTACCCATAAACAATATGTTCGTTACCCATTAGATGGATATGTGTGTAAGTGTAGTCAAAACCATTATAATTATAGCATTAAAGTATAGTTATGATACTGGTAAAGTTATATAAGAATTAAATAAATATATTTTTGGTGGGTGGAGAAGGAAATGATCTTGGGACAATACGTTACCTTTTAATTAGGTAACTCCTTTTGGTTGGTGCCAAAAGGATTCCATAGATTTCATTATACCAAAAGGAAGGAATATAGATGAAGGTTGGGATTTTAGGAAGTGTATTGGGTATATATTTGACAAAACAATGTTGTTTTCTAGGTGTGGATAATATATAGAGGTTGTTCCATTTTATAGGGAATGAAAATGAGACATATGGAATTTTTTGAAATAATGTTATGTGTACCTTCATTTTTCCTACCAAAGGTAAGAGAAAATCAACCATTCTCAATGACTTATGGTTCATGGAAAAATAAGAGCATTAAAATGGGTGATGTAAAAGTTTATATGTCTTTATTGGGTCTTAAATTTAATGTTTAATCATTAGTTTTTCTTAATTTTAACTTAATCAAAGAAATTAATTTTAATTACTTTCACAAATCGTTTTTGGTAAAAAAAAATTGAACTTATTAGATATTATAAATTATCAATATTTAAAACATAGAATAAATATTTCCCAATTCTAAAAAAAAAATTAGATGAAATTAATTTCAAATTATTCTTCTTATGGGATGACATTGCACAATTTTAAATTATAAACCTCCAAACTTTTTCTATGTTTTTATACCCAATTTTAAATTGAAATTGATTCTGATGATATCAAATGGACTTATTGAAAAATATATCACACAATTATAATTTTAAACATATTTAAAATAAAATTTTACCATAAAATTTAATTAGATGAAAAATAAGTTTTTTTTAAAATCATTTATTTCCACTATTCATAAAAAATGATGTTTCTGAGAAAAATCACAAAAACTCACCCAAATATAATTTTGACATTATAAATTCAAAAATTATGTTTATTTTATCAAATTAAAATTCAAAATTTTTGTGAAATTCATTTTTTTATTTTTCATATATGGACATTGAAAAAAGTTCAATTGAGAAATTATTATTTTTAAATATATAAGGACTTTCCAAAAAATTATATCATTCATCATCAATATGATTTATTTTTATAAAAAAAAAATTTTTTTTGGAAATTTTTTTTATCACAATTTATATTACTATGTTTAATTTTGATATTATAATTATATAGTTTTAATAATTATAACACTAAAAAATTCATTTTGTAAAATCTCAGTGTTGCATGTTGTGTACACCATGTCATTTTTCAATGTAATATATACCATGTAACAAGATATCCTCAATGGTACAAGTAGTGAATATAAAATTAATGTTGTGTGTATTTCATGATTAAATTTTCATTGTGTATAATTTTAAGAAGACTTATTTCTTTAATATTTAATAATCTATTTTTGGTGTTCTGTGAAATTAGAAATATCGCAATTGTTTAATAAATATTAAAAAAATTTAAAAAAATTCTAAAGGTGTTATCATTATAAGAATTTTTATAAATGGTCACATGTTATCCATTGCCTAATTATTGTACCAACCACCAAATTATGATTTGTTTCATCGATGAATCCCTATAAAGTACACATATGAACCGCTAAATACGCCAAATCAAGATGTTATAGAACTATAACATTACATATCATATATGTAGAATTCAGTAATGATTTTAGTCCATGAGGACATAATTAAACATTATATAACAACTGAAATGGTAAATTTACTATTGTACTACCATAAGTACTAATATAAATCTTATGAAGATGACTATAAATTTAATCAATAGTTCCCTAATTTTTTATTTACCAAATATTTGAGGATAAATTTTAATATTAAATTTATTAATGGAGTTGGGAGAAAATATCTTCCAAACCATTTCTATATTAATAGTCACTTCAAAATAAGCTTATATTCCATATTTCAGTATGTGAATTATTATAATACATAAGAACCATGTAATAAAAAGCAATAAAAAAACTAAAATCATTTATATAGTACATTAAATCAAGAGAAATAACATAATCTATATGATAATATATATTAAAAGGGTATAACCGATGAAAAAAATAATATAGATTGAATTTTAAATTTTATATGGTTATGGTAACCAAAAAATACCATTCCTATAATGTAATATCCCACCCCTCCTCAATGTCTTGAAAAGGCCGAAGGATGTTACATTGATTTGAGTGACATCATAATAAATCCAATGGATGATAACAAAATCTTATATAATTAAATATACATGGGGGAAAAATTTCCCTTATAGAATACAATAACATACCAACCAATCCATAATAAAATAAACCATTATATGATATCTGATATAAATTAAAGTCAACTAAACATTTTTATTTATCAAAATAAATCTAAAACCAAGTACCACCCATGAAGTGAAAATAATGATTAATGTAAATAGGTGAAGACTATAAACCAACAAGACTTGAAGACAACTATAACTCTATGGTTTCACAAGTTAAATGATCCAAATTCAACAAAAATCTCATGTATCATGAGGTAGTGCCAAATAACTTTGATAGTTTACCTTTTTCCATGTCCAGGTTGATTAAATCTATGAAAGTACCAAAGTACCCTATTAGGGGAGAGTACTAAAACTCAGTATGTATTAACCAGTGACTTCTATACTCACGCCACTATGATTACAATGTTAGAAATAATTATATAAACTATTTTATATAAAAAAATTATACAATAGTGTATACCTAAATATAAACTAGTTCCAATGATACAATTTTCTCAAAACAACATCAAGTTCTAAAGGAAACAACCAAACAGTACATTAATCAATTTCAAAAGTTCCATTTTTGTCACAACCACTCTATTCCAAATATAAAATATACCAACAATAAATGAATTATTATTATAGTTACATACTCATGACCGAGTATTTGTCGATATAACACGTCATCAAGGGGTAATTATATCCCATGTTCCATTTCAATTTTGGCACCGAGCATAAGGACAGATTTCAATCAAGCCTGATAATTTAATATAATGACACACTAAAAAGTATTCCAAAAAACCATCCCAAAAACACTTCAATAAATGAACCTTTTTAAAGAAAAACTTTTTTTAAAAATACATTCAAAAACCAGAAAACCATATTTTAAAATAAATATTTTAACATCCAAAAAATGGTTCTTTGGACAAACAAATTCTATGATTCCACTATTTTACCAAAAACCAAAAATTAACTCTAAATATGATTTATATAATTCTTTTCACGATAATTTCACAATAAAAAACAAAAAATGAATCCAATTTCAAACTATTCCAATCAGTTCTAATAATTAGATTTGTGGGTGAAGCAACCTACCACGAGAGTTATGGAAAAAATGATAAATGACATGAAAAACATCACAAAATAGGGTCGAAAACTCTAGGAACACTCCATATATATATTCACCTATAATATATTAATCCAAATATAATACTATTTTTAATAAAAAATGTTATATCTACCCATAACGGGCGTAGATGTAATAAAATGTGAGAAATATAGAAGTAAATCTAAGAATACTGCCATGAACGATCACTTGCTGTGAGGATTCTAATTCTAATCACCAAGGGAATCCTTAATATGATTTAAAATTATCTTTTTATTATAAAAAAACTTTTGAATAAAAAGTGAGAAACCACGAGATCCAGCATTACAACTATAGAAAAACCTTAAAAGAGAAAAACTAACAACAAACTACAGGATATGCCCCTCCATAGCCATTGCACCATGATGAAAATCATTATCAGAAGTCATACCATTTGGATAGTATCCTCATACATGAATGCACAATCCTGAAAATTATGGCATACCCATACCTTCTCATTTCAAAACAAAAATTGCATGCACCAGTGAAGGATTCCTTCTCTGAACTCCCTCTGATGCCTATACAAGTAGAGTTCTAGTTTCATTGCACCGAAAATTCACATTAAAATAAAACAGAGAGCTAATTTATGACATACAGAGTGTCTCAGAAAACAAGAGATCTGAAAATCATGAAAAAACAGAAGTCATGAAAGATCTCTACAAAATAGAATCCTGCCTAAAAACAACACCGATTCCAAGTGGGAGAAGAATACCATTGTAACCCTTCCCTTCTACTACCGCAACAAAAAAGATATAGGCCACCAGTTCTTCAAAAATAAAATTACATAGAAGACATTATCACATCCAAATACAAATCATGCTGACAGAGAAATGAAAACAAGATGTATCACAACAAATAAATTGTATGTCAGGCCACACAAGAATAAGTCATGCCGCAAGGAGAACCGCAACCCGCCACCACCTTCACAACCGTTGCAGAGGCCACCACAAGCCAACCCATGCACTCTCAGTCGTCACCTCATACTGCAGCCCTCAGATATTAGAATTGAAACTTGACCATTGGATCTCACCATGTCCCCAGAGAAGCCCTATATAGAAAAGGAGGCAAAGAGTATCAAACATGCCAGCAAACAGAGAGTAAAACGAAGACATTCGGGCCCACGAAGATGACACCTCCACTGAAGAAGAAACTGCACTGAGATCACTGCTAAGAAGCACTGAATAGAATCCTAAATTTACTATTGGAAGAGGAAAGATAGGCGAAGGAAGGGGAGGAACATCCTTTTCCTTTGAGAGAGAATAATCCCCAGATTCTGGTATTGGGTAAAAATTGTGGCAATAAAACACGTGTATTAACTAGATCCACTTTTTAGGATCTAGTTCCTTAAGCATGCCTGGTTTAGTCCCACTGTTTGAAAATTTGTGCTTTAACAATGAAAAATTCACTACATTAAGGATGATCCTCACATGGTTTCTTTTCATGGTCTCCAAAACATGAGCCAACTATGCTGAAGACACTACATCAAAATACAAAATCCA
This sequence comes from Viscum album, assembly GCA_963277665.1. Lineage (NCBI taxonomy): Eukaryota > Viridiplantae > Streptophyta > Magnoliopsida > Santalales > Viscaceae > Viscum > Viscum album. The sequence continues at coordinate 1,179,058,930 of OY728142.1, read as the reverse complement.
TTTTTCAATGTGCATGGTTTCTAAAAGGAAACTACACATTCTGGAAAAACACTTCACTGACCATGTGCTTTCACTTTTACCAATGTATCACTACGAATGGTTTCCTATATATTTTTCATTGTTTTTAGAAACCATTCACTAATCGTGCACTTATAGAAAATCTCCATAAACACTCCAATGTTCTCCAAACACCCTCAAACATCACCCATATTATTTATATATAAAAAAAGGAACCAGTAAAGGGGTTGTCACCAAAAACCAAGGGTGGTACATTCTCCCCACCAATGGTATTTCAATCATCAGAAATAGAAAACTATGTAAATGACTAATTAGGTACAAATAAGTAATATATAACAATTATAAACCCAATAGGAAATTTATATCATTGTAAAACAATTTGAATGGAATACTGTGAAGCAAAATAATAATTCAACATTTGAAATATTACCATAAGTAATTTATTAGTAAAAATACATGTAAAAAAATTAAATTGAATAAAATAATTAAATATAAATAATTTAAAATTTTTATATGAATACATAAATTTAGAAACTCAATAAACATAAAATTTAAAATTTATCAAAAATATACTTTATAATATATTTTAAAAATCTACTATTTTTAAATTTATATATTAAATATACAAAATAAAAATATTTATATATAAATTTTATGTATTGTTTAGAATTAGTGTATAAAAATTGGCAATGAGTTTAATTTTGTAAATTTTCAAAAAAAAACATGATTTTTTTAGTCGAATAGTGATAATATTATTTTTAAACACCACATCTTTAATAAATTTTAAATTATATAATATAGAAGAAGAAAAATTGTATAATGTTTTTTCAAACAGAAAAATTATTTAGTATAAAAAATTATTATTTTATATGCTAAAAAAATTTTATGTACAATGTAATTTTCAACTTCAAAATAAGTATAATTTAAAAAAATTATCCTTTAGATTAGTTGTATAATCATATCTATTAATTGTTTTTTAGATTAAAACTATAGAGAATCATGTCATTGTAATAATATATGTTTTATTATTTATAGAAATTATAATATTTCATGTGTTAGTTTTGAATTATTATATTTTCCAAAACATTAAAAAAATATCTCTCTTCATATAAATATTACCCCTTCTTAACCCCCTTGTAATCACATCCTGAAAACATTTTATTATCCTTGATATACAAAATTATCTTCACCTAATCATCATATAATTCATAGAATAATTTACTGTAAACCAACTAATACACTCCGTTGAATTGTGGTCATAGAAAAAAATTAACATTGAATTATGAGGTTACTCTTCCCACAATCTTATTTAAGATTTTAATTCTTATATAATTTTTTTCACAATCCCAATTTGGTAAAAATAATTCTTAAACATTAAATTTATCACCAGAGTAACATATAAATGTTAAAATTCCACTTGATATTCATGAAAATATATTTATAATATGAATACTATCCTACAAACATTCTATAAAAAATCCCCATTAATTGTTGGTTTACAACAAATCAGGGTGATATCAATTATTTAAATTAAAATCCCAATATGGATATATATTATAAAATATAAATAATTAATTTGAATTATACCATTTTTATAATAATGATAGAACATTTAATATTTATATATATTAAACCCATTAGATTCAATTGACACATTATATTAATGATTGTATCATGACCTACAAGTACATTCCAAATTATTTACTTTCCACATTCATTATTCCTCATAGAAAGATAATAATATAATTTTAAAATATTTAAAACTATTTATTATATATATTCTATATGAATTTTATTATTGTATAAATAATAATTAATCATAAACATAAACAAAGAATTCATATTATTTCTCTGAGACAAGTCCCCAATTAGTATAATATATCAAAACATTATTATTACCAAAATTAAAATGAATATAATTTATGAAAATGAAATAAATAAATTTAATTATTATCTTCATTATTGTTTTAAAAAATATTAGTTTATAATATTTTATGAATAATTATATAGATACAAAAATGTAAAATGATCTAGGGGATACTAACCAATTCTATTTTCTTTTTTATTAATAATCACACTCTCCAAATTTTCCCCATGTAGCTTTTGATATACCATATAAATATATTGTATTTTACTTTACCTTTTCATATTCTATGTATATAAAATAATTTACTTCATTGAGATACATTTTTATTTAGTTATATAATTTTTGATAATGATGTTGTTCTATAAATATCTAATTTAATTTACATATTTTTTTTTAATCTTTATGATATAATATTTTTTCATTATTTATACAACCATTTAGTGTATGAAATATATTTTACCATCTATAATAATTATATTAGATTTTATTCATATATATTCCTTAAAAAACTTTTTTGAATCACCTTATTTTATATTTTAGTTGTTCCATGCTTAGTATTAATATTTATTCTCTTTATATATTAGTTTTAGGATTGAGATCATATAAATATATGATGTATGATTCATGAAAATTATTTACCCTATTGAATTATTCATAGATATATTAATCTAGATATTATCATTCAATAGTATGCTTATATCTTATTTTACATGATTAATTTATCTTTTATTGATATGTTATACATGAACATGATAGTTTCTTTGTTCACATTGTATGCATGTGAATTATCTATATTTTTTGTGACTCTGTATTATAATTCATACCACGATTTCCATAAATATTCAATTCTTAAAATTTTTATTATGATGAATGTGATGCAAGGATTTTATAATGATGATTATTCTAAAACATGTATCAATATTTATTCTTGTTTCTCTAATATTATCCCTTCCTATACATTGATTGTTTCATACTAATCAATTAATATATTCCCCAATATGATTAATTTTACTAAGTGGATTAAAGATAAATTTATGAGGACTACAATAATGTTTTAATATAATTTATAATATTTTTATATACTTTTGTTTTTTGAACTAGATTTTCTGATGACATTACACCTATGAATTTTGGGGGTTCTATTATTTTATATACACAATAAAAAAGTAAAATAATAACCTTTTATTATTGATTTATGATGATATATATTAACATTATGATGTATTTTCATTGTAATGATTCATAGTGTATTGATTCAATAATCGGTTAGTATTTCTCTATCAATATAAATTTTTGGTGACTCTATATGAAGATGTGTTTAAATATATCTATGATTTCAAAATATGCGATCTTCTATCTTCATACTGAGATACCAAAGGGTAGCTATATGGATTACTATTACTATATGATTAATGTGGAGTATTTCATTTCTATTAGTATTGATAATTTCTTTTCATCCTTGTATGTAATTTGAAAGAACTGTTCATAAGTGGTTCTTATTTTTGAAAAAACCAATGACTAGTTTTTGAGTAATGGATTCATAAATGATCTAAGAAAATTGGAAACACATTTTATTATCATGAGAGAAGAAAAAACATTTGTCACATTGAAAAGTGGATTTTTCTATAACTTATATTGTTTATTGACTCAGATAACCAATTTTTTTATTGTGATGATTATATAAAATTATTCATATTATTTTTGGAATATTAGTTATCTGAATTTCATTATTATTTGGCACTTTTGATGCATTTTTCCCAAAATTATCTATATATAGAACAGTAAAATACAATTGACATATAAAATGGATTATATATGATATTTTTGTCTTTTATAAATGATTGAATTTGTTTTTTAAAACATTTTTATCCAAGGTGATAAAACATTCCTTGTTCATAGTTATGTTTGAAATAGATTAATGTTTTAAAACATCTAAAATATAAAATTTATTTTTTATTATCAAAATTTCGTTAATATGAACATGTAATTTTGATGGTATTTTCTTGATGATAATGTATTTCCTAAAAATGTGTGTTTTTAATTAGTTTTATGAAATAAATTTTATGCATTAATACTTAACAAATAAATAATTTCATTTCATAAATTATATAGTCTCGATAATTGTGAAAAAAATTATTTCACATTTACTATTCAAGATGGAAATTAAAAGTATTTTATAAAAAATATAATTATTATTTTACATATTTTTTGAAGTGAAAAGAAAATGGATTTATGTTCAATTATTTAATGTGTTTTAAAAAAACATTTATTCTATGTTTTTACTATTAAAAAAGAAATATTGGGGTTATTTTATACAAATTTTTTGATTTCATAAATTTTATGAGATATTTTTCCCAGTTAGGACATTGTATTTTATTGAAAAATTTTATATTAATTTTAAATTAGTTAATTATTTGAAATATATAGTATCATAAATTTTTCTCATTATTTGATTTATTATAGTTAATAGTTGATTTATTTGTTTATTGTTATATTTTAAAATTTACATTTTTTTCATTTAATTAGGTGATTTTTTTAAAAAAATGAGTCGTTGATAAATAATAAGTACTATACTACAATGCTGTAAGGGTAATTATTAATATTTAAAGGCCAATAATTTATCTATGTTAAGAAGATGGAATTTATATATGCAAATAAAAGTGTGAACTATTTTTAAATTTAATTTTCTTACTATATTAACTGAAAATTATAGAATAGTGGATTTCTTAATATTTAATAAAAATAAAGTAAGAAAATGTGAAAATTTTCATTATTTCAAATTTAATTATATTTATTTAAATATTATTTTAAACATTCAGATATTATATTATATTTTTATCATATTCCATAGTATAGCTTTATTATTTTAAATATTTTATTTTATTTATAAATTTAATTCCTTAAGTTGTTTATCCTTATAAATATTCATAATGACATAAGAATATTATTATATTATATTATAAAATATTTTATATTTTATATTTAAATTTGTGATATTTCCTTAACACTTTTGATGTTATGTGTTAAAAATAATTTTTCCCCATTGGTTCTATGATGTGATAATGGGTAACCCAATTATTTTCACGATATCAACGACAGTTGTGTATATTTTTTGTCTGAATGTAACATTTCTTAATATATTTTTTTATTCAATGTAGTTCAACAACACAGTAGATTTATTTTTCTTTTTTCCTACACTTCCTAGAAATGAAGGTCATATCTATATGAATTTGAGGTTACTTATCAACATTGATATTTTTCTATATTGTATTTATTATAAATAAATCGTATCACTTCTTATTAATGATATTTAATGAACTTGGTCGATGTAAGAATTATTATTATGTTAAGCAATAGAGACTGTTGCGTGTCTAATAGAATCTATCTTCATGTGAAATCATTATTAGAAAAAAGTACTGATTTTATTAATAAAATAAGATTTACAAAAGAAAGATCTAAAAAAATTATGAACTATGTAATATTATCAATGTTTTTGGACTATAATTTTTATTTTTATCTTCAGTAATTATATATCATTCATAAAACCCAATTAATTTATATTAAATTTATCTGTAAATAAATTTAATATCTTTAATAATATTCTTTACATGAACTATAGAGTTTAAATAAATCATGAGATACATTTGGATTATTATTATTTAGTGTGATAGTAATCACCTAGAATTTCCATTGAAGGGTATGAAAATTAATATTTAAATTATTAAAAATTATATTTCTCCCAATTTGAATTGAATTAATTTGTTATCAATTGGTCAAAATTGAAATTAAACTATTTGAAGGATAAATGAGATGATTATTTTAATATACATGTTTTTGTACAAAATGTATATTTTTCATAATAAATAAAATTAATTTATGTTTATAAATGATTTCAATGAAAGTTATACACTATTATTAGATTATAATATTTTACTATTACATTTATAGTATTTATTTTTTAATAAATGGGAAAAAAGATATTTACATCTTCCAAAAAAATAATTTCATAAAATTTTTTACACTATTTTGTGAATGAATATTCAAAATAATATCTTCCAAACTGATAAATTTTATTTGAAAAAATTTATATATAATTTTATATAATCATTTCATAATATTATATTTATTTTTATAATAATATAAAAAGAGTTGTATTTGGTGAATACTGGTAAATACATCAATCCAATGGCCTGAATGCATTCGTTTTTTATTGTTTTTTTTACAATACACCTTTCAAGGGCTGATGTGGAACCCATACAATGCCTGTAGGGGTATTTATTACATGTCCATGTAGTCCTTAGAGGAATCCCCTGCCCATAGGCTTCAAAAATTACATACAACTCAGACTAACTACTTGGAATTGCTCCTCCCAGCATCTTCATCATGAAATTCGCTCTCTACCTTCGCATGGTTGTTCGGCTAGGCTATCTCACACAAGAAAAGGATTGTCCTTATGGTAGGGTCAATACCCCTTCATTCTTGTAATCTGTGTAGCTTCTACAATGATGAATGTTCTTTGTTCATCCTTCTATAGAGATTATTCCTTGTAGGTTGCCTTTACGATGTGTTTATTTATAGCCAATAATTCAATATTTAAAAATTATGGATTCCCTGGTTCAAGGTAAATTTTTTATGATATATATTATATTTAAATCATTGGTAAAAATTTAAGGGTTTCCTTTCCCCCAAATATAAAAGGAAACCACCTATTACCATTTTGTCAAAATGGTTTGTAACCTCATATTGTAATATACCTACTATAATAACATATATGATTACTTATCTTAAACCTAGATACTATGGCCATACCCTAATACCATCTTATAAACTATTAATGTGTAATATGTCTTTGGCCTCCCACATGATATGTAATCATATTACCCAACACTTCCAAATATTATCTCCTACTCTATATCCTATGAAACTTTTATATTCACCAATACATAGTTAATTTTTTTTAATTTCAATATAAATATATGTCATTATTATTATAGTACCAACATATTAAATTGATTTTCCATTAAATGGGAAATGATTTTGTCACTTGTGTAAATATAGGGACTCCAACCTCCATGTAGCAATATAAATCATTTTCCATGATTATATTTCATTTTAGGTTGTTATGATTATTTTAATGTCCATATGATATATTTATGTAATAAATACTCAAATTTAATTATAACATCTTATGTAGCATTTTACCTTCCAATCTGTTTCAAAATGATAACGTCGCTCGCACATACGTTTGGACGACAACCTCCACAAAGGGATATGATTCGTTTCTCATTTATATTTCATATAGGTGATAATAAAGATATATTAAATGATTATATATATATATAATATTATTGAAATAATTATGATTTTTTAAAGGTATATTATTATTTACAATTCTTTCATTCGTTGCATCAATAAGAGTACACATAATTCATGTAAACGAAAAAACTACCATCTCCACGAAGTGATATAATTATTTTCTCATCACATCCAGAATGAGTGGTTATAAAAGTGAATATAATAAATAAATATGATTCATATATCCATATTTATAATATTAAAATAATTAAAACATGATAAAGTCATAAGGGTTAAAACCATCAAATTGAATCATGTCTGGAAAAAGTTATACCTTCCAACTAAATATTAATATTCAATATGGTGTTAAAAAAGAATAATTTATAAATTAACATAAAATAACTAGATATATGTCATGACCTGCCCCCTGGGGCCCATGCTGTGACTACCCCAATCCTACTATCCATATGCCAGGGGTTGGTGACAAGCACATGAAAGGCATATACATAAAAAGGAAAAGCAATGACTCAAAACATGTACACACATAGAAATGGAACATTATAAACAAGTATAACACAATGATGGGATAACGATACAACCAGAACTAAGACCTCAAATGAGTGTACATGTATGTACTGAAAGTTAAAGGAGCCTGAATAGAAGCCCAAACATAATGGAATTACATGTAAAAATGATAAAAAAATCTCTTGAGGTCACCATCCAAAGATCCAACCTAAAGGGAAGGTACATTTTTTCACTACGACTCTCCACGTAAACCGGTCAACTCCATTCATTGTCAAGTCCTGGCACCCCAATTCTCAGTCAAAGCTTTCCATTATATGCACAAGACACAAACAAGGTCCAGGCGAAGCCCGGGATGGGGTGAGTATTACAATAATCAGTAGGGACCACGGGACCCCCTATGATCTCTCATAATTCCTCAATGGAATAACCACAAAAGGATGATCTCAATCACAAAGAACAAATCAAAAGACTCAGCTCAAACATGGTATAACATAAGTACATAAGTATAGATTATTAGATGTATGCAAGATCCACTTATTCAGTCGAGAGGCTTTTCTACTAACCCAGACATGATTGATATATGATGACCGACCCATGATTGATAGATGTTGACCCAGACAGGATATCTATGTGCAGACCCACACATGACTATTAAAGGCCATACAACATTGGATCGATAGGCTCTAACCACATAGGATTTCTGATCACTAACCCCCATAAGATCACTCAGCACAAACCCACATAGGATCGATAGGTATTTAACAACAAAGGATCACTATTCATTCTTCACATCATAATCAGCCATAAGATTTCATCACTTTCAAGCTTGATTCTGGGAGGATCCAATATCAATACCTAATATGTTCTTCAAATTCCATGAATTTTTATGAATAAGTAAAATGATTAATCACCATGTTGTAAGTGTTCCAATGCAATAGGCGGTGAATCAATCAGATACCTTGTCTAAATGATATAGAAATTTTAGTGTCGAGATCCCAATTGGATTCGAGTCTGATCCAACCAGACCATACTCCAACACTCTCGAAAAACAATGTGGAGTATCTCAAAAGGACTGAATCTTCCTAAGGTTTTTTTATACATATATGGTTCATCATACAGATGTCTGATTTAGGAGATATAACATTTTAAGAAAAAATAGGTTGTAAGTGTTTCTAGGTCCAGTCTAACCTGGTCGGATCAACCTGACATGTTCAGACCAACTAGTCCCTGCACATTCGTCCCAGCTGGAAGGGGCTCCGCACGACCTAATCTGGATGGGCCATGTTCAACCTGCTGGGTTGCGGGCTCCTCGCGCAGGCAGCGGGCTAGGCTCACTGGCCGCGGGCGAGGCATGCTGGGCCGCCGGTCCAGCCCAGCACACCCGGCTGGCCACGACCCGGCGGGCTGTGGAACCACCGGCCCATAGAAAAACCCAGTCCACTATATAGCATGGGAGTATGCTCCCTTCCCAAATTACTCAATCTTTAGGGTCCTTCAATCAGTGGCACCAGTGGGCTCCGCTCTACCTAGTCGGTCTGTGTGGACCGGACATCTATGAAACCTCTGGGGTGTGGGTCAGCCATCCACCGTATCTCGGAACCATGGAACTCCTTTGTGGGGCACCGCTGCCATCAATACATCTATTTTCAACCGAATTTACCAATTCTTCATGGTGTCTCTGGGCTGCGCCATCCCCTCACGGCCGGTGGGAGCCATCTGCCGCCTCCTTTAGTCGCTAGTGTCATCTCGCTGGCAGGGCTTCCAGATGCCTTTATTGAATCTCTAGATGTTTGTTTACTTTTTTGACAGTGCCAACGGGCCACCTAGTGTGTTTCCATTACTTTTTTACTCTTGTTTTCTTCATTTCATTGTGTTTCTCAGTCGCCCATGATGAACGCCTCAAGAACAAGTTCATCGAAGGGTTGGGGATTTGTTTGGTTCGGCCCGCAACCTCAACATTAGTGTTATGACATGGGAATGAATATTATTCACTCTAACCCCATAAATACACCCCAAATAATCCACCCGCATTCAAAAATCAATCACAGATCAGTCCATTGGACAGTTGGTCTCTGTTCATGATAATATTCCTGAAGGTAATAGAGGGAGTAATTATACTCATAAATCTCCCTACCATGAATATGTTGGTATACATTGTAGTTGAGGCCGACGAGTCCATATTCGAAGCATGTTTTTTGGAATTGGTGTTCTCTATATTGAATCCTTAAAGGCATCAAATCTCCTTTCTATGATGGTGGAAGATGTCACCAGTTGATCATCAAGAATTCTACCGTGGCTTCCAAAAATCTATGCCAACCTCTTTTTTAAATAAAAGTAAGGGGAAATTAACTTGTCGCACATTTAATGTGGTTAATTAATGAGTTCAATTAATGAACCCACTAATATTCTGATGGTGTGGTTACACAACCATGTGTAACTGACAATTAAATGATTTGACAACACAGCTTTCCCGCCACAATAGTTCATCATTAATAAAGAATGAAATAAAATAACCCATGGAGTATTTTTTAATTTTTATTAAAGTAAAAAAAAATAACTTTTTTGTATGATCATTGTAGTTCGATGTTACGATTCACCTAAGGGAATCCTAGAATTTTGAATTCAACGGTGCCCTCATATTTTTAATCGAAACACCAGTTAAAAATATATAAATCACTGCTCATACATTTACTGAAATTACCATAAAAAAGTTCCAAAATTATTTACAATCACTGTCGACCTTTGTTGTTCTAGGTTAGGATCTACCAAAGGGAAACACGGCCTCATGAGCTCAATTATCTAATTTCTAATCCGAGTTATCTTTTAAGAGTTAAATAATTTAACCATATAATAAGGGTTACTTATTTATTTTATTTAAGACCAAAAACTAACATCCAGTGCTTTCCCGCACTGGCCAAGGTTATGATCTTCTTAAGGAAATCATATCCTCACGAGCTCAGTGGTTGTTGTATATTTTTAATTATAGTCACCGTTCGTGAGTTATAAACTTTCAAGAAATAAAATAATTTTTTTTTTCAGTCATGCCATTTTTGGGTTTTCTCACTGGAGGCATGTACCGACTAAATGTAAGTAACCCCTATGGTAAAAATGCCATCATAAATGAAAAGATTTCCATGGATTTATAATCCATAAAACCTTTTATGATTTATTCTATTTTTGATGGAAAATTTCTCCCACGTGCTATTTAAATTGTAACATTTTTTTGACGGATCATTACAGGCACTATGGGCCTCCGAATCATGTGTCGTCAAATTTTTTTGTCTCATAATAATCCCATATAATTACAAAAAATTATATGGAAATTATAGATCATTAATATATATAAATATTTTTATATTTACATCTATAATTGTTCTATATTTATTATAAATGAGTTATTAATGTTTTAAATTTAAAATAGTAGTTGTTGCATGGGTTTTTCATCACACTTTTATTTTTGAGAGACATATGTCATATTCACAAGGTGTTTATTTTGAGTGGAATATATAATACCAATTTATTTATTCCATTATAGTTATCATAATTTTAAACGGGTTTAAAAAATATTATTATCTCTTTTATCATGTTTTGATTCAATGAATACCACTGTGGTAAGGGATTTGTACCACAATATACATTCTTGTAAAGAATTTCTATTAAAAATTTATTTTGAGAGAAATTTTATTCATTTATAAAGATCCAAATATAATCATTGGGTATTTTTTTTGACAGTTTCGTCGGGGTGAGCGTGTCCATCTCATTCGGGGACAGAGGACGTGCAGCTGTTGCCCCGCATTCCCGCATTCTAAAGGCGGTCAACATATATTCCTTGTTCAGGGAAATTTACTCCATGATAGAAATAGGATGATGGGATGTCTGTTCATCCTTCAGTGGATTCCACCTAAGAACTCATCACCTAGTCTGGGTCTCCCTCATAGATTAAGTCATGGTTCGTGAATCTTATTCCCGATGCCATATCATCATGGATGCCAGTTAATTACACTACTTCCGTCAGGATATTCCATGGGGTCTTCACATTGTATCAACCTTCAGTCGAAGTAGATGAAAACATCAGGCATGTCGGGGCATCTCTAGGTGCATGGACAATGGGGAACCTGTATTCTTCCTCATAAGAGGTCATCTCAAGGGTACATAATGTGAGACATCCCTCCTCGAATGTGGGGAGTCACATGCCATAGGCATGTATCTGAGGATTTCCTCAGCTTCCCATGATTAACATAGGGTTTGCCGCATATTTAACGTCATGCAGAGATAGTTATGCCAAAGGCATGTCTTCTGAGGTTTTCCTCAGGCATCTCATGTTTATCACAAGGTAGGCCGCAAGTTTATTTTCTTACAGAGACGGTAACATCAAAGGCGTGTCATCCGAGGTTTTCCTCAGGCATCTCAAGTTTATCACGAGGTAGGCTGTGAGTTTAACGTCTTGTAGATATGGTTTGAGGGTGATTAGAACATCCTATAGAGATAGATCAGATTTGTACATACCAAGGAGGGAACACCTGGAAGATGGATGGATCAGAACTCCCAATGAGGACATATCTGATGTGGTTCTCCCCATGGACAAGATATGTCACACCATAATGGCTGATCTGAACACCATGGAGGGTGGATCAGGGAGAGTGCACCTCATGATGGGGGACACCATGGTTTACCATTGGATGGGATTGAAACTATGTAAATTTCTTATATACCCTGTGGAGACGACAGGGATCATAACCCATGTAGTTTAAAGGGGTGATGAATTGAGGTGTACACAAAGGACAACGACCCGAAGACATGTTGTGTATTATGTGTGGATAGAATCCAATGTACTGATAGGAGCAGTGAGGAGGGTGGATGGCATGATCCCACTGGGATATGGCGGCCTGGGTAACAATCAAGATGGATGATGGATAATTGCATGGTTTGAAGGGGGGATGAGATGGGACCATTGTGAAGATGACGATAGTGATGGGATTGAGCCTTGAAGAGACCTCCTACGTATCCTTATGGTAGGGAATCGATGTTCACATAGTTCGGATGGTGAGAACTGACGTGAAGGGGGTCTAAGTGACCAATGGGTGGTGGTATTGTACCTCAGGGAGTCTTTCTACATACCATTCCTTTGCATGGATCAAAGTCCACATAGTTCAGAATTGAAGCCAGAGAACCTACATGAAGACAGACTGAGGGTCTAATGGGTGATGGGCTTGAACCTCATGAGGTTTCCTACATACCATACCTTGACATGGATCAATGTCCTCGTAGTTCGAGATGGTATACAGTTTAACGTCATGTTTGACGAGATGAAACGAGATGGCATGGTGAAACGAGATTGCGTGGTGCTGTCACACCACGCGGGAATCACATAGAAAATATTGTGTGGCGCCGTCGCACTATGCCGTGGAATGATTATCATGAACGCGACGCCGTCGCGCCGCGTCAAAGGATACCAAAGGCGCCGCCACCGGAGTGGGGTCGCGGCAGAGGGGTGCAGTGTCGTCGCACCGTGTCGGACGACGAAGGCCGCGGCCGGTTCCGGGCCGCGGTGGGACGTGATGACCGGCGGCCAGCCGGGCCGCCGGTGCCTGAAGATGGAAGAGGACCAGCACTTGCCGGTCCTGTTGAGAAGGAGCCGGCCGGCCAGGTCCGGCCGGCCAAGATTGTGCAAACCGGGGGAATTAAATCCCCCCGGGCGGTTAAATTGGCCCCCCATAAATAGGGGGTCCGGTTTCACAAACGGGGGCAAGCGGCCCCCTGTTTTTCCAGTGAGCTCGGCCTTCGGCCGAGCTGGCAGCGCGCTGCCTTGTGCCAAACCGGCGCGCCTGGCCGGTTCGCCAGGCCATGCAGGGCCGCGCCGCGCCGCGCGGGGCCGGGCCACGCCGGGGAGGGCTGGACCGGACCGGGCCGGGCCGGGTCGACCCTGTCCGGGGCGGGTCGACCCGGTTCGGGCCATCCTGGGGGTCTCGGGCCGGGACGGCCTAGGCCCGAAACCCCCGTTACCGAGCGGTTTGGATTCAAATACCCATAACATGGGCTACAGATCTCCAAACGACGCGCTGTCAGTGGCGATGTGATCCTTGGATCGAGACGGTCGTTTCGGTATATCACACTCAAGGTTTCGGTTTACTTTGAGTTCGGCCGGGTTGGTTCGTACACGAAACCAACCGGGCCCTCGGAGCAGAAACACTCATATCTTGAGCTACGGACGTCCGAATGATGTGCCGTCGGCTTTGTTGTGTTCCTCTTAGTGAGACAGATCTTTTGGCTTACTCCACCCGAAGTTTGGATGTAGGTGGAGTACGGTCGGGTTGGTTTTTCCTTAAAAACCAACCGGGCCCCTGGGACGAAAAAGCCAATAACTCTCAGACCGGGCGTCCGATCGGCGCGTCGTCTGTTGCGTTGAGTTCCTGTTGAAGATACAGAACTTTTGGATACATCAACTCTAGACTATGTGACAGTTGATGTATCAGCCTCTCGGCTCGTGGAGCGGACCCTCCCGAACGAGCTTGCTGTGTGCGGGAACCATAGAGCTGGCTGTGACTGTGACTTCTACTGCTATTGCTACTGCTACTGTGACTGCAACGACGACAGTACAGAGATCCTTGGTGGATTCGACGACGACTTCAGCACTCAGCGATCCTACGTGGATCAGTGCTACAGGTCCTGTGTGGGCCCGATCTTGTGTGGGTCTGATCCTGTGTGGGTCTGCGCTCCGCGGTCCTGTGTGAACCAGCGCCTACATGTCCTATGTGGGCCCGATCCTGTGTGGGTCATTGCGGGGGTTAGTTACCTATTGATCCTTCATGGGTCCGATGAATTAGATGGATCAGTGATCATCTTTATCGTTATCCGAAGAAGTATACCTGTGTGAGCTGAATCCTGTTGCTTTCCTGTGTGGATTGTGTTGTTCTATCCTGTGTGGATTACGTTTTTCTTTCCTGTGTGGAATACGTATACTTTCCTGTGTGGACTGAGTTGTACTTGGGCTCGAAGGTTGGAGCGTATTAGAAATAATGACTTAGGTATATGTATGGGCATATACCTAAGCAGTGTCGTTTGTTAATTCGTGATTGTAACTTTCCTTGTGGTTTATCCTTTGTGGATTTTGGGAGACCATCAGGGGTCTCGGGGTCCCTAATGAGTAGCTTATACTCACCCCTACACGGGCTATGCCCGCACTGCGTTGTGTTGGTTGCAGATGACGGACAACATTGATCGTGGTTGAGGCTTGCTGAGCAGGATGGTACCTAGAGGTGGACCACTGGGCAGGACGTGCTCGGAGCGGACGACGGGACCCGAGGAGCAGTGGAGCTATCTGTACCCACCCTTCAGGTGGGATTTCCAGTGGACAGCTCGGTGTAGCGGCTTTTACTTTACAGTTGTTGTTTTCCCTTTTGAGTTGTACTTTACTTCCAGTTTGGGTTTGTATACTGGCCCATTAATTTTTTGCACTTTCAGTTGTACTCTGTTTTCACTTAGTGTTTACTATTCCGCTTGCTTAGTCTGTGGTTCTTCTTTACTTTTCAAAGGCAATGCCTTCCCTTTTTACCGGGATTTACGCCTCGGTGCTAGTCGCCAGCCCCTGGCCTCTAGAATGCGGGCTTGGGGTAGTCACGACACGGGCCCCGAGGACGGGTCGTGACAATGGGAACTACCAACTTTTCTAGACTAACATCTATAGCACAAGTGAGACAATTACACCATTTTAACTATGAAATTATCTCTCTCTAGATATACCCAAATAATAAATGAAAACTAATGGAATTAAAGTCCAACTTAAGAAATCGAGAAGAAACATCATTCTCCAAACTCGCAAAACCCAATCATCCCTAAATGAGCACCAGAAAATCAAAACAATCCTATACAAGGGGAAAACATACTTTAAGAAAAACATACAATTCCAGAAACCATATGAAAAAATGGGACTTTTTAGAATACAACAGAATAAGTTAATCTCCCAAGGAAATAATGGACATAAAATTGAGGAAAAACACCAACAATAGAAATCATGAAAAGAAAGACATAAAATATTCCAATCCCATCATGGGACACAAAACATTGAAATAGGATTACCACCCCCAAAACTCCTGAATATTTGCGATCATCAATATGAGACACATGGTTATGTATCTGATGGTAGAATCCTCACATACATCATAATGAGGCACTGACATCCATAAGTCATTATGTATTTTTTAGGCGACGCTTTCTGAAATACTTCTATATATGACCCATTCAACCGCAACAATGACACATATTTAGAGGGTTGACAAATGACCGTTTTGATTGGTCCAACTGACCACAGTGGTGGGAAAAACAAGGATGATTTGATGAAATCGAATCCTGAACCAATGGAGGAGGTTTTTCATAAATAGTACCTTATAGAACACCCCACTCATCTGATGTTCTACCTTTATGAGATTCATGAGATTCCTAATATCCATCTGCCTTCACTCTGGAGATCAAATCATCTCAGAACGCTTCATCTACCATCTTCTCAAAACAATGTTATATAGAAGAGGGAACTCTCTAATGGATCTATATAAGATGACCCCTAATGAAGTGGAATGTTTTCATGGAATCCTACGATAATACCTCAGGTGAAATTGAAACCAATTCATTAAATTGATCTACATAGGACTTCACTGATCCCTGCACTAGTTGAACACTCATTATCTCATCCCACGTTCTTTCCATCACCTCCTCAAGTACAAATAATTTTTCATGTATGGACATAAACACATCACTCATCACCCCTACTTAAAAAATGGAAGGACTATTATTTTCCACTGGCCCAAGGCTAGACCAAAGAAAACCCAAAACATGTTGATCTTTAGTAACCTCAAGAGTTTCCAATAACCCAAAAACAAACTCTAACGATTTAAGACACTCTGATACCCCTGAAGGACATCAATTAAAATTATTAACCTGTAATATTAAAATATAATCATGAAATATATTTGACTCAACAGAAACATTATAGACCGTTTTGGGTGGGATTTTCTAATAAACAGAAGTAACATAAAACCCAATCCAACATCAATACAAAAAATAGTCGAAATAAATATATCATGCTAAAATAATAAGATGATAATCCAATAACATACAATTATGACCAAAAATTCCATTTTCATGTATCTCTTTTTCATTTAAAATTTCAAAACCTCATTCTTTCAAGGGTATGCTCCCAACACAAAATAATAATTTTTAAAACAAATTCATTTTACAAAATTCATTTACGTTTTTATATAAAATTTGGAAATGAAAGGAAATTCCTTCAAATTCAAATACCCTCCATTGGCACCCCATGAACCATTTCACATGTGTTCATATATTTCCACCCATGCATTCCAAAATGAACCTTACCCTCACATACCCACACATTAGAAAGTGTATATAAAGACAACTGATGGTCCTACCCAATCTATTTTCTCATAAAATAAAATCATTTATCAAATTCTCAAACTAATAAAATATCAATTTTGGAACCGATTTTACCATTATATGTCCATTGAAAAGAAATCATATTCATTTCAAAAACCCTTTTCATTAAAAAATCATTTACACCAACCTTAAATAAAACGAACTAAAACATTCACTAATATTTCATAATGTGGAACTAGTAGTTTTGTTTAACCTGGTGACATGGTAGTGATCCATATCCCAAGAAAGCATAAATATTATTGTGATACTAGAACTATGATTTCTAACACAACCTGGATCACTACTCCATGTGAAATAACGATGTAGCACTGGATTGCCTCTATTTTTTCCCTAAATCCAAAACAAGAACAAAAAATCGAATCTCAGACAACCACTAGTAACTAGAGGATATTTGTGAGAAAGATTTTGAATCACAAAACCTTCACCTACCTTCTGAGTCCCGACAATCCTAATCTTCATCTTCCAGACACCCCAAATGTTCAGAACCTCCTCTGATACAATTTTTTCAAGTTCCAACTTGGATAAACCTTGAATTGGTCACCCGAATTAGTCCCTATCAACTAATGAAGGGGGTTCTTGTTCCCCAATAGCTGGAAACCACTGTTAGTCATCAAAACATATAAGTTGGAATGATTTTTTCCGAAAATAAAAATACAAATAAATGAATAAAAATGAAACAATGAAATAAACTAGTAGCAGTGAGAAAATAAAATTGTATGTACCTTCATGGGACTCAACATGTCACCACCAAACTCAAACAAACGTTGCACTCCGACAACCAAAACAGAGCAAAAAGTAGTTCCCTAAGCTAAAAAACCAATATAAACTATAGAAATGAGTATTAAAACTTATTAGGCTAGATTGACATTTTATTCCCAATAAACATCATTTAAATAAAAAAAATATTAAGTTCATGTTCGAACAAAAATATATGAAATATGTATTCACACATTTTCCATTTAAAGAAAATCAAGGTCCATTTAACATGTTATTTTAATCTAATTTATTTTCCAATAATAAATCTTTAACATATATAAATAAAAATTTATAGAGAAGTGTAAAATAATTATAATCCTTTTTCCAAAAAAATTTGAAAACCGTTTTAATTCCCTTCAGTAAAGATATTAACTTTACCTGAAGGAAAAAAGAAATGATAACACTATGGTAATAAAAGATAATAATAATGAGAGACCATCCAAAAAATTCACCACAATCATTTTCTACAAACAACTGGGTTCTAAAACACATTTGGGTTCTAAAACACATTGAAAAACCTAGGAGATCATGAATAATTGAGAACATAATATACATGTGACTCACCATGATGGAACACCATACCTGCTGATGTCATTATACAAAAATATTAATCTTCTCCCTCCATAGCCTTACTGATGGGTGAAATTCCTTAACAATTATACCAAAATAACCCCTACTATAGACCACTAGCTATTAGAAAATCTAAACTAGTGGGACAATCATTTACAGAAAATAATCTCATTATTCTAGGTTCCCATGTTCATTAAAAAAGAGGTGTGATCCAAAAATTTCATACAAGTGTCCATACCCAAGTACATTCATCACACACATTCAACACACACTATAATGTCACCCATCATGTCACTCCATGGAACAAGTCTCTTGGCTTTAAACCATCATAACATAAGGGAACCCCCAAACCAAGGAAACTCACATATTTTTTCATCCAAATAGGTGATGACCAATACCAAAGTGGGTTTTCCAATAAAACCATTTTATTAAATGTGTAAATTGGGTCACATAAAACTATCTCATGCTAAACAATTTCATAATGAACCACACACATTCCACCCTGAAAACCATAAACACACATCAAACCTAATTTAAGATTCATAAACCAGAATTTTAAGTTCAATTAAAATTTATAAAGTCTAATATGGATTTTCGTCAATAATTTGATGTGAACAAATTAATCAAACCATTTATTTCATTACATTACATGAAAAAAACCACTAAAATTCAAGATAAACAATTTTACTACCAATTATATATCAATAATTAATATAAAAACTAGGTCTGAAATGAATGAAATAAATTATTATTAAATATAACGGTCTGATTATAGAGATCTTACATTAATGGATGCCCAATCGAAGTCTTTCTAACTCAAGTAGTAGCATGCTCTCATGCATGAATTTCCATATATATATATATATATATAAATTAATGAAAGCGTTCCTCACACCATGAGGGATTATTGACATAGAATATATATTTATTAATACATATCCATACATAGGAATATGTGTGAGCACCTTCAAAACTGACTAAAACTCTCTATAATAAATCCTCGTGACAAAAAAACACCAAAAATAACTAAAATAAAATTAATCCAAACAAAGAAATCAAGATAATACTCAAAAAAAAATTATGATTTTAAGTAAAAAATGTTATTGTAAACAATATTTTTAAATTACCCACATCTTTTGAATGCACATCAAATAACTCATTCAAATATCCATGAAAATATGCGAATGTATAATTTTCTCAAAACACCATTTACAATCAACCAACATAACAAATCCATTTAATTTAAAAAAAAGAATCACTTTTTAGAAGAAAGAGTATTATTTCAACAACCCAAAACATGTCAATGCCAAATAATATAACAAGGCTTTATTTCACTTTTATAGAACCCAAAATATTTAAGAAATTACAAAGGGCACATAAATACATAGCTATAACCAAAATCCATTAAAATGGATATTTTTAAAAAAAATTATGATTCCAAGAAAACATTGTTATGGTGCGAATCACATTTAATGTATTATCAATATAATATTTTATAGTTGATCAAAAAAATTTGAAAATATTAAATTATGCATAAACTAATAATTTCCTCAATACATATTTTTAACACGTTCTAAAAATATAAAAACACAATAATAAACTAATTAAATGTATAATAAATTTGTGAATCTAGTTTTAAGATTACTAGAAAACATGAAAGAATCCATGGTGAATGATGAAAAGTTAAAATATGGATTCACCTAACATGAAATTGATTGAAATCGATTAATCTTCAATGGAATGGAGAGTGAGACCTCATGAACCGACTACACACCATAATACAAAAATGAAATAGGACCAACATTAACAATACCGTTAGAGTTCCACCTATGTTAATAAAACCACAAAAATGAAATGAAATAAAACAAACTAGAGAAGGAGAGGGTTGTTTGTGAGAGGGGGGAGGGAGTCACAGCTAAATTGGTGTAGGGATGACCTGGGGGTTCAAGATTCACTGCTCTACGGTGGACTAGGGAGCTCAAGGCACACAAGAACAGGGTGGAGTAGGGGGTGTTGGGTCACCGAAGCAGGGTGCAGTTAGGCGGTCATGTCACCTGTGTAGAGAGGAATAGGGAGGTCGGGTTGTCAAGAGAAGGGTGGTGCACATGGGGGTTGTCCGGGTCATGGGTTCATAGGGAAGACAAGAGGCTGTGGTGTGACATGGGAGAAGAAGAGGGGGGAAACACCACATAATGTTTCCTTCTAAAAAAATTTAAAAATTATTAAAACTAAATAAAATTAATAATAATAATATTTCCCATAATAATAATATAATAATAAACATAATAATGATAATGATAACAACAATCATCACATTAATAACATTCATTTCATTTTAAATAATTATAATATTAAAAACAGTTTTTAAAATAATACTATTAATATCAATTTTGAAATAAATATATTAGACTAAATTAAAAATAATAACTATATTATTATTATTATCTATACAATAATACTATCTTAATTAATGTATAAATACTTATAAGATTTATTTATTTTAATATTATTGTAGTTTCATGATCACCTAGGCCAACTGCACCGTTAATGCTAATCATGTGGTGCATGTTCACAAACATGAAACTAATGACGAATAAAAATCCTCAAAAAATTTAAACCATCGTTCATCCTGAGCCTGGACGAGACTAACCAAATCTAAGAAATAATTAAATAAAATTAATTTTAATGTTTATGTTATGACATATGTGGTAGATTTATTGGGTCAATCTATTTGTGTGTCGCCTATCAATAGGTGGAAGAGAAGGTACACAAATATTATTTTATATAGGATGATTAATGTTTTATTTTTAGGATGAAACTTCTTTGATAAGTGAAATTTATTTATTATTGTAGACTCATCATTAGAAAATCCCAAGTTTTTTCTACATCATAACCTTTTGAGATAAGATATTATTGTATTGTCTGGGATGAATGTTCATGTAGGAGGTAGCCCATGTTCATAGAGTTCCAACAATGTTCATTTAATACATTGAATCTATATTCATTTCATGATTATGGGGATAATGATGGAGTAATTCTAACTCATTGTTTTATGAGCACTTGATGGCTAGGTAATGTGGAATTTTCAGCTTCAAGTGAACATGGATTAGGCTAGCATGTTTGATGTGGGATATAAACTAGAAGAACTCCTACCATATTACGGTTTTTTTTGTATCATAGTAGTTACCACTGAACCCTTTATGTGAAAATATTTGGTGAAATTTTAGTGGAACCATTTAGGTAAACAATGTAATAGTTTAAGAAAATGGGGGATAATGTTTTTGGGACTAGAGTTTGTGAAATAAGTGGTTAAAAAGTGTTTTACTAACCCAGTTATAGATGAGGAATACATGAAGAGTTAATGAGTACATTGTGGGATAGTTATAGTGGACTATGGGATTCACGTTGATATATTGTGATTCAATAGATCTTGATTCATCAAGTATTATTGAGATATTTCTAGGAAGGGAATGTATTATTGGGGTTCAAAAGAAAATTATATCATCACTATATTGTGTTTATGAGGTTTTATACTGCTAGACCCCATGATCATATTGATAATGAGTGTTGGATGTTTTCCAGGTGTCATAACTGAAGACCTATATGACCGGCATGTTATATGATATCGAGAAGGTTGAGTTACACGTTGAGTGGAATGATTCCTTTTTAGGAGCCTGGTAGTGTTTGAGTAATGACCATTAAATTTATTTAATTGTAATGTACTTTCCTTGTGTTCTAGTTTTTTGAAATCTTGGGAACCATCCAGAGAACTGGTGGGACATGGAAACCCATTTGAGTGTTTGGTATCCCCAATTCTGAGTTGGTATTCACTTTTCATTGAGAAAATTTATAAAGGTGTAGTATAATGAAATTTCCTAATATATTCCATAAAATCCATTGGAATATTTTAAGGATGATTTTTGGTGATACATGCTAAGTCTACATGTGATTGTGAGGCTCAAATGTAGCGCCCCGACCCCAGCTACTCAGAGTCGGTGCGTTACTTCGTAACATTGGCATGATCACAAAAGATCAAGTCTCGAAAGACCGATTAGTTTAGTAGCCTTGGAAACACTAGATACATTCATAAGTGTTACATTACATCATAAAGTGAAAAACTAATAACAAAGTCTTCATAGTCCACACTCATATCCTCTTCTGACTATCCCTGCAGGTCATTCATAAAATACTTCTTCTCATCCTGGAAAATATTAAAACAGTGAAAGGGGTGAGCTCAGATGCTCAGTAAGGATAACAATATTTCGGAAGCTTTCATAAATAAACATAAACATTTAAGGCAATGTATAACTAAACAAAAGCCTTATTAAACTTGAACTTCAGCATAATATGGAAAAATTAAAATCAAATAATGCCACTTATTTACTCACATTGATATTCTTCTAGACGAATAATCACATGAAAGATCAATAACCACATTCATAATGAGGGAATGTATAATGCCAGACATTCTGAAACATTTTGTCAAGGCCTCGGCCAAGACGTCTAAAATGATTAAGGCCTAGGCCAAAACCATAAATCAAATTGTGAAAGGGCCTCGACCAATTCCACGTCTAGTTGTCTCATGAGACCTACCGATGCAATTTTTTTTAGAAGATACGTACGTTCAAAATTGCTCAAATATACTCCAGTGTTATTCTGAAATCATTATGCAAGCTTATGAAAACAAAATAACTAATTCTGAGACTACTCGACTAATTACAGGCCATGGTGGGTCCACTCCAAATCCCTTCCTGTCTACCACACTCGAGAGTCGGGTTTTTCAAAAGCATTTTTAAGCATGCATTAAATACGTATACATTTGCACTAGATTTTCATATATTAGAGATAAATATCATTTTTAAACCATTTAAAAATAACATAATTATAAAATATAACCTTTTGAATTAATGTAATAGTCAAAAGGGGTTTATACACCATATAAATGAAATTTGTGTATAAAACAAAATATTCCTCAATGAATGGTGATTGAGACGAAGTCACTTACCAATACCGTTTTTTAAATAAAATAGATCTATTATGTGTATTAACTATATGTACACATAAATAAAGTATAAATACAAGATAGGACATAATAATATCATGACATACTTTGAAAGTAGGAGATTACCCCAAAGAATAGAAATTGGGTTAAGAAGTTCCCTTACCTCGTCTCTGACTTGACTCAACCGTTCTTTAACCTCCTGAATAATAAACTAGAGTTAATATATACCTTATTAAGAACCATTTTCAATTTCATTAGACTTATTATATCACTTATTACAATGATATGAACACTATGTAATTATTTAAGTTAATAACGGTCGTTTTGTCGATCTTTGGTACATGAGTCAACAATAAACTTCTTATAATTACAAGTTGTTTATGTGGTAGAATATAAATTATCTCCAGAATTATATTCATGATTTAGATGTCATATATATCTTATATATCCAGTATATACATTCATTTATAATATTACGTAACATTTAGAGGTAAGAAATGAAATGCACCGTTCATGGAGACGGTAAGCCGTACGTACGCATGTACGCTAATTTCATTTCAATTTCATATTAAATGGAACTAAATCATAATGATATAAATGTATAAT
The DNA here is from genome assembly GCA_963277665.1 of Viscum album. Lineage (NCBI taxonomy): Eukaryota > Viridiplantae > Streptophyta > Magnoliopsida > Santalales > Viscaceae > Viscum > Viscum album. The sequence continues at coordinate 1,179,034,844 of OY728142.1, read as the reverse complement.
ATTATTCCAGTATAATATAGTGTATAATACCATTTACTCCATCCTTTATACATCCCACATATGGCATTAACGATTCAAATCACTTTGAAGGGGCGGTAGTCCGCACTTCCTAAAATGAAATTATTGCATTTTACCCATAATGGAAATCATAATGTATTCCATAAATGAGAAATAAAGAAGCATAATTAAAACATAAACATATTATATATCATATATAAAAATAGTGACATCTTAATGGCCACCTTTGAAGGTGTTATATGAGTGTTGAACAATCATCGTTTCGTGAGGCAGAAATTCGCCATCCACAGAAACCGTATGTTCTTTAACCATTATATGTAGGTGTGTGTAAGTGTAGCTCGAATACTTCTTATAAAAACATCCTAGTATATTAAGGATACTGGTGTTGTTACAAAAGAAATGAATAAAAAGAGTTTAGGGGGTTGGAGAAGAAAAATAAAACAAAACAACATTAGAGAAGACATTACCTCAAAATCGGGTAACTCTTTTGGATTTGAGCCAAAGGCTTCCTTGGGACGAGTTCTGCCCAAAGTGTGGCTTCTAAGAGTAAGAGGAGGATGCTGGAAGAGTATTTGGGTAGAGGTTGGCCGAGCCAAATGGCTTGAATGTGTAAATGAGGTGGGAGAGGTGGGGGCCTTTTATAAGTGGAGAGGAGGGGCACTCTTGGAAAGTAAAGAAAAGTCACATTATTATAAAATGAGTTTCGGATTTTAGAGGTCCCACACTTATATAATTATAGGATAAGATGATAAGGGTTCGAAATCTACCCATCCAATAAGTTTTTGACAAGTGTACGGTTTGGATTTTACATTATCTTTCCATTTTATTTAAATTGTTAAATAATGAGGTCATCGCTGCATCATCATGATGTCATAAATAATTTAATTTATTTAATGTCTAAAAATTATAAAAAAACTACTATGATGTAGGAAATCTTCTTATCTTTCTAATGAATATTTATAATTAAAATTTGGACTTGTGTAACCCCACTTAATAACTATTTTAGTAAAACAACTCATGTTTTTGTCAATTTAATTTTAACATTAAATATATATATATTAATGTCATTTTCCATCCAAAGTGGCTCCATGGGGTCCCCAAGTTGACCCATGGGTTGTCTTGGTCGGCCATGACTCATCCAATAGGAGTAGGACAAGTGTCAAGCTCATCTCATATTATTAAAACATTATTTTTACCTTAAACTACACTAATTACCTCTAATCGCGATTAAGAACTTAAAAGTTACTATTCACCAAAAAAATTATTTTGATCTCATTGAACAACATTTTACTTCTTAATGACAACCATGTATGTCGGATTTTTGAAAATCAAATCACAGAAGTGGTAATATTTCATTTAAACGAAAAATCAGTTATTTAACTACCACTTAGTGGTTTCTCTATTCATCAAAAATTGAAGTTTTTCAGAACAATGCCAAAATTTCACCCTAAGCTATAATTGATATTCCTAATTCAAAAATGATGTCTATTTTACAAAATTCCAAACATATAAGTTGCATTAATTAATTTTATAATTAATTCCCGTTGTCACAACAAATAGCGTGTTGTAAGAAACAATTTATATCAAAAGATTGTCAATTGTTTATGTCCAATTTCAATGTTAAAATAATTCTAATGACCACCATTGGATAAAATGGTAAAAATATATTCTAATTATAATTTAAAACCACTAAATAGTATAATTTATCACTATAAATTATTTTGATTAAAAAAGTTGTTTTTAAGTATTTTTCACTATTCATAAAAAATTAGAAGTTCTCAGAAAAATACCAAAAATTCAACATAGGCTAATTTCGATATTCCGAATCCAAAAATGAAGTCCATTTTAAAATATAAAATTTCTATAATTTTAAAAAGTGGTTATTACTATTCATAACGGCTACTTTGATTAGTCGCGGTGTTTTAGAACTCGAAGTTGCATACAATGCAAGCTATTGCATTCTTGAATGAGAAGCGTATCATGGAAGCTCGAGGTGTTACATTCTCCCCTCCTTCAATAAATTGCGTCCTCACAATTTGAAAATTTTCTTTGAAAATAAAAGGTTGAAAATAGAAAATACCTTTGTGGAACACCCACATCGGAAATAAGGTTAATAAATATATAACATTAAAAGAAAGCAAGATATGTACAAAGGTCACCCGATATAGCCCATTCTAGGATTCTATGAAAATATGGATATGGAGGAGAAACAAACCATCATGGTCTAATGGAGAGTTATAGAAAACAGGATTAGGAGAAAGTTTAACTACAAGAAAATCACAAACTTGTGATTGGTTAAACGGTCATTGAATCCCCATTTGGAAAAGTTAACCGACAACATTTTTGTTTTAAGTTACCTTTTATAATGTTGAGGAATTTATTTAGGAGATTTACTAAGAACGTAAGGGAATATACATACTTGTTATGTATACTTTCATTCGTTAATAAATTTTTACCACAAACCCATGTTTTACTCCAAATGGTTACGGAACTCAAAAATATTCTATTTATCCTAATTGTATAAGGTTCCAAATGTTAACACATACCATTTAGATTAGTAAAATTATTTTGTAATAACTAGGGACTTCTTGTAGGCTAGTGGTAGGAAATAAAGGCATGTCACACTTTGATTGTGGGTTTGATTCCTGCAGCTTTGTCTGACGCGACAGGTTATGCCCCACCCTGCAGGTTGTCCTTTTCCTAAAACTATAGTATCATAATATTCCAAAAATAATCTTCATATATTTTTTAACCATAAACAATACTATCCAAAGATCAACTTAATCCACTCCAGCCTTAATAGTTATCCAAAATACCTACATACAGACTTTCTCTAAAAGGTCTCTAAATTCTAAAATCAATTGTAACATCAGATTCCCCAAACAAAGAAAAGTTTCTCATATTGCCACATACTAAAAATATGATTACCTTAATCATATTAAAACCTTACTGAAATCAAAAAGTACTGTAGTAGAATCTTTATATATATCACATTATTCTTATAACCAGAATTTAATCCATGAGTCCAAAAGCACCAATACATTAGTTATTCTGCTTCAACTGTAGTAACAACATAAGATTTTCCTTGATCCCTTGGCCTTTTCTGAGGTAAGATTCCTTGACGCTTAGGACATTCATTTGCATAATGCCCCATTTCCCTACAATTGTAGCATTCAACATTGATAGCCGCTTTCTTTCCCTTGCAATCACGAGTCTGGTGACCCTTTTCTCCACATTTATAACAAACTACCATTCCTTTTAGGAAAGTACCAGGGTGATTCTTCCCACAATTATCACATAATGGAAAATCCATCTTTCCCTTTTTCCCTTTATCTGTCTCTTGTTCCACCGTTCTCTTCTTCTCTTTCTTTACTTTGTTGTCATAAGACTTAGAGAATTTCTTTTCTGTCTTGATAGCACACAAGACAATATTTTCTTATGATGAGAAGGATTTTTATACTAAAGCTCGACGGAGAAATGGTTTTAACCCATCAAAGAAACGATCAATCTTACTCCTTGGGTTACGTATATAATCGGCAGCATGCCTCACTAACCTTGTAAAGTTAGCCTCATACTTTGCGACATTTTCATCCTCCTTCTGCCTCAGACTCAGAAATTTCCGTTCCATATCTGCTCAATAGTCACGAGGAAAGTATTTTTCTAAGAAAAGCTCTTTGAACTCCCTCCATTCCATATTCGATACGTCATCATCTTTCTTTGTGTTTTGAATCAGCGACCACCACTGATCGACATCTCCAGAAAGGCGGTAAACTGCCATGACAACCTTCTCCCTTTCACTACTCCCCAAGGCATGGAATATTTTCTCTAAGGAATTTATCCATTGCTCAGCTACTATATGATTTGTACTACCATTGAAGGTTAGTGGTTGTTGCCTCATGAAACGGTCTAGCATTGATCCTCCACGTTGCGGATCAGGGTGCTCCATACGAGTAAGGTTATTATTCATAACCTGAGTGAGTTGTCCCAGTATGGTAATAAGTTGATCAGCACCAGTTGTATCTCCAGATCCACAATAATTATCTTGAGTAGGAGGGAAATCCCTACATGGAGTTCGTGCATTGATATGGTTTCCATTCCTTCCACTAGGCGCCATTTCTATACAATGGCATAAACTAGATTAGTTTATGAATCAAAATACATAATTCCATACTTGTAAAACACTTTACATAAATTGAACTATTTATGGATATAATCCATAATCATAAAAAGAAATGTTTTCTTTGAGGAAGTATATACTCATAACCCTTCATAGTGGTTTGTAAATAAAATGAGAATTATCCTAAGCATATCCCCCAGGAGTGTCATAACCCCGAGTGCAGCAAGGCCCGTTGTCGTGCACCAGTTCCCGTTCGAGTCTAGCTCAAAGCGGTGTTTTCTGGTTTTACCCCTAGGTACATCTGTGCCAGATCCGCCTCTACCTGCTCGTATCCAGAAAGTGATGTATTGCTTGGAAAACTCACAAAATCTCTACAATACCAAAATTTTCAGGAAGTTCTTCTATACTAATCTTCAAAGTTCATCTTAGGTCTACGTGCTCTAATCAGAGTTTGTCTAAATCTAGCTTCCAAGGTTAGTACTAAACTGCCTCTGATACCAACTGTAACGCCCCGACCCCAGCTACTCAGAGTCGGTGCGTTACTTCGTAACATTGGCATGATCACAAAAGATCAAGTCTCGAAAGACCGATTAGTTTAGTAGCCTTGGAAACACTAGATACATTCATAAGTGTTACATTACATCATAAAGTGAAAAACTAAAAACAAAGTCTTCATAGTCCACACTCATATCCTCTTCTGACTATCCCTGCAGGTCTTTCAGAAAATACTTCTTCACATCCTGGAAAATATTAAAACATTGAAAGGGGTGAGCTCAGATGCTCATTAAGGATAACAATATTGTGGAAGCATTAATAAATAAACATAATCATTTAAGGCAATGTATAACTAAACAAAAGCCTTATTAAACTTTAACTTCAGCATAATATGGAGAAAGTAAAATCAAATAATGCCACTTACTTACTCACATGGATATTCTACTAGACGAATAATCACATGAAAGATCAATAACCACATTCATAATGAGGGAATGTATAATGCCAGACATTCTGAAACATTTTGTCAAGGCCTCGGCCAAGACGTCTAAAATTATTAAGGCCTAGGCCAAAACCATAAATCAAATTGGGAAAGGGCCTCGGCCAATTCCACATCTAGTTATCTCATGAGACCTATCGATGCAATTTTTTTTAGAAGATACTTACGTTCAAAATTGCTCAAATATACTCCAGTGTTTTTCTGAAATCATTATGCAAGCTTCTGAAAACAAAATAACTAATTCTGAGACTGCTCGACTAATTACAGGCCATGATGGGTCCACTCCCAATCCCTTCCTATCTACCAAACTCGAGAGTCGGGTTTTTCAAAAGCATTTTTAAGCTTGCATTAAATACGTATACATTTGCACTGGATTTTCATATATTAGAGAGAAATATCATTTTTTTAAACCATTTAAAAATAACATAATTATAAAAGATAACCTTTTGAATTAATGTAAAAGTCAAAAGGGGTTTATACACCATATAAATGAAATTTGTGTATAAAACAAAATATTCCTCAATGAATGGTGATTGAGACGAAGTCACTTACCAATACCATTTTTTAAATAAAATAGATCTATAATGTGTATTCACTATATGTACACATAAATAAAGTATAAATACAAGATAGGACATAATAATATCATGACATAATTTGAACGTAGGAGATTAACCCATAGAATAGAAATTGGGTTAAGAAGTTCCCTTACCTCGTGTCTGACTTGACTCAACCGTTCTTTAACCTCCTGAATAATAAACTAGAGTTAATATATACCTTATTAAGAACCATTTTCAATTTCATTATCCTTATTATATCACTTATTACAATGATATGAACATTATGTAATTATTTATGTTAATAACGGTCGTTTTGTCGATCTTTGGTACTTGAGTCAACAATAAACTTCTCATAATTACAAGTTGATTATGTGGTAGAATATCCATTATCTCCAGAATTATATTCACGATTTAGATGTCATATATATCTTATATATTTAGTATATACATTCATTTATAATATTACGTAACATTTAGAGGTAAGAAATGAAATGCACCGTTCATGGAGACGGTAAGCCGTACGTACGCATGAACGCTACTTTCATTTCAATTTCATATTTAATTGAACGAAATCATAATGACAAATATTTATAATATAATTCCTGTATAATATAGTGTTTAATACAAATTACTCCATCCTTTATACATCCCACATATAGCATTAACGATTCAAATCACTTTGAGGGGGCGGTAGTCCGCACTTCCTAAAATGAAATTATCGCGTTTTACCCATAATGGAAATCATAAAGTATGCCATAAATGAGAAATAAAGAAGAATAAGTAAAACATAAACATATTATATATCATATATAAAAATAGTTACATCTTAATGGCCACCTTTGAAGGTGTTATATGAGTGTTGAACAATCATCGTTTCGTGAGGCAGAAATTCGCCATCCACAGAAACCGTATGTTCTTTAACCATTAGATGTAGGTGTGTGTAAGTGTAGCTCGAATACTTCTTATAAAAAAATCCTAGTATATTGATGATACTGTTGTTGTTACCAAATAAATTAATAAAAAGAGTTTAGGGGGTTGGAGAATAAAAATAAAACAAAACAACATTAGAGAAGACATTACCTCAAAATCGGGTAACTCTTTTGGATTTGAGACAAAGGCTTCCTTGGGAAGGGTTCTTCCCAATGTGTGGCTTCTAGGAGTAAGAGGGGGATGTTGGGAGAGTATTTGGGCAGAGGTTGGCCGAGCCAAATGGCTTGAAAGTGTAAATGAGGTGGGAGAGGTGGGGGCCTTTTATAAGTGGAGAGGGGGGGGGGCACTCTTGGAAAGTAAAGATAAGTCACTTTATTATAAAATGAGTTTCGGATTTTAGAGGTCCCACACTTATATAATTCTAGGATAAGATGATAAGGGTTCGAAATCTACTCATACAATAGGTTTTTGACAAGTGTACGCTTTGGATTTTACATTATCTTTCCATTTTATTTAAATTGTTAAATAATGAGGTCATCGCTGCATCATCATGATGTCATAAATAATTTAATTTATTTAATGTCTAAAAGTTATAGAAAAAATTCTATGATTTAGGAAATATTTTTAACTTTCTAATGAATATTTATAATCAAAATTTGGACTTGTGTAACCCCACTTAAAAACTGTTTTAGTAAAACAACTCATGTTTGTGTCAATTTAATTTTAACATTAAATATATATATATATTTATGACATTTTCCAACCAAAGTGGCTCCATGGGGTCCCCAAGTTGACACATGGGTTGTCTTGGTTGGCCATGACTCATCCAATAGGAGTTGGACAAGTGTCATGCTCATCTCATATTATTAAAACATTATTTTTACCTTAAACTATACTAATTACCTCTAACCGCGATTAAGAACTTAAAAGTTACTATTCACCAAAAAAAATTATTTTGATCTCATTGAACCACATTTTACTTCTTAATGACAACCATGTATGTCGGATTTTTGAAAATCAAATCACAGAAGTGGTAATATTTCATTTAAACGAAAAATCAGTTATTTAACTACCACTTAGTGGTTTCACTATTCATCAAAAATTGAAGTTTTTCAGAACAATGCCAAAATTTCACCCTAAGCTATAATTGATATTCCGAATTAAAAAATGATGTCTATTTTACAAAATTCCAAACATATAAGTGGCATTAATTAATTTTATAATTAATTCCCGCTGTCACAACAAATAGCGTGTTTTAAGAAACAATTTATATCAAAAGATTGGCAATTGTTTATGTCCAATTTCAATGTTAAATTAATTCTAATGACCACCATTGGATAAAATGGTAAAAATATATTCTAATTATACTTTAAAACCACTAAATATTATAATTTATCACTATAAATTATTTTGATTAAAAAAGTTGTTTTTAAGTATTTTTCATTATTCATAAAAAATTAGAAGTTCTTAGAAAAATACCAAAAATTCAACATAGGCTAATTTTGATATTCCGAATCCAAAAATGAAGTCCATTTTGAAATATAAAATTTCATTAATTTTAAAAAGTGGTTATTACTATTCATAACGGATACTTTGATTAGTCGCGGTGTTTTAGAACTCGAAGTTGCATACAATGCAAGCTATTGCATTATTGAATGAGAAGCGTATCATGGAAGCTCGGGGTGTTACATCATATAAGTTCTATATTGAATGTATAATTAAATTTAATATATTTAAATAATTCTCTTGTATTTTTCCAAAATTAATTAAATAGATAATAAATATATATTGGAATTACAAATATATATCTTCTATTAATTCTATAATATAGGTTTTACTCATTGAATTCTATATCTTCTTACAAAATTTGTCATTTTTTAAAAGTGTCATCATGGATGAAAAATCCAAACAAAAATAATATATATTTTTTTTGGAAAATTGAACTAAACCAATTATTAAATATTATATTCTAGAGAATCCCCAATGTCAGATACATAACCCTGAGATATTAGATAAGAAAACAATATTTTTCAATGGCATATTATGATTAAGTATCATCTATGAACTAATCATGGTTAATTGGGATACAGATGAGTACTGAAATATAACATTCTTCATTTTCTCTAGAAGATGCATTTTTCAATAGAAATATATTATAATTAAGATAGTTAATTTCTATTTCATGGTTTATTGTCAGCATTTTTCACCTTATGAATGTAAATCAATTTTTATAGTAGATTGATTTGTTGTTTTTTAATGATTTTGTAGGAGTTGGTTTATTCAGAATGAGTTTATGGAATTCTTTATGTTTTCATTCTCTCCTAATTATAATAGAAATTAATCATGAAAAAAAATAAAATTTGAGGTTCATTCCACTATTTCTTTTATTTAATTTCTTATCCTTATTCTCTAAATAATTTATATATAGTGTTTTATTATTTGATGGGATAAAAAATACTTGTATATAATAATTATGATATAATTATTTGAAGAAAAATTAAAATACATCAAGTTTGGGTATGAAATATAGTTTGTGATCAACAAGAGACCACATCTGTAGGAGATCAACGGAGGATCGAGGACATATTGGAAATTCATGGTTGAAGTTTTGTGTGAAAAATACAATGTGGTGGGACAAGAACTGATTTCTAGTAGGTTTGGATGGACATAATCTATCCATCAGATAAATATTGGATTTGTTATCTGATATTCATGATCTATATTTCAAATTGTAGATAAATTGAATGTCAAGGGTATGTAAGAGATGTGTGATGTCAGTCTATAATTTTTGAGAATTCCCAAATACACATCGTTTAATATAGTGGAACACACACTATATAGTACCCTTGTAAACCTATAGGAGTTATGTGTAGAGTAAAATACCACAGGTCATGAGAGATGTGTACCAAACCATGTGATTTGGTGCTACAAGTAATGTGTTTACCTTGGATTGTAAAAAATTAGAGATATAACTAATCACATGGGATTGAGTATATTAGACTAACAAATCCCGATACTCATATATGGATAGGAACACTACCATCGTATGAAGTACACAAGCACAACCGGAAGTATATGATAACGAATATATGTACACATGATCGGGAATATAGATCACAATTTTTTGAATACACATGCGTAATTTTTTACCCCAATTGGGGAAGATAAGTATTTTCTATAAATTAATGACTTCAATGTGTGAGACATGAGTAGTTCCAGGAATATTGAGGCACATCAGGTAACATTATAGGACACTTAATTTACTACAAATATTGAACTCGGTACCCCTAGTTCTTATCAATTCATCTCTTATATGTGCTAGAGTTTTTACCCTCAAGCATTTTCATTAGAGACTAGTATCAATTGAGCATATTCCTTAGAACATCCTGATAAGGGTACAATGTTGAATTATTTCCATAACATTGGATATTGATCCCATTTATTGTATGATATTTATATAGAATTCATCGTGCCCATCAATTTGACATATGGTGTTACCCTATATTATTAGTTATGGGGGATTAGTTGTGCTTCCTGGTTTTTCAATGAACACCATGAATATGGAATCTATCATTTATCAAGATGTCCAATCCAATATGGTTCTTGGTAATATAATAAATATAATCCCCACCTATGGGGGTTGTTATAGATTAGATTTCTATCACCCGTCCTAATCTTAGGAATGATCCTTTATCTTTGATTGATGATCTTCATAGTTCTAGTAAGGGTTCTCATTGTTGTCCAATGGTCCTCGGTATGATCCTAATCCTATGTGTTGATATCCTTAGAGATCTATTGATTTAATATTTCAAGATAATATATGATAATGTACTATTTGATGAGTCTCATCATTGATATCATCAATGGGTAGTGGATTCTCCCAGAATAAGAATTATCTTAATACATTATGCATAATCATGTGGCCGATAGTGGTGGATTCATATTTAGGCTTGGAGTCTTCAATGAGTATATATAGGATTCTTTTATATCATTATGCATAATATAATGTTTTATAAACCTTTCTATTTAATATCTGATTCATCATAATTCATTAGTTATAGTGATTTCTGTGTTTCCTACAAGGTATTAATATAATCACCCATTTATGGGATCTTCCCACATGTGTCGTGACTCTTGAAGAAGAATGGATATATTTAAGGTGTCCCAAGAGGGACGATATTATGTAGAGAATAGTTTCATCCATGAAAAAATGGGGATAATACTGTTGTTTCATTTGATAAATATCCACTACTTCTAATTATAATAAATATTATTTATAGAATTTTAATGGGCATGAATTTAACCTTCTTTTTTCTAGTAATTTTTCAAAATTTTATTATGGTATATATATGTATGAGTATACAAGTATCAATTGTACATTACATTCATTATTGTTTAACAACACTGATTTCTGTTTTTGTACATGTTTTATAAGCTATTTACTTTCATATATATTATAGGCCATCCCAATGCCAATCACTATCCCTTAAACTATTGGAGTTAAGCTTGGGGTTGTCACAATATTAGTATCATTGGATTGGCGGGCCTCATTAGGTAGGTTATTGACAGATAAGTTTATTTTTATGCCAAATTTTATTCCAATAAGGTAATGTGTAAAACTGGTTTCATTTCTATATAAATATTCTTGGAAATGTTTTCTTGTCCTTATGTTTATAAAGGTTCCCAAAATCATGTCCAAAATATAATTAATGAAATTTTTTCTATTTATACATGTTAACAATGTTACAAAAATATGTTTTTGTAAAATTAAATTTTCATCATTATGGTCTCATGGATTATCTTCAATGATTCCATTTTCAATAAATGTTGTTTGAACACCAAAGACTTATAAAATTTTTCTGGATCATGAATTATGTTATGCATGCTATGGTTTTCAATTGTTATAATCATGACCTTATAACCTTAAGATCCTGAAATGAGTACGTTATTGATGATATCATACATTTTTCAATATTTATAATGTTAACTCACCCTTTCATTTGATTCCTTACAACAGGACATGAAGAAATGTTTTATTCATTGTATGTCTTTGAATTGTACTAAATTGTGAAATCATAGTGAAATCTAATGAAGCTCACTTATGAAGTAGTTTCATAATATTTTGTTCTTCAAAAGAAATTAGACCTATACTATTATTTTATGGAAAAATATTTCACCAAATGAATAATCATGTATTAATAATTAATATTTATATATAAGAAGTTTGGGTTGTTAATTTTTTTTATAATAATAATTCAATTATATATCATTATATTTTCATGTAATCAATTAAATAATTATAATACCCCCAAATAATGAAGATTAATCCTCCAAAAAAATTACAATATTTTCTTTAATTCACATATATATTAAAGTTTTAAATAAATATTATATTCACAATGAATATTGTTAATGAATATTTAAAATATATTGTATACTAAGATATTATTTTTGATTCACCAAAATCATTTTAACTGACAATGAAATGAATTTCCCATGATTTAAAATTTTCCATTCCTGACATTCCATGCATTTGTTGATGTTTATTACCAAATAGAATAGTTTAGATTCATAATATTGGTATATTATAATTTATTTATTTGAAAAATCAATGTGTATTCCCCTATAATAATTTAATGATATATCCAACTCCTAATTATAATTATTTTAGTACAAACTCTTTATTATAAAGAAATTTTATTTTTAATACCTTTATATTATGAATAAATTTTCCAAGAATTGATGCCACTTGATGGAAATAACACATCCAAAAATTACATCATAGACCAATGAAAAATCCATTAATCATATTTTAAAGTTATATATTCCAGGACTTTTATTAAAAATTATAGTACATCTATCTCCAATTTGTCTCCATGATGGAATTTTATTTTCATTATATATAGATATAGATAAATAACTTCATGATAATGAGGTCATTTTAAAATACCACCCTTTATTTTATCTTTCATAAAAATTAACACATTCTCTATCCCACATAATCATTATTGATGGAAAACTAAAATTTTCGTATACCCATACCTATCAAAAAACATTGAAAATAGAATAATTTAATTGTGAATTGACTTAAAAAATTGATTCTTTATAAAATTTAATAGATTCCCTCTATGTATATGTTTAATTTTTTCAATTATATTTCCTGAAATACATTTATTATGTAATACAATCATAAATTATCATTTCAATCCTAACTTGTGGATATTACTATACCCATATTATAAAATTGGAATAATAAAAGTTTATCATTATAAAACCCTTCAAGAACAACTAATAATCTATTTAAAATTCTATGATTAAATTCACTTTCATATCTTTTTTATTACGTGGGATAAAAACAACAATAAATAATTAATTTACTAATATACAGTGTATTACAAGTTATAAGACAAAGATCATCAATCCAACATATTAAAACCATTATCTAAATCAATTGATATGTATAATATTTTTTATTAATGGATTTAAAATAATAAATTTTCATAAATGAATGATAAGAAGAAAAAAATACAAAATATCATGTTTACCCCAAAAGGGATAAACATTGTACCTTTTTTCCATATTTTAAAATATCATAGTGTATTTGGTGAGTGATCCTGAATTATTATCCATTATTTGTCAATAATTAATTATATAATTAAAAATAATGTCGGGGTAACTATATGCCTCACAACTAGTTCATCTAATAATATCGAATTTTTAATTATGGAAAGAGAGTAGTAATGAATCTAAGACATGTTTTTATAAGAAGAGTTAATAAAATAATAAGGTATAGTATTAAAATAAAATATATATTATAGATACAAAATAAATGATTCTCCACTAGTATAAAATATATAAAATTAACAATAATTGTTAGAGCTCAAAAAAGATACAACTCGACTGATCCAATTCATGCAACCATAATAATGAATTTTTTGGGCCATGATAATAATGACAATAAGAAAAATACCTGAAAATTATATTTATAAGGATAATATGTATACATCTAATGAATATATAATATTTATTATAAATATTCAAATTAGAAGAAAATTTTACTTTCATATAACTACACAAAATAAACATCGACATCATTATTATTACAATAATTATCATTATCAATATTATCATTATTGTTGATGACGACATGTTTAAAATGGAATTTATAAAAATAAATAATATATTACTACACAGCATAACATAGTCATCTTTATCACTCAACCATAGTATAAATAATTACACCTTATAATGTATACTATATGTAATGAAATTGGATAATACATCCTAAAGAACAAACTTCTCACTATTACACTAATCCTCTTCTATAATCACATAGGTAATTACATATCAATACAATAATTGCTTCAAACGCCACCATCGACTAATACCACCATAAATGATTGTTTATAAGATCATGAATGTTTTAAATACTCATATATTGAATTATTTTACATTAATAATTATTATATATCATTATAATTACACCTTTTAAAATATAGGTTTGGTTTCATTGATGATTAGATACATCATATACATATATTACAAAAAGTATTTCCAAATCTCCATAGTAAAACCACAATGGCACCATTTTATACATTTTATACTAGTATTCATATCATATGGAATGGAATCATAAGGGGTGGACTCATAATTTCAATAAGGGTAATGAATATATGGAATTATTAATCAAAACATCTAGGGTTAATATTAGTACAAGAGTAATAATTATAATGAAGGTGCATGGGAATAATATAAGTGAACTATTCAAAATAAATTTTGGTCCCCAAAATCAAAACTCATATAAATTCCTTTTATATAATATACATGTTTAGCTACATTTGTGTTGAAATATGAGTGAATATTCATGATTCATGCCCTTAACACAAGAATATTTAAAATAACTAAACATTAAAATTTACTAATTTTGTCAAGGATCACTACTATGACCATAATCACATAGTATAAAAATCATATAGTGTATCATGTATTCAACCAAATCCTTTTCAATACGACCCATGATATATATTTCATTAACCAATGCATTTGACTGATATAATGAACCCACAAATATTGTATTGGAAATAGTCCCATTATAGTAAGGGTTATTTCTTATTCCCTTCCAAATAATGGGAAATTTAATTAACTGATTCAGTAGATTTATATATTCTACCCATCCATAAAATAAATATAATCTACAAATATCTATACCTTATAAACATAAATGAAGTCATAATTCCTATGAAGCATAATTAACATGCAGTCAGAAATGGGTTTCTTGAAAACATAACTATGATATTATTATCATATCCACATCTACCAAAATGGTACACCTCTTTTGAGACCAATGAGATAAATAATATAGTGACTACCTGCGTACCATGTGAATAGGTCCATATGTTAGTAACAAGAAATAAAATAATAACAAAAATATAAATGTGATACATTGCCCTCAAACAGAACATGTAGAAGCGTGAGATAAGATAGATAAAATAATAATAAACTACTAAAAGATATAAAATATTCTTATGGGAATATATGATATTTCATATAGTAATAAAACAACTAAATTTTAAGCTATAATTACTAAAAGGTACATATATTTGTGAATATGTAACCCAAACAGTTCATGATAAATAGTGAGAAAGTAATATCGTGCCTAATATAACACTTTCTCATGATTACATAAAAATTATATTTATATATATATATTTAAATATTATAATATAACTACATATCTATCTATTTGTGTGTTTATGGTGAGCCTTAAAGTATACTCGATGGGAGTCTTCTCAGACTCACTGATATAAATGTTAAGGAATTAATACTAAATCTTAGTAAACAAAATGTAAAACTAACTCATCAACAAATACTGTATTATAATTTGTTATCCTATCTATTCCTATATTTACCCATGATTCACATACTAGTGATAAAATAATATAACAAATTAACAAGTGTATTATAGTACTTATTCCCAAATATTTTCACACTAAACTCCATCATCGCACAACTTGGGACATCTCTCTCCAGTATAATCATTGTTGCTAAAACCTGGGATAATTATCAAAACATTCATAACATGAATCAAATCATCTTATAATCAAATATTACTTCTATGTATTATAAAATGTGCATTATTGGATTCAAAAAATCCTATATAACTTGTATCTTGTATCGTATATTACACCTCATGACCTCACATACCATATGTCATGTAACATTTAACAACCTATAAAAACCAATACACATCCTTCCAATAATAAACAATTGAATATAATATCTAGAGGTAAATGCTTGTGAAATCATAAAATGATATAACAATCCTTTCTACAAATACATATTTGAAAATTAATATCCTTCCACACATGAACAAGAATATACAATGATAAGTAATTCATCTAGAGGTGGTAGTCAGCCATCCATCCCCCCACATGGATATAGGGGAAGACACCCTCCCAGATACAACTAAGTGTCATTCTACCAAAATATCATTGGGGGTAGTGTATTAAATAAAATAATATATAACAAATAATATACCTCATAACAATACTATTGGAAAAACCTAGTCTCATAATCAACTTCAACTAACATCACTCGTACTCCCGACTGCCACTATGAAGAATAAGGTATCGTATTGGAATAGAGGAGTTTATAGATGTAAATTAATTAGATATTATCATTTTTATAGTTATCCATTTCATCAATTAATTCATTCTCCATTAATTAATTATCCACATTTCTTCAAACATCATTACATTTTTCATAAGGTGATGTCAAACTAAGTGCATGGTTCTTGATGATAATCTATTTGTCGTTAAAGAACAACAAAAACTAAGGATTAATAATTTATTAAAAATTACTAGACATTCTATATTTCTAGGTAATCTAGGGAAAAAACTCATCTACCACCATATTAAATGCAACCAATTACATACACACACCATGAGTAGTGGGGAATGAAATATGAATAAAATGGAAACTCAACCACCAGAAAAAAATCATTTTCATTAAATAATGATTCAACATCATCACATAAATGTATAATCCCAAATTAAAAATATTGGAAAAATATTGGTGTCATCCCTAAAACAATCACGAATATCTACATGCATATTGTCGATATTGGCATGAGCATCTACCACAACAACCAACCCTTCTAGATCATGTATCATCAGTCATCCCATGATCAAATCCCATCACAAGGCATAAATATACAGAACATTTAAGGTGAAAAACAAGCATAATTAATTAGTATACTCATCCCAAAAAATGTGTCATTACTCCTTAATAAGGAAATGATCTGTCACAGCTCCCTACAAAATGAATTCACCCTTTAGTGGAAAAAAGAACTCACATCCCAATATAATGGTGTTTCAAATGATCATTTATATTATAAATATAATTAATGGATCTATTAATCATATTTTACAACTGTGGGAAACATATGGAAATGGCTATAAGATGATATCAAACATTTAAACATTCTCTCTAGTATCAAACTAGTTTAAAAAAACTATGTGTTGAAAAATTATATGTTATAATGACATAATATCATTTTCATAATTTTTAATTTACACGATCTGCATTTTTTATAAATTACATTAAAAAATGGAAGATCACATCCAATTAAATAATAAATTTTTCATAAGTTTATTGAAAATAAAATTACAACACAAAATTACAAACATTCCTCTTATTTAAATATTAAAAAAAATTGATCAATTAATTTTAAATTTCAATTCATTATTATTTTCCCTGGAATTTAACATTATATATATAGCATAAAAATATCCGAAAAAATAATTATAAAAAATAGATCACTATCATGAATAGAAATAGGAAATCCGTTATCATGCTGTAGTATCATCAACAAAAAATCATTATGGAATTTAATTATTAATTCTAGATAATCATTAATTGGTTAAGTAAAATTCTATAAAAAGGGAAAATCGTCATTAACATTGAATTTTCACATAAACTATAAAGACGTAAAAAATATCATACCTTATAAGATTCAATGTTCATCTAATGAAAATGAAAAAATATTGTAGATCCCTATCACTTCTCCTACAATAAGACTAAATTCCTCCAAGGATGTCCCACCAAAATTGTGCTAACAAAAACAAAACATAACTAGAACATTGAGAAAAAAACCCCTTCACATGCCATGAAATTGTGAGAGGAAGTAGTGTGAAAAACTACAAGATAATATGTCAAACTAAATCTAGATCATCATGGATAGTAGTTGGATTCCAATAATCAATACCATATAATGGTATACATATAAAATTGAATAATGTTCAATATTTTCCAATATATTTTTGATAAAATACATAAGGTATGAGTAAACATGAGGCACTATATGTTATAATAATAACTACATGTGGAATATTGAGAGTGTAAACCCATAATTTTTATAGTAAACACATCAAAACATTATATTCCCAAAAAAATGTTACCTCAAAATAGATAATATGTAGTTAGTTTATTACATAAATATTAGTTTTATGTAATACATTACATGTTCTTTGAAAAACAATCAATAATTCCACTTAGGTTGTAAGTCACTCATTCACCATAAAAAACAGATATATCATAAACCCAATTATATGATATTAATTTTCCTTTTTTATATTTGAGAATCCAAACCCATACAGACCTGCACTCAGCAACCGTTGAAAACAATGGGATTTGGAACCCCTCAATGGGTTATTTTCCCTTAAATTTTATTCTTCTTAAAAAAGTCTCATTCCCAAGAATCCAAAACCCATCCTAGAGATAAAATTTAAGGGTTATTGGAAAAACATCCCCATAAGATACCTCTCAATGACCTCTGAATCATAGGAGTTCAACCACCATATCATATGAATACATAAAACATTCATTTAATAAAAACCCACATTCTAAAGACTAAATTGAAGGAGATACCACAAATGAATAGAATAGATAAAATAAACAACAAATGGAAACAATATAATTACAATGAAATGGTTAAATAACCAAAAATAGTTCTACAACCAGACAATATATAAATAAGAAAATACTAATGGTACTGAGAAAGAATCTATTAATATTGATCCTAAAAAATCTCATCCACACCACTGTGTTTTCATAATACATGAACCATTATAACTAAACACAGACATAACACCATCTCTTATCAGCCATTGACCCTTACAGGACTGTCCTCAATGATCACACCAATTACAACATTAATATAACAAAAATTGAAGTATTTGAGAGTCCTTATGAATATAATGATGGATCTATAAGATGTTGAAAACATTATGTCTCTATCTTGCCAATGAGGGATGCATTATATGATATTCCACATCACAAATGTGATATTTCACTTTCAAAGGCCCATAATTAGGGGAGAAACCTTACCCCAACTTCCAAATATATTTTTTCCCATGAAAATTAGTAACCTTAAATGACAAGTGATCTCTAACATCGATCATCATATGTCTACCCCTATAATAGACAATGAATTTAGGAATATCATAAATTTATTTCCTCATATAGCGAATTAAATGATCATTATATATC
Organism: Viscum album; assembly: GCA_963277665.1. Taxonomy (NCBI): domain Eukaryota; kingdom Viridiplantae; phylum Streptophyta; class Magnoliopsida; order Santalales; family Viscaceae; genus Viscum; species Viscum album. The sequence continues at coordinate 1,179,015,676 of OY728142.1, read as the reverse complement.
TTATTATATACAATATATAGCCCAATAATTTATATATCTAAAAACCATATATATAAATATGATAAATGAACGTGTCTTATATTTAAATATTAAAATATCCTGATAATAATAGAAGAGTGATATCTAATCTTCAGGGGATATGATAATATACTATTTTTGACCATAAATCCATAGATGAGAAAAGGGTAAGGCGTAAATAGAAATGAAAAACCATACAAGGGACCTCACCACACCCAGAAGTTAAATAAAGGATCTCAACCTTAGATGATATTCCTCATGACTAAGTAGTGTCCCACTACCTCTTCATAATACTACCCTGATAAAATGTCTACTGGTCATAACTACAATATTTATATAAAGGTGTAATATTTTTTTACATGTTCTATTATAACCAATATCAATTCTATATCACCTAACACATGTGGTATATCAATAATTATGTTCATTGATATTTCCTCCAACTTTTAATGGGTATTATAAAATGGTTGGAGAATCCCCAAATGAACACTATGCTCATTCAACACTATTTAGAGGCCCAATCATCTCGACCACAAAAAGATATTTTTCATGTTTCAACATAATAAACCCAAATTGTCCTCGTACACCACTTTACATAATTTTAATATCATGTTATATCACTAATGGTGAGGTATAGAACATGTAGAGAACTATACCAATCATTATAAATGGTTTAAAACTCCTCAATAAAAATAAATCATGTTATCATCTATCCTCAGTCCAATGAGTAGGGGCATCACCAATGAAAACTCGGTCACTCCTGACCTCTACCATAGAATCACCTAACTAGGGATCTTCCACCTTCTACACAAAAGTCAAATATACATTCATCTATAAAAGAAAACATATTACACCTACTCTCACATATATACCTAAATCAATTCTAGCTCATCAATAAATAATATGGAATATCCAATTTCATATTGGAAATCACTATATGACTTCCTATTTGTGCATCAACTCCAAAATTTATGATTCCTATTTTATATGAAATATTGAAGTCATAATCCTAAATTAAATCCATCCACCCTCAGTATTTCATATTCAATTATTCCTCAAGAAGTCATAACATATTATCTGTTGATTATTAAAAAACTATAAACTCACTGATACTGTAATCTTTCCGCAGCATTACGGTAAAAAAAACTGCCACTTACTCAAGATCATGGGTTGAATAGTTATTATAATGTGGTAACAACTATCAAGTATAAAAATAAGAAAATGATCCTTTTTAATCATAATATATCCTAGTCTATGACAAGATTCATTATAGGAAAATTCATTCAACATAATTCCCTTGTTGATTATATTATCATTCATATACTCGAAGGTTTCCTATCATTGGTTGGTCAACAATAATGAATGATCTTTTTTCATCTTGGATGTATGAGGAATCACAAAAATAAAAAAATATTGTTTGAATCTCATATAGTAGCCCATCATTCCAATTAATATTCTCATATCTACAACTGTCTTAGGGATATCCAAGAAATAACTACATCTCTCTTAAAAGGTTCCATAACTACTACTTGATGTTACATAACATGATCGGTTATTAGGAATTTATGTGAACATAACTCAAACATAGACAACTTCAATAATATCAGTTGAGAATTAAAAAATATCTAACTAGTAGAAATATATTCTACATTCTGATTCTTAGATATCTATTTCACATGAATTTCATTGGTGAAAAGAATCACGAACTTATAAATGAACTCTACGAACACTATTTTTGTTGAGCATAAGTAAATTAATTCAACATTTGTCACACTAAAAATTTTAATAATGAACTCATAATACCCATAAAGTCAATAGAATATCATATTCATAGTTCCCTTATAGTTTACATGAATAAGAAAATATCCTACAAAAAAATTGTTCTTTATATGCATATTTCTCTAATCAACTGACTAAATAAATCATCATTCCGTGGAAGAGGATAGTGAATCATCACTACCACGTAATTCATATGATTGTTGACAATACAAATAAAAAATTAATAATATTCATTCTTCAAGAGAAAAATTCATCCACCTTAAGGTTACACATTCAACTAGAAATACCCATTATAAAATAAATCATCAAGATGAATCACATCCCTCATAACTCATAACTCTCTATCAATTAAAGAGAAATAGAGACATGAAAAATGCACAATTGTTTTGGGATCCAAAATTAAATCTCATATCAAGTGGGTATTGCTATAACATTTTAAAGAAAACAATTAGAGTACTCATATGAAAACCTTTGAAAAAATAATTGATAAAAATTATATGAGGTCAGCATAAAATCATCCATAAAGTATTTAATAGATTAAACAGTTCTTTGATTCATTTGAGGGTCTTGGTTGGCCACAAACACAAATGGATCTCGATCATCATCATAGAACTAAACCATATTCCATAATCAACCCATGTTACCATTCACTTAATAAAATAAATATATGTTGATTGTAATTTCATATGTTTTATCCCTAAACATATGATATCTATAAAAGATCATTTCTACCCCATCACTAGCTCATTGCCTCTACATACTCTATACAAGTCATCTTGATCTCCAACTAGCATATTCAATGATATGGGAACAAGAAACCACTCAAACTAATGTCCCAATGCTTGGATGAGGAATGGAAATATAATGGAGTATGAGTATACTAAATCAAAATATCATTAACCAATGTGTATAAAAAGAAACATGTATCTTGAATGATGTCTAGCTAGTATAACACTGTAATCATGATGACATGAAGTTGGACAAAACCTACTCCAATCCCTCTTTGAACACACTAGCAACCAACTCTATGGTTGAGATATTATAACCATGTAAAAGGTTTATCATAGAGATACTATATTCCTACATATAATCCTCTCTGATGATACCAAACATGAACACAATACTCTAGTTTCTTTGGATGATTCGGCATCAATAGAGGAGTCTGAATCTTCTTACATATTACATTCTAACTTTAGAGAGAGGGTGGTAACACCCTCCACTAAATAAATCATCAAACCTAAAAAACGTGAGTCTAATGAATTGGAATTGGTCTAAGATCATTTTCAAACAATGAATAAATATGAAATGGGAAGGGACATACTCTCGATAGGAAAAAACTCCGCTATCTAGGTGACAAGAATCTTCAGACCACAACACTTATGTACAAGGAATCTCGACGACTCCACTCCCATGACAATTGGATTCTATCCATTATCTACTCTACAAACTCTTCTATTGCGAACACAGAAACAAATATATATATATATATATATATATATATATATATATGAGTGTGTTTGTGTGTGTGTACACAATAAAAAAGGTAATGCTGTTCTAGATATCTCTATGAAATCCCTCCTAAAAATTCCTTGAACTGGCCACCTCATATAGAAATATTTCTAAAGAATATCGCATGAGGGTCTTGAATTGTATCTCAAACACCAGTATATTGAATCATTCCTTTTAATGGGTAAAATCCTCCTACTGATAGGAAACATTCATGGTCAAATAATGATAATCTTTTCAGAACAAGTATTGAATCATTTCACTTGAGACTACAAACTCCTCACGATACCTGAGGAAAATGTTCCAGTACTACCTCACTTATCAAGGTAGAATTTTCACAGCCAATGAAACATAGTTATACATAATTTATTGGATTAATGATAAGGCTATTACAAAAATAAATAACTATTATTTTTTAGATGATTATAAAATTGATCTCTCATATTTAAATAATATAGAGTTCTGAAAAAGATATTGTGTCCGCATATAAGGGTTATAATCAATAGACTACATTCTGCAATGACTTAATGAATCATCCTATTGAGCACCGTCAACATGAACATGATGTTTACATACAACATGATCTAGGCCTATAAGAATAATAAACATTTATACTCGTAAACATGAAATATGGAATACATAAAATTTATTTATTTATTTATTTTATTATTTTATTGTTGAACTGATCCAAAGGTATACAAATTTAAATCTCAGACGAAATTAAGAATGATGCGTGATTCTTTCCCTTGTATCTCCCCTATGACCAATGTCACATCATTTAATAGGAATAGTAATAATAATAGTATTTGAATCAGATTATAGGGGGGCCGACAATACTCATGTCTCATATGATCTCTTATGTTTAGTTTACTATGTAAATGTATCTAAAACTATTTCCCTAATAACTCATGAAACCACACGTTTGAATAACACCAAACATCACCCTATAATTTAACTAGAAACATTGATAAAACAATATCATTACCCCATCTAGACAATGGGTACCCCTCTTACTCTGGAAATGATTTATGGGAGATGGTGACCACTAGTATAATTCCACTATTAAGCCCCAGGTTTGAAACAATCACTGAGGGTATATAAAATATACAAATATGTGGAATTATTATTCATGATAAAATTTAGGAGAGGGAGATAAGAAAATTACACCAATGAAAATATTCTCATATATATAAAATAATCACAACTACATACATTAAATTTAATATAGTTTCGAAACTACTAAAAGGAAAAGTAATTGTACCAGTATGTAAAGGCAATAGTGACCAAAAATCATAACTAACCCCTAAGAAACCACAAGATATATATATATATATATTTAATGATCACTAAAATTATAATATAAAAATGAAATTAGTTTATATATGCATATATTGAAAACATACTAATGCCTAGTGAGGAACATGTGATGTAAAACCCTTATGTAAATAAGTATACTATGTTTCCACCCACATCATCAAAGTCTCTCTCTGAGTATCTCATTGAAGAGATAACATAATATAATAAATCCAATACAAAGGTACCATATGACCCCTTACTTGTTGGATTACCACTCATCCTAATATCACATGTCCTTATCTATTTATCAACAAAATAATTCATCACATACGTACCTTGGTTATGTATCACAACACGAATCACTTGAATAACATAATAAATATTTTCACATAACAAAACCCCATATAGTAACAATGTAGTTTCTAGGACCCACCACAACATGTATAATTTTTAATATATATTAATTATTTTACCAAATAACATCATAAATAGTACAATGAGTAATGTGCCTCTAGAAATAATAACATATATGAGTCATAACATTAATTGTAAATTGGATACTATATCTAATGATATATGTGTGTGATATAACAACAGAAAATAACGAAACCATACACACATTTATATATTAAAACCATCCTCTGTGCATAACAAATAAATGAATCTACTGAAGAAGCGATCAGGTATAGAGGGGGTAGTCATCTATCCATTCCCCCATAAGGATGTCGGGTTAAGAACCCTCCCATAGCCCAATTTATGTTAGTCTCCCTAACATTTAGGGGTGGGGATGGGTATTAAATCACATAATATAAAATATATTATATATATCACAGCCACGCATTAGACATAACCTTGCCTCAACCTCAACTGTAGCAATTGTATCTCAGAGTCTTAGTTTCCAATGCTATGAAAAATGTATCTTATAATTAAACAATCATTGAAATTGCTACCATAAATTAATTCTTTGTGTTATAAAGATATACTTTTACTAAATAATACATTATCCGTTAAATAAAAATCATCATAATTCCAAATATCATTACATTAATCATCACGGTGAAATAATTCTCTCTCTATATATTCCAAATAGAGTCCATTATTTCTCATGATTATCCCATTTACCATCTAGAAACATCACCCCCATGGGGAAACCATTTATTGGACATTATTTTCCCTAAAACATTTCTTGGTAATCTAGAAAATAATGTATTCATATTCAACTATTTAAAATGAAACCATGTACTTCCAACTACCACATGTATTGGAGAATGGAATAAAGATAAACAAGATTGACCCGAAAATAAACAATTAAAAAATAATAATTATAGAATGAATATTGATTTATCACATCAAAGGGAATTCCCTGATTCATGGTATTTCAACCATCCTATTTCCATCCTTAATACCATCATATAAATCACCAAACATTTTTCTATCATATGAATAAAATTTTTTCACAACATCTAGGCCTCCCCAATAGTATGTTATTAGCCATACTAGACTCAACAATCCCAAGCTCATATCATATTAAAATTCTAGTAACCAAAGATCACTGAAGTAAGCAAGCACAAAATAATCGGCAACATACAATTTCAATACTTAAACAAGAAACACATCCTTCACAAGTAAGGGTTATATAATAACTCCCATTATAAGTCATTCAACCATTTTATTAAATTAGATAACCCAAAAACAGTGTTTTATCATTAAAACAATGGATTTTATCCTATTTAGAAGTTAAAACATAATTATCCATTGAACAAACTATTGGAATCCTTCTCCATCATCTATTAGAATCTATCAAACTATTATACATGATCTCTAGAATCAACCCTGTTTCAACCAACAGTTAGAAAGGAAATCACATTTAGAATGCCTAATTATGATTTTCATCAACTTGAAATAGTATGGTAAATAATTACTATAAATTCAATTATCTCATGTATAGTCACATTCAATTAAATATGAATACATTCGTCCATTTTATTACCATCTAATTACACCACATCATTACAAACATGCCCCATATTTAATTCTTAATCCAATTTCTTAATTGACTTTGTGTTTACATTAATTAACATCCTATATAATGTTTAAAAATCTATATGATGAAATAAACATAGAAAAAATTAAATACTATTGTCAAAAACTATCTAGAAAAAAGAGGGAAACAGTCGTTATGGGTATGAAATGTTATCATGTATTCACTATTCTAAATCATTAATAATATGGTTTAATCATTATTATATTAACTGAATTCCAATCCAAAGGGCAATCCATGACATCATATTGACTACATGTAGATAAATTAGAACAAATGAATTCCCTAACTAAAAATTATCATTATTATTTAAACTAGAATGGGCCAATGATGTAGATCCTGATTACTTCTATTTCAATAAGACTGCATCCCTCTCAGTAGGACAATCTATAAAAATGAAGACAACAAAGAAAACTCAATTAGAACATTGTGATGAAACTTTCATTTCAAGGTAATAAAATGTATGATGAATATAATTGATATAAAAGTAGAATATGTATAATATAAATTATATAAACTCATATCATAGATGTAATTTGGAAGAAAACAACTTAAATGTTATCCATAAAGGCCTGATGAAACACTACTAAAAATATCGTTCTTTAGAAAAGAATGTTTACAGTTTCATAACACCCTAGGAAAAGTATGATTTAATATTCATTAAATATGGGATATTTATGGTCTAAAACCCTTATTTACATCATAAACACATTTAACATTATGGTCTTATAATAAATTCAGCACCTCATACTACACATCAAATATAAAACATATGTCATAAATAAGAGTTTTATGATGTAAATTCCAAGTTATTGGCCATAAAATTCTGAAAATCCACTAGTTCATATTCTATTATTATGCTGTAAAATTGACATACTATGTTGAACCCTTTTTTGACACTAATTATACCTACATATAATGTTTAATATCCAAACAGTAACAAAATTAAAAATTTCCACTTCTGACATCCTTGGGAATTAAAAAAAATAAATATTTTTTAATTATTGATTATGGACATTACAATCAACATGTTAATTATAAAGAAAGGATGTGGATTATTTCACTACATTTTATCCCTAAAAATATAATAAAATGGTTAGTTTTTGATATAGATGAAAATTATTTTTATAAGTGAAAAAAATAGATTTTAGAACTAGTATTATTTTTCTAAACTATTGATAACATTTATTTCTGAAGAAATTTTTTTCTTAAATTGTGGGAATATAAAATAAGATGAAAATTGATGAATAAATTGAGAAAATTATTCATAGAGTAAACAAATGATGATGATTGGATGATTTTTTCAAAAAAATCTTGAAAAATAAATTTCCTTCAAATTATTTAAAAAAAATGGTTCAATATGACATTATATAACCCACATGAGGATTGAAAACAAGATATATTTTTTTAATTATATTTCAATAAATATAAAGGATAAATATAAACAGTCATTTGTAATTTTTTATTTAAATTGATAAGCACATTAATTATTTTCATAATTTATTAAATTTTATTGCAAAATATATTGTTTTAATTCCCCCTAATGTGATATTTTATATATATATATATATGTCATATTTTTTGGTATTAGAAAATTTATTTGATTAATAATTAATGTGTTAAAATTATGGATTGTAAAAAAAAATTATGAAAATTGTAATTTAGAGAAATATTTTTCAATATAATAAAAATTTAGAAAAACATTATTTATTATTCTATGGATATTGTGATTAAATTATCTCAATCAGACCAAGATATTATTCACACTAAAAGTGGAAAAATAATTAATGGAACATAGAAACATTTATGTTTTATAGAGTTTAATATCTCTCAATAATTAAGTACTATATTGAACTATACATCATAAATTTTTGTGATATGAGCTTTCACATATAGAGGTATTAGTGGATGAAAATAAAATTTAATATCCAAGATAAACTATTTATTTAATACATATAATTCATATATTATTTTGGATGATGTGGAATTGTATATTTAACTAAAAAAATTCCTTTACAAAAAAATTAGATTGTAGGACAAAAATATCAATATAATATAACATTTAGACAAAGAAGTGAAGAAAATATTTGAAAATGTTAAATAAGGAAACATTATATTTTTTTCCCTTCCATATGAAAAATTTATTATAAACATTTATATAGTAATTGTTAGATCATAAATCTACCACCCTTTTTTGTCAATAAAAAATTAACTTATATTTCAAATCAATATAAATGCACACATTTTTTGGTTACCATTGGGTTTTTTATTGAGAATAATTTTATATCATTAGTAATTTTTATTCTCTATTATCAGTATTTTATATTTTAATTTTTACTTTTGTTTTCTCATACAACACATTTCAATTTTCATGAAAATATAGAGTTATCATCACCATGTATTTCAAGTAAAATAGTTATGGTCTATTGATTTATTATTCATTTATGTATCAACATATTTTAATATAAATATTTTAGTTATGGTTAAAAATATTATCTAAAATGGTCACATTATTTTATCTATCCTCGCTGTTCTCAATCTTGTTTATAAATATTCCTTTAATTCACAATTTATGTTGATAAAACATTTGAATATATATTTAATTGTTTTTATTGAAGAATATTTCTCCATGATGAATTTATCAATATAATTTTTACCAATCCATATTTATATTATTAGGTTAGTTATAATTAAGGGAGGAGGGTGTGGTTTGATATGAAACATCAAGGATAATATTGTGTAATTTTAATGATCATTGATATCAACACAGTGAACACCGAAGAATATGATACTATTTCCCATAAATATTTGAATTTCATTTTATCGTCATCTTTTTTTGTTTAAATTATTTTAATATAAATAGAATATATAACTCCCCATATATTATTATTATATATCAATTATAATATATTTTATAATATAATATGTACAATAAGGAAACTTTTTCTTTGAGTAGCCTCCACAAGAGATCAATGTAAGGAAATCCACAACTGTGAAATTATTATTTATAAATATTAATATTGGTTTCATTAAATACCACTCTACTAATTTTGGGTTATATTAGGGAATATTTATAGCATATAAATGTATTTTTGCCATAAAAATCGAAAAAAAGACAAAAATGATCATAAAATAGTGATTCACAATATATATATATATAATTTCAAAGGATATTACAGATTTTATCAATGAATATTTATATTCTAGGCATAATATTTAGTCTCGTAGATAATGTTCCTTTTTTTTAATATTTCAATGAATATAATTTACGAGGTAAGGGAAAAAATGTATATCCTTTTGACTTATCTTAATGAGACCAAACCTTTATGGTCAGAGTAATAATAATTGAAACCTAATGATAATGGAATTCTCTTCCTAACAATGGTTTTATTATAAAAAACAAATAATGTATTTATGAATTCATTACAATTACTATTTTGTCTTTTATATACATTTTATATGAGGTTCCATGGGAAAATATTCTAGATGATTCAATTATGGGAGATCAACATGATTTTTATGATGAGGTTTAGGAATATATGAATCATAAAAGGAATAAAATCCTATAATGTTTTTAAAAAACATCACATATCTATAAATCATTACATTAGAACAATAATATAATAAGATAATAAAATTTTATGCAATGTTACTATAGATTTTCTTCCAACCTCAAGCTATACTAAACAAACGTCAACATTCATTGAGAAAAAATATAAAATTTAAGCTAATAAAATTAAGAGGAATGACATGTTATTGAACAAAACTCATTTTTAATTTATTGAATAATAATTTGGATATACGACCACTGGTTTTCATTTTTTTTATTGACAAAAAAACTGATTTGTTATGAATATTTGGATGATTAATAAAATTAAAATAATAAAATAGAGTTACTGATGTCCCTACATAATGTGATAAATATTAAAATACATTAAATATAGGTTAATACATTTTTTTCAACATGAATTAATTAATCAATTATAATTTTTTAGTGTAATTACAATTTTAACTTCTTTTGGAAATAGTAGATTCACATGAACAAGCTCAAGATAAATTTCGTGAAGTGGTTTTTGTTGTGGTATTAGTTAAGGAGGACCTATGAATTTTCCACCACCACCATACTTATTATTACATCTATAAATGGATGTGGAATTGATATACCCAGTAAATTATATCTTCTATAACTAGTGTCAATGGATGTCACTACATTAAAAAGAATTTCAAGGAATAAATCATCAATGACACACCAACCTTTTAATTGGCGATGATACATTAAAATGGTATTACTAGGAATATAAAAATATAATCACCCATATGGGGTATCAAAACAAGTTCTATAATGTTATAAGTATTGATATATTTTTTGTTATATTTCTTATATTTTAACATATAACTTTTATTATGGTTAATGTGGTAGTAACTATGACCTTTTCTAAGGGATTCCATCAAAAAATAAAATAGATTCATATCATTCCATCTATTTTGTTTCTAATTTTATTGTTATGAAATTAATTCTTCTAAAATACAATTTTGGGGGCTATACTTATTTTCGATTTTTTGTGTTTTGATTTTTTTGTAATTTTTCATGCTTTCAATTTTTTTACATTTACATTGTCATTTTATTATTTAAAATTTTAACATTAAATGTTTTCATGCCTAATGTGACATACAACACTAGATTTATAAATTTCACATAATTTTATGTTGATTAATTTATATGTTTGTTATGTGAAATTCCTTATTTATTTATTGGAAATTTGGGAATTATAAGTTGGAAAATTATTTTTAATGGGAGAAAATATTTTACAATTTTTTTTAACAATGGGAAACTGTAATTTTAAACATATTCCTGATTGAACCCCTATTTTGAAAAATAAAATGTCTGTGAATTGAATAGAACGAATATTTTTATTTAAATATATCAATTGAATTTAATGAAAAATAGAAAATTGGTATCGAACATGATATTTTAATATGCATGCAACTAAAAAATCGTATAGGCAAAAATAAAAAATAATAAGTTCATCCTATTTTTCATAATCCAATTGGTTTATGTGGGGGGAGATTAAACTCTAGATGTTTAATATAGAAATTTACATTTTATAAATTCATTTCAGGTTTTTAATAGAAATTCTAAACGAATAATTGTCTTTTGGAATAGAGTATTGGTGAAATAAATATAGTTATAACAACTGATTAATTTTATACAAAAATATTATATAATATAATATGAATTTTAAAAATATTTCACAAATAAAAAACCCACGAATATAAAAATTTATTTATTTCTAAGACTAGATAAACAATACACATATTATATTAATTATATTCAATAGTTCTCACAAAAATCATACCATTTATTACACTTTATAAGCATACCCTACATAAAAAACATTTTCATAATCTTGGGAAAGGAAACAAAATAAATGTTTTGTTTTTATGCCTAGTGTTGGAAAACATTACAAATATCAATCGATGATCATGTCCAATCATAAGATAAGTATAATAATTCTAGATCATGGACATAACATACAATGTTTATACCTAATGTATCATGGATCATAAACATCACTAATTGAATAAAAAATCATCATCTCAAAATACCTGAATCATTAGATTGAGAATTTATGGTAAATTAATTTTTGAGCCATATTTTCATGTCATATATGTGAGGAACCATTATAAATATAGAATCTATATCATATGTCACATTTAACTACAGAGATCATAAAATAAAATAATAATTTTCATTGGTAGAATTTCCCCGCATAGAACATGAACATAAACTTGTTTCCCATTATAGATAAAATACACCGACTTTTTTCCATAGAGGATCAATCACATTGTTCTGTTTCCAGTATAGGATAATATACAATTACTTGTTTCAGATAATTATACTCTGGGACATAAATAATTTCCTAATCAATTATTGTTCTATAAATTTCTAGGCCCACCTATCACATAATGAAATCAATACATGTGAATTCAATGAAATCTGTAGACACTCATCACATCATCAAATCAAAATGAATTAAATGATATATGGTTTGATAAACATTTCCTCAGTCCATCATAGCATCTCCCATATAAAAAAATAAAATCAGTTTCAGATGAAACTAACCATCATATTTCTAAACAATTGGGATATAGAATAAGGATAGAACCATCTGATCATATCCTTATTAAAATATAAAAAACTCCAATAGTTATTATCATCAATGAATATGAATTCATTAAATACATAATTAAAATATTATAGATGAAAAATTCCTTCCAAATTTTAAATTATATCCTTCCAAAAATCATAGTTTTCCAAATATCAGGAAATCAGTTATCATTTAAGATAACCATAGAAAAATATAATGTAATATTTAAAGAATTTATTGCTTATTATAGTTATATATTTTATTCTTTTCATACATGTTTATATAAAACATTCCATTCATATCATTGTAATAAAATTGTCATAAAATAGATCATTTTGAAATAAATACAAATATTTCTTGTAAATCATTGATTCAAAAGTAACGAAGTTTGAAAATTTCATTAATAAGTCATTGTAGAATAGTAATAACATTATTGAAAACATTTTTAGAAAATATTTACCTATAAGAGAATGGATTTTAGAACAAAGAGATAAATAAAATAATTTATTCCTTTAAAAAACCACTCTATCTCTTAATTAGTGGAAAGTGGAATTAAAACATTTACACTCCAACAAAAAATAGAATAGATCAAATGTTATGAAATTTTAGAGAGGTATATTAAAAAAATTTATCATAAAATGAAAAATAAAAAACAACCTCATTAAACAATGATATTTTCATGTGAATTCCTTACCTCTTTGTCGCTTTTGAATCATTAGACCAATTAAATAAAGATCCCCATATGGATTTATAAATCCCCATAAAATTCATTCTTGGGTAGTATATACTCATTATATAAAACTATTTTTTTATTATGGAATGTCTCTAATTGAAATTAATGTGTCATAAAACCCCTTACCTAAAGTCTCAATATTCATCATACATGTTAAAACTATCTTTAATTATAAAAAAAATCCTTTGGACATCTTATTATGTACCATTGGTTTGGTATTTTAATAATATTAGTAGTATAAGGATGTGGAAAATTCCGTTTTGAGGATATTTTGTCTAGGTCAGCTAAAGATAAATGACATAATTTTTTTTAAAACATGAGTGTAGGGGGATCCATTTTATAGTTTCTGGGGAGTAGTATTTTTTGTATAACAAAAAATATTCAATAATGGTATGGTACTGTAAACCCGGGTTCCACCAAAATTTAAAAATAAAGTATTGTAATAATAATATTGTTAAGGCACATATCCACCAGAAAAATACACAATTTAACCAGGTTATTCCCTCAAACTCTATTTTTTATTATATTAAACTATTTAATTTTCACCATAGTTAATAATTTTAATTTTCATGGGGTAATTTTTTCGTTATGACTAAAAATAAATTGATCCGTATATAGAAACTAAATATTATAAACATTAAATAAAATTATTCATAATTTATTTAATTGAATGTGAAAATTTAATTTTATCCTTGGTGAATTTATCACAGAAAACCAAGTATTAAACCTAACCTTGTTAAATTTTTTACTATCGTTAGTCTTCATCTTGAAAAAAATTATGTTTATTTTTTTTAAATATAAATTATTATAATTCTAAAATGGTATCTACATCACTAAATCCATTCATTGTTTGGGTGGAAATAAATATAATAGTAAACCTGCAAGAATGATAAAAATACAGGGTTTAAAAAGAATGTTTTTTAATTAAAAAATCTATAACAAATATCAATGTAATTTTTTTTCAAAATATCTAAATTAGATTGATAATAATATAACTAAAATAGTACATAAAATTAAAATTATTTTTAAAAAAATTGTGACTTTTTAAATTATTTAAATGAAAAACTTATTTTTTGTATAAAACAATATTTTTCACTATTCATTAAAAAATTATTACTTTCAGAAAATTCTAAAGAAATTACAAAAAGATAATTTTAATAGATTAATATCCAAACATAAGGTCATTTTTTAATATTAATTTGTTATATTTTTTGATAATAAATTTTCAAATATATTTTTGAAATGTGATGGAATATATTGTTGGTATAATAATGTTTTTATGAATAAAATATGATTCATTTTTTTTCTAATGTAAAGACGAATATTAGATAAATGATATAAAATTTGACTGAATATTTGAAAAACAATTTATATAATTAGTATCATTTAAATATTGTTATTAATTTGATATATTAATATATATACATATTTCACCCATAAATATTATTTTTCATAAAAAAATATCCTTTACATTAAAATGATTTTTTTTTCATTTATAATAAATTTATAACCATTTATTTTATTCTAAACATGTTTAAAAAATATAATATTCATAATTTAATTATCACAATAAATACCAACCTATTTAAAAATTATAAAAAAAACTATTACATTAAATAATAATATTTTTATGTATATCTTGTTTTGTTTAAACTTGATTTTGTGTGTAATTCCATAATTTTGAGAAACTGAATTTCTTTGAAAAATATATATCTCATAAAATGAATAGATGATTAATTGAACCCACCCTCCATTAAATTAATTTAAATCATGAAATTCTATTACTATGATATAATCAACTGAGGATAATTCAACCTCACAATATCATGATGTTCTTTTATAGAATACTCAAATTGGTGGTTTCAACAAAATTCATTTTCATAGTGTGGGGTATTGTATCAGAACAAATTATCTCTACAATATTGAATCTCCCCTGATTTTTCCATTAATGATATATTTTTCGCATGTTTTATGATCAAGGTGTTCAGTACATGTAAACGATTTGGATTGTATATTTTCAAGAGTTATGCATAGAACATAAAGTGAACATGAGAGAGATTCGGAAGAATGTCCAAACTATAAGATTCCATCCATACAATGACATGAATCTCAAAGGATCCAACATAATTAGGGCATAAAATTACATTATTTTGGTATCTCATAACATTCTTCTATAATTAAAATAATATAAAATAACTATCATCGACAAAAAATTAGAGATCCCACTGATGACTTTCAATAACTTTTTTTTCGACTCTTAGGTGCCTTGATGTTTTGAGGAATCTATATGGATTTATTTATAATTTACTTTTCGAGATGAGTTCAACATGAATTTTTTCTTCAAATTAACATATTTTCATTAGAATTATACAACTCCTTCTATGAAGGGCTTTATAAGGGGTCATCAGAATTCTCGAGTGAACGTTATTATCATAATAAAACATGACTAGTGGAAGGTGTTGATCCTTAAATCAATTGAAATCCCTTTAATAAGATCCCATGATGTCATCTAGGATTTTAATGGGTTTATTATACTAAAAATATTTATGAGGTTTAAATGTAGTGTTAATATTCATCTATGTATCAAGGGACTAATAATGACTTTTCTAGAACATTAAGGTAATGCTCAGATCCCAGTTAGGTAAAATAGAATGTTGAACTTCATGAAACCTTATAAATTATTTATAATATATAATAAATATATGATATATATATGTATATATTATTTTTTAATGAAAATTATGTCCTCTTACATATAAAGGTGATCTACAAAAATCCAGATAGCTTTATAGCCTTTATATATTTTTAGGAATCTATTGAAAAAATCCATAGTGATGTTTCCCCAATTGAATTATAGAGGGGGATATGGTTGTAATATCCCCTTAATTATTTTGTATCAGTTCTAACATGCATACATACTAACTACCTAAAAACATACTCAATAATATTTCTATTTTGGTTTTGTGGACAGAAATATTATTTTAGATATCTATACATCTTTATATTTCATGGATGAATTGATAATGATGAATTAAGAGATTCATCCAATAGTTTCTTTTAAAAATCTAGAATTGATGTAATAGAAAAACTGGGTCAGGAACCTTATTTTTCTATCACAATCGAGGTTAAATTCAATACCATCTTAGACCATCTTTTTCTTCTATTCTTCTTCCTTATGCACATATTTAATACTGGCATGGATATATGAATGATCATACATTAGATAAATATAACAATTCTCTCCATCCTTTATGATTTCTAGATAAATAGATTGAATAACCTAAAATCTGGAACATTTGTGACCCTCATCATTAAAATGATAGCATGATCAGTTCGTCTCAAGGAATTAAATTCTTTTTCCGCTTTCCTAGAATCATTATGTGTAGACCTATCATAATATGTATTAAATTTAAACCATATTCTATAATATATATTCATATCAGTCAATGAAAATATTTATAGTAAAATAATTTATCAGTATATATAACACATTTTTCAATAAAATAATGCCTCCATTTATATGATGAAAAAATTGACACAACTAAATCCAAATCACGATTTCAATATTATTTCTCAATTTTTTTAGAATTAATAATCTATAATAATATATTTCTACATGATAATTTATATCAATGTTTTTATAGATTCATCTCTATAGATTATAGACCCTTCTCCGCTACATGGTAATATATGTATTGTTGTGTTGACTAATTTTTAATTAAATTCCTCAAATACATATATAAAATAAAAAATATTTCCCTTTATGAGTTAAAATGGTGAGTGGATTAGGTAATAATGATAAATTATCTAAAAAACATTCATAATATCTCTAAAAATATTATATTAGATTATATCATGGTTATGGTGGTCAGTCAGTGCTAGTGTTTATTAGCTTTAGTCCTTGATGGATCCGTAGATATACCCTCTCACAATATTATATAATGGAAAAGGAAGAACCATTTGTTACCATAATTTACACATAGAAGATATTTAATAAAACTTCTTAGTTTTCAAGATATTCTGTGCAATTTTTAATTTATCTTCCTTCTCATCCATTCTCCTATAAAATATAATAGTATATTCTATATAGACTCCCACAAAATGTTTAATGTATTCTAAAAATTCCCATTTCATTATACCAATGAAGATAACATGATCACTATTTAAACTAAATTGAATCACTAAATATTAACAATTTACATACCTAGAATGGAATATTTTCATGGGTATATATTTCTTATTGATCTTCAATTGATGATATTGACAATGTAGACCAATATGGGTATATAATTAATCTATAAAAAATAGATCAGACAAATCATAAATTATGTTACAAGGATACATGTTATTTTTTATAATATAGTTTACTTGTAGATAATAATTTTAGAGTCATATTGATCCATATTTATTCTATAAAAATATATTCACTATAATGTGACAAAATTTTAATAATGTATCCCATACTGATAATCACATATATTAGAAACCTAAATTTCTAATACTAAATTTCAGTCATTTTATTTTCATTATTTTAAATAGTTAGAGCACCATATATGGGCTCAATTAACAACTCTACGTCACTATTTAACAGTTGATAAGGAATATCTTTGATAAAATCCTCAAAAAAATCCCACGCAACATCCATGTTATTGATTTTGACATATCCCAACAATTTTTGAAAAAACACTACATTTTTATAGGAATAAATATTGATATAATAGAAGTTATTTCAATCATATAGTTGTATTTATCATCAATCAGATAGATAATCATGGTTTTGTGTTGAAATATCAAATGTAAAATACCTTAAGATGATATTAATGATGAATTTGAATAGATAATTATTATCATTTCTTTTTGAAGAAATAAAATTCAACCATAAGGGTAATAGAAAGATTTTTATCAAACACATTACAAAAAAACATCAACTAGAGATGACTCATTAACATGAAATGTGATCAATATACAATTGTGGGAAACCACTACTATTTCAACATATAATTTTAGGGGATATTAATTCACCTTTTAAGATACATATATTATTAATTATGAATTAATATAATTAATCACAAATATAGTACTTCAATATATGATCATAGATCATAATACACTAACTACGTTTTTATATCTTAAAACCCTTACATAAAAAATTAGTTTATGAGGCTTAAGAATAAAAGATTAAAGAGATAAGTCAGTAAAACCACTCATAAGATGATTATATAATTAAAAAATAACTACACTTTGTTACACATTTAGTTTAACCTAGTTTATTCATGATATTCATCCGTTTAAATCATTCATGATATTTTATAAATTGTATTTAAATTTTTAAAACATATCCCTTTAAAGTGTAAACCTAGGTTAGCAACATGAACTATTATCATGCACAAGGTATGAAATAAGCACCCTTTTCAGATTTATTACCCCTAGGTACAACTATTCTATTGGAACATCCAAATATAAAATCAAGACAAGAATTTCATTTCATGGAATCCACCCCCTCTCTCTTTAACAAATTTTATTGACATTTTCCAATACATTGAATAATCCAATCGGTTGTCACTAATGTTTTCTCATCCTAATTTACAATGGTTAACTTTTTCATTCTATTATATAATCTATATTTACAAAGACCTTTCATCAATAATTATGTCAACTTTTTAGATAAATATTCAATGTGATTAAAAAATACTCACCCAAGCACTAGAAATGTTTAGAATCCTTTGGAAATAAAAATAAATAGTCTATATTACCTAAATAGTAACCATCATCTCCAAATATGATAATACCATATAGTGATATTTATTTAAATAACAAACTTAAAACCAATCATCATAACCTAGGAAATGAAACCTAATAAAGGGTGTGAATAAATTCCCAATAAGTTTAATCCTGGGAGATATCAATTAATGATCATAAGAAACCATAATATAAATATAATGGAATGAGATCATGGGTATATGTTCATGGTTTATATCTAATATAGTAGGGATAATAAACATTAATTGTGATATAAAACATTATCATTTCAATATACATGAATAATAAATGTATGAAATCATCATAAATAAATCTTTAATTATAATTTCATTTTATATAATCGTGTAACCAATATAATTATGGAAACCCTTCAATATGGTTTGGTTAACAAAAAAACTATCAAATCACTATATTATGAGAGTCAAAATGTATTTAACATAGTGGATCAGGCACATTGACATGATTCCCATAATAGATCGAGAACATAAACTTGTTTAAATATGAGATCTTACACATAGAATTTTGTCCCATATTTGATCAAGCACTTCGACTTATTTCCCTTATTTACCTCATGAGAAATAATACATTAATAGAATCATCTAATGATGATAAATTTTTTTCACACCCAAAATCTAATTATTACCATACATATGATTTTTAAAAAATCCTTAAACATTAATCATATATTTATATCCTAAATTTTCCAAAGAAATTGTGTTTTATAGATATTTATTCAATCCATCATAGATTAACCCATGAAAAAATAAATGGGTTTCAGAAAAATCTCATCATCATAATCATAAACCATCCAAATAAATATTAAACTTGATATAATTATATCATCTTCTTAATAAATAATAAACCACACCTATATTGTTTGTGAATTGTTAATTACAATTACATAAAGATATTGGTAAAACATTCTTGACAAAAATAACATTTCCCAATTAAAAATAACCCTATATAAAAATAATAATTCATCATATTTTTTTAAAAAAAATTTCTTTTGAAATTAAATTCGAATATTATAAATGAAGATTCAATGAATTTAGTTGTCATAATGGTTGGAAATAATTTTCATGTTGTACATATTGAATGAAAATAATTACTTTCAAATTCTTGTAAAAATCCACAAATTCATCATTTGAATTATGAAAATATGTTTACTTTAAAATCATTTTAGTTTAACATATGAAAATGGTTAAAGTTTCCGTAATAAATAACATGATAGTTTTTAAAAAATTGAAATCATTTTTATAAAATATGCACATGAAAAATATATTTAAATCAACTAATTACTGGAATAATTCTTATTTTAAAAAATGATTATTTTTATCTACTTATTTTTAAGATCAATAATGTTGATGGAAGACATGAATTCTCTAATAAATACAAAACAGTTTAAATTTTATAAGATTCTAGATATTTATATACATACATTTTATCATCCAAAGCATAATAAAAAACAATCTTAATTAACAATATGATTGTACCATAAATAGCTCACAGTTTTGGTATATTTTGAATCACAAACACCAGAAAATAATAAACCTTATATGGATATATAAATCCCAATAAAATTAATAAAACTAAGCTTTCAAAATTATCCATGGGTATAATATACACCACATAAAATAATAAAATTTGATAAAATGGAATGTGACTTATAGAAAGAAAATGGATATGAAAATCCATTACCTGAATTCTTGACAATCTTCATATATGTTCAAACCACATTCTATTCAAAAAAACTCCTTTGGATATATTATTAAGGACTACAGGGTATTTCTTCGGTGATGAAAAGATATTTTAGAATGTCTATAAGGATGATGCAGATTAATTTTTCTAGGGGTTGGTCAAACTAAATGGGTTCAGATTTTTAAATGATTGAGAGGATTATGATTGATTTTATAAATCATGAGTCGTGTTATTTTAATAAATATTTAAATGTATTAAAAAATGTAAATTAAATCTCTATAAATTTTTATTCAATATAGATTAATAATTTACTGAAGGAAATATATGTTTCATACACACAAGTACCCCAAAAAGCCACATTTTTTAAACATGTAATTCCCTTAATCTCTATGTTTACTTATTTTAACCATTTTAGGTTTTACAAATGTAGCAATATTGATTTTTACCAAGTAATTTATCAATTTAAAAAATTATACATATTATATATTTTCCTCCGACTAATTCAAAATATAAAATCAAATTTATCAAAAATAATTTCAAATGTCTGTGGAAAATAAATTTTAATTCCAGAACTGGTTACTCACAAACCCTATTTTATCGTAAACCATGGTAATTTTTTTACCTTAAATTGATAATAATAATAATGATAAAAAAATTAATATAAAGTCATTGTATAATAATATTTAATATAGGATTAAATATTTAATCTATTTAACAAAATTCAATTATGAGTAGTTACATAATTTAATTTAAAATTAAACCCACATGAATGAAAAAAATGAGGTTTTACAATGAAATGTTTTATTATGTAAATAATGTTTTCATATAATATTAGATTAAAAAATATAGTATAATTTTCTAAATTTGATTACTAAAATTATAATTTAGATGATTATACATTTATTTTAATTTTAAAATCAATATTAAATTTTGTAAATGCTTTATCATAAAAAATGATATTTTTTATATAATCAGACAAATAATTGTTCTAATTAAATTCTCAAAAAACAGCTCTAATATAAATTATCATGTTTATTTCAAAATTAAATTAATTTTGTTTAACTACTTTCATAATTGTTTCAGAATTTTATTTTAAAATACGTTGGAGGTGATAAACAGAACCTATTTTTGGAAATATAATGTTTTAAGCATAAAATTATATTCATTCTTATCACTTTCTTAACAAATCAATGAATGATTAACCATTTTATTGACTGTATGTTACATAAATATCATTTAAAATATTCACCTATATTTCATAATTTAATTTTTATTAATATAAATCTATTTTTTTCATAAAAATTCATTTTTCATAAGTAATATTTATTTTACTTTAAAATGATTTTTATTTTAATTTATTATAAATAGATTTATTGTGACTTTATTTTATACACGGGCAAAAAATAAAATATTCTTTATTTATATAGTAATATTCATACCAAAAAATATAATATACATAATATTACTAACATTTTAAATATTAAAATTTTAATAGTATATCATGGTTCGTTTAAACATGTCGTTTTATGTAACAAAATGAATCAATATATATTCAGAGAAAAATACATCCTAAAATCTATGTCGGTTACATTAGTCCCATCTGTTGAATTTCTTATTAACTAAATTCCATTATATTCAAAATCATAAAAAAGTAATTTTTATTCAATTAGATTGATATAAAGGATATTTGATATATATGTGGAATACTATTTTTTATGATAGTTGAATCATTATTTAAATTTGTTTTTATTTTTTTATTTATTCTTTGGAGAGAATAATATTTTATTTATTAATGATCAATATATTTCTCAAGAGTAAAATTATTATTTTATGGGAGTTTATGAAGCTGATAATTTTTGATTTTTTCATTATTATTAATAAAAATAATAGCACAACTGTTTATAGGAAATAATCACATTTTTATGATTTTGTGACAATTTTAGGTTAATTGTTATATCTTAATTATTATGGTTTTTAAATTTCTTTCACAAATTTGTTTCAAACACAACATTATTTAAAATTATTAAAATTTAAAATATTATTTTGAGGATTATATAGTTATTAGGATTATATTTTATCAATAAGATAAACAAATGGTTTTCACTAGAAAATCCAAAATAATTTCTGCATCATTGAATCTTTTATAGTGTACAGAATTCACCACCTCTCAATAAATGAGTTATATAGTGACATGCAGAACATTAATTGAGGTAATTATTTTTTGTAAGAATAGTAGACCTGATAAAAAATTTTAAAGATAAAATTTATGTAATAATTCATTAAATAAGGCTTCTGATTCATGAATCAAAGTGGGTCTATTTGAATAGCCACTACAGGCGTTAATAATTTACAATGTAAACATTTCAAAAAATTATATTCAACATCAGAATGAAGCTATTATATATATGGGGGATCAAAAAGTCATAGAAGAGAAATTTTTTGTGGTGAATATTTTTGATATTTATGTAGTAACATTTCTAATATAGAAAAATTATTAAGAGGGAAATTTTTTGAGGAAAAACAGCCACACATTTTTCCTATATAAAATAGCTCTATTTCCCTTCAAATGAGATGAGAACATTTAGGGAATATTTTTGTGTTTTTACTGATATCTATGTCTAATATATATATACATATATTTTAGTATCAAATTATACATTTTTTTCTATTTTCATATTCTTTTTTCCCTCCCACTGTGCTTTTCAATCCCCATGAAAATGGACAACAAACTTTACATTTAGTTTAAAGGATAGTGTGAGTTGTTTATTGAGTACTTTTCCATTCTTGTATCTCTTTTTTTTAGATGAATATTTTTTTTCATATGGATAAACTGATGAGATTGAGTGATCTACCTATTTTTATTGTCATATGAATTCTTCTATGAATTTATCCATATTTATTACCTTAGCTATATGTCTCATGCATACGTTCGAGTACATATTTAATAGAGATTTTCAAGGAAGATTTCACCTTTCCAACCATAGGAATAGTATGTCCTTCTAAATATTGTAATTTTATTGGTTATATTTAATTTTAATTAGTGTTTTTGGTGTGACATTACGCAATGATAAGAATATTATGATTTCTAGAAAAATGATTATAAAAACGATGTGATATCCATAGAATAATCAATCATTTGAAACTATAATTATTTTATCATTTCATACATATTATCTATTGATTTAAGTTATAATAACATATCATGTACTTCTTAAAAATCTAACATAATAAATATTTAACACATGTATTTATTTTATAATTAAATAGAGATAATAAAGAGATATTATGTGTGATAAGCCTTACAGAGAGATCAACCGATGTCACATTAATATAGTCTAATTAATGAATAACTATATTTGAATAATTTATTTATAAAATATAGGTCAATTTTTTCTATTTATCTGGTGTCCAAGTGATTACATATGAACTTATTCATTAAAAATATCAAAATATTAATAAACAAATGAGTAATGTCTTTAATGAATATTTTTAATATCCTATAAAAACATGTATAATTTCAATGATTTTTTTTTCAATCCCTTAAATTGATTATAGTATGTAATATTAAATAAATATTACTCTATAGATGGGAGTTTGATTTATGTAGGATTTGAACAAAACTATTGATATCCATCTAACTAATCACAATGATATCTGATCATCATGGCATGAGAAAAATGAAATATGAAGATGAAATAAATTTACCTAAATCAATATTTATAGATTAAGAAACCAAGGTGTACATTATGTGATAAATAAAATAATAATTTGGCATTTTTAATGTTTTTTGTGGATTATATTATGAATAAAATTATGTAGTTGATACAATTGTGGGAGATCAAAATGATTTGGATAAAAACCGATCAAACATTATATAATATCATAAGGTATGTGATTCTCCTATTATTTGAAATTAAATTCTATCTATTATATATATATAGATATTTAAGAATAAATTATTTAGATAACATAATTATATGAAGATTTGGAGATGATTAATATCATTTCTCCATCCACAATAATGATACACCTGTAAGCACTAAGAAAAGAAAAATAATTTGAAGGCTGTCTAATTAAAAGTGATATTATTTAATTGAACATAATTTTTAAATAAATATAATTTATTCATTATTGTGTTTTACCTCCAAATGCATAGATTTTTCAGATTAAATAAACACATTTATTTAACATGATGATTATTTATATGTAAAATATTACCCTGATCAGACTGAGTTATAGATCATGATTACTACATAGATTAATGCACATGATTATTTATAAGAATGAGGTATTTTATTCTTTATTTTTGATACTTTAAAAACATTATTATTATATGTTTCATTTAATTTTCACGCTCATAATTCATGGAATACAATCATTACTTACGAATGTCCTTGATGACGTTAAAGTAGTGGTTGTTGTTGTGACTGATGTAATGGAAGACCCATTAATTTCATTTTCCCCACTAATCATGTTACAATATTTTGAAATTAGAATTGAATTGTTTTAATTTATCCATTGGTTACATTAAAACAATTATAAATGGATATCCACCTAATTAAAGTGGAGGTGTTTATTGTAACAACTCATTAAATAACCACCATCGGATTGGGGATATCTATATAAAGTACACGAATAGGGGTAGTAAAAAACCAACCAACCATATGGGTGATGGAGGGGGGGAGGCTAAACCCATGTTTTATTCCCCTTTCGTGTATTCATTCATTTTCATTATTTTCATTATAATTAATATGAATATTATTTTGCAACTAATCATACAATAAAAATAATTTTAAATCAAGGAATCCACTAAAAATGATAACATGTTGTTTCATTCTATCCATTTTTTTATACACTTATCACTATATTTTTATGAACTATATTATGGGAACATATTTCATATGTTTTTGGGAGATAACAATATTTATTTAGGATTTTTTTTTTCAATTTTTAGGTTTTTAAAAAATTATACTCTTCCATTATTTTTATAAATTAATACAAAATTTTTTAGAATTTTTATTGGATAATTTAATGTTGACCCTTTTAGTGAATAATTTTATTCTATTTTTAGTTAATTCAAAAGTATTAATTTTTTTAATTTATGAGGATTTTGATTTATATTTTATATTTATTTATTAATGGAAAAGTAAAATTTATAATATTTATGTTCTATATTCAATAGTATTAATTGGGTTATTTGAGTTATACTTTTTTGGGTAATTTATTTGGTATCTTCTCAGTTTTTTGAAAGATTTTAGATGATTTTATTGATGATTATTTTTTCAACCTGGTTATGGGAAACTGTAAGGTTTTCCCTGGAATCATTGTAGCCTATTAGATAGTAGGAGTGAGTTGAACATGGATTGTGACTTTCTAGAGATAACTGTGTGTCATTCCAAAGGAGACTGGATATCATGTAATAGAATGAAATTTATGATTAACTAATGATTTATAAAATTGTGTATTCAAACTATGATAGACACCTAAAGATGCATATATCTTAAAATGGTTTGAATATGATATGATACACCATGAATCCAAATTATGAAAACAATATCAATTTATATGAGTAATATAATTCTTACTAAAAAACACCACTAATCCCCTCATTATTCATCCTATGATTGGTATTATTGGACCAAGGGACTCAAGTGGCAATTAATGGATAACACTATCCCTTTGGAGAAAAATTCTAATGTTTGAAGATATGACATTACATGGTTTTTCACGGTAGGATATAATTTTTTCACTATTATTTTTATTCATTCTAGGACATCACTCTCATCCTTAGAATTATATCTATAATTCGAATATTATGGATGAATCTAGGAATTTTTACATGATATATTGTGTCTCCTTCCTGATTTTATTCTAAATAGTCTATGGACACCAGGGTTTTCATGATCATTCTTGGATTCTTGTAGATCCATTCATTAACATTGATCTTTTTTTAATAACTAAAATTATACAATCACTTGAAAAGTTACCCTTCTAATATCATCCCTCGTGAATATTCATGTTATTATTTTTTTATGGTTTTATATATAGTTGGTTACAGATAATGATTATAGTTTTAAATATTGATATTTTTAATTGATACACTCATGGTCAAAAGTTCATTACTATATTATGGTAATTATAAAAAAATAATTATATGGAAAGATTTTTTTTGTGTGGGTGTTATTTTAGACTTCTCTTGACATGTAATTCTTGTGTGTGAGATTATATTGAAAATTCGTCAAATTCATAGTTTTTATATATGTTTATTGTTTTTATATGTCTATATTGTTGTGTAAATGATACAATTGGAACCTTTGTTGAATAGTCACAACAATAGGGGGTACATGTGACATGACACAAGATTCATATGGAAGGTTATTAAATGATATCTAGTCGGGAATGAATACCTTCTAGGTTGACATATTAAACCTCATTAGGGCTTGAAACCCTTTTGATTTTTCTTTATTCCTGATCTCTTCATGGACTCATTATTGTCTTTTAATAACACTAATGATTATTAATAAATTCAAAGAAACTAGTCACAAATTCTCTTATAGAATGGAGATGTAGCATGTCAGAACATGGATATTGAAAATCTAGTTAGTCGAAAATGAGCTAATATGTGAATGATTACTTGTTTATTTTAATTAAATTCATTTCATAAACAATAAATAGGAGTCTCACTTCTTTGACAGAATCACTTGGTGTATCTTAATGTTTCTATACTCAAAATCAATATGATTACCACTATGAACAAGAATACATTAAAGTTAGGTATCTAGTTGACGGAGGTAGGACATTATAATGTGGTTCATATGTATTACCTATATAGAAAAGTGGATTTTTTAGACATTAGGATGCCTATTATTGAATAACTATTATATCTCACATCATTGATTACTTTTTTTGTGACATATAGTTTTTAGAATCGTTGATTAACCAGTATTGAACAATTTTTTAACATATTATTATATAATTTTGAGCCTTATATTGGATTTTTATTTTACAATCACTTCAATTTGGATATAATTATTTTTAAATATATACTGAGGTAATTTTCTCAGATTTTTCTTTTTGAGGCCATAAATTCTAATTGGATACCTCTTCTGTATGTGTATAAGAACATGATGTCATATAAAACTATTTTAAAGACACAATTACATAGGTATATATATTTAAATTTTTTTCAAATGTTCTTTTATATTCCACATATATGATTTATGGGTTTAATTGAAAGGAGATATAACAATTAAAACTTTGGTATGGGGGTTATGAATGTACCAGGAAATCTTATGTGTGATAGACCATTGAGTTACTGAGGAATGTGGGATTTTGTATTATAGAATTTGGCATTGTAGTTTCATATCTTTAATGGGACATTATTTATCGATTTTTTTTATTTAAGGGAGTTCATGTATCACATGTTTTCCTGAATCATTTCAGGTTAAGTGCTAGTTTTATTGTCATTAATAGAGGGTATGTTATTTATGTTCTAAATATTATCTATATTATGATTTTCATAAATGAATTAATACTAAAATATAATTATTGTATCATTAGAAATATATATATTCTTTTATCAACTTAGATGTTATGAACATATTGTTAGTGGAAAAATTTGATTAACCTGTATGTTATGTAACGTATTTAGTGTTTGAGTCACAAGTAGCCTTTTAGGATGAGTCTTAGTAAAGTTTTTTTCCTGTGATTGACAATTTAATTATTATATAATATTGATAATAATGATTTTATATCTATCTATACATGAATGTTATTGAATCTCAAATAATAATGCCTCTATAACATCTTCGAGGAATAGATTGGGAATTTGGCTAGTATACTACCATTATCAAAAATGCTCATGCAGTATCTCTGAATGTTTAAGATAATGTATCTTAGTATTATTTTATAATAACTCCATTATTCTATGTATGATGATATACTTCATTCTTGATTGATTTGGATGTCACCTAAATAGGGTTGATAATCCCCCAGGTGTGGGAGGAATATTGTTTATTTTTCATGAGACATCCATTTACATCATCCCCCTACATACTAAAAAACTAAACGTCCTATGGTTTCTATACACAATATTTTAATATTTGAATTTATTTTTAATTTAACATTGATTCCAATAAATTTATAATGGGAATAGGATCCATAAATGCTTCATAAATTGGTTAAGAAATTTGTAGTGTGATGATCTAATATAGGAGTCATGATGGTCCGACATTAGATACCTTCAATGACCTATTATTTTGGGGATTTCTCCACAAATACACTAAAGAGTGATATGGTACATGAGGTTATAGAAATATATGAAGTGTTATTGATTGAAACATGTTATTCATGGCATGTTATAGAGTTACAGTTATTTTTATCTATTCACGATAAAAATGTGGCGAAAAAATACAAGATGTTTAAGATGGGATTATGATCTTATTTTACATTATTGGTGAAGAAAATTGACCTAAAAACATGCTTAGTGTTAATAATCATGGACTATATAATTGATATTTTCTTATATTCGGATAATTAATCTCTTCACAATTCCTTGGTATTTCCATTGGTGGGTAATCAATTTGAGAAGTAGATACACCATATATTAGAATACAGAAGGAAGAGTATATGTGTTGTGGTTGTGATATGAATCAAGAGTATTGGTTGGTATTTTTATCTCTATATATAGATTTAAGTGTTACCTTGTTTATTAGAAATAAAATTTATGGAAAATATTGTAAACTCATCCCATTGAATTAGAAGATTCTTAATCAGTGTAGTAAAATAGGAAATCACTATAATTTTTATTTGAGAGGATCATGATTGGTTTCACATTAATATTCTAGAAAAATAGTAGATCCAATGAAAATAATATGGGAAACATAAACAAGGATTCATGTAGTAATAACATGCACGGGAAATGGAGTAGTGAAGTTGTATCAGAAGACGATTTTGAGTCCATAGTGTTTAGTGAATACGGGGAAGTACATGTCTCATGGATAAGGACTTAGATTATTTTGTGGGGTGAGTATATAGATCATATCTAGTTTCAGAAACATTTTGATTAATGGTTTAAATGTTTTTTTATATTATTTTTATCAAATTTAAACTATCAAATTCCTTATCGATTACAATAGATTCTATTTTTTATATCTTCTAATGAAACTAGAAGGTTTTTTATTTGGGAACTGTACATATTGATAATCCTCTTTGAAAATGGATTTTTCATACTCAATGATGACAATAATTTCTAATATTACCTATATGTTATGATCCTATATGAAATTATTTGGTATTATAAAAAAAATAGATATTTTAATTTTTATGAAATTGTTTACTCATGATTGATATAATATAGATTATTATTGGAGACTACTGTTGTTGACCTCCACAACAAGAGAGAATCACTTCCAAACAATGGAATGGGATCTATGAGTTGGTAAATTGGGATTGGATATTAGTTAGATCAACACAATTAGAGCTCAAGTGGAAGGAATAGTTCTTCTAGAATAACATATAACAATTACAATATTTCTACCTTTGGAATACCATTACATGGAAGTCTTCATAAATGATTTCTGATGAATTTCGTCCCAAATTGAAATCTTGTCCGAATTTTAATGTGGCATAACTAAAAAAACAGTATTAGATACTTTGTATAATATGGAAATTATTGAGATGATGGAGATAAAAATAGACATCAAAGACCATGAGGTGCCTATGATTATTATATTGTTCACTTCAACTTAGTATGGTACAATTATTTTTTATGATAATCAGGAAGATACACTATGTATATTTTTAGATTAATGAAATATGAATTAGGTTATAGTGATTAAATAATACCTATTTTTTAGGATTAGTGATTTTCTTTATTATTTATTGGGGTCATGTTGGTTCTCCAAAATTTATCTACAATTAGTCTACCACTGACCTTATTTTAGATAAGTGGATATAATTAATATGAAATTATAGAGAATGTATTTATTAAAGGATTACCTTGTAATATAATTTGGGTTGGATGATGACCCTATTTTCTTCTTGGCCATCATAAAATAAATATTCATCCTTACATAGATTCCATAATTGTGTAGGTTGTTGATGATATATATTTATATTTGTAGACATTAAAGACCCTGACCCTAGTAGCATGGATCCATTTAATTGTTTAATTTCAACAATATTAAAAAACAGATCTTATCCCTATTTATAGAATAATATAGTAGTTTTGGAAATATATATACAGACATAATTTTAACATTACAATTTGAATGAAAAAAAAACATAAAATTCCACTAGAAACACCCATAAACTCATATATATTCAGTAAAATTATTTCATAATATTCATCTTCAAATCCTTGGAGAAATAAAATTAAAGAAAGTGTTGATATCAGATTCTAAGTAAGGGAATGAAAAATAGAGAAAAAATTCATAAATTAACATAAATAATAATTCATGGTGAATATCATAATACAGGAATTGAAATCGTAAACATGACTTTAATATTGAACGAATAATGGTTGATTAAATAATTCTATGAATAATTAAATGAGATAGAATATTAACCATGGACATTATACTATTTAAAAAATAACATGGAATAAAAATTACTAGTAGAATCATGAGGGAATTAATAATTCTAGACATACTAAACAATCTATAATGCATTCTTCCTAAACACCATACATGAATGGGTAAAACCCAGTATAATAAGTCTAATGAGACATAACGATGCATAAAGGGGCTATAGAGGGCCTCTCCATTCACTAACTAAGTCTTATTCATTAATAATATAAAAAAAATTATACATAATGAACATATAAATTCATATATAGAGTGGCATATTAAATGTTTAAAAAATTTCCCAAACAACAAGCATTATCATAAACCATCAAGAGTGACATGAAGAATGGTATCCAGATAGTACAACCCTGTTAAAAATAATCAAAAACCATACTTAAAAATGAGGTACATGGTAAAATATAAGATAAATTTAAATAAATTAACGTATTAAACATATATTGTTCAACAACATTAATATAAATTAATAAAATCATCAAAATAATTCTTGAGAGAAATATGCCTTTTACTTTTGGATAGAAGTGTGATTTTGAAAAATCATTTTGAAATTTTCATAAAACCAGATTACAAACAAATATATCCTAAAAATTAAGAGGGAATTAAAATTAAATTATTTATGAGCAACACATGACATCCTAATGAAGTGAAAACCTGTAAATATATTTTTTATAAGGCATTATAAATGGACTAGTTCAGTGTGATTTGAGGGAAAATTTATGCTTCTTTAAATCAAACATAGAGTTAATTGTATACATAAAACCAAAAAAGGGATATAATTAATTTTCATGATAAAAAAATTATTTCATTAAAATATTGGTTTCTTAAAACATATTATGGATTTTACATAAAAATTGGCTAGAAATTAGAATGCACCCCTTAATTGGGCATGCTTATCTGGATTATTTAAAAAAGGAAACATTATAAAACATGTATTTACCCATAAAAAGAATAAGAATGTTTTGTAAAAAATGGATTTGTAGATTATAAAAATAATTTTTAATGATTATGTACTAATAACGAAATATTGAATTTTGGAAAATTGAAAGTAAACACAACCCAAATAAAAAATCGAGGTTAATGGAAAATATATTACCACTTTTCTAACCATCGAACCATATTTCCTATTAAATTAATGACTATCAAATAAAAGATTTAATAAAATAAAAATAAATATATTCATGATATAATAAATGAATAGTCTATAGACATACAAGACACAAATTAAATAGTGTTAAATATAGAAAATCTCACAAAAATAATGGAAAGATGAGACATCCCTTACCTTATGTTCGAAAGTGTTTAATACTTGTAATTAATGTCTTGGATTAAGAATTAGATTTATTAATTCTTTAATTATGTTACTATTAGATATTTATTTTATTTATTACATCTTTATTATGATCATTAATGGTTTTTATGGGTTATAAAATTCTATTTCTTTATTTGGAAGTGTTTGTTTTCTTGTATTTTAATGATTGTTTCATTTGTATATATGTACGCAAGATCATGTAAAATGGAAATAGTTATCCCGAATTGAAATTATATCTTCTATATAAACATAAATATGATTTAATGGTTCTATATATCATTTTCTTATATATAATGGTGATTATTTCGATATAACGTTAATGATAATCATTTGGATTATTTTGGAATTTTATTGTTCATCACATGGTAGTTTTGATTTATTAATAAACGTGATGTATATATAAATGTTAATGATCACTAAATTAGAAGTAATGTAAATATTATAATATTTTTTAAAAATTAATATTGTATTATTACCATCCTTGAAGGTTATTTGGAAAATGAAAATGAATCTTCCATTGTGGCAGTAAATCGGCACATCCATGATGAAGTTTTCATTTTTAAAATCAGCAGAACAGAAGAAGAGGATTGATGATAGATATTCAATTAACATAGAAAAATTATTATTTATATATGATAATGGGTTTATCTTGATACTTGTATTAGTGAATGTGAGGAATTTATACGAAATAAATAGAAATAGATGAAAATTAAAAGAATGAAATGAGATTTTAAGTCTTAAATTCTTCTCCTTGGGGAAATCCTTTTGGAAGTGGTATTATGGTGATATAAGAAATACCAAAATGTTAGATAGATTTTTGGGAGGGTAAATTAGAAAAATATTTTCATGCTTTAATCCTTTTTAGGTCTATGGAGAAGGGTGGTGTGGGGTGATATTTATAGTGGATGAGAGTAGTGTTTTTTATTATATAAATATTTTTTTCATTCATGACTATGAATTGCGATTATTATTGAGACTAAATAATATAAATAAAAAAATTTATTTCAAACCTATGGGTTCTTTCCACATCCATCCATCATCCATTATACAATAATTCATGTATTAGTCAAAAATGGTAAATATAATAAATAACATTATATCACTATTCACCAAAAATTCAAATATTATAGAAAAACCCAAACATTCAAGATAAAAATATTTATGAATTGAGAAATAAAAAACTAAATAATTATTATTAAAATAAATTTATAACAATGAGATATTTAATTTTTAAATAAATTATCACTTATTCGATAATTTATAATTTAAATTTTAAGACCACTTTTATGAAACATTGAAAAATTAAATAAGGTCTAATAAAAGTATCCTATTATCATAAAAAATAAATTATGAATCCAATTTTTTAAGTTAAATTTTATTTTAAGTAATTATATTAATTAAAAAAATTTGAATATACATTTATGTATCACAAAAATATCAATAAATGAATGTTCTTTTCCAAAATAATTAATTACATATTCAATGGTATTAAAATTTTATATTTTCATTTCTGAGATACCAAATTTTCATTATACATTCATAGCTGAGTTTAAAATTAAATTCATAAAAAGGCTAATAGAATAACAAAAATGATTGTTTCATAAAAATTTGGATTTTTTCCATTCACTAGAAAATGAATATTTTTAGAAATACATCATTATTTCACCATATTATAATATTCATATTGAACATTTAATAATGAATTTTATTATAATGAATATAATTTATAAAAGATTGATCATTTATATTTTAAACATGTGATACATTAAATGGATGGACATTTTCCTTTACAAAATATATCTTTTATGCTTAAAATAGGATTTATTCTTATCATATTCCTATGAAACATATTGTTTAATTTTAAAAATTTAATATTTATTAATTTAAATTTAAAATCTATTCATTTATTTCAGAATAGTTACTAATTTATGATAAAATTCCATTATGGTTGTAAAAATAATATTTTTACAAAACAATACATCTTTTATGTGTAATATATTTTTATTTACATTTTTAGTTAATTAGTATCCATAAAATATTTCAATTAACATGGGTAAACTATATCTTCACAATTTAAAAAATATAAATCATTACGACCGTTCTAATGGCTTGGGGATAAATATCAAAATAATAAAATTTAATCTATTTTTTAGTCTATGTGTTCTATGTAATGTACACTATCAAAGAATAAAAATTAAAAGTGACATAATATAAAATATTAGTGTTTTATATTATCCCCTACTTCAATAAATTGAATCCTTGTAATTTAAAATTTCACTTCAAAAAAATTTCACACTTAAACATTTATTTTCGAAATACCACATCATGAAAATGGATTATAATAAATCCTCTTAAAATAAGGTAAATAGAAATATGACTGTTACCAAAAAAACTAGGATTTTTGGTAGGAAATTGTTAGTGGATAGAGATAAAGTATAAATGGAAGAGAAAAATGACTATCATACTATGATTGGGAGTGATATATAAAATGGTTAATATATAGTTAATCATCAAAAAAATTATAAATCATCTGACCAGTTAAAAGACCATTTACATCTCAAAATGAAAATTATAAAAATAAAATTTTTGATACAAATTCATTTTCATTTAGTTCATGGATTACAATAATATTCAGATAATCACATTAGAAAATTAAACTTACTATATTACATCATATGTCATTAGAATTATCTCATCCTTTTGTTTTTCATAGATTTATTTTCACTACATCCTTTAATACTAAAAATAACATTTCAAGATTAATTTTTCATCCCTAAAGTACTTTATCAAATTATATGGTACATAAGTCGTTCATTTTCCCTCTAAATGTTATCATAATATAATATTTTTAGCACAAAGTACCCAAATAATTGTACTTTAACCTCAAAATATAATATCCAAAGTTAAATAAAATGGATTCCAACGTTAAGACTCATCCAAAATAGATCCATCTAATTTCTCAATCCAAAAAGGTCTATAAATTTCCAAAATGTTCAAACATTTTCATTAAATAAGATAAATCATTGTATGTCCACAATAAAATAATACTTTATTATAATTGAACGATTATTCATTAAATTATAAATTTTACCTTAATCTTATAAGATTCCCAAAATATTAAAAATCTACCCAAATTATATTAAACACTTAAACAATAAATTATTTTTCTAATACCATGTTTATCTATTTGATAAATAAAATCTGCGTAAAATAAAAATAAATAATATCCATAAGATATAAAATAATTCATTTTAAATAGGACTTTTGTTGGCTAGTGGGAGGAGTTTCACCATTTTTTCCCTTTAGTTGTGTGTTCAAACACTGCCACCATTCCATACATGAAAGGTTGTCACCTTGCATACAGGTTGACCAATATTAATATAAATTCTATACTATATATAATAGAAATTCATTAATTTTTTTTAATAAGTAATTTTTTACATACAATACCAATACATAAATACATAATCCATATATTTTCACATAATACCTTCCATGGACAAGAGTTTATTCTATTGAAGTGTTTATTGACATGGGTAATTCCCTTATTAAACATATTTAAGGAAATGAACTAAAAATATATTATTAGGACGTTTTTTATTTCCTTCCATCAATCTCTTCATTTTGCCTCAGAATTTTTTTGATTTATGACCTTATTTCCGACACATAATGCATATTTGAGTTTTATTTAAACATGTTCTAATGTGTATCCATCAATATTTCATGCATGACGGAATTCAATCCACTTTATCTCCAAGGTCTCCACCACTGGTACTCTTTTCTTACTTCATACTTCTCTTCTTTGGTGAGTTCAAGAGTCGGTTATGTTATATGTTGTTAATAATATTTTTGAAAAAATGATTAGACTTGAAAACAATATCATTAACGTTTATCAATATCCAATTTGGTCTCCTATCACAAAAACATTTCCGATCAAGTTTAAAATTAACATGAATCCTTTTGGTTCCAAAAATTAACTATTTAAAAAATGATCGTGTGAGTAAAAATAATCATACTGAGAAAAAGTATAATCGTTTATATAATATCATGAAACATTATTTTCAACTTAAGAAACCTTATGATTAACCGGTTTTATGAATTTTAATTATATACTCCAACCCTTCAGAATTATTTGTAATGAAAATATGAATTAACTGAATCATATCCCCTATGAGTGTCAAACAAGG
Source organism: Viscum album (assembly GCA_963277665.1). Classification (NCBI taxonomy): domain Eukaryota; kingdom Viridiplantae; phylum Streptophyta; class Magnoliopsida; order Santalales; family Viscaceae; genus Viscum; species Viscum album. The sequence continues at coordinate 1,178,978,617 of OY728142.1, read as the reverse complement.
TGTGTAGTAAGGTCATTGGTCATGTTCCAGGACACACCAAGTCAGGCCCGACACACCTTGTCAGAGTTCTTACCCTTATATACATCTATTCTAGAACTACATCCACTATAAGTATTCAGATTGTGATGTATTTATAGGAATACACACATAATCGCTAACATACCCAACATCAATAATGTTCTTCTATGATTAACACTAATTTATATATTAGTATTATGTTTAGTAATATATGTTTTCTAAATCTAGTTTCCAATGATTCTACTAAATGTTATCTAATACCAATAGTAATAACCCCACCCTTGGTAGCATAGAGCAAATGAATTAATTTATTACATTTCTATTAAGAACCAATGATCACATCCAAATGGATAGAAATGATTAGTAGCCATTGAAAACAAGATACAAATATAATTTTTACATTAAAACATGAAATGAAAAAAAAACTTATCAACTCCATTTGAATCCCCATAAAATACAAGATTGTCATCAGATTTTATTCATAATATACTTCTTCAATTCTTGGGGAAAATTAAAATATAAAAAAGGAGTGAAATCCGATTATCAATAAGGGTAAAAAATGTTGGAAACTATCATTATTTAACCTAAAAAATATTTCATGGTGAGTAACTAAAAACACACTCCATTAAATCAAAAACATGATCATAATATGGGAAATATAAAATATGATAAAATAATGACATAAATAATAATATGATATTTAATTTTATACAAGGATCATATAATGGATGAATAATAAGATAGAATATAAATTACTACTGTCATAATGGGGGAATGAATAATAAAAGATATCATTAACATACCATATAATCATCAAACTCGGTCTAGATTGTCTAATGAGACAAACTGATGCATCGAGTGGAAATAACATGCCATTACCATCACTTACCAAGTCTAATTCATTCCCCATATTAAATTGGGGAAACATAAAAAACATAAAAATTCATATTGAAATTTTAATATGAAATTTTAGTAACTTTCCCCAAATAAAAAACATAATTTTAAACCATCCGGAGTAATATAGTGTATTGTATCAATATAGTACATCCCCAATCAAAATAATTATAAACCATTCAATATAATATGGTAAATAGTAACAAAAGTGGTCAATTTCAATGATGAATAATATTCAATAGATATTTTAAAAATATATTAATGTACATTAATAAAATCATCAAGGAAATATTTGAGGTAAATACTACTATTACTTTTTGAAAGAAGTGAACTTTTGAAAAATAATTTTCTATTTCTCATAAAATCATATTATAGACATATATATCCCAGAAAAGAAAATTTAAGTAAAATTAAATTATATTGGGGAGAAATGACTTCCAACTATAGCGAATACATGTAAAAATAGTTGACGAATTTTTTAAATGTGCCTCTTTACTACAATATGATGGAAAATATGAATGAGTCTTTAGAGTGAAAAACTGAAAAATTGTTTACATAAAACATGAAAATTTATAAGATAGTTTTTCTTGATAGAAATATTTATTTTATAATAATATTAGTTTATTAAAAAATATTATGGAGTTTACATAATATGGGTAATAAATTTGGAGGATCCCTTAAATCTGGCTTGCTAATCAAAAGTATTTTTAAAGGAAACCATATAAAACATGTATTTAAGAAACAATGGAAGGTAAAATCAAATGGAAAAATTATTTTGGGGAAAACAATCATTTTTTGAGAGAATTGTTTACAAATAAATAATAATTTCATTGGCTTAATGAGAGAGAAAATGCAACTCAAACGAAAAATGGTTATTCAGGGAGAATCTCTTGCAACTTTACAAACAATTGCACAGTTTGAAACATAAAATTAATGATTTTAAAATGAATGATTAAATACAAAAATGATAAAAATATTCATTATTTTATAAATCAAATGGATGTATAAATACACTACACAAATGAAATAGTGGTGATTAAGGAATATCCTAGAGAAATAAATGGGAGATGAGAAAACTTATACCATATGTCTGAAAGCATTTTTCACTTATCCATAGAATCATAGATAATGAAATTAGATTCATTAATAATTTAATTCATAACTTAATAAACATTTATTTTATTTATTATAACCTTATTACATTCATTAGTGGTGTTTTTAATGATTTATAATATTAAATTTCATTTTTTGGATGTTTTTCATTCCTTAGATTCAATGATGGATTCATTTGTTTACATATAAGAAATATATTGTTGAATGGGAATAGTTAACCAGAATTGAGATTATATATTAGTAATGAAAATACAAAATATTTAATTTTCTTATATACAGTTTTTTTTATATATGAATATTATTCATTACATAAAACATTAATTGTAACCGTTTTGATTATTTTGGTGTTTCTTTTGACACCACAAAATAGTGTTTTGAAAATTAATTAATATTAGGTATATATACTACATCCAGAACACTGAATTATTTTTAATCTTAATAATAAAATATTTTTGATTAAAATTTTTTTTAATTCCCTACCATTATGGTGTTAATATAAAATGAAAATGCATCATCTACGATAGGGGTAAATGAACACATGACGAAGAATGTTTTCATTTTTAGATAAAATGGATTGGAGAAGAGGTTGGATGATGGAAATTCAATAAAAATAAAAATATTATAGTATATAATATATAATAGATTTATAATTCCACATGGATAGGTGGATCCAAGGAAAGGATAAGAAATGAAGACGAAAATAATGAAAATTAAAATAATGAAATTGGATTTTACCTCTTGAATTATTCTCCTTGAGGACCTCCTCAAGGATGTGGTGTTTCGGTGAGATCAGTAAAACCAAAATTTGGGTTAGATGTTTAGGAGAGGAAATGGGATGAATATAATCATGAATAAATGCTCTGTAGGTGTGAGGAGGAGTTTTTGTGAGGCGTGGTTTGTGTAGTGGATGAGATTGCTGTTTTTTTCATTTAAAATACTGGATTATGATTTTTTCTCAAGACTAATAATAATGATTATTCTTGTGACTAAATATAGTAAAAAAAGTATTTTATTTCACGAAAATGGGTTCTTACCACATCCATACATAAAAAATGACTTAATAGAGCATGTATTTGGAAAAAATGTCAAATACAAAAAATAACAGTATATCATTATTCACAAAAAAATCAACTATTTCTAAAACAACTCCAAACATTCACAGTAACCATTTCATGATGAGTAGAATTAAAAAGGACTTTATTTTATTAAAATAATTTTATAATTCATACTAGTGGATTTTTTTATAATAAAATTATTAATTTAATCCAAAAATACTACTTTAAATATTACAAATATTTTTATTACAATTTGAAAATTTAATTAAGATCTCATGAAATTATATAATAATAATATTGAAACATTATATAATTTATGAAACTATTTGAGGAAGATAAATTTCCATTAAAATCATTATATTAATTACAAAATTTTTAATGAACCTTTACGACTTCCATTTGAATCGGGATGTTCTTTAAACACATGTTTGGGTATGATTTCCAAAAATACCACTTCCTTTTCAAAACCATTTTATTAATAGGATGTATTCCAATTTTTTAGGACAATATTGGTAAAATCATCAATGAATAGAAGTTTCTTGTCACCTAATATCACCTCGTATCATTATTGAGGTTGTTGTCTCAAGGTCACTAGTGGAATGAGTATGGATTGCTATTAGAGAAAACATCTGATGGAAGAAAAGGGTGGTTTTTCAGTACTGGACTGTCTACAATTCATCTTTTAATTAGTTGGGGCATCTGGTTGATTTATTTTATTGGGGAAAAAGTAACAAGTTGTCCATCGATTGGCTTTTGGGTTTGAGACATCAGTCAGGCCCGTTAACAGATTTGGTTCTACACATGATGATTCCAATCAACAAATGTCTAGAACAAAGAGTTTGGATCTGAAGGGGATGAACATTTTTTCTCATCTGAGATTGGATTTTTCTGATTTTAGGTTTAGTATGAACGGTATTCATAGCACTTGAGAAGGAAAGGTTGTAGATATGGTTAATCACATGGATTAGAGAGAGGTTTATTTTAATGGTATTTGTTCTACTAACAAGGTGGTGTATATAGAGGTTATCGATGTATTCCCACTAGGAAGCAATGACCAGAAATTTGGTGAAATAAAAGTGGCTTATGAGGATATGTCTATCTGCTTCCTTTAAAATTTTAATGGTACCAATTCATGGATGGAAACTGATGGAAGTAGTGGAATGTTACATCCTTCATTTTTTGGGGTTGTTCATTCACTTGTAGTGGCTGATCAATCCCATAAGCCTTCTATGATTTTATGTAGTCAAGGAATGGATGTACAGAAACCTTCCCAATGGGGTGGATTGCATATTATTAACTATTCATGTTATCTAAATGTGTTTCCACCATCAAACATGGGAACTGGTTCGAAAGATTGTATGATGACTCTACTTCTAAATATAGGTCCTCTATGTACAAAGATAGTTCAATTAAAAAAGATTATTTTCTGTTCTCTTATAATAAAGGTAATAAAACAATCATGGAAGCTTATGGCTTCATTACACATGTGATGAAGCTTTGAAGATGAAATAATTATTCCAATTTACCCATCCCACCAGTAATAAGGGAATTTAGAAAAGATAATCACCCTCAAAATGGATTTGTGGATGTAGTTGATAAATAATGGTAGCCTCCCCTCATTATAACGCTATTGTAAACCAATCAAGAAATCAGAATACCATTTATCATGAAAATGCTGATAAAATGGTTATAGAATCAGTGATTAATGAGGAGCTTCTCATGCATTCCATGGAACAAATGATTGATGAGTCTATCATGTTCATCATTTTAGATGAGGATTCCTACAAAATTTTTGCAATACCATTAAATGTTGGTATTAATGATGAGAAACAATCCTGGATTGATAAATATAATAGCTTATAGATCAACAGATTTAATTTTGGGAAAACATGTCTCAAGGAACATGTGAAACTTTGGATAAGATGGTCTTTTTCTTTGACGATCTCATTAAGGACAACCGAGATGTGGAGGTTATCTCCATAGAATGGTGATTATTGAAGGTACAAAACTCTATCATTTAATTTTTTTTTGGAATGGCATAATGATTCCATCTATGTTTTGATCCTTATGATTCGTGAATGTGGTTTCCCACTTTTTTGTACATTTTCATTTTAAATAAAATATAATTATTTGTGGTAATAAACATTAATGTTTCCAAAAAATACCAATAATTAATTAATTCATTTTCAATCAATTATTCAATTAATGTATGATATAAAAATGTTATTTTTTCATTTATGAGATACCTAAATATTATTTTTTTAATTTATTTGTGAGTTTAGAATTCCAAACATAAATGGATTTATAGTGTAACTCAAATGGAAATTTTATAAAAATAGAGATTTTGGAATTTTTTTTGAATATAATTATTTAAAAAAACAAAATTTCACTCTAATCCATTTTTGATGTTATTATTTTTTATTTTAAGTATTTTGTGTAAATTATAATTTATAAATGTGTCAAAATATTTTTTTTAATATGTGAGCCACTAAAAAGAGGTAAAATTACATTTAATAAAATATATCTATTTTGTTTAAAATTGGATGTATTTTTATCTTACATTTATTGAACTTATTGATTGAATTTTAAAACATTCTAATGAATATGTAATATATAAATATTATTAAGATATTTAAATTATAGTTATTAATTTATGAAAAAATTCAATTGTCTTCATAAATATGATTTTATAAAAAAACTCAACTTTTATGTTTAATTTATTATTATTTTGATTTATAAATAATTAGAAACAAAAAAATCATTTAAAAAACATGTTTAAACTATATATTCATAATTTATATAATCTGTTTTGTTACCACCATTCTAATGGTTAGGAAATGAATACCAAAATAATAATATTTAACCATTTTTTAAGCTATGTTTTCTATGTATTGTAAATTATCCATGAAGATAAAATTAAAAAGATATATATAATAAAATATTTGGGTGTTACCTAGACAATATAATTTAATGATTGAAATTTACAGATTTTATTTAGAATTATTATAGTATAAAATATTTTTTTTATTCCGTTGAAATTTTAGTTTTGGTTCCGGGAGATAAGAATAATAAGGCATGTTATTATTTTGAATTGTATTTATTTTGATGTTTATATTTTAGAAGCAGTTATGTAATGTTTGTTTCCGATAAATATTTTTATGTGTCATATATTCCATGGATATTGAGGATAAAATAGGGAGTAATATACTAATTCACCCATTATGTATCACATATGACAGATCATACCATGATTGGCATAAATTTCATTCTGATTGTTACCATGAAAAATTACTAATGATGGATAGAATGTTGATAAATACTCCAATTATTAATTTAATATAAAATGTAATAGGTTATGTGGTGTAATTTTAGTCTTCATGTTCTTTTTGGGATTTTTATTGATACTAAATTACTGGGTAATTTCTTTTATCTCCCCCCAACTATGAACACATAAATGGGAAAAGTCATATCATGATGTAGAGTTATCCATTTTGGTTAATTCCTTGAGTTTTTTGCAACATTTCCACTTCTAAAAGTATTTATTCTATGTAGACTATAAGATATTATTATATACATTCCCCTAGGAAGACATGAATAATCGTCAGTGTCATTGGGAGGATTATTTATAATCATTTTTACATTGAAATTTCCTATTCCATTGGATAAGGTAGTATTTTTATATAGGTGACTGGAAATAATACATAAGCTTTGGGATATTAGATACTGATAAATATTTTGGGGTAGATGAGTCTTCTCATCTTATATAATGGCGATGTGACTAAAGAAATAATGGTTCTACTTATTCCATTCTTGTCCATTACATTGGATTTGGTTTGATGGGTCAAATATGGTTTGATGAATAACATTAATTTTATAGTAATATGGGAATATTTTAATAGAGTTGAATTTTATTGGATAGTATATAGATGAGAATAATGGTTTTTAAGTCCCTTGAATAGTTGCCTCTAATAATTTATAAGATACTAATTAATGAGGGACTCACATAACTCAAAATGGGCAGTGCATGTTCGATCGACTATGATGTATCGTGATATCTAATATCGTTTTCTTTATTTTCATGTAAAACGATGTATCCTGGTTCATTTCTTACTACCTCAATTTTGATAGTATTAATGTGGAAAATCAGTAACCTGATGTTTTTCTCCATCATAACCTCATACATTAGATAAAGCGTGATGATGTTGTGTTATAATTTTTAATGGGTGTTCCCTAGAACCATAAATATTTAAAATTTGTGTGTCTTTTCATTAAAAATATTACAAAATATTTCACATATCATTACCAATTTAGAAAAACAATACATTGATGAGTTGTGAATGTATACATTAAAGAGATAGTGTGGAAACATTGAGTGACTAAGATAAATCTATTAGATTTAGAAACTAGTTTGACGTCATTATATTGGAATGTGCTTTATAATATGATTAGTTAATAAATAATATTGCCTAAAACATATTATATTCAAATAGATGTGAAATCTATGTAGAGGATCCATGTTTTATAATATATGATCTTGGAATGGGTACTAGGAATTAGTGGAGCATGGGATAGCCATTTCAATATCACAAAGTCTACATATAAAAAAATTCTATATGATATTAAGAAAGATCATTATGGGATCATTGTGCTTGACTGAATCATTTTTTATAGGGATATATTTATAATTATGAGGTTTTATATTTTATGCTAAGCACAGTGTAAGAAACATCTAAGGGAGAGCGAATGACAATGAAGTGGTATGTTTTCACTCGGATAAGGAATTTATTTTATGAATATTAATGACTAAGGCAGTTGAGGTTCATTTTGGGAGACTGAGTTTTCTTGTGGGTTTCACCTCTATTATGGAACTGATTATTATAAGGGTATGTGAAATTGGTGTCATAGATTATGCGACTATTTGAGGTAATGGAATAGATCATGATCATGGATTACTAATAAGATTTTCCTCTATGATATCAAGTTATTAATTATGTGTTCCATGTTTCATTGTTTAAATTTCTATGAAATATCATTTAAATATGAAAAATAGGGATTACATTGAGTTGGTGGGTGGATGCTTCATTATAGGATTGTCCAGTTCAGATTTTTAATCAATGAAAAAATGGTATAGTGACAAAATATCGTTCTACCCATTCCCTCTTTATGGTAACACGATCATATAAAATGAGAGATATTTTAATGATAATTATTAATGTGGTCCTAGAGTCCATATATATTCATGTAAGTCCACACTATTAAATTATTAACGATGTGATGTCCTTAGAGGGAGAGATTTTAAGGCCCTAAAAAATTATAGGACTATTATGAATTGTTTTTAACAAAATAAAAAACTTTTTATATTTATTTTAATGGCGTAAATCTCACGATAATTTTGGGATGTTTTGAATGGTTTAGGAAGACTTTATAGATGATCATGGTATGAGTATATTTAGTTAAAACTATGTGGTTTCCCCATGTAATTGTGTGAGATGTTAAAGAGGATATGTGTGTGGTTTAAACATAGTGAATAGTGATATATGACTATGAAATATTCCAAGGGAAAAAATATACGTTGAATAAATTAAAATTTATTACTAGAAACTAGGTCACCAAACCATGAATGCAAATCATGCAGTTTCTCTATGGAGGTAGTAAGCCACAAAGGTTTTTAAGTTGTTTGTTTAACTATGCCACAAAACTATTAACATTTTATTAATTAAAAAAGTATATTTTTCCATAAATTCCAAAAAACCACTCATTCATCCTTTAATTATTAAGCATCATAATCATAGAAAATCTAGAAGCCATTAATAGTTAATTCAGTCACATTTAAGTGCAATTCATGTTCATCTAGAATGGACGATCCAATGCATTTAAAGGTAAGAGATCACTTGTTCTCTCATATTCTAGATTTATATTGATCATCTCAAATCCCATTTTAAATTACAGTATATCATGATTTTCAATATTGTATCATCATATTATAATATAATCTATTTTTATTACTAAATTATTGTTGAGAAAATTAAATATTAAATTCTTGGGATTCTGAATCCTTCTGGATTTCAACTAGTTCTGTTCATTAATTCAGGCTTCAAAGGGTAAACCAACATCAATTATATCCCTTGAAAGATTCTTCCATTATATCTTATCTCTTAAATAATTATCATATGATATTTTTATTGTTCTTGGGTTTTTTATTATGTGGGTTTTAATCTAGTGGTTTACATCGACATCAAAATTTTATATGATTATGGTAGGATATTCATTAAAGTGGTAAGGTAGTTATATTAAATTATGATCAATGACATTCTTATGTTCTTCTATATATCCCATGAGACTTATATAAATTTGGAAAACCTATTCAAGTGTATAGATAACAATATTACTTTATATAGACTTTGACTGTATGTATTTTTATAGGAAAACTAATTATTTTATCATGTAAAAAAGGATATGTAGACCCTATTGGATTGGTTAAACCCATAATGTGGGTGAATGGGGGATATGTGGCATGATGTCATTGGCGGATTCTGGAATGATTATGGAATGGAATGATGTCCCTATGGACTAATATGGTATTATTAATATGGAAAAATTTTGTGGACCCGAAAATGGGGCTAGGTGGCCTTATGATATTTTCCATCACTTCTGTTCACCTTGTGGACCATTTGTAAATTCATTTCAACTAAGTTGAAATTCACATATGATATACATATGAATATGTTGGGCTTAGGCTTCATGTAATTTTGGTAAATTCATTATGACTCGACATATTATTTGATAATTTTGTACATACTTTCTTATGGTCATATATATATTATATAAGTGTTTCAATAATGTTATCTATGAAATGGTTGTCTCCTACAAGAATATTAATCATGTGCTGAATTAGATCCTCATTGTCTAGGTATAAATATTGTGCAATGATCCATTCAATGGATACTATCACGTGTCTTGTGGTTGAGTTGGAGGGATATCAAATTTGGGTAGAGATGTGGTGGACATAGTTTTTCTTATTACAATATTGCTTATTATCTTCCACCATTATTTTCGTTGTTCATTACCTATAGATCATTGTTTTTTTGGATGAAATCTACGACTCATTGATATAATAAGGTTTAAATTTTCTTTATTTTGTTGTATATATTAAATTTCTATCAATTTATTATATATATTTGTAGGATCGAAATCCTTACTATAAGAATAATGTCCCCATTATAGAATATTGTAACTCATTGGTAGCCATTATAATTTGTTGATTGAGGAGGAACCCATACGATCATGGGATGGACCAACTGAGAATTTATTATTAGGATTGATGTGTTTTTAATATAATGGGAATTGTGATCTTAAAATTATGAAAATTATTGTTATTGGAAGAAAATTCATTATATTTTTTATTATAACTGAGTAAAACTATATTTTTACACCTTATTGCATGATATATACATTATGTAAAATAAATCTATTGTGATATATAAATAATAAATATATTATATTATTCCATTGAAAGTTGTATAAATGGGATATTGGGATCACACCTTATGTTTTCATAAGGAACTGGAAAAATAAAAAAAAATGTTTTTTAAAAATTAAATGTAGTGCATGATACTCAAATATGAATTTATTTTGTTTATATATATATAAATATTTTATACAAGATAATAAAGGAATCAATTAATTTATATCCATGTATTTTGAGTTTTATTAGTAATGTGAGTAATAGATATTTGGTTTGAGGGTGACGATTGAGTAATTAATGATAATGCCACATGATAAATTGTTAATTATACTAACTTCCATTTCATTGTCAGTCCTTAAGAATAAAATATAAATAGAATCTAAGTGAGATAGTGGAAAATAATTATATTGGTGGAAGTATATCTTAAATTTTTAACCAATGATTGTTTATCAACTTTTATTGTTATTTTGTGTGTTATTTGGAAGGATAATTTTTTTCAATAAATTTCATAGGATTTCATTGAGATGAATTTTTATCTATAGGGGATTGATGAAGCACCTAATTTCACTAACATTATTCTATATTTACCTTTTTTTTATTCCAACCACTGTGTTATTTTATGGGAAATTATAACAATTTTATGTTTTTAAGACATCTTTATATTAATTGTTAAAATCCATAAATAATGATTCTTAATATATTTAATATATATGTAATTATAGATATAATATTAATACAACTGATCCAAATTGGTAATTATAATATATTTGGTTTTTTATATATTATTAGTCAATTGTCATATTTTAAAAAATTGTTGATTTAATATTTCCAAATCCAACATTATTTTTTTCATTATAGAAACATGTTTGGAAGACATGGATGACCAACTCCCATTAAATAAATAATATCTAGATCTACCAAAAATAAATTGATTTCACTGTACATGGAAATTATAGTGGTCTCATAGAAATAAATAGATGTTAAATATCATTTAATAATTTATAAATTATTTAATAAAATGAATGTGGTAAATTTGTGGTATCCAAATGGGCTCCTTAAAATGAAAAATTATAAAAAGTAAAAAACCACTTTCATCATATAAAAATATCAAATTATGTAATGAAATTTGGAAGAGAAATAAATGGTGAAATAATGTTCATGAATACCATATGTCAATATTCATCTATTTAATTTGAAAATAATTATTCAAAATTCAGAGGGAAATTATTGAAGTGTAAACTGGCATCTTCTTCGGTATATAAAATATTTATCACATTTTCATTCAAAAAAAATTCATTTTCATGGTATATGGTAGTGTTTTATTTTTATATTATACATTCATATTTTTTCCATATAATAAATTCCCCTTCTTGTTTTTTCTACTTTCATTTTCACATCGGTTTTCCCCTACAACTATTTTTAATCTATATGAAATTGGAGAGGAACCATCTGTATTTGTTTAATGATTATTAATTGTATATTCTTATGTTCATACACATTAAGGTATCTAATTATTTATTCTATTAATTTTTTTAATGGATAAATATATTATAATTCCATGTGTCATCATTTTTTCTTTCAAAAATATTCTTATTATCATTCATCATCATTCATTACCTTCTCTATCTGAGTCATGAAATTATTAGACAATGTATTAAATAGTATTGTGAATATACGATAACTATTATTAGTGTTTATTAATTGTATTTCCACATAATAATATTTCATAATGTGGGAAAATTATAACTCAAATAGGTAAGTGTGGTGTGATTCTCTGCATTAAATTGATGATTTGGACTCATTAGATGAACAATGATAACATTTAATTGAAATCAGTTGAGTACACAGTTATTAATCCATAAACGTTATATTCATTTTTTTTAATTTTCATTAAAATTATTATATCATGATTTTTAAACAACCCATGTTAAAATTAATTTTATTCTACATTATAAAATTTAATTTAATATTGAATTTATAGAAATTGATTATTTCTGAATCCTCCTCTAGATATCAATCTAATCCACAATAGTATAATGTATTTCTCTTTAAAATATATAGATATTTAATTCGTGAAATTTTTCTTCATTAGAGACACATAAAAAAATATAGTAAATATGGAAATGGAGGATAATGATTCTCAACTAATAAGATTGATAATATCTATTCTAGTAGTAAGGATTATTTTACATATGAGATAAAATAATGAAAAATATTATAAAGACATATAAACCTGTGAAATAACCATAGGAGAATAAAATACTTTTCATTTTCTAGATATAAATCTTGTTAATTTTTTCAATGAATGTTTAGTGATAATTAATAAAAAATTTATTGTAATACTTGAATGAAATCCATAAATTTTCACATAACATCTATGAAGGAAATATTACATTCTTCATATCAAACATAGGCATTTTAATAACTTATTTTTCAACCTTATATATATCATTTTATAATCATAAATTATATTCATTCTCTAATCATATATTAGTTTTTTATTATTTAACCTCGCTATTTAATTTTATTAAATTTTTTATTTTAAATGTTTCATAATTGAGATGATGGAACTAATTTATTTTTATGAAGTTTATCATTCATAGAATAGTTATGTTAGTGTATTCATTATGTTCAATGTTTTTATTAATTTCCTATTAACAACATGTGAAATTTTATTGAACATAAATATTTTATATTTCACATATATTACCATATCCTTAACATAAATAAATCATTAATATCGTATAATATCAATACTAATGATGTCATTATTATTCATATTTAATATGATGATTTTGGTATACCATCATCTTTTACGATGGTCAGACCATCCAAAACGAGATAATTTTTTAATGATGATGTAACATGATATTTAGTTTTATATAATAGAATTCCAATTTTCGTAGAAGATTATTTGTGTTAATATAATATCATTAAAGTAATAAATGTGATTACAATTGGATATGATAATATATTTGTAAAATATGGTTAATAACTAATCACTCGATTTAACGGTTTAACTTTTTCTCATAAAATGATTATTATAAATGATAGATTTAGGATTCATCTTGGAACCAAAATTTGTCAAACCACTAATGTTTATTTAGGATTAATTATATGGGCATGTAATCATGATATAACTGAAGGAAGATATTGGATTGGGATTACTAGTGGAGGGATGTCTTTATTGGTGTGTGTTTTCTATAATTTACACAAATATTTAATATATAATTAAATTTTTTTTGATTTTGAAATGAACAAGGATACCATGTGAAAAATAATGTGGATGATCCATTAATAATCTATTCCACTCAATTTAGTGATAATGAATCTTGATTTTTTAATTCAATACCCTTTATTTTAATATTTTTAACATCATTTTACAATCTCCCAAATATGTAAATTTTTACCATAAAACATTATTTACAACCCACTACATGAAATATACATTGATATGTAATCCAAATGTCTGGAATTTATTATTGACTATATTTATTATAATTCAATTTTTAAATGTGCAGTATTTAATGTTTAAAATAAAATATAAATTATATAGCTAAAATTATGTTTTGAGAAATGTTAAATATTGAACATTATTTGTTCCTAATCCTATTTAATAAAACATAATTATTAAATTATATAATATAAATTTTACACTTCTTAAAAACACATTATTATCATAAGAATTCATAATCTATCAATTTCAAACATTATAATCGAAACACACAATACAAAATACATTATTTTACAAATTTAATCTTTTAATATTAATTGACATCAATCACATTTAATTAAAATTAATTCTTCATATTTTAAAAATTAATATTAGAAAATATTTAAATTAAAATAATTTTGTTGAAAAATAATAAAAATTTATTTATAATTAAGATACCCCGTTTTGAATAATTATTTATAATTAATTATTTTATATTTATTTACATTTTTATTTTTTAATCTTATTTATTACCATATTAATAAGGGAAATGTATAAATGTTTTAAATTTTATTTCAATAATTTATATAAATATAAAATTATGTTTATTTTATTTCTGGTTTGCATGAATTACACGATTTTTAAGAGAAAATATATCGTTAATGAGAAATATATAATAAAATATTAGGTTATTTTTTTCTACATTTTATAATGAATATCTCCCACAAAATTTCAACAGTCGAATGAAAAAAGATATTGTACTATTTTATTTATAAGTTATAATTCACCCAGTTATTCCAGATAATTATGTTTCCCCCAAAAAACTATTACAAAGTCATTTGTCTTATTTAAACTTTATTTCATTTATGTAGATGTGTGGATCCATGTTTGTATGCCCCATAAATGATACATGGAAAAAATCATCCACATAGAAGATGTTTTCTTTATGTATAAGATGATAGGATACAGAAAAGCATGAACATGGGCATTGAAATAAAAAATGTATGTTAGGATAGTTACATACATCATATCGAATCTATTAAACCTCTTTTGTGGTGATATTAAGTAGAATAACCTTCCTAAATAAAATAGAAATCATGAAATGTCGACGGTTACAAGTACAAATATTTATACAAGTTCACGAAATTTAAATTTTACACTAAAATTTCATGAGTATGATCGATTACCCTTAGTATACAGCCTTCATATTCATCCCAGCATGTTTGATATCAACAAATATTCTTATAAAATGGAAGATACTTTTCTATAAAATTACATAAATGGAATCTATTTTTTATGTGAACATAACCAGTGAAAGATGTTGACCCCAAGAACTGTTAAATTTAAATGGCCATGATTTCAACCAATCCATATTAGTTTTAATGGTTCATTAAAATTTACAATCAATCTACAAATGATATTATTTTATAAATCTTATTACCATATCCAAATATTGATATATACAACACTATAACATTTTGGTAAACCACAAATACCAATTATATATAATGGAATATGGTATCCAATGTTGTAGTATCACCCAATTTATGTATATGTTGCAATTTTGATTGAGTGAAAAATATTATCTAATATAATTTAAATGATCCAAATTTTTATAGGGATCAATAATTACCAAAGATGTAATATGGACTTCAAAAATAAAATGAAATATTATAATGAAATTATTTTTTTACCATTTAAATATCTATATGTGTGAGTCTTGGATCATCCTCTTAGACATTGAAAAAATCAACATACATTACATGTAAAAAATTAATATATATATATATATATAATATAATATATAGTATCTAGGTTTCCGATAAGAACCGATTCTTAAGATCTATATTTTTTTATTTGGGGGTGGGTTAAGAATGAGAATCTATGTTCATAATCCAATAGATCCTTCTTATATTTTTATATTTATAGACCATATATCTTCGATTAAAGTTTAATAACTCCAATAATAGTAAATTTTAACACTTTTATAATTTTTAACTTCTTATATATATATATTTCATCGTTTTTATCAACTATATTCATTTGACGGATATGTGGATAACAAATCATTTTAAAATGGTAGGATTTAATCCATTAACCTATTATATTTAAATATATTAATTTCAAATCCATGATTATTAGATATCTTTCAATCCTCAACTAGGAGAAGGAAGTACAATCCTACTTATTAATACCATTAGACACCATTTGTTCATGTAATTGTGGTAATCTATAATGAAATGTATTCCATGATTATAAAGCCCCAACCAAAAACATTACATAGAATTGAGTTTTAATTCATGAGTTCATGCTCTTGAATTTGAGTGTCTTATTTGGATTATAGTTTTAGTGGATTAGGTAATCACTCATGGATAACAGACCCAAAAAATACAAAGCGGATAGTCATTATAATTATAATTTTTTTTATAATATAAATCATTTAAAATATTAAATGATCTCCTTTCATAAAAAATATTCACATCAATCAACATGAAATCATCTATTCCTTTAACCATTTGTAAACCGTGAAGATACATGAGATAATCACAAAATCCCTATAAGGGATATTAAAAAAAATAAAATTGTTAGATTAGTAATAAAAAATATTTTATTATAACTTTTTCCATTATCTTAAATGATCTTTATATAGAAGAAATAAAACATATTCAATTATAAACAAACACAAATTTTCTTTATTTAAATCCTTAAAACCAATAGAAATCAATTAAAATTTCTTTTGGTGAATTATTTCATCCTATTTGTTGACCACTTCCAAAAATATTTTTATTGAAATATACATATGGATGACTTCTAACATTATCATTTCCAAATGAATTGAAGTTATATATAGTCCCACCCATCATTTTATATATTACAAGGTCACCCTAAACTATCAGGTCCACCCAATGTTAAGTTATAATAGTCATGCCCATTGTTATTTATGGAACCACATGTAGGCTATAATGGGATTACCCGATATTAATTGATCTACCCCTTGTTATGTTGTCACTGTCCTAACCAGTACTATTTTGGAACACACATTACACATGTATAATGAAAAAGGTCAATATAATTAATATAAAAATTTTCAAATTCACTTTTCAATTTTGAAATGATATTTATTAGTTAGGGTTAATATGTCACTAAGAGGAGGAGGGCTTGGATAAGTGATATCATTTTCTTTAATGATTGATTTCTTTTAAAACAATCTTCACCTAATGTTACTGATTTTACAATTTCATGAAAAACAACAGTTACACATCTATTGGAACATAATAATTTACAAGGTTGATGACTCAAAAACTATATCTATATTTGTATCATGGTTTTGATACAATCTAATACAACACAATCCCCTAGACCACTATAATTTTTGTGGATTCAAACAAGTGGAGTATACCAATAAACATTTATAACATTATGTTAAATACAATATTATACGTGAATCTCTTATAAAAAATGACGTAATTCATGTTTCTGTAACAAGAAATTAAACCATAACTACCTAGTTTAAAAAATGATACTTATATGCCTTTTCAAAATTATTTTTTGACAACAATCAAAATAAAATTATTCAATTTCCAAACTAGAATAATGTAGTAAAAACCATCATGGAATTTATTAAGAAAACTATGTTCCAAGGCTCGGTATGATTCCCTAGTCTGATTTGGATTTAAGAAAACATAATTATATAAGATTAACATAGATATAATTTTACATAACTTATTCTTTTGCCAAAAATCTATGTCTAATTACTCCGTCAAATTAGAGAACTCTAATTATTATCATTCTTTATGCTTCTTCTATCCAATGATATTTATATGGAAAAATATATCAAAAAATCTATGTCTAATTACTCCTTCAAATTCGATAACTCTAATTATTATCATTCCTTATGCTTCTTCTATCCAATGATATTTCTCTGGAAAAATATATCAAAAAAATATTCTCTTTAAAAAATATGAAATGTTTCCTTATGCTTCTTCTATCCAATGATATTTCTCTTTCTATTTGGCTTCATCATTGACTTCTTGAACTCATATCGATTATTAATGAAACTTCTCAAGTCAATTAAAATCATACAATTTATTTGTATTTATTAACCATTCTCCAGTCCCATATCAATATACTTTTAATTATCATCACTACTACAAAAACATATCTGAACTGAAAATTCACATTATGATGAAAACATATATAAGGAAGAAGACTACTCATTATGTTTCTCCATTCCAACTAAAAGAAATAAACCATTCCAAATATACATAACAAATAAAAAACATAGAACATCTAAAAAAAATTCCATAAACATTTTTGATACTCTCTTATATATCTAATTCATATCTTATTCCTTAAAAATCATCGAAACATTTAAATATACATTCACCTCATTAGAATAACTTTTGAAAAAATCTTCAAACAAATCCCATTTTTTATTTTCATTTTCAGATATATTATCCAATGTCTGATGAAGTTAATCATCAAATTACTTTATTAGTTTCAGTAAACAACTGATGTATTATTCTCTAGTTCACTTTGATATATCTATTTCATCTCCAATCCAATGAGTCTGCACATAAATTTAATAAAAAAAATATATTTTATTATTTACATATTATAATATAATTTAACTTGATGAAAATGTTTGATTACATTGTTGTTCATTATCCAGTTGATTAGTCAAAACATTCTTACATACATTAATCCCAACAAACGACAAACTCTTAACCAATATGCATTAAAAAATCTATTACCTTTAATTTATTAGTGGAAAACCATGACTGATGGAACACTTCTAGAAATGATTCTTTTTATTTTATAATTTTAAATTAATTAATGATACTATATTTCTTAATTCAATGATTTGGACAATCAGATAGATCATAGAGTCCTCTAGATCAGTCAATCAGATCTATAGAAAAAATTTAACTTCAGGTATATCAGAAATTCACTGTATTTATTCTTTTAAAAATTTATTCTAATATAAAAAATAATAATTTAATTTTATGAAAATAATATAATTAGAACCTAATTTGACTAATATTATAGAGTTCAATAACATCTCATCCCTTCAAAAACATTTATCTTTCCCAATAAAACCTCAAACAGATTAGATTTACATGTAATCCCTCTTAAATTTATAAGGCATGTAACAAAAGATTTTCAAGAAACCATCTATATTTCTATGCATAACATATAGAAAATATCATCAGATTTTATATGGATAATTTCAAAACTCTAATACATTTATTCGTACCAATTGAATCTGTCATTATAGATACTAGTTGATTACAAAAAAATTACGTCCGAATTTTATTTTCATTAATTAAAACAAAACCCATTGAAGTTTCTTATCTAATGGAAATAATATTTTCTTATTAATTTTCAAAATTTAAACTTATCAATCTTATCATCAAAATTGACAAAGTATGATGACTAATTTTCATGAAAACTACATAGAAAACACCAAAAAAATCCACATCCAACATCTGAAAACCTTATCTAGCAAACATAGACTAAATAATATCCCCCAATTTTTTTTTCAACCATTGTTAGTATATAACTAAAAATAGTATCCTTGAAATATGAATCATTTATCAACCACTCTTATCATCTTTGATCTAACTCATTATAAGAAATATGAATTATTGATAGAAAAACCATGTTGGAAATATTCTGTGACTCGTGAAATTTTCTTCATTATTCCATACTTCATTATCTATAAACATGAAAAACATATTTCACATACATGTAATATGATTATTAATGAAAATCAAAAAAATAATTATAACAGTTCACACACTTACATGTTGAGATCCCATATTTCCCATAACTCACCTGCATACATGATTCATTAATATGCATTGAAATTATCAATGTATATATTTATTAGTCATTATTTTCTCTCCCTTGATAACATTATGAAAAGAAAATATGATAGAAATGATGAAATCAGAAACCATATTATTGATTAAAAAGAAGTTGGATTCCATATTCAACCTTAGTCTGTTTAAATATTCATTCAGTAATGTTTTCTGTGAATATTTTAGTAACATGTTCTTATATAATAACATAGATAAAAAAAATTTGTTCTTTCCACATTCTCATTGATGAAATGATATCTAATATCACTGTGTTTTGAAAAATAATGGTTTACTGGGTTTCGTGTAAGTTTTATGGAACTTTTATTATCACAACCCATGTTCAAGGGAATCTACACTTCAATAAGTAAGTCTTCCAACTAAAACTGCATCCCCAAGAGTTATGTGGAATCTTGAGTGTATGTATCATATTCTTATTCAAAAATGATAATAATTTCTAAATATCCTTTATAGTAAGCTAACTAACATAGCTTTTACACACAAACAAAACTCCCCCAGATGTGGATTTTTTATTGTATAACTTTTTTCCCTATCAACATCTATAAATCCAAAAAAATAAATAAATTTTTTCTATCATAACTGATTCTGATATTTGTGGTTTATTACATATTTCTAAAAAATTTCCATGAAATAGATGTGATTCTATTGGAGATACTAGGAATCATTCACATTATGTAATACAATAGACAATTTATATTCTTGAGGCATTCAAATAAAAAAAATCCAATCATCTTTTGAAACTAAATAGAGTCAACTTCATTACCCTATCTATATTTAGTCAATTTGGTTTCCACTAAAATTACTTTGGAAACTGTTTTCTAATTTTCCATTATAAACATCATATAAATATCCATTGAATAAATTTCAGGAGAATGAAATATTTATTTCTTCTTTTGTGAGATTTTTGACCCAAGAAATTATTTAATTTTACTGATCCTCAAAATATCAAAAAACATTTCCTTCTCTTCATCATATCATTCACAAGTACTTTCATCATTCTCACCAATGATAATTTAATAAACAATAACAACTACAATGATGGAAATCACATGAAATTCATTGATGTACTAATTATAACTAACCCATTCAATCTTAAATCTCATATTTCTTAAGCAGTAATATTATCTGGAGTTCCATTCCCTAATAAGTTTCTTTATCCCATATAATGATTTATTTTACAGACACACATAAAATTATTCAATCCCATATAAATCAACCAAATGTTTTCATTATAAAATTCCTCATTAAGTTCACCATTCCAAAATCCATACCACACATGCATGTAAAAAAATTTGTATCTTGGTTGCATAGTAATATAAAAAAAGATTCAAACTATTTATAACATTTACATTTGAAAATAAAACACATCAATATAAATTACTAAAATTTGTGAGTAACCTTTTCACAAAAACATTAATGTTTTCTTATCACCTTTCCATCTTAATTTTACTTGTTCTTAAAATCCGACATTTTACTAATAAAATTTTTAACGCCTATATTATGTATCATATCCAAAAATTTATTCTTTTAATTTATAACCAACTCTTCATTAATATCCTAAATCCATTCCATATGACGGAAAACTTCATTCAAATATTTTAGTGAAAAATTTTAATAAAAATTCTTATCTGTAATATCTTTTTGTTTTCATCATGTTTGATTCTTTTGATGTTGATCAGCAATTATTTTTTGAGAGTCCACATGTATCCTCAACCTAGGATGAGATGTTGGAGATTTGATTCTATCACTTGAAATAGCTTTTCATGATTCTTCTACTTATGCATGATTAAAATTACATTCTTCCTTATCATATCATTCAAAAATTATTTCATCCTCTTCATCTTTGTCATCTTCATGTGTTTTTGACACATATTCATCTGAATTCTAAAGATCATTCACATCATCAAAATCAAATAATCTTCCTCTAACATTATTGGAACATGTATATCCTATTAAATTTAGAGCATAGAAAAGAATTATTCCATATTCATCGCTCTTATCATACGTTATAAGGTTTCCACATTTGTTATTTATGATATAGGGAGTCCCAAAATTTCTTAAGTTCATCAAACATAGATTTTTTTTCATTCAATTTTTTATACATATTCCTATAAGATATTGAACTAAAAACATTATGTTTGAATATAAAGTGATATGCTCATATATTACCTATAGAATTTATTAGAAAACCAATGTTCAAGTAATATATTACACCCCATTTTTACTAGCAATCTATTATTTCTAATAAAAACACACTTTTTGTGTTTTATATGGTGCACTGAACTCATGCCAAATTATGTATTTTTCTGGATAACATTGAAACCCTTCATTATTGTTCACACTATCATTATCATTTCAGATATTATTCATAGAATACTCATATTACTTCTCATATTTTTTACTAATGATTTTAAAATATACGAGGAAATAACTTATGATTCAAATTGATAAAAAATAAATGCGAGTAAAATCATCAATGAATGAAATGTATTACTTACCTACATGATTTGATTGTTTAATTATTGTCCCACATGTATCAGAATTGATATTTGTAAGGAAACCGACCCTAATTTCCCAGAGATGGGGCCTTGATTTAGTTAATTGGTTTTATTAAAATGAAGTTGTATCCTGAAGGACCGAATATTTTAGTATCTTTGGAAATGAATATACATAAATATGATCATAATAACAACATGAATAGAAATAAAATACGTAAATTATATTGTAAACATCCATAAATCCTTGATTATCTATGTATGTCATTCATAATATAATTCTTCACACCCTAGGGGAAAACAAAAAATATGAAAGGGGTGATCTCCAATGCTCAGTAAGTATATGAGATATTGAAGAATCCTAATTAATAAATCACGTGGATTAAATAAATGTATAAATTCCATTAAAAATAAACATGATCAAAATATGGAAGCAATAAATTCTGAATAAATAATGCCCTAATTAATCATAACCATGGATATTTTACCAGTTGAATTATCACATGGCCTATCAATTAATTATTTCATAATGAAAGAATTAATAATGTGGGAAATCATATCTATTCTCTTAATTCCACATGCAAAGAACATACAGAAATGGTTAAAAATACAACTAGATTGTCTCACGAGACCAACCAATACAACAAGGGGATATAGAATGCCTAACCCATTAATTACATAGCTAAAGTCATTACTTATATGAAATAGGAGAAACATAATCAGAATATAAATTTATATTAAAAAAAGCATATGAAATAAAAATAACAATGCTGAATCAGTAAACATGAACACTAATCATTTGGAGTAATATGGTGAATGGTATCATGATAACACATCCACATTCCAACTAATAATAAAACATTCAATAAAATATGGTAGATGATATCAAAAAATATTAATTCTAATTAAAAATAATATTGATATGAGTTTTGAAATTTGTTGAAATAATCTTATAAATTATCGTTTAATAATCGAGAGAAATAATCTTTTTTCAAGGAATAGTTATTTTAGAAGAATATTTATTTAAAACAAGAAGTGATATAATATATTTTCATAATAATAAAATGATTTATTTTATAAAATTAATGGTTTCTTATAATATATTATGGAGTGAACATGAAAATATGTAAAAAATTAGATATGTTGTATTGAATCGGGATTGTTAATTGTAAAGAATCTGAGAATGGTTCAAAACATTTAACTCTCCATAAAAGAATAAAGGATATATATATGTATAGCATTCTCAAATTATTTTTCCGGAGTAAATTAGAATAATTAATAGTTTAATTGGGCTAAAAAGATAATAAAATGAGTTACCTAAAAGAAAATGGTGATTCCCATAGCAAACCCTTACCATATGCATGAATGTATCGAATAATAGACCTTAATGTCATAGATAATAAAATTAAATCCTTTTATTAATTAAATAAGAACATCTTATATATGTATTATTTTAGTATAATTTCATTAAGTTTATTTGTGTCCTTTTTATGAGTTCTAAAATGAAAATTTATCACTTGGGAGCGTTCATTCCTTGGTTTTCAGGATCGGTATTCATGTATATGAGAATGTAATTTCATGTAGAATTTATATAATTATAAAGATATGAATTTATATGATACTAAAAAACATAAAAAATTTCAAATAGTTATATAATTCAATTCATTATCTGTAATGATCATTGTTTATTAGATATAAAATTTTTTATAATAGTTTACATTATTGTAGAGAAATTTTGATCATCACAAACCAGTTTTGTCATAAAAATTATTATTATGAATAAATACTAGTTAAGAAAAATTAAATGAGACATAATACATATTTTATATTCTTTTTCAAGAAAAAATGGTTTCAAAACCATCCTTGATGATATATATTGAATAATGATGGTTCATCATCCACAATGGTTGTAAATTGGTCCCTCCTAGACAATGATTTAATTTTTAAAAATAGAATATAGAGAGAGATAGTAGATTTAGGAATTCTATTTCATTAAAATGTTACTATTATATTACATTGATGATACTAGAGTTATCATGGTAATGTTTATAGAGGATCTGTGGAGAAGGTAAGAAAAGAAAGTAAATTTAAAATGAAATTAATAGACAAAGGAAGAGGGTGGACCTCTTGAATTATTCTCCTTGAGAAACTACTAAGAGAAAGGGGTTTTGGTCTCGTGGAAATAACATGAGCTCCTAGATGCAGGGAGAGACATGGTAAGATGATTTGGATATAACTTTTACCAGTTTCGAGTCATAGATATGTGAGGATAAGAGGGGTGATGGGTGTTTTTTGAGTGGAGGAGTGGGGTAATTTCTCATTATTTTATTCATTATTGTATTATTTTTTTTAGAAAAACCAATAATACATATTCATGTGACTAAATAAGTTAATATGTGAACATTTTTTTCAACCTAGGGTGCTTACTTCATTAATGACTCTTGTAATAGCATATTTAAAATAAAATCTATTTATACTATAAATTAATATATTTTTCACTTCAATAAAGATTCATGTATTTTAGAAAATTAAAAAAAATTCCCCATGAAATTTTTTTAATGTTTAGAATTAAAAAATTAACTCCATTTTATGAAAATAAATTTATAAATAAGTGTATTTAAAATTTAAAATAATTCCAATATTTACATGAAAGTCACATATAGTAAATTTAAAACTTATTTTATAAAAATTTGAAAAATTATTTAAGGTGTCATAAAATTATCCTAAAATCATAATAGGACAAAAAATATTTATTTAAGAATCTATTTCATTAAAACTAATTTTCTTTCAAATTATTTTATTAATAACAAAATTTTAATTAAATATTTATGACATATAAAATTCCAATAGTTAAATATTATATTTTAAAAATATTCACTTAATTTTACTATGATATAATTATATTATACATTCACTTATGAGATTTCAAATCTTATTTATAATTTAATGGGATGAATTACTATTTATTATCTTTATTAACAATTCATAAGGGTCATATTAATATTCGTAAGGGAATGTTAATATATCATTGGTATAGGTTCATTAACGTCTAGAAATACCTCTTATTTCATTTATTCATTATTTATAATGATTTTATTATGTTATCTATAAGGTTTTATATGATTCATACTATATAACCTAAATATAAGAAGGAAAATTTCATTGATTGAATTTGGGGTCATTACATTCTCTATACATAGAAAAATTCCATCCATGAAATTTATAAAATGTGACCTCACTATACGATTTGGGTAGTTCATCATCATAAGATCATATGGCTAGTGTAACGTATCTGTTCAAGAAGCCACACATAGGTGCCCCATACTCGGTTGGTTACATGGCCTCAGGTGTATTTTCCTAAATTTATGAGGCTGCCAACTAGTAGTGAGGTCCAAGGGTGTGTTAGTGTGAAAACTATTCCCTCATTAAAAGAGTATATAGAGAATTAAAAACAAATGTAGTAGAAGAAATTGTAATCATTCACACAAGAGAAATTAGTCAAAGACTGAATTTAAAAACAACTGGAGCACAAATATAAATTATGCATGATACAAATGTCTAAAAAAGCAGCCAATCATGTCACAATGCTAGAATACAAACAGGTCAAAACCAATTTACAAAAGAAAACAGGTAAACTCATCAGCATCGAAATCCATAGCTTGGCTTCATGCTCTCCAGCTCTACAAAAATCATGTACCTGAAGTAGAAGTGTGCATTCCCAAATTTATACCTACCACAATTTAATTTGTTTGGGCCCAAAAGCATGTCCCAAATAGGGTATGAGACTAAATCTTAGTAGGCAACCACCTGATGATCTATTCCTAATAGTCTGTTATTATATGGTATGTAAAAGTAAAGAAAATAGTAAACATGAAAGTGCTCAGCCGTAAACGATACAATGTTTCAATATGAAGTGACATTGAAACAAACATCTAAACGTCAAATAGGTAACCCTCTAGGAGGTACTCACATCCATCCCCTATGGTCCTACCTATGGTGTAAAAGAAACCCTCTGGGTAGTGCACTCATCCTTACCCGTCTAGTTCAGTCATAAAATTATTATATGAATCTCTTAAGAAGCGCTCACAGTCAATTCCCCTTACAGTCAAAGGTAAAGAAAGACTCTCCGAGGAAGCTTAGACAGTGAATTCCCCTCATAGTCAATGGTATTCAAGGGCTCTATGAGGAAGCTCACATGGTCAATTCCCATTATATCATCAATGACTAGGACTCTATGAGGAAGCTCACTCAGCCGATTCACCTTATAGACCATGTTGTACAATTGAAAAAAGTCTCTCTGAGTTAGCTCACGCTATCCACACCCTTATAGTCTAAAGTAATCAAGGACTCTATGAGGTAACTCACTCAGTAAATTCCCCTTATACCCCCAAGTGGTTCTAGGTCCTCTAATGATTATCACTCGGTCAATCCACTAATATCCCCAAGTGGTTCTATGCACTCTGAGGATGCAAACTCGGTAGGTCGCCCTTATAGCCAAAAGTTCTCAAAGACTCTCTAAGGAAGCTCAACCGGTCAATTACATTTATAGACTACTACACCAGGTTCTCATGGCCCTGTACAGGTCAAAGAGCATAGCAGTACAATATGGCAAAGTAAACCTACAGAACTACTTCTTTAATCAGTCTACATCATATCAAGAATGTTAGAACATTAACTCTACAACTTACAACAACAGGCTTGGAAAATAGTTAAAGCATCTAAAGGCTAAACAGGACCAAATGGTCGTAAAGAAAACATTCATGGGAAAAACATATACAAAGCATAGCAATCAAACCTATTCATATCCAAATTACCTCTACACAAGCATACAAGCATGGATGAAAAAAAACAGGGGTAAAATGGTAAACACGCAATACCCCGTCCAAGTGTATTGGTGTAATTTGCACAAAAAACTCAACGAAATTGAACATAAAGGAACAAAACACCTAGCTCGGGGTTAGGAAATCTATATAGGTGAGCCTCAATGCATGAATCTCTTTATAAAGTCAAAGATCTATAAACATTTCTAAAACATTCAATCCCCTAAATCTCACAACAGAGGAGAAAACAGAAGATAACTCTCTAGGAGAAGAGACAACTCACCAATGCTATTTCAATGCAATCAACTGTGTTCAAATCGAAGTACGGACGGAGGATCAGGGGTTCATTGATGATCTACGGTCGTACACAGCTCTCAGTCGATATAGACCTCAAATATGAATGTTCTGGTGATTAGACGCAGCCCTGGCATGTTTAATGAAAAAAATAAAGTACATGGTTTGTAATCTCCTTTTACATACTCCGCTTCAAGTGGCCCCAACGTCACTCCCACACTGCCATGTGTGTGGCTACTACACAACTATCAATCGGCCTCTTGTGGCAAGGCAGAACACAATGTGTACTCATAAAGTACACAACATGTACTTTGAAAATTTCCAGAATTTCCTTTTTCCTCAAAAACGACAAAAAATTTAAAAACATACCTGAAATGAAGATATGGGTTCTTACAAACATCTTTCCTTAAAGAAATTTGTCCCCGAATTTCCCTAGCACGACATAGAATAAGATTCCCTGAATAGTTTCGACCACTGAGCTCGTACATCGGCCTCCCTCTCTCAAGTCTCATCCTGCACCCACCCATGCTGTCATTGCACTCTTACCAGAGGAACAAATTGGCCATGGATAACCATTGTATTAAGATCCAAAATGTGGATTGGATTATCCTCAAATGACGCATCACCTTTGAGCTCAACCTCTTCGGTTTGAAACACATGAGATGGGTGTGAGAAATAACATCGAAGCTGAGAAATGTGGAAGATGTTGTGCATATCTCAATACCTCTAAGGTACCTGCAACTAATAGGAAACCGGCCCAACTATCTCCAACACCTCAAATGGGCCGATGTACCTTGGAGAATGCTTATCCTACCTCCTAATCGTATTGTGTCCCAACCTTGGTGTGACATGCTGGAAAACATGATCTATGACCTCAAACTCCAGAGGTCATCTCTGCAGATCAGTATAAGACTTCTGTCGAGGCTGTGCAGTATCCATCCTCTTCAAAATCAAATCTATTTACCATGTGGTCTCCTGAACAAGACAACGTCCTCGCAAAGTTTCCCCTCCTATCTCCATCCAACATAAGGGTGACCAGCATGGCCTACTGTATAATGCTTCATAAGGTACCATCAGAATAGTTGCTTGAAAACTGTTGTTATAAACAACTCTACAAGAGGTATATGTTTCTCCAAAGAACCTCCAAAATATAAAATGAATGGTCAGAGTATATTATCAGGCACCTAAATCATACGCTCGAACTGGTCATCTATCTGAGTATGGTATGCTATACTCAAAACTACCTTTGTTCCCAAAGCCTTCTAAAGCACATGCCAAACTCGAGAAGTAAAACATGCATCTCTGTCTGAAACGATGGAGAGTGGAACTCCATGTAGATGTATAATCTCTCGGATGTACAACCATCCCAGATCATCAGCATTGAAGGTCTCCTTGATTAGATAGAAGTGGGAATCCTTTGTGAGTATGTCAATGACAACCCACATGACATCACTCCCTCAAGGAGACCTCGACAAACTGGTCATGAAGTCCATCACGATGTCATTACACTTCCACTAGGGAATGGATAAATGTTGTAAGAGCCCTGCTGGTTGCTGATGCTCCACCTTCACCTGCTGATATGTGGAAGACCTCATAAAAAAACCAGTGATTTCCCACATCATACACGTACACCAATACTAGTGGTGTAGTTCATGATACATCTTGGTGATGCCAGGATGAACTACCAAAAATGAGGATGAAAATCTTGCATCAGCTCCCCACGTATGTCGGTTGGCACCCATATGCGCCCCAGGAAATAGAAGATCTCATCCTCACCTAAATTCCATCCTTGAATATGGTTCTCTCCTGACACACTCTCCCTTAGGACTAGGCCTTCAGAATCTGATAGCTGCCTCATTTGAACTCGATCCAAAAGATTATAGGTAACAACTACAGAAGAAAGAAACTTCTGCCCCTGTATATCTTGCACCTCCAAATGCATTCCATAAAACAAATCCATATACTTCCACTCACTACTAGCCTCTTGAACTGCCTGTATCTATGTCCTCTTTCTCAACACTTCATTCACTACGTTTTCCTTCCCAGGTGTGTAGGAAAGCTCAATGTAAAAGGACTATAGGTACTCAACCTACTTGCGTAGTCTAAAATTCAGATCACGCTGAGTGAAGACGTACTATAGATTCTAGAAGTCTGTGAAAACCAAAAAGTTCCCTCCCAGAAGATAATCTATCCAACAGCAGAAGGCATGGACAAAAACTGCCAACTTAAGCTCGTGTGTCGGGTAATTCCTCTCATGTGGCCTCAATTTTCAAGACCCATATGCAATGAATCCATCACCCTGAAGATGCTCATATCCCAACCCAATACATGATGCATCACAATAAACAATATAACTCTTGCTCGGATCTATAAAAACTAGCATCGGTGTTCAAGTCAACTACCCTTTTAGCTCCTGAAAGGCTGACTCACAATAATCTGACCATAAAAACTTCACAAAATTTTAGTCAAACCTGTCAGCGGTGCTACAATGTGTAAAAAGTCTTGTATAAAACTTCTGTAGTATCCATCCAGCCCTAGAAAACTCTGTACCACAAAGATGTTCTTCGGCATCTCCTAGGAAACAACAACTCTCACTTTCTATGGGTCCACTGATGCTTCTGCCTCTGAGATTATATTACATCGGAATTGAATCTGATCTATCCAAAAGTATCCCTTTGAGGGATGAGCATATAACTGATGTTCCCTCAGTGTACTCTAAACATTCTAAAGATGGGTAGCATGGTCGTGTTGTTTTTAAGAGTACACCAAGATATCATCCATGAAAACAACCATGAAGGAATCCACGTATGGATGGAACACTCATTTCATCAGTGCCATGAAAACTTCAAGTGCGTTCGTGAGACTGAATGACATAACCATATACTCGTATAGACCATTCCTCCACTGGAAGGCTGTGAGGGGTATATCATATGGTCTTATGCACAAATGATGATAACCGGACCTCAATATAATCTTTAAAAAGAACCTGGCTCCTCGAAGCTGATCAATGTGGCCATCAATCCTAGGATGGAGATATCGGTTCTTGATCTTTAACTAGTTTAGCTTCTTATAATCCACTAAAATCCTAAGGGTACCATCTATGTTCTTCACTAATAGGATAGGCGAACCCCAAGGAGAAGTACTCTGTCATATGAAACCCTTGGCATGTAACTCCTCCAACTATTTCTTGAGCTCATGCAACTCTGGTGTAGCAATCCTGTAAGGAGGAATGGACACTGATTCATCTCCATGAAGAAGATCAATTGAGAAGTATACCTCATGCTCTGGCGGTAAACCAAAAATGTCCTCTGGAAATATGTCTCTGGAAAGATCCACCACTAGAGGAAATGATAACTGGGAAGTCTCCTTGTCATCCAGATATAAAATAGTAATCTGGGTTGTAACTCCACCAAACCAATGATGCTCTGGACCCGCTCTACTCACCTGGACATCCCACTGGCCCCTATAAAGAAAGGATCCACTCTATGGTGATATGAAACTCACCCTGTGGTGATAACAGTCAATGACTGGCTGGAAGGGAACTAGCTTGTCCATTCTGAGAATGACATCATAGCCTATCATCTCTAGGACATAGAGGTCCCATAAAAAGTGATACCTACCAACCACCATGGGGCACTCCATTTACTGACATACACTAGCTATTCTAGTATCCAACAGAGTTTCTAGTTTCATGATATCATTTGAAGAAAATATGAAGAGCTGAATGATCTCCATGACCAAAACATATATAAAGATATGGTAATCCTTTGAATCAAAAATATCAGAAGATACAAATGAGGATACTAAGATCATACCTCGAAATGTGTAAGGTCCGGGATCCTACTCCTACGGGGTCTGCTCCACTACAACAGTCTGGCCTACGCCACGGCCCTGTGACCCTACCTGACCACTCTAATCGGAACAACCCTACTTTAAAAAATGAACTGCTGACCAAATACCACAGTCATGACCTACACCATTGCCTAAACGGCTGGAAGAACACCAGTTCCAAGACTGTTGTAGAATTGGTGGTGCTACTCCTAAACGAGGAGTTATAGAATAACCTCTATCATCAGCTACTGATGAGATGAACTGACAAAAGTACTCAAGGTGACCCATATTGCTTCATGATCAGCACTCCATTGGGGGTCTCGGGCAATGTGGCCTCCTATGCCCGCTCCTACAACACAGGTAGAACACCACCTGGATTCCAGATGATGCATCCCTCCTGCTCTAATCTATTCATGTAGCCTCCATGTGGTGCTACGTGCTTCCAGTTGGCAGAGCACTAACTCTAGATGCAGAACCGCCCTGGCTCACAGCTCCAGAATCCCTCAGATTGCGATCTATGATTAGTGTCTGCTTGATAATAGATGATATCAATGTCAACCTTATAATTTCCACCTAATATTGGATGACATGCCTCAGAAAATCCTCAAAATTCTATGAAATGAACAACAAAACTCCTCCTGGAATATGCCCAAAATTATACAACTATGTGAAGAGAGAAAAATACTCTATAACATTAAGATTACCATGCTCCAGACTCATGAACACTCGGGATAGATCGGCCCTCATGGTCTCCGGATAGATGTAACAGTAGAAGATGTGCTGAATATATTCCCAAGAACTATTCTAAAAGAATCCCAGCTATGAGATCACATCCCACCACCTTTTGGAGGAGTCTCAGGGCATGTAGGTAGTGAGCTTAACCCTCTTCTTTCTAGATGATCAAAAATTGTCAGGGTGGATTCTAGCAATGACTTTGTAGCCTAAGGTCCTCCATCCCCAAATAATGTAGGATGTTCCTCCTGCTGGGAGACCCGTGTCAAATCATCCATCGATGGGGTAGGAGGCGGCGCTCCCTGAAAGGTATACATCATCCTTAAAAGACCTCCCTGAACTATTTATCTACACCTATGTCAGGTACCACAACTATTAATAT
This sequence comes from Viscum album, assembly GCA_963277665.1. Classification (NCBI taxonomy): domain Eukaryota; kingdom Viridiplantae; phylum Streptophyta; class Magnoliopsida; order Santalales; family Viscaceae; genus Viscum; species Viscum album. The sequence continues at coordinate 1,178,946,203 of OY728142.1, read as the reverse complement.
GGCTGGCACAACTGGAGGATCTGCATGTACTCCCTAATCAGCCAGATCCATTGTCTGATCAATGCCTTGAAAATGTCGCACAACTGGAGGACGTCATAGTGGCATGACACTAAAAGGTCAATCACAGACCTTAGATCTAGACTATTAAGGAATAAAAACAAGGCGTGTAAGAAGGGAGCAGGAGAAATAAAGCACTCATGTTTACAAAACATGACTACACGATGTGTACATTTTCTACATGGCGTGTTACCTTAAGTCATTTACATGGTCATGTACTTCTGCCTAAACTAGTCGTGTAACACCCCAAACACATGACATGTTGTCTTAACACATGGTGTGTACTTGAATCTTCTTTCATTTCCCGATTCCATCTATACGGTTAATACACATGACTCTTCTAAGGCAAGACTACATGGCGTGTTCACGGAAGACATGGAATGTACTAGGTAAGCTTCACCTTTCCTGTGTTGTTAGTGACATGGCCTAACACACGACTCACACTACACAGCAACTTCCAAACAGACATGACATATACGTGAAAAGAGAACACCGACATGTGTTGTTAGTGACAGTACTGGGTGCCTGGGATATAATATACGATGTGTTCAAGGCTGACACAATGTGTATATCTTCATACATATTCGTACGTGTTGTTAGTTACATGGGCAGACAACAGGTTAACACCACACGACGTGTACAGAGGGTACACACTATGTCCCCACGAGAAAATATAGATCTCGTGTCTCTGGCCACATGGGATATGACACGGTTAGAGATTACCCTGCATATACATAAAGTACACGATGTGTACTTAAGATAAATTTTTTCTTCCAAAACAGAAGAAAACAGGTCATGTAGTCAAAACTACACGGTTTTTATTCGGGGGTTTTCAAGAAAATAAACCTCGGAATCTTTTATGGAGCCCAGAAAAACATGGAAAATAATAATAAATGTGCCACATTCTAATCCGTGAGGGCCCATTCTCTAGGTGAATCAATGATTGGAATCTTCTACATGTTATAAAAAAGAAAACATGGCAATGATCTACCAAATTCCGGTCAAGGAGGGCCCCTAACACCTCATGAAACAAAGTGTGGTGTCCAAACAAGAAAATATCCACACCAAACTATACCCTATCAAATAGAATGTATTTTTATCAAGGATACTATCACAACAACATGAATATTTTTTACAACATTCAATCACTAATGCATCCTATATGGCATAACAAAATTGCATGACCTGTTATTTCTAAAAAGTGCATATATGATGCATGAGATGAAAAAATACTCATCTCATTGGGTTGTGATTTAAATAAAACATCAATAACGTCATCATTAGTACCAAAAAATATGTGATTCACTGAATGGTGAAAATCAGATCAACTGTAATCATGAAAAATAAGAAAAACTACAGTTAATGATGTAGATTGGCTTTTAACTATGCATGGTTTAGCTACTCTCGGGCACAGCTTATTACCATGTACCCATTCAGTCCTATCCTTGGATAAAGGCTCCAAACAGTAATTCAAGAGAAATGAATTCCTCTAATACCACTTTGTAATGTCTAGGTTCCAGAAGCCACCAAGAGGTGCCCAGTACCTGGTTGGTAAATGTCCTCAAGCACATTTCCCCAAATTCCAATGGTTGTCGACTAGCAGCGAGGCCCATGGGTGTGATACTGGGGAAATAATTCCCTCCTTGGTAGAGTACACAGTGGAAGAAATACAAAAGAAATAGCGGAAGTATTAAAAATCTATACAAGAGCAAACATCGAAAGACTGAAAGAATACACAAGTGGAGAACATATATAAATGATGCATGACAAATATGTCTAGCAAAGCAGCCAATCAAGTCACAAGGATGGAATACCAATAGTACTAAACCAAAATACAAAATAAAACATGTAAAATCAATTGAATCATAAGATATATCTTGCTACCAAGATACCCGGCTCCGCAGCAATCATGTACCTAATGTAGATAGGTGCTTGCCTTTATCTATACCTGAAACAATATAATATGTTTGTTCCCAAAAGCATGGCCCAAATAGGGTGTGACACTAAATCCCAGTAGGAAAATACCCGAAGATTTGTTCCTAATAGTTAGAGAATATATGGAAGGTAAAAGTTTAGAAAAAAGTAAATAGGAATGTGCTCAGCAGTAAATAATCCACATTTTCAATATCAATCAACAGTGAAACAAAATGCTAAACCTCAAATAGGTATCACTCTTGGAAGTACTCAAATCCAACACCTCTAGTCTTACCTGAGATGTACATGTAACCATCTAGGTAGTGCACTCTACCTAACCCCTCTAGTTCAGTCATAATATTGTAATAAGACTCTCTGAGGAAGTGCTCAATGTCAATTTCCCTTATAGTCAAAGGTAACGAAAGACTCTATGAGGAATCTCACACAGTCAATTCCCCTTATGATCTAAGGTAGTCAAGGACTCTCTGTGGAAGATCCCATGGTCCGTTACCCTTATATCCCCATGGTCTAGGACTCTTTGAGGAAGCTCTCTCAGTCAATTTCCCTTATAGATTAGGTCGTACAATTCAAACAAGGACTCTATGAGGAATCTCATGCTGTCAATCTCCTTATAGTCTAAAGAAATCAAGGACTCTCTGAGCAAGCTCATTCAGTCAACTCCCCTTATTGCCCCAAGGGGTTTTAGGATCTCTAAGGATGCTCACTTGGTCAATCCCCTTATTGCCCAAAGTGTTCCTATGCTCTCTAAGGATGCTAACTCAATCAACCCCCCTTATAGCCCAAAGTGCTCAAAGACTCTCTGAGGAAGCTCAACCTGTCAATTCCCCTTATAGTCTACCACACCAGGTTTTCATGGACCTATGTAGGTCAATGGTCATTGTAGTCTAGTATGGCCATGTAAACCTATAGATCAACATAATAATTAGTCATCAACATAACAAGAATGTCCGAACCCAAAATCTCCATCCTACAACAATAGGCATGGAATACAGGTAAAGCATCCAAAGGCTAAACAGGACCAAGAAGTAAGAAACAGAACATGAATGGGAAAAAGACATCCAAATGATAGAAATCAGCTATATTAAAATCCTAATTACATCTATACAAGCATAAGTGGATTGTAGAAAAACAACATGGGTAAAATGGTAAACATGCAACAACCCGTCCAATGGTATTGGAGGAATTTTCACATAATACTCAATGGATTTGAACAGAAAGGCCCAAACCACCTATCTCGGGGTTAGTAGATCGCTATATGTGAACCTCAAAGCTTGAATCTCCATAGAACATCGAAGATCGACCAAAATTTCTAAAATTTTCATCCCACAATATGTCACGAGAGAAGAGAAAACATAAGATAATGATCTAGGAGAAGAGAGAACTCACCGATGTGATTCTAATGCAATCAATAGTTTTTGAATCGGAGGACGAATGTAGGATCAGTCGTTCATCGAAGATCTTCTGTTGTATGGAGCTCTCAGTTGAAGAAGACATAAAAGATGAGTGTTCTTGCGATTAGACGTGATCCCAATGCATATAATTAAAAAAACGTACACGGAGTGTTCTTTTAAAGTACACGACATGTACTTTCCTTTTTCGTAAAATGATTTAAGCAGCCTCCCAGTCACTCCCACGTTACCATGTGTGTGGCTACTACACGACCAACACACGGCCCCTTGCGGCAATGCAGTACATGACGTGTACTCATAAGGTACACGACATGTACATGAAAAATTCCAGAATTTCCTTTTCCCTCAAAAATGACCATAAAAGGGAAAATATACCTGAAAAAAAGATCTCGGTTCTTACAACTAGCACATCACCTCTTTAGTTTTATGAATTTTCCAATGTACATTTACCAGATGAGTCACACAATTCCTCGACACTTGTCCGTTGTTTTATGGAATCCAGATAGGCTCTTCACATTGAGATAAGTCAGGTTCCAATTCAAAACCATTAGAAGGGATTACATGTGTTGGGTTTGGCATGTAATTTCTCATCAATGAGACATGGAAAAAAATTTATACATTTGAAAGGGTGTGTGGAATTACCAAATGTTAATCCACATCTCAACACTCTTTATAATTTCAAATGAAATGATTTACATGGGGCTCAGTTACCGATTTTTTCCAAATCTTATAACACCCTTTAATAGAAATACTTTCAAAAAAATTATGATATTTGACTTGAAAGTCAACATCCTTCCTTTTATAAAGTACATAGATATTTTACATAATTTGAGAATATTTGATATAGGTTGGAATTTTTTTTACCTTCTCTATTTTTCCTCCACATGCTCTAGTCCTACAAGTTTCTTTAACGAACTTCATCACAATATGTCAGTATACAACCTCTCTTTCTAAACAATGCTTTATATGTTTCCATTTGAATATGGTAATAGAAAATATTATCGTAGAAAAACTATAACAAAGGTAAATATCCATCCCACATACCATAAAAATCAGGTTATCATGATTTAAAAATGTCTTCTAATTTCAGGATCATCCATTCTGACATCCCATCACTTTGAGGTTGGTAAGCTGTACTCAAATAAAGCTCAGTATCCAATTATATCTAGAGACCTTTCCATAATTTTGATGTAAATATATGATCATAATCAGACACAATTGGTAGTGTATCTCCATTAATTATTAAAAATTCTTAAATATGGATGTATAAATGAAAATCAAGGGAAAATTCATCTCTTATAGCGAGGAAAGGTGCATATTTGTTAAGTCAGTCAACACTCACCCATATTTCATCATTCCATATTTTATTTTTTTGGAAATACTATGAAAAAATTACATTGATATTTCATCCCAATTTCATGTAGGAATACAAAGAGGATTCCCAAATCCTCTAGTATGATGTCTTTCAGCCTTCACCTGTTGATGGAATAAAAATATGGATTCCTACTCATCAATTTCCCTCTTTAGGTGGTCTTACCAAAAATTTTCCTTCACATGTCAATACATCATTGTGATACTATGGTTTATAGGAAAATTTAAGCAATGTAAATCATCTAACATCTCCTTTTTAGGTCATTAATATAGGGAACACAAATCCTCATCCCAAATTTCACAATTCGATCATCACATATGATATCATCCAACTTCCCCTCATTCATTCAATAAATTTTCTTTTGAATATTATTATCATCAAACTGAGAACTTATATTTATTTCCAAAAAGAATGGTTAGGAAACCAATTGATAATATAACAATGTTTCACCTATCAAGATAATTTCCATATACTTATTTACTAGATCCATGTACACAAGATCCCTTTAAATCCATATTTTGTTTAAATCTCTATGATCCTTCCATCTTAATGCACCAGCAACCTTTTTTTCCATTCATTAGTGATAGTGTATTGAACAATCGTAATCCCTGAGTAGTTCGAGCCATCTCTTTTTCATCATGTTTTGTTCATTTTGTGAGAATGTACATTTAAATATATTTTTTTCTTGTATATATCAAATATCTTCCACTGTAGAGAGAAATTCTCCATATCTGCGTAGAAAATATTATAGTTGCTAACTCAATATTGTGAGTTCGAAAGTTATGTTCATAAGTGTTTAACATTCTTGATATATAGGGAATAACATTATCATTATGAATAAGGAAAAAACAATGTCCATTCATTGATGCATCACTATAAATAAAAAAAGCACGATTTTTTAATAGTAGTGTCATGATTGGATAATTCACTTACCTTTTCTTCAATTCCTATAAACATTCATCATTTATTTTTTCCATTTAAAAATAACCCTTTAAAATGTAATCTTGGATAATGGGTTTGATAATAAATAAATGTTCTAAATGAAATGATGATAATTACCTTATAAAGAATTAAAACATTGTACATCGGTTTTGTTCATTGGTGTATTCCATTATTAAAATACCATTGTCTTCACTGAATCCACTATGATTCCATCCACAGAGACAAAATGTCCATGAAAATAAACTGTTTAAGGCTAGAATTCAATCTTTATAAACATACACTATAACTCTATTCATCTAATAATGTTTAGAATATTGCAAGAGATATTCTCATAATCATTATTTATTTTTGAGTATACCATGTTTTCATCTATAAATACCTCAAAAAAAAATCACCTAGATATTCCTTAAAACCTCTATTCATTAGTTAGTCCAAGTGGTATTACTGTGAACTCATAATTCACATACCGGGATTGAAATGATGTTTTTAGAGTATCTTACTTTCTTTTTCACACATTATGATATCCAGATCGATGGTTAACCTTTGAAAAATATTGGTATCCATGAATTTGATCAAATAAATAATCAATTATAGGTAAATGATACTTGTTATTTTTTCTAATAGAATTAATCTCTATGGAGTCAATGCCAAACCTCATATATCCATATTTCTTATTATCGAAAAGAATAGGATCTCCCCATGTAGAAACACTAGGGTGACAAAACCCCTTACCACTCAACTCTAATAGTTGTTTCATACGACATACTAATGCAACTATGGACATTATATAAGGATTTTATGATATATGAATTGCACCATGAATGAAATAAATAGAAAACTCAATTTACAACTTTAATGGATATCCTATAAAATCCACTATAAATTCATAAATGTATTCTTGAACTTTTTTTACATCCTAAATTAGATCATTTATTTCCTTGCCTATAGATATTTCATCGTCTTACTCTATGAATTTAATTCACTGGAGCTAGTGGGGGTTGATTTAGATGTGATTTATATGGTGAGGCATTTACTCTAACGATAAGGCACTCTACATCTTTCTAAAAAATTGTAACTTCCTTCTTCTTGTAGTAGATCATCACATCATAATTTTAAATCCAATTCATAGAGAGAATTGTATCAATGAAAATCATGGGTGTGATGATATGTTCTACAACTAAAGCATGTTTATGTTTCCTAAGTTAGATTGATCAACACATCTTTGTTGCAATTATATATCCCTTAGGAGTTTCGAATTAAAACTCCATTATTAAATAAAATATAAAATGCATAATTATATGAGAAAACTGGGAATATATGAATTAACTATATGATCTATAATAAAATAAAAAATTTGATAAGATTTAGGAAATAACTACGGTACATTCCACTATATCATTAGGAACTTCAACCTCAGCAATTGTGATGGTATAAGCTTTTCCAATCTCCCTTGGCCAAATTAAGGAATGTTTCCTCGAATATTAGGAAATTAATGCGAATAATGTACCATATCCTTAAAATAATATAATTTAATATTTGATGGTTTATTATTTCCCTTCAAATCACGAAATTTGTGGCCTTTTTCTTCATAATTCTAATAAGAACCAATTCTCATTAGTGAAGTACCATGGAATTTCTTCCCACAATTACTACATGGTGGTAATTAAACACATTCCCTATTCCACATTTCAATATTTCTTTTTCGATGTTTTTAGCATCCCTCTTATTCTCCTATTTTCATTTAATGTTGTAATATATAGTGAATTCTTTTTTCACATTGATAGCACATGAGAGTATACCATTATATGATGAGAAATTTTAAGAGACTAGCACCCTTTAGTTGAATGGATAAAAACCATCAAATAATAGGTCAATATTTATACATGGAATATGTATGTAGTCCACAATTGGCCTTGATAACCATGTCAGGTTGGATTCAGGTATCATAACATTTTTATCCTATATATCAAAGACTCAAGAATTGTAACACCCCGAGATTTTATGAAAAATATTTTTTTTAATTTCATTAATGTCTTGTGTTGTACGATACACAAAAAGGAGCTTGCACAACATGCATCCTTGACTTGCCTTGCATTACACGCAATGTAGACCTTCCTCGATAGCATGTGTAGTACACAATAACGAGTTTCACTAAACAACAATATGCTATTAAAATATTATTAAAACTAGCCGTTATGAATAGTAATAACCACTTTTTGAAATTTTGTAAATTTTATTTCTCAAAATGGACTTCATTTTTGGATTCGGAATATCAAAATTAGCTTAGGATGAAATTTTTTGATACTTTTCGGATAACATTCATTTTCTGATGAATAGTGAAAATTACTAATTTTTAATTAAAAACAACTTTTTTAATCGAAATAATTAATAGTGATAAATTATTAATTTTAGTGGTTTTAATGTATATTTAGAATATATTTTTACAATTTAATGCAACGTTGGTCATTGGATTTAATTTCACATTTAAGCCAGACATAAACAAGTGTCAATCTTTTGATTGTTATAATCTCTTTGTATTGATGATGGGAATTAATTTTTAAAATAAGTAATGCAACTGTTATGTTTTGAATTTGGTAAAATAGACATCAATTTTGAGTTCTTAATATCAAATATATCTTAGGCCTAATTTTTGGTATTTTTCTGGAAACATTCATTTTTTTGATGAATAGTCAAACCACTAAGTGGTAGTTAAAAAAATGAATTATTCATAAAACTTATGTTTTCCAGTTCTGTGAGTGAAATTTCAAAACTCCGAGAGACATCGTTGATGTCAGTAAGTAAAATTTGGTTCAATGAGATGAAAATTATTTTTGGTGAATAGTATCTTTTTACTTTTTTACCACGGTTAAAAGTAAATAGTGTAATTAAGGGTAAAAATTATATTATTATTACCCTAACACATGTCCTAATTCTATAAGTGTAATTCTAGGAAAAACAACCTTAGGAATAAAATATTACCATTTAGGCCCACTTGGATTAGATTAGGGCATTTAATATTAATTTATTTAAAGAAGGGTTAAAATAGCTAAAATCAATGTTTTATAAGTAAATAATTTTCAATATAGGGTTATACATAAGATAAATTAAACAATAAATATTCATTAGAAAGATAAAATGATTTCCTACATAATGGTATTTTATTTGTAATTTTTAGACTTTAAATAATTTAATTTATTTATGATACAATGATGATGTAGTAATTATATTAATAATGAAATATTGACATAATTAATGTTATAAATACCCAACTAAATATATTTTGAGACTTTTTATGAATTACACAAATTTAATAGGTTAATATGACATGTTTATATTTATTTAATGAACTTTGTTAGAACAAATCATTCTGTTATGATTTTAACAAAAATCAATTACTAAATAGTGTCAAAATTGACATAAAATAGTTTTTAAAACAAATATTATATTAGTAATTGTTATTTTATTCCTAAAAATCTAAGGTTCAGCCAAATTACTAAGATAAGGTTTTATATATTAATAATAAACAACTTGGGGTTCGTTTGGCTTGTTATAGTACGTTTATTAACCTTATAGTATAAGAACACAAGAAGACGCGGTAATAGTAATATTATCTAACTTAAAGTTAAAACTAAATGATAAGGTTAAAATAGTAAACTAAACATGTATAAATTCTATTGGATGAGATTATTTCTACCCACCCCCACCTTATCTCTGAAATAACTCAATTTGGAGATATTAAAAACCGAATATGACTTTATAATAAAATAATATTTTTCGTTATTCCAAAGGTGCCCCTCTCCTCCCTTATAAAAGGGCACCTCCTACCTCTCTTCCTCACACCACTTTGAGCCTTCAAGCTCGGAAATACCCTGAAAAATTCTCTTCTCCACTTCCCTATAAACATCCTAGAGTTACTGGTCCTCTTAAAAGGCCTATTTTAGTTCCCTAAGAGGAAGACTCAAAGTGGCGCTTCAAAGAAGAGGTAATATCCGTTACGGATTCTTTCATCTTTATTTCTTCTTCCACTTCTTCTTCATAGGTTGTTTCATTATGAAGTAATAAAATCAGTATCACTAATATACTGGTATGTTATTATAAGTATGAAAAAACCCTATTTCACCATCTATCCATCCTACGGAAAATGAAATCACCGTGCGTGCGTACGTACGGAATACCGTCTCCACGCCGTGGTGTAATCTATTTTCCACCACCACCTTACATGGATGGATATAATGGTGTAAATAATAACTATATATAATTATTGTAAAGTGATATTGGTTCTGAAATAGTATACATACACTCCAATACAATTCCATGATCATGAGAATGATATCATCGCTCGTGCGTACGTACGGACTACCGTCTCCACGACGCGATGAAATTCATTTTCCACGTTAACCATTAATGAATGATAATAAACTATATATAATAAGTAATCATGAAATATATGTCATAATAATAATACTGTATTTATGTGTATATATATGTATGTCATCAACTTAATTCCATTCAACTCAATAAGGAAACGAAAACAGCGTTCATGCGTACGTACGGCATACCGTCTCCATGAACGACGTATTTCTTTCCATTTACTAATCTATTATATATATGTATATACTGAATATATATTATATATAAATCATGTTTTATATTCTGGAATTAAGTAATAATGATCTAAGTAATCATATGAGTAATTACAAGTCAAAACACGGACGACAAATGAAACGATTTTACCCAAAACGATCTTTAACATTGAATTTACAAAAGAATGGGTAAAATAAAGTCATAAGTGAACAATATATGATATAATAACAATGTGTATGATTCTAGAATAAGTCAATTACATTATTTAAATCATTATAAAGGAGGGTCGGACACTTACGAAGCAAATCAGACCTAAGGTAAGGGAAATATCATAATCTCATTTTTATCTGAGATTATTTATACATTGGTATTTACAAGGGTGTATTTTATACTACACATCCATGTTTCCCAAATATGTAATATTTATATCCTTCTACAATAGTTTATATCCAATTTTACCCTTCTGTGAGTTTTTAGTAAAAGATATGAAATGAATCTTTTGTCTTTTTTCGTACGAGGTACTTTTTGACTTTTCCGACAAAGTACGAGAAGAATGTTTTTTAACTTATACAGCATGAATGGATTTTTAAAACATTATTTACAAGAATATTCCTTTAAAAGTATTCAAGTTTATTTTTAATCAACTTATTTTAGTTTAAAATTTTGTGACATGTTAAGAAAGGAAAAGTGTTTTTGAAGTAGAATGGATATTTTTCTCAAGAATGGAGTTCAAGAGTTTTATCAAAATTATTTTCCATATAAGATAATATAGGTTTTGTTTCTATCCATATTATTACATGGATTTGATTATGTTGTGATGGAAATATTTTTATGAATTCCTTTATCTTATATGAATTGTTTTATGATGTCACGATGATTAAGATTCCCATTTTTATTACATGAGTTATGCTATGATGTATTGTTTATGATTTTGTGGCACACATAAGAATGTTATCATTATGAGATAGGTGGGACCTTTATCTAGCTCAAATTAATTGGGTAAAGATTTTATTTCTCATTAGATACACATGGCTGGAACGGCAGGTTAAACTGGTTCAGTGAAACAGGACTGAAACGAGGAGTGAACTCGTTTCTGAAATAGACATTGTCCACTAAGATAGTCTTGGCAATGAGTCTTGACTAATAAGAAATTATTCTCTATGATTATGTGTGTATTCCACAAAGTTTCATATTTTAAGTTATGATTATTGGTATTACATTTCACTACTATGATTTATCCCATATTATGAAATTCTGATTTCTTTTGCCGGTTAAGATTTCCAAAATGTTATGTTCTTATGAATATGATGTGATTGATATTTCTTTTGTTTGCCCTTACTGAGCATTTGAGCTCACCCTTTTATGTTTTCTTTTCCCCAGGATATAATGAAAGGTTTTAGGTATAAAAAAGGGAATATCTTCATTGGAGATGTTGAAGATCTTTCACCATGATTAGAAGATTATATTCCGAGTTTCCAACGACACTAAATTATTACGGTCCTTGTGTGTGTGTTTTTTTGTACTAAGTATTCCGAAAAAGCAATGAAATGTCCATGAACGTTAACCTTCAGGTATCTATAGTTTGTATCAGAGGAAAGGTTTAGTCAACCTTTGGAAACTAGGATGCGAAAACATTAGTGAGATCCCTAGTGATATATCTAAGGTATGTCTAGGGATGTCACTAAGGTTAAGTATACGTATAGGTTATAGTCCTAGAATTGCACTAATGATCTTAGAATTTAACCTAAGATGTTATATATTTTGGGTACTCCCCCTTTACTATGTTGTTTTCTCTAGCATGATTTTTTCCTCTCGCAGAATTCTTTTTGTGTTTTAGTTAATGTAGGGAACCAGAAGGAATTCGGTTAACATTGAATCCAATGGACAAATTGGTGACTATGAGCAACAAAATTGTGTAATACCTAGAGAGAAAGATATTTGATTATGATGAATCAGTCATCGTGATATATTATTAACAAGGTGAAATTTATTGGTATGCCTAATTCATCAATGAAGAGGAAGATAGACTATTATGCATGTTCACATGTTGAGGAGCATAAATAAAGGATGATTGAAATTTCTAAAGAAGGGAAGAAGAACCTTGTGGAATACTTCAAATGGAGGGACCAATGTTAATTGTGTGGAGAAAAGGGTCATAGAGTGACAGACTATTATGGAGTTCAATGTATTAATTGTGGAGAACACAGGCATTACTCAACTCAATGCCCTAACCTAAAAAGTTACCTCTAAATCAAGGAATGACTTAATCCAGGACAATAATTGAAGAGAATGGATTGAAGTGTTTATGTATTAGTATTCATGAATAATGTTTTTGAGGTACTTTTTTTGTGTATTAGAATATTTTTTTATTATTTTATTGTGGTTTTCAATAATTTTAAAGTACCGGTAACCATGCAAAGTGATTCGAATATTTTGGAAAGCAAATGATATGCGCATAATGAAGGGATAAGGAGAAAATGAAATGTTTGATAGTATTCATGATCTCGTGATTGATATAAAGAGTAATTGATATCATGGTTTGAGTATATAGAATTTTGAGGATTTTGGTATGTTGAAAGTGTTAACTTTTAACTAAATTCATGTTTTCAATGTGGTTCAATTAATGGGAATTCATTCTTCAAGAGAATACATGATTATGGTATTCACATGTTTTTAATTTGACCAACAATATATATCTTATGATATATTGGGGATAAATGATGGCATTCACATGATTGTTATGTGACATTTCAAGTAATAATTTTCTTTATACTATGAGCTAGGACCGAAGTATTTTAGATAAGCCTAAAGATTAGAATGGATTATGTAGGACATAAGTTAGTATTGTTTAAGGATAGATGTTTTTTCGATATTATTTATGGGATGTTATAGTAATATAGATTTAGAAAAAGGAAAAACTGCAGGACGAGCGACATCCCATTGCATCGGACAAGGCTGTGGGAATCGAACCCACAACCGATGTGGGACTGGCCTTTATCGCCTACCACTGGCCTACAGGAAGTCCCTGTTTAGTAGAAACTAGTTTTATTATATTAATCAGTATGATATATGATGTATAAGTCCATTTTAGGAACCATATATGATTAATCTCACTATAGATGGACTTATGTAAGTTTTGATAACTTTTCTATCCTTTTGTTTGAGAAAGATGGAATGACCCCTCATTCTATCACATGATCTGCTAACACATCATGAATGACAAATTCAACTTCATTTATTTAAGAGATGAAGTGTAAATTTTCCAAATAACAACTAACAGTGAGACTATACCAAAATCACGAAAGTATTTATTCTAATTCCAATTTCGTCAACATTAGGGAAATGATCTTGAAAACCAAAAATGTTTTTCTAGTGCTCTTATATCTGATAAATCAGATGGTACCTTATATCGTCACAAATTTATGGCTTTGTGATTGCTGGATTTTCCATAGCCATGTTCTCTACCACTCTCCATCAGAGCACGATGGTTAGATTTCTCTTCCATATCTATATTTTCACCTATGTGGAAAACCTGTGATTAGTTTCATTGGATAACCTTTACCTTTCATACTTTTGTTTTTTTAAATATTGGTTTTGATATTCCTTTTTACGAAGTGGGTTTCTATTAATGAAACTTTTGAGTAGTAAACAATTTATAACCCCGACGAATTTCGAGGGCGAAATTCATTTTAAGGGGGGTAGAATGTAACACCCTGAGATTTTATGAAAAATATTCTTTTTAATTTCATTAATGTCTTATGTTGTAAGCTGCACCAAAAGGATCATGCACAACATGCATCCTTGACTTACCTCACATTACACGCAATCACGACCTTCCTCGATAGCGTGTGTAGTACGCAATAATGAGTTTAACTAAACAACAATATGATATTAAAATATTATTAAAACTAGACATTATGAATAGTAATAACCACTTTTTGAAATTTTGTAATTTTTTTTTTTAAATGGACTTCATTTTTGGATTCAGAATACCGAAAATAGATAAGGATGAAATTTTGATAATTTTGGGATAACTTTCTTTTTCTGATGAATAATGAAAACTACTAAATTTTAATTAAAAACAATCTTTTTAACAGAAATAATTAATAGTGATAAATTATTAATTTTAGTGGTTTTAATGTATATTTAGAATATATTTTGACAATTTAATGAAATTTTGGTCATTGGATTTAATTTCACATTTAAACCAGACATAAACAAGTGTCAATCTTTTGATAGTTATTATCCTTTAAGAACACGTTATTTGTTTTGACGATGGGAATTACAATTTAAATTATGTAATGAAACTGATATGTTTTGAATTTGGTAAAATAGACATCATTTTTGAGTTCATAATATCAAATATAGCTTAGGCCTATGTTTTGATATTTTTCTGTAAACTTTCATTTTTTTGATGAATAGTGAAACCACTAAGTGGTAGTTAAAGAAAATGAATTTTTCATAAAACTTAATTTTACCACTTCTGTGAGTGGAATTTCAAAAATCTGAGACACACGGTTGATGTCAATAAGTAAAATGTGGTTCAATGAGATAAAAATAATTTTTTGTGAATAGTAGCTTTTTACTTTTTTACCACGGTTAAAAGTAAATAGTGTAATTAAGGGTAAAAATGATATTATCATTACCCAAAAACATGTCCTAATTCTATTAGATAAGTTTAATTCGAAGAAAAACAACCTTAGAAATAATATATGACCATTTAGGCCCACATGGATTAGATTAGGACATTTAATATTAATTTATTTAAAGAAGGGTTAAAATAATTAAAATCAATGTTTAATAAGTAAATAATTTTTAATATAGGGATATACCTAAGATAAATTAGACTATAAATATTCATTATAAAGCTAAAAATATTTCCTACATAATGGTATTTTATTTTTTATTTTTAGACTTTATATAATCTAATTTATTTATGACACAATGATGATGCAGTAATTATATTAATAATGAGATATTGACATAATTAATGTTATAAATACCCAACTAAATATAATTTGAGACTTTTTATGAATTACACAAATTTAATAGGTTAATATGACATGTTTATATTTATTTAATGAACTTTGTTAGAACAAATCATTCTGTTATGATTTTAACAAAAATCAATTACTAAATAGTGTCAAAATTGACATAAAAGAGTTTTTAAAACAAATATTATATTAGTAATTGTTATTTTATTCCTAAAAATCTAAGGTTCAGCCAAATGACTAAGATAAGGTTTTATATATTAATAATAAACAACTTGGGGTTCGTTTGGCTTGTTATAGTACGTTTATTAACCTTATAGTATAAGAACACAAGAAGACGCGGTAATAGTAATATTATCTAACTTAAAATTAAAACTAAATGATAAGGTTAAAATACTAAACTAAACATGTATAAATTCTATTGGATGAGATTATTTCGACCCATCCCCACCTTATCTTCGAAATAACTCAATTTGGAGATATTAAAAACCGAATATGACTTTATAATAAAATAATATTTTTCGTTATTCCAAAGGTGCCCCTCTCCTCCCTTATAAAAGGGAGCCTCCTAACTCTCTTCCTCACACCACTTTGAGCCTTCATGCTCGGAAATACCCTGAAAAATTCTCTTCTCCACTTCCCTATAAACATCCTAGAGGTACTGGTCTTCTTAAAAGGCCTATTTTAGTTCCCTAAGAGGAAGACTCAAAGTGGCGCTTCAAAGAATAAGTAATATCCGTTACGGATTCTTTCATCTTTATTTCTTCTTCCACTTCTTCTTCATAGGTTGTTTCATTATGAAGTAATAACATCAGTATCACTAATATACTGGTATGTTATTATAAGTATGAAAAAACCCTATTTCACCATCTATCCATCCTACGGAAAATGAAATCACCGCGCGTGCGTACGTACGGAATACCGTCTCCACGCCGTTGTGTAATCTATTTTCCACCACCACCTTACATGGATGGATATAATGGTGTAAATAATAACTATATATGATTATTGTAAAGTGATATTGGTTCTGAAATAGTATACATACACTCCAATACAATTCCATGATCATGAGAATGATATCATCGCTCGTGTGTACGTACGGACTACCGTCTCCACGACGCGATGAGATTCATTCTCCATGTTAACCATTCATGAATGATAATAAACTATATATAATAAGTAATCATGAAATATATTTCATAATAATAATACTGTATTTATGTGTATATATATGTATGTCATCAACTTAATTCCATTCAACTCAATAAGGAAACGAAAACAGCGTTCATGCGTACGTACGGCATACCGTCTCCATGAACGGCGTATTTCTTTCCATTTACTAATCTATTATATATATGTATGTACTGAATATATATTATATATAAATCATGTTTTATATTCTGGAATAAAGTAATAATGATCTAAGTAATCATATGAGTAATTACAAGTCAAAACACAGACGACAAATGAAACGATTTTACCCACAACGATCTTTAACATTGAATTTACAAAAGAATGGGTAAAATAAAGTCATAAGTGAACCATATATGATATAATAAAAATTTGTATGATTATAGAATAAGTCAATTACATTATTTAAATCATTATACAGGAGGGTCGGACACTTACGAAGCAAATCAGACCTAAGGTAAGGGAAATATCATAATCTCATTTTTATCTGAGATTATTTATACATTGGTATTTACAGGGGTGTATTTTATAATCCACATCCATGTTTCCCAAATATGTAATATTTATATCCTTCTACAATATTTTATATCCAATTTTACCCTTCTGTGAGTTTTTAGTAAAAGATATGAAATGAATCTTTTGTCTTTTTTCGTACGAGGTACTTTTTGACTTTTCCGACAAAAGTACGAGAAGGATGTTTTTTTAACTTATACGGCATGAATGTATTTTTAAAACATTATTTCCAAGAATATTCCTTTACAAGTATTCATGTTTATTTTTAATCAACTTATTTTAGTTTAAAATTTTGTGACATGTAAAGAAAAGAAAAGTGTTTTTGAAGTAGAATGGATATTTTTCTCAAGAATGGAGTTCAAGAGTTTTATCAAAATTATTTTCCATATAAGATAATATAGGTTTTGTTTCTATCCATATTATTACATGGATTTGATTATGTTGTGATGGAAATATTTTTATGAATTCCTTTATCTTATATGAATTGTTTTATGATGTCACGATGATTAAGATTCCCATTTTTATTACATGAGTTATGATATGATGTATTGTTATGATTTTGTGGCACACATAAGAATGTTATCATTATGAGATAGGTGGGACCTTTATCTACCTCCAATGAATTGGGTAAAGATTTTATATCTCATGAGATAGACATGGATGGAACGGCAGGTTAAACTGGTTCAGTGAAACAGGACTAAAACGAGGAGTGAACTCGTTTCTGAAATAGACATTGTCCACTAAGATAGTCTTGGCAATGAGTCTTGACTAATAAGAAATGATTCTCTATGATTATGTGTGTATGACACAAAGTTTCATATTTTAAGTTATGATTATTGGGATTACATTTCACTACTATGATTTATCCCATATTATGAAATTCATATTTCTTTTGCCGGTTAAGATTTCCAAAATGTTATGTTCTTATGAATATGATGTGATTGATATTTCTTTTGTTTACACTTACTGAGCATTTGAGCTCACCCTTTTATGTTTTCTTTTCCCCAGGATATAATGAAAGGTTTTAGGTATAAAAAAAGGGACGATCTTAATTGGAGATGTTGAAGATCTTTCACCATGATTAGAAGATTATATTCCGAGTTTCCAACGACACTAAATTATTACGGTCCTTGTGTGTGTGTTTTTTTTGTACTAAGTATTCCGAAAAAGTAATGAAATGTCCATGAACGTTAACCTTCAGGTCTCTATAGTTTGTATCAGAGGAAAGGTTTAGTCAACCTTTGAAAACTAGGATGCAAAAACATTAGTGAGATCCCTAGTGATATTTCTAAGGTATGTCTAGGGATGTCACTAACGTTAAGTATACGTATAGGTTATAGTCCTAGAATTTCACTAATGATCTTAGAATTTAACCTAAGATGTTATATATTGAGGGTACTCCCCCTTTACTATGTTGTTTTCTCTAGCATGATTTTTTCCTCTCACAGAATTCTTTTTGTGTTTTAGTTAATGTAGGGAACCTGAAGGAATTCGGTTAACATTGAATCCAATGGACAAATTGGTGACTATGAGCAACAAAATTGTGTAATACCTAGAGAGAAACATATTTGATTATGATGAATCAGTCATCGTGATATATTATTAACAAGGTGAAATTTATTGGTATGCCTAATTCATCAAAGAAGAGGAAGATAGACTATTATGCATGTTCGCATGTTGAGGAGCATAAATAAAGGATGATTGAAATTTCTAAAGAAGGGAAGAAGAACCTTGTAGAATACCTCAAATGGAGGGACCGATGTTAATTGTGTGGAGAAAAGGGCCATAGAGTGACAGACTATTATGGAGTTCAATGTATTATTTGTGGAGAACATGGGCATTACCCAACTCAATGCCCTGACCTAAAAAGTTACCTATAAATCAAGGAATGACTTAATCTAGGAAAATAATTGAAGAGAATGGATTGAAGTGTTTATGTATTAGTATTCATGAATAATGTTTTTGAGGTACTTTTATTGTGTATTAAAATATATTTTTTATTATTTTATTGTGGTTTTCAATAATTTTAAGGTACCGGTAACCATGAAAAGTGATTCAAATATTTTGGAAAGCAAATGATATGCGCATAATGAAGGGATAAGGAGAAAATGAAATGTTTGATAGTATTCATGAGCTCGTGATTGATATAAGGACTAAGTGATATCATGGTTTGAGTATATAGAATTTTGAGGATTTTGGTATGTTGAAAGTGTTAACTTTTAACTAAATTCATGTTTTCAATGTGGTTCAATTAATTGGTATTCATTCTTCAAGAGAATACATGATTATGGTATTCACATGTTTTTAATTTGACCAACAAGATATATCTTATGATATATTGGGGATAAATGATGGAATTCACATGATTGTTATGTGACATTTCAAGTAATAATTTTCTTTATACTATGAGCTTGGACCGAAGTATTTTAGATAAGCCTAAAGATTATAATGGATTATGTAGGACATAAGTTAGTATTGATTAAATATAGATGTTTTTTTGATATTATTTATGGGATGTTATAGTAATATAGCTTTAGAAAAAGGAAAAACTGCAGGATGAGCGACATCCCATTGCATCGGACAAGGCTGTGGGAATCGAACCCACAACCAATGTGCGACTGGCCTTTATCGCCTACCACTGGCCTACAGGAAGTCCCTGTTTAGTAGAAACTAGTTTTATTATATTAAGCAGTATGATATATGATGTATAAGTCCATTTTAGGAACCATATATGATTAATCTCACTATAGATGGACTTATGTAAGTTTTGATAACTTTTCTATCCTTTTGTTTGAGAATGATGGAATGACCCCTCATTCTATCACATGATCGGCTAACACATCATGAATGAAAAATTCAACTTCATTTCTTTAAGAGATGAAGTGGAAATTTTCCAAATAACAACTAACAGTGAGACTATACCAAAATCACGAAAGTATTTATTCTAATTCCAATTTCGTCAACATTAGGGAAATGATCTTGAAAACCAAAAATGTTTTTCTAGTGCTCTTATATATGATAAATCAGATGTTACCTTATATCGTCACAAATTTATGGCTTTGTGATTGCTGGATTTTCCATAGCCATGTTCTCTACCACTCTCCATCAGAGCACGATGGTTAGATTTCTCTTCCATATCTATATTTTCACCTATGTGGAAACCCTGTGATTAGTTTCTTTGGATAACCTTTACCTTTCATACTTTTGTTTTTTTAAATATTGGTTTTGGTATTCCTTTTTACGAAGTGGGTTTCTATTAAAGAAAATTTTGAGTAGTAAACCATTTATAACCCCGACGAATTTTGAGGGCGAAATTCATTTTAAGGGGGGTAGAATGTAACACCCTGAGATTTTATGAAAAATATTCTTTTTAATTTCATTAATGTCTTATGGTGTAAGCTACACCAAAAGGATCTTGCACAACATGCATCCTTGACTTACCTCACATTACACGCAATCACGACCTTCCTCGATAGCGTGTGTAGTACGCAATAACGAGTTTAACTAAACAACAATATGCTATTAAAATATTATTAAAACTAGACATTATGAATAGTAATAACCACTTTTTGAAATTTTGTAAATTTTGTTTTTTAAAATGGACTTCATTATTGGATTCAGAATATCGAAAATAGCTAAGGATGAAATTTTGATAATTTTCGGATATCTTTCATTTTGTGATGAATAGTGAAAATTACTAAATTTTAATTAAAAACAATCTTTTTAACAGAAATAATTAATAGTGATAAATTATTAATTTGAGTGGTTTTAATGTATATTTAGAATACATTTTGACAATTTAATGAAATTTTGGTCATTGGATTTAATTTCACATTTAAACCAGACATAAACAAGTGTCAATCTTATGATAGTTATTATCCTTTAAGAACACGCTATTTGTTTTGACGATGGGAATTAAATTTTAAATTATGTAATGAAACTGATATGTTTTGAATTTGGTAAAATAGACATCATTTTTGAGTTCATAATATCAAATATAGCTTAGGCCTATGTTTTGATATTTTTCTGTAAACTTTCATTTTTTTTATGAATAGTGAAACCACTAAGTGGTAGTTAAAGAAAATGAATTTTTCATAAAACTTAATTTTACCACTTCTGTGAGTGGAATTTCAAAAATCTGAGACACACGGTTGATGTCAATAAGTAAAATGTGGTTCAATGAGATAAAAATAATTTTTTGTGAATAGTAACTTTTTACTTTTTTACCACGTTTAAAAGTAAATAGTTAAATTAAGGGTAAAAATGATATTATTATTACCCTAACACATGTCCTAATTCTATTGGATAAGTTTATTTAGAAGAAAAACAACCTTAGAAATAATATATGACCATTTAGGCCCACATGGATTAGATTAGGACATTTAATATTAATTTATTTAAAGAAGGGTTAAAATAATTAAAATCAATGTTTAATAAGTAAATAATTTTTAATATAGGGATATTCCTAAGATAAATTAGACTATAAATATTCATCAGAAAGCTAAAAATATTTCCTACATAATGGTATTTTATTTTTTATTTTTAGACTTCAAATAATTTAATTTATTTATGACACAATGATGATGCAGTAGTTATATTAATAATGAGATATTGACATAATTAATGTTATAAATACCCAAATAAATATAATTTGAGACATTTTATGAATTACACTAATTTTATAGGTTAATATGACATGTTTGTATTGATTTTATTAACTTTTTTAGAACTAATAATTCTGTTATGATTTTCAAATATATCAATTACTAAATAGTGTCAAAATTGACATAAAATAGTTTTTAAAACAAATATTATATTATTAACTGTAATTTTATTTCAAAAAATCTATGGTTCAGCCAAATGACATAGATAAGATTATATATATTAATAATAAATAACTTGGGGTTCGTTTGTCTTGTTATAGTATGTTTATTAACCTTATATTATAAGAACACAAGAAGACATGGTAAAAGTAAAATTATCTAACTTGAAGTTAAAACTAAATGATAAGGTTAAAATAGTAAACTAAACATGTATAAATTCTATTGGATGAGAGGATTGCAACCCATCCCCACCTTAGATTTGAAATAACTCAATTAGGAGCTATTAAAAACTGAATATGACTTTATAATAAAATAATATTTTTAGTTATTCCAAAGGTGCCCCTCTCCTGTCTTATAAAAGGGCACCTCTTACCTCTCTTCCTCACACCACATTGATCCATCGAGCTTGAAAATACCCTGACAAATTCTCTTATCCACTACCCTAGAAACATCCTAGAGGTCCTGGACTTCTTCAAAGACCAATTTTAGTTCCCTATGAGGAGGACTCAAAGAGGCGTTTCAAAGAAGAGGTAATGTCTGTTACCTATTCATTCAACTTTATTTCTTCTTCCACTTATACTTATTAGGTTGTTTTATTATGAAGTAATATCATAAATATCCATAATATACTTATATGCTATTATAAGTATGAAAAAAAATCCTATTTCACCATCTATCCATCCTACAGAAAACGAAATCACCGCGCGTGCATACGTACGGAATACTGTCTCCACGTCGTGGTGTAATCAATTTTCCACCACCACCATACTTGGATGGGTATAATGGTGTAAATAATAAATATATATTATTATTGTAAAGTGATATTTATTCTGAAATATTATACATACTCTCCAATACAATTTCACGATCATGAGAACAATATCATCGCTCGTGCGTAGGTACGGACTACCATCTCCACGACGCGATAAGATTCACTGTCCACGTTAACCATTCATGAATGATTATAAAGTATATATAATAAGTAATAATGAAATATATGACATAATAATGATACTTAATTTATGTGTATATATATGTATGTCATCTACTTAATTCCATTCAACTCAATAAGGAAACGAAAACATTGTTCATGCGTACGTACGACCTACCATCTCCATGAACGGTGTATTTCTTTCCATTTAATGATCTATTATATATATGTATATATTAAATATATATTATATATAAATCATTTTTTATATTCTGGAATTATGTAATCATGATCTATGTAATCATATGAATAATTACAAGTCAAAACATGGATGACAAATGAAACGATTTTACCCAAAACGCTCTTTAACATGGAATTTACAAAAGAAAAGGTAAAATAAAGTCATAAGTGAACCATATATGATATCATAACAATGAGTATGATTCTGTAATAAGTCAATGACTTTATTTAAATCATTATACAGCAGGTTCAGACACTTATGAAGCAAATCGGACCTAAGGAAAGGGAAATATCACAATATCATTTTGATCCGAGATTATTTATACATCGGTATTTACTTGGGGTGTATTTTATCATCCACATCCATTTTCCTCAATATGTAATATTTATATCCTTCTACAATAGTTTATATCCAATTTTACCCTTCAGTGAGTTTTTTGTAAAAGATATGAAAGGAATCTTTTGTCGTTTTTTGTACGTGGCACTTTTTGACTTTTCCGACAAAAGTACGAGAAGAAAGTTTTTTTAACTTATACGGCATGAATGTATTTTTAAAACATTATTTACAAGAAGATTAAGTTACAAGTTTTCATGTTTATTTTTAATCATCTTATTTTAGTTTAAAATTGTATGACATGTTAAGAAAGGAAAAGTGTTTTTGAAGTAGAAAGGATATTTTCTTCAAGAATGGAGTTCAAGAGTTTTATCAAAATTATTTTCCATCTAAGATAATATAGGGTTCTGTTTCTATCCCTATTATTACATGGATTTTATTATGTTGTGATGGAAATATTTTTATTGATTCCTTTATCTTATATGAATTGTTTTATGATGTCACAATGTTTAAGATTCCGATTTTTATTACATGGGTTATTCTATGATGTATTGTTTATGATTTTGTGGCACACATAAGAATGGTATCATTATGAGATGGGTGGGACCTATATATACCTCCAATTCATTGGGTAAATATTTTATATCTCATGAGATATACATGGATGGAACGACAGGTTAAACCGGTTCAGTGAAGCAGGACTGAAATGAGGAGTGAACTCAGTTCTGAAATGGACTTTGTCCACTAAGATAGTCTTGGAAATGAGTCTTGACTAATAATAAATTATTCTCTATGATTATGTGTGTATTCCACAAGTATCATGTTTTATGTTATGATTATTGGGATTACATTTCACTACTATGATTTATCCCATGTTATGAAATTATGATTTCTTTTGCAGGTTAAGATTTCCAAAATGTTATGTTCTTATGAATATGATGTGATTCATATTTCTTTTGTTTACCCTTACTGAGCATTTGAGCTCACCCTTTTATGTTTTCTTTTCCCCAAGAAATAAATAATTGTTTTAAGTATAAAAAAGGGAAGATAATTATGGGAGATGTTGATGATCTTTCACCATGATTAGAAGATTATATTCCGAGTTTCCTAAGACACTAAACTATTACGGTCCTTGTGTGTGTGTGTATTTATGTACTAAGTATTCTGCAAAAGTAATGAAATTTACATGTACGTTAAGCTTCAGGTCTCTATAGTTGGTATCAGAGGAAAGGTTTAGTCAAGCTTTGGAAACTCAGATGTGAAAATGTTAGTGAGATCCATAGTTATATTTCTAAGGTATGTCTAGGGATGTCACTAAGGTTAAGTATACTTATAGGTTATAGTCCTAGAATTGCGCTAAAGATCTTAGAATTTAACCTAAGATGATATATATTGAGGTTACTCCCCCTTTACTATGTTGTTTTCTCTAGCATGATTTTTGCCTCTCAAAGAATTCTTTTTGTGTTTTAGTTAATGGAGGGAACTAGAAAGAATTTGGTTAAAATTGAATCTAATGGAAAAATTGGCGACTATGAGTAACAAAATCGTGTAATGCCTAGAGAGAATTATATTATGATTATGCCGAATCAGTCATCGTGATATATGATTAACAAGGTGAAATTTATTGGTATTCCTAATTCATCAAAGAAGTGGAACATAGACTATTATGCATGTTCGCATGTTGAGGAGAATAATGAATGGAAGATTGAGATTTCTAAAGAAGGGAAGAAGAACCTTGAGGAATACCTCAAATGGAGGGACCAATGTTATCTGTGTGGAGAAAAGGGTCATAGAGTGACAGACTGTTATGGAGTTCAATGAATTATTTGTGGAGAACATGGGAATTACCCAACTCAATGCCCGGAGCTAAAAAGTTACTTCTAAATCAAGGAAGGACTTAATCCAGGGAAATAATTGAAGAGGATGGATTGAAGTGTTTATGTATTGGTATTCAAGAATAATGTTGTTGAGGTACTTTTATTGTGTATTAGAATATTTTTGTATTATTCTATTGTGGTTTTCAATAATTTTAAGGTACCGGTAACCATGAAAAGTGATTCAAATATTTTGGAAAGAAGATGATATGCGCATAATGAAGGGATAAGGATAAAATGAAATGTTTGATAGTATTCATGAGCTCATGATTGATATAAGGACTAAGTTATATCATGGTTTGAGTATATAGAATTTTGAGGATTTTGGTATGTGGAAAGTGTTATCTTTTAACTGCATTCATGTTTTCACTGTGGTTCAATTAATGGGTATTCATTCTTCAAGAGAATACATTATTAAGGTATTCACATGTTTTTAATTTGACCAACAAGATATATCTTCTGATATATTGGGGATAAATGATGGCATTCACGTGATTGTTATGTGACATTTCAAGTAATCAATTTCTTTATAATATGATCTTGGACCGAAGTATTTTAGATAAACCTAAAGATTGGAATGTATTATGTTGGACATAAGTTAGTATTGTTTAAGGATAGTTGTTTTTTTATATTATTTATGGGAAGTTATAGTAAAATAGCATTGGAAAAAGGAAAAACTGCAGGATGGGTGACAGCCCATCGCATCAGACAAGGCTGTGGGAATCGAACCCACAACCGAAGTGCGACTGGCCTTTATCACGTACCACTGGCCTACAGGAAGTCCTTGTTTAGTAGAAACTAGGTTTAATATATTAAACAGTATGATATATGAAGTATAAGTCCATTTTAGGAACCATATATAATTAATCTCACTATAGATGGACTTATGTAATTTTTGATAATTTTTCTAACATTTTGTTTGAGATAGATGGAATGACCCCTCATTTTATGACAAGATCCGATAACACATCATGAATGACAAATTCAACTTCATTTCTTTAAGAAATGAAGTGGAAATTGTCCAAATAACGACTAACGGTGAGACTATACCAAAATCACGAAAGTATTTATTCTAATTCCAATTTCATCAACTTTAGTGAAATGATCTTGAAAAACTAAAATGTTTTCCTAGTGCTCTTATATCTAATAAATCAGATGGTACCTTATATCGTCACAAATTTATGGATTTGTGATTGCTGGATTTTCCATAGCCATGTCCTCTACCACTCTCCATCATAACATGATGGTTAGATTTCTCTTCCATATCTATATTTTCACCTATGTGGGAACCCAGTGATTAGTTTATTTGGGTAACCGTTACGTTTCATACTTTTGTTTTTTTTAATATTGGTTTTGATATTCCTTTTTATCGATGTGGGTTTCTATTAAAGAAAATTTCAAGTAGTAAACCATTTATAACCCCGACGAATTTTGAGGGAGAAATTCATTTTAAGGGGGGTAGAATGTAACACCTTAAGATTTTATGAAAAATATTCTTTTTAATTTCATTAATGTCTTGTTTTGTATGGTACACCAAAAGGAGCTTTCACAACATTCATCCTTGACTTTCCTTGCATTACACGCAATGGCGACCATCCTCGATAGCATGTGTAGTATGCAATGACGAGTTTCACTAAACAACAATACGCTATTAAAATATTATTAAAACGAGCCATTATGAATTGTAATAACCACATTTTGAAATTTTGAAAATATTATTTTTGAAAATGGACATCATTTTTGGATTCGGAATATCGAAATTAGCTAAGGATGAAATTTTGGTAATTTTCGGATAACTTTCATTTTCTGATGAATAGTGAAAATTACTAAATTTTAATTAAAAACAATCTTTTTAATCGAAATAATTAATAGTGATAAATTATTAATTTGAGTTGTTTGAAAATATATTTAGAATATATTTTAACAATTTAATGCAATGTTGTTCATTAGATTTAATTTCACATTTAAACCAGACATAAACAAGTGTCAATCTTTTGATAGTTATTATCTCTTAAGAACATGCTATTTGTTTTGACGACGGGAATTAATTTTTAAATTAAGTAATGAAACTGATATGTTTTTAATATGGTAAAATAGACATCATTTTTTGAGTTCATAATATCAAATAAAGCTTAGGCCTAATTTTTGGTATTTTTCTGGAAACTTTCATTTTTTTATGAATAGTGAAACCACTAAGTGGTAGTTAAAGAAAATGAATTTTTCATAAAAATTAATTTTACCGCTTTTGTGAGTGGAATTACAAAAATCCGAGAGACACGGTTGATGTCAGTAAGTAAAATGTGGTTCAATGAGATGAAAATAATTTTTGGTGAATAGTAACTTCTTACTTTTTAACCACAGTTAAAAGTAAATAGGGTAATTAAGGGTAAAAATGATATTATTATTACCCTAACACATGTCCTAATTCTATTGGATAAGTGTAATTCGTAGAAAAACAACATTAGGAAAAAAATATGACTATTTAGGCCCACATGGATTAGATTAGGAGATTTAATATTAATTTATTTAATGAACGGTTAAAATAGTTAAAATCAATGTTTAATAAGTAAATAATTTTTAATATAAAGTTATACCTGAGATAAATTAGACTATAAATATTCATTAGAAAGAGAAAAATATTTCCTACATAATGGTATTTTATTTGTAGTTTTTAGATTTTATATAATTTAATTTATTTATGACAGAATGATGATGCAGTAATTATATTATTAATGAAATATTGACATAATTAATGTTATAAATACCCAAATAAATATTATTTGAGACATTCAATGAATTAAACTAATTTTATACTTTAATATGACATGTTATTATTTATTTAAATAACTTTTTTTGAACTAATAATTCTGTTATGATTTTCAAAAAAATCAATTACTAAATAGTGCCAAAATTGACATAAAATAGATTTTAAAACAAATATTATATTATTAATTGTTATTTAATTCCTAAAAATCTAAGGTTCGGCCAAATGACTTAGATACGGTTATATATATTAATAATGAACAACTTGGGGTTCGTTTGTCTTGTTATAGTTTGTTTATTAACCTTATAGTATAAGAACACAAGAAGACACGGTACAAGTAAAATTATCTAACGTAAATTTAAAACTAAATGATAAGGGTAAAATAGTTAACTAAAAATGTATAATTTCTATTGGATGAAGGGATTTCGACCCATACCCACCTTATCTTCGAAATAACTCAATTTGGAGCTATTAAAAACTGAATATGACTTTATAATAAAATAATATTTTTTGTTATTCCAAAGGTGCCTCTCTCCTCCCTTATAAAAGGGCGCCTCCTACCTCTCTTCCTCACACCTCTTTGAGCCTTCAAGCTCGGAAATACCCTGACAAATTCTCATTTCCACTTCCCTAGAAACATCCTAGAGGTCCTGGTCTTCTTCAAAGACAAATTTTAGTTCCCTAAGAGGAGGACTCAAAGAGGCGCTTCAAAGAAGAGGTAATGTCTGTTACCGATTCATTCAACTTTATTTCTTCTTGCACTTCTTCTTCTTAGGTTGTTTAATTATAAATTAATAACATCAGTATCGCTAATATACTGATATGTTATTATAAGTATGAAACAACACTATTTCACCATCTATCCATCCTACGGAAAACGAAATCACCGCGAGTGTGTACGTACGGAATACCGTCTCCACGCCTTGGTGTATTCTATTTTCCACCACCACCTTACATGGATGGGTATAATGGTGTAAATAGTAACTATATATGATTATTGTAAAGTGATATTGATTCTGAAATAGTATCCATACACTTCAATACAATTCCATGATCATGAGAACGATATCATCGCTCGTGCGTACGTACGGACTACCGTCTCCACGACGCGATGAGATTCATTCTCCACGTTAACCATTCATGAATGATTATAAAGTATATATAATAAGTAATCATAAAATATATGAAATAATAATGATACTGGATTTATGAGTATATATATGTATGTCATCTACTTAATTCCATTTAACTCAATAAGGAAACGAAAACAGTGTTCATGCGTACGTACGACCTACCGTCTCAATGAACGGTGTATTTCATTCCATTTACTAATATATTATATATATGTATATTCTTAATATATATTATATATAAATCATGTTTTATATTCTGGAATTTCATAATCATGATCTAAGTAATCATATGAATAATTACAAGTCAAAACACGGACGACAAGTGAAACAATTTTACCCAAAACGCACTTTAATAAGGAATTTACAAATGAAATGGTAAAATAAAGTCATAAGTGAACCATATATCATATCATAACAATGAGTATTATTCTGGAATAAGTCAATGACTTTATTTAAATCATTATAAAGGAGGTTCGGACACTTACAAAGCAAATCGGACATAAGGTAAGAGAAATATCACAATCTCATTTTTATCCGAGATTGTTTATACGTTGGTATTTACTGGGGTGTATTTTATCATCCACATCCATGTTTCCTCAATATTTAATATTTATATATTTCTAAAATAGTTTATATCCAATTTTAACCATCAGTGAGTTTTTAGTAAAAGATATGAAAGGAATCTTTTGTCGTTTTTCATACGAGGTACTTTTTGACTTTTCCGACAAAAGTACGAGAATAATGTTTTTTTAACTTATACGGCATGAATGGATTTTTAAAAAATTATATCCAAGAATCATTCTTTACAAGTTTTCAAGATTATTTTTAATCAACTTCTTTTAGTTTAAAATTGTATGACGTGTTTAGAAAGGAAAAGTGTTTTTGAAGTAGAAAGGATATTTTCCTCAAGAATGGAGTTCAAGAGTTTTATGAAAATTATTTTCCATCTAAGATAATATAGGGTTCTATTTATATCCCTATTATTACATGGAATTGATTATGTTGTGATGGAAATATTTTTATGAATTCCTTTATCTTATATTAATTGTTTTATGATGTCACAATGTTTAAGATTTCCATTTTTATTACATTGGTTATGCTATGATGTATGGTTTATGATTTTTGGCACTAACAAGAATGGTATCATTATGAGATGGGTGGGGCCTATAAATCCCTCCAATGCATTGGGTAAAGATTTTATATCTCATGAGATAGACATGGCTGGAATGGAAAGTTAAACAGGTTCAGTGAAACAGGACTGAAACGAAGAGTAAACTCGGTTCAGAAATCGACTTTGTCCACTAAGATAGTCTTGGAAATGAGTCTTGACATATAATAAATGATTCTCTATGATTATGTGCATATGACACAAAGTTTCATGTTTTATGTTATGATTATTGGGATTATATTTCACTATTATTATTTATCCCATGTTATGAAATTTTGATTTCTTTTTGAGGTTATGATTTCCAAAATGTTATGCTCTTATGAATATGATGTGATTGATATTTCTTTTGTTTACCCTTACTGAGCATTTGAGCTCACCCTTATATGTTTTCTTTTCCCCAGGATATATAGAAAGGTTTTAGGTATAAAAAAAGGGATGATATTTATGGGAGATGTTGAAGATCTTTCACCACGATTAGAAGATTATATTCCAAGTTTCGTAAGACACTAAACTATTATGGTCCTTGTGTGTCTGTTTTTGTTATGTACTAAGTATTCCAAAAATGTAATGAAATGTCCATGTACGTTAAGCTTCGGGTCTCTACAAGAATTGCCTCTCCATATCGCCTTTTTTTCAAGAGAAAAATATTTTTCAAGTAAAATTTGTTTAAAATTTCTCTATTTTATATTTTCAATATCTTCCTCATTATTTGTGTTTATAATCAAAGACCACCATTGATCTTCATCACTACATAGGATATATACTTCCATAAAAATTGTTTACCTTTCGTTACATCCCAAGGAGAGAAATATATTCTCTAAGGAACATATCTACTGCTACACTATGAATGGGGTTTTAGTCCTATTAAATAATAGAGGATATTAATGCATAATGAAATCTAACAATGCTCCTCCATATTGTGGTTCAAGAGTCCCCATACATGTAAGTATATTTTCCATAACATGAATTAGATGATTAGGTATAGTTATCAATTTTTCAGGAATAGTTTCAATTGTAGAACCAACATTATTATCTTTCATATGAGGGAACACCCTACATGGGATACTAGTGTTATTTCTGTTTCCAATACTTCCACTAGGCGCCATTTCTAAATAATTGAATATATTAAATTATGTAATGAATCATAATGTATAATGTTGAGCTTGTAAAACACATAACATTAGTTTAAATTCTATTCATTTATAAAATCGTAATACAACGTATGGTTTCTTTGAGGACATATATAAAATTAAATCCTTTATAATGGTTTGTAATGAAAATTTGGTTTTTCTTAAGAATATCTCAATGATTTTTCAAACTATGTGTGTAGTAAGGATTATTGTCATGTACCATGTTATCATTATTCAGGCTCAGAACACATTGTTGGAGTCGTTATTCCTACGTACATCTGTGATAGAACAACATCCAATTGTAATATCATGACAGGGATGTATTACAAGGAAGATCCACAAAATTTTTACCTTATCCAAATTATTGGATTTTATTGTATTTTAATTCTCAAATTCAATCTTAGAGTTTTTCCCATATCTATGTTTTCTAAATCATGTTTCTAAAGATTCTACATAACTTCTTCTAATACTAACTGTATAGACTCTAACCCATGTTTCCCAGTGCTGGCGCCTCACTTCAATTAATTAGTATGATAGAAATGGAAGTCATATCTCAAAGGACATAATAGTTAAGTAGCTTCCAAGAAAGATATATACATATGTTCAACGGAATTACATGACGAGAAATTGAAAATGTAAATTCCATTTTAAACAACCATAAATTTTATATTATCCCAACAAGTCATTCATAATATAATTATTTATGCCCTAGGGAAAAACAAAACAAATGAAAGGGGTGAGTTCAGGATCTCAGTAAATGAATGTAATATAGAGAAAGCATAAGTAATAATTCATAGTGAAAATATACAAGTACACATTCCATTATAACATAAACATACCACAATATGGAAAGAAGAAATGCTGAACAAATAATTCCATAATAAAACATAACCATTGGTAGTAAACTAGTAGAATAATCACACGCACTATCAATTATTAGATTTATAATTAGATAATGAATAATTTGGAAAATCATGACCATATCATCAATGCCTCTTGTCAAGACCATACAATAAGATTTTAAAACCAAAATTAGTTTCTCTCATGAGACCTTCCGATACACTGAGGGGATATAATGGGAAAAACCAATCACATACAACGTCTAATGAATTATTAATATTAAAGGGGAAAAAGAATCAGTATATTCCTTCATAATGAATTTAACATATGAAATGTAAATAACATCCCCCAAAAAATAAACATAAACACTAACCATTTAGAGTAATATGGTGAATGGTATCAACATATGAAATCTACACTCAAACTAATCATAAAAAATTCAATAAAATATGGTAGATGATTTCATAAAGTTTTAATCCCAATTAATTTACAAGAAGGAATAATGGTTTTGAAATATGTTGAAATGATCTTATAAAATCATCGAGTAATAATTGAGAGAAATACACTTTTACTTTTCAAAGATGAAATATTTTGGATAATTCTTTGTATAAAAAAAGTGATCTAGATTTTGTATTTTTAAATAAAATTATTGATTTTATAAAATTTATGTTTTATTAATTATGATTATAGAATGAACACGAACATAGGTAAGAATTCAATAACTTCCCATCAATCAGGCTTGTTAATCGAGAAGAATTTGAGAATGACCCTTTCAAAATATGTAAATCCCCATAAAATAAAGAAGTATTTGGATTGGTAAAAATATATATAATTGTTAAACATACATTATGGGCATTACATAATAATAATTAATAATTTCATAGGGGTAAAGAGATAATAAAATAGTATCGCAAAAGAAAATGGGGGTTCGGGTATAAAACACATACCTTATGCCCGAAAGTATTCCACACATGACCTTAATGTCATCAAACAAAATTTAAATACATTAATTAACTAATTAATAATATTTTTTATATTTATTTGATTTTGTATAATTTTATTAATATCATTTATGACATTTTTAAATAGTTATAAAAAGGAAATTTATCACCCGGTAGCGTCCATTTCCTTGGATTTCACAATCAGTATACATATATATGGGTTTGAATCTTCAGGTGAAATGGATATAATACTACAAAATTGAATTTATATGATACTATTGAATATATAATATATTAAAGGGTTTTATAATTCATTTTTTAAATGTAATGATGATGAGTTATTAAATAATGCATTGCTGATAATCGTTTAGATTATTACAATTGTATTTTGGTCATCACAAACTAGTTTTTCATATGAATTTATATTTTGTATATTTATTGGTTATAGAACATTAAATTCATAATAATAAATATTTTATAATACCTTTCAACAATATATTTTTTTCATGACCTTATGTGAAGGATAAATTGAAGAATAAAGCTTCATCGTCTACAAATCTTGTAAATCATCATCACCCAAATGATGATTTCATTTTTAATAAGAAAAGGTAGAGAGTTTGTGTGTGTGTAGTGTGGAGAATTATATTCCATAAACATGATATAAATTCATTATAAGGATGAAAATATTGTTATCATGATCATTTGGATTGAGTAATTAAGGATAAGATAAGAATATAAATTAAATTGAATATGAATTTTTTAGAAAAATATGAGGGTTTACCTCTGGAATTAACCACCTGGATAACCTCCTTTGGGAAAGGGGTTGAAGACTTTGTGAAAGACCAAGAGATCTTGGATTTGAGGAGAGACTAGGAAATAGGATTAGGTAGAACTTTTCAAGGATTTAATTCTTATATTACTGAAGAGAATAGGGGAGAGCGGTGTTGTTTATTATGGAGGAGAAGGATAGTTTCTCATTATTCTATTAATTTATTATTATTATTAATGAGACATCAAATAGTATTTATTATTGTGACTAAATATATTAATAATTACATGGAAGTTTTAACTGAGGGTTCTTACATCATCCATGAATCAAGGAATAGTGTATTTATACATTAATGTATTTATACTGTTAATTACAATATTTTACTATTCAATAAGAATTCAAGTATTTTAGATAAATACCAGAAATTAACCAAAACCATTTTTTGAATTGTCTAAATCAAAAATGGACCAAATTTTATCAAAATATTTTTCTAAATAAATGAAATTTAATCTTTAAATAAAAATTGTATTTACATGAATAATACAGATTTAAAATTTAACACCATTTTTATGACAGTTTAAAAATTTAATTAAGGTCTTATAAAATAATCCTAGCATCATATTAAAATTTGATCTCAATTTATGAATCCTTTTCCTGATAATGTAATTTTTTTAAATATTTTTATTAATTATAAAATTTTAATTAATTATTTATGCTATATAAAAATACAAACACATAAATATTAATTTTTAGAAATATTCACTTACATTAAAAATGTTATAATTATATCATACATTAACTTATGAAACTTGTAAATTTTATTTATACTTTCATGGGTGATGTTACTATATATTCGACATATTTACTCTTCATTAGTGTTATATCACTATTCTTAAGGGGAAGATACTATTTAGTTAGTATAAATACTTTATCATTTAGAAATACCCTTAATTTATTTTATAATTCATTTATAAATATTTTATTGTGTTCAATTTAAGATTTTACATGATTCATACTATTTAAAATAAATATAATATGTGGAATTTCGTTGATAATATTTTGGCTCATTATAATAGGATCTAAGGGATCATTTGAATGAATATAATCTTTCTTGTTCTGTAAGTCTTATATCATCCCTTAATGAAAAATAACACAAAACCAATATCATATTCTTGACATTTCAGGAATACCACATAAACAGTAAGAATTTTAAAAAATTATTAAGTTTCTATGAAATATATGTACCATCCTTTAATTCCACAAACTGACTTTCTTCTGAATTGTTTCTATAATATGAGTTTTTCACCTCAACAAATTTTAATAATATTCATATTTCTCACTGTTATATTTAAAAAAACTATACATATTCCGTTATTTTCACAAAAAAAACCTTTTCTAAAATCAAATTTATATCATTAATCACAAATTTTCTGAACACTTATCAAGTTGTATTTCATCCCAACAAAAAAAGCTTTCATGGACATCAACTTTTCTTCACATATAATAAAATATATGAAAATTTAATTCTAAGGGATTCATCATTTGAAATTTTAATTATTCCTTATTTTAATACATTAACATTATTTAGAATTTTTTTCTCTGATAAAATGGGAAGAACGCCCACTAGCCCAGAACTATGGTCTTTCCCATTTAGTAGATTGCATAGTGATTTCCGAAAAAGGACTTTTTATTTCTCATTAACATTATTCACTTTCATTTTATGAAAACTATTAAAATCCTTTTCACCTAATGGTAACAAAACAATACATGATTTTTCAATATGTCCGGGTTATTAACATATTTCAAAAATTGTGCCCAAAGGTTTGAATCTATTTTAATTTCCATAACCTTTTTCTTGGTTTTCTTAAAACATATCAAATTTATTCCATTTAGGGGATTTACACCAATATAAATTTTTTCTTTTGTAATTTATGTACTAATTTTATTATTCTTGGTTTTAAACACACGTATTTGATGTATTCCCATATCCAACATAATACATACAATATCAATAGGAAAAATACATTCCACTAATACATCGACTCATTCCATAAATAAAAACATGTTTCTCAGCATCTTTATTACCATTGTTGTAAAAACATTTTGACTACCTACAATTATATTATCTCCCACAATCTTTTTTTCAACTCAAATTTCATTCTAGCCATATCAAATCCAAAATTATTAGAAACATTTTTAGTACAAAATTTTTTAGAAACCTATATGTTATTTTCATATTTTTTTGCCACATATATAACTTTCCCATAATTTATCTTCATAGAAACAATTTAAACATTCTTCATAAGCATTTAAATTGACTTTTAGTCCTTCTCGGGTTCACGCATTCCTAAAATTTTACCAACAACATATATAGTGTTATGTAAACTTGTATATTTTTTTTATAATTATAATGTTTTTGTTGTAGAATATCAATTTCATATATAATTTCCTTAAAAATAACATTATTACATTCATTCATATTCATTTCTCTATTAATCGAATTCATCAGAAAATAAACGTCACCAATTAACATAACTTTTTCATTAGGAGGAATTTTCAAATTATTTCTGAACATTCCATAAAAACCATATTGATTTGTTTTTCATCTCTTACAATAATTCTCATACATTATTTCAATTCTATCTTCAAAGGAAATTTAATCTCATTATCTTTATCATTATAACAAGAACATAAAAAATCTTCATGATTAGCTATCATAATGAAATGAATTTCAGTATAATATTCAGAAACCTTTTAGGCTCTACATTTAATGTCTTCCTATTCATCTTCTCAAGATAAAAATTTCCACCTTTTGGATTTTGTGAACATTTAAAAGTTCCCATTTGAATTTTTTTCATTATCACCCTTTTTCTTACAATTTCTTTTTATACATATAATTTCATTATTATTATCTTCCTCATTATTTATTCATGGATTAATTGAAAAAAAATTCTCAAAGGATCTACATTTAAAAACATTAAGTTGTAACATATCTTTATACATTATTGTAACTCCTTCTATATTTTGTGAAAATAATTAAAAGAATTAATCAAGAATGTTACATACCTCATTTTCATAATTAGATTTATAAAAAACTTTCTCTTTTGGAATCTCATTATAATTTCCTTGCTTGGAATCTGTGAAGTACATTACATGATAAATTTTTTTTCACTTTAATAACATTTTGCCTTAAAACATCATATGTAATGAGAGTATTATAATGGTTATAAAAAGATAGAGTATTAGGATCAATATATTCCACATATTAATCTTTGGATTCAATCATGTTAGGAATAATTTTCAAGATATTTTCATCAACATTTGATTCATAGAACGTTTCACCAATACATATTATGGTTATTAGATTATCATTATACCTTGTAAAAAATTCACCAAATGATGCATACTCAACCATTTTATTATCATCATATTTCAGCCCACAATTTTGTAGATATTCATTCTTTACATTTATATTTCCTTAAAAAAATTTCATCAACTTTTGAAATATACATTTGGTTGTATCAAATACGATCACTCTTAGAAACTACATTTTATAATGTAATGAGTTTAAATAATTACTATGTCTTCTATAATTTTCATGATTATTATTATCAGCGGCTATAAAGATTAATTTTTTCACAAATATATGTAAATACCTATGTAGCTTCATCCAAAACATTGTACCCAAGACATATCAGAAAAAACAATTAATATTCCCATATATGTTAGTTTTTACTATCAAACACAGGAATCAACATAATATTCACTCAATTAAAATTATCTATAACAACTTCTCATTAAAAAAATTCATTGCGTAAATAAATGGGACCACGATTATGAAAATAATTGATATTACCCATCCATGATCAATTAATCACAATGAGGTGGAGGGGTTAAATTAATGATATATTTTTATATTATCTTTTTATTCATTTGTATCAACCGAAAAATCTTTTTATTTAATTCCCATTCTTAAAAAAAACATTCACATGCCCATATGAACACTAATTTATCTTGTTCACTACGCAACAAGAGTAACTACGACCATGGAATGGATTTGAAATAATTTAATATCACATAATACACAAGAAAATGAACCTTTTGTGTTGTTAAAAACAAGTAGGGTATATACTTGTAATTGTATAGAAATATGATCAATACAATATTCCATGTTCTTATCTTAGCATAAATGATGTCATTTAAGTTAGTGAATCATGTAGTGAAACAATAGTCAATTGGTTCAAAACATGTTACTGTACTTTCTTATCAACATTCACTTATGAAAACTATTAAATAAATTTATCAAATTCCCACGTAAAAGTAGTTAGAAACAAAAATCCATGAAATTGAAATAAAAAATCAGTCTAATGGAACAACCCAATTATTTAGTCTGATATCTTAGTCCAAAAAACACAAGTCTACAAGAATACCTCAGAATTTAATCTGAACTAGTTCTTCATTTTATAGAAATATAATTCTAATTTCTTAGTCACATCTGATAACTGGGATTATAATCCTCTGTTATTATTATTCTATCTGGTGATGTTTACTAGGAAAGCAATTTCTTCAAAATTATCTCTTCACAAAATTCCATTTCTTTCTCTTTCATTACACATGAACAATACCTCTATCAGTGGAAATTAAAATATAAATCATAATATATGAAGGTTCAGAAAATTTTGTTTTGGAAGGAATTTAAAAATGGTTTCCCTCTTAAAAGAAATTCCTCAAACGTGAATTTTCACTTAATTTAATATTCATCTTTGAATTCTTCAGGTCTTTTACATTCTTCAAGTAAATTTTAGAATCTTCTCAAAGAATAATCTTGCTTCAAATTACCTAACCATTCTTTAGTCTAATACCATTTTCATTTTGACTATCTTCATATTGATTGAAACATAACAGAACAAAAATTCACATTAAGATGAAATCATATGTATGGAAGATGAATCCTGCTTAATTTTTTACAATCAAACTATAATAAATAAGACAATACAAAGATTCAAAACAAATGAAATAGATAAAAATTTGTAAAAATCCATTCATAAGCATTATTGAATCATAA
Source organism: Viscum album (assembly GCA_963277665.1). NCBI lineage: Eukaryota > Viridiplantae > Streptophyta > Magnoliopsida > Santalales > Viscaceae > Viscum > Viscum album. Next base: position 1,178,907,197 of record OY728142.1, on the reverse strand, counting down.
TTATATTTTTATTACTTTTATTTTTATATAAAAAATTTCACATCTTATAAAGATACTTTCACCACTATAGAAGAACATCCACAAAACTCTTCAAAGAACTCCCCATTTCTTATTTTAATTCCTAGACCGATGATCCTATATCTGATGATGTTCATCGTCTGATGAATTTATCATGGAAAAATTGTGTATAATGGATCAGTCTCTGACTCACTCTGATTTGGCGGTTTTAACTCTATTCCTACGGGACATTAACTACCTGAAAAGAAATTGTATTTTATCTAGACCTAATTGTTAAATGATTAATCATGATGAAAATGGTTTACTACATTTTTTTTCATAATCCGGTTGATCGGTCTAGCAAATTTTACTTGAATCAGTCCCAAAAAACATAAAATTCTTAAACAATCATTATCTACAATCCTTTCATTCTATTGATTGATCAGTGACATAGCATGTATGATTGATTGATATAACCAAAAACAAATTTAATTTTCAAATTTCAAACTTATGAATAATTGTGTAACATTTGTTTGTTTGATTCAAAAAATCCTATAGATTAGAGAATCAAATTGAATGGTAAATCAGTACTTTAAAAGACTACAACATAAGTAACATCAAAAAATCCCATCATTTCATTCTTCCCAAACATGTTCTTGTTTCATAAATCATTAATGTCATTTAATACATTATGATTAGTATAGAATCATCTTGATCACATTGTAATGTTCATTAACGTACTATTCTTTCAGTACATTATATCAATCCAACCATACCTCCAACTAATTGGAAACACATTTTCTCCCCTTTCCTACATACTTCTATCATAAGATTCTCATATAACATATGATATTTGGTATCTTCCAAAACAACAATGCAACCTAAAATTTTTTATGAAGCCTTTAAAAACTCATAGTCATTATCTTATACTAATCGAAACAATAATTCCAACAAACAATATGATTATGAAATAAACTTCTTTATCAAAATATATTCATAACAAAAAAATGGAAATTGAAGAACATTATTATGGAATGTGCATATGATTTTCACATTACTTTTAAACCATTCATTCTTTTCATCTGATTATCAGAACCAGAAATGTAATTTGAATTTCTTATCAACACAATTAAAAATAATAAAAAATTATACATCCAATATCATAGACCCTTATTCATCCATCATTGTCAAATAACTAAAATATTTAAACACTATTTTAATATTTTGAACATATCACTTTTTGATATAAATATTTTCTTTTCTCTTCAAAAGCTATTTGAAAAACAAAATATGATTCTTGTTTTGAAATTTTTTAAATATAAATGTATAAAAAAATACTTTTCAATTAAAAAAAATTAATTTTTAAAATGTAATATAGAAAAAAATTCTTGGTAGTGGAAAATTCATTGTATATGTTAAGAACAGAAATTCCCTTTTTTCACTTCTTAATGAATTTATTATAAAAACGTTTAAAATAATTTTGGAGAATTTAAATCATATTCCCCATGAGTGGTTATAATTAAAAAACGTTTAAAATAATTTTTTTAGATAAATTCATGATATAACATGTCATAGGAGTGTTATATGAAACCTATAAATGAATATATGTGCACAAAATTAAAAAATGCATCAATGAAATAAAACTGGGATGAAGTCACTAACCTTGAGATAAACTTGTCACGTGAGTCCATATCATCCTAAATAATAAACATATGTAAATTTTATACATTAATTTTCACATAATTCATGTTTATTATTACATTTATCTCTATTACTGACATGTTATGCATATATTCTTAATCAATTACGTTAAAGACGTATGTTTTGACTATATTTGGAATATGTTTCCTAACAATAATTTGTAGGTGGACTATGTTCAATGAGTTAATTATTTAAAATTATACAGAATAATAATCATTATAATTAAAATCAATAATGAAATATGGTTATGAAAAATGAAATAGGATTGTGATTATATAGAGAGTAAGTTGTTGGTACACAATAACAACATTCCAAATTTTCAATAATCATTATGAAATGAATGTAAGTAATATTTAATAACTAAATTGTTATTATTAAATAAAAAATAAAATTATATTTAATTTTTTATAATTTCATATATCATTATTTGTTGTCAATGAAATCACATATCTTCAATGTGGCGATAGTCTACACATCTACGAACAATTTTATGACATTTTGTTGAGTTTAATGTTTATAAGAAATTTATATAATATATTTACATAAATATAATAATGTTATTAATATATTATTTATGTCATAAATTTCATATATATTAACAATGTTTACCCTTATCCCCTTCCATGTAACATGTTAGTGACAAGCTCTTAACATCTCTTCACGAGCCAGATATATGTCATACACATGAGTGACGTTATAGTATCCCCCATGATATAAAATGTATATGTTTTTATATGATATAATAACTCGACATGAGTATTTATGTTTTAAATATATAGAAAATATTATATATATATATATATAGTGATTCCATCATTATTCACAGCCATGAGAGAAAGTTATTGAATGAGGAACGACATTGTTCCCTGAATCGATACTCCTTCATACACATTAATAATGATCTAACAACCCATATGATGGAAAGGCATATTACCAATGTTTATACACTTAAAATAAAAATATATTTGTATATATTTTATACTGAAGTTATTATATAATATTTTTATATGATAAAATCAATGGTTTAAAAAATAAACATAATAAAAATGTGTATCGATGAACGTTACCACTTCTTTAGGAAACTCCATTTATTTTGCAGAAATGGCCTTCCATGTATGCATTACAGAAAAAATAAATGATTATAGTATAATGGGATAGATGTGGACATGTTATTTGTATATGCCACCTCCCAAACAATTTTTTTTATGGTGTGAAGTGATGAGGGGAGGTGTAGGCCATTTATATGGTACGTGAGTATTAAACATTTAGATTTTTGAAAGATGGAATTCTGAAGAATTTTTTTTATAAATCACATGACTCGAATTATTCATAAAACATAGCAATTGGATTGACAAGGAAGAAATAATTCCATCAAATTTTTTATTTAAAATTTTTTGGGTCATTTAGCCTCATAAATTTAACGTTTAGAGGCTTGATAATTCTCATTCATAAATTAATCATTGTTATTTGTTTAAATAGATTAAAATAACAACATTGGTAAAACTATTATGTTGGAATTATTATACATAATAAATTATTCTTATTTAAAATATTGTATTGATTTTTCGGAATTCAAATCACAAATTGTTAAGAATTCAATTTTATATTAATTTCATAAATATGGAAAGAAATTTGGTTTTTTATATAAGTATTTTTTTAAAAGAAGATTATTCTATATTAACTCTAGGAATAATAAAAATCAATTTAAAAAATTATGTTAATATTTATCATATATATAATATATATTTCATTTAAAACATTTACAATTTGGGATTACTTTAATTAATTAAAAAGGTATGTCATTTATAATTTTAAAACAATATTATGAAAAATCTTTCTTTAATCACAATAAAACATATATTAACAACTAATAAAAATTGTATTACATTTAATTCAGTTGAATAAATAAAACTAAATAATAATAATTTTACTTTAAATAATATTAGAAACCTATTAGGACTCTTAAATTTTATGTGTATTAAAAATAAATGAATTTTTATAAAAATAAGTATTTTAACTATTCATTGTCAAATTAAGTTTTTCTAAAAAATCAAAAATATTTAAATCCATGTAAATTTGAATTTGATGATTTAAAAAATTATAAAAAACCTATTATATTCATATTAAAAAATTAGAAATTATTCGTTTAAATAAATCCTTATTTGAATGGTGTTTATCTAAAACTTTTAACATTTTTGTTACTAGAAACTACTAAATGTTTTTATAACTAATATTACCATATACTTCATATTAATTAAAATGAAAATGATTTATTCTATTATTAACTACGTTTTTACATCTTTCCACGTTTTAAATTTTCATCTACACAATTATATTTCCTTATTAAACAAATAGGGATACATTTCCCTCAAAGAATAATTATATTCACATGATACATCATCAACCATATTGTTTTTCCTTAAAACCATAACCATTGAATAAAATATTTTTAAAACACTTGATATATAAGTTAAATAAATTTAAATTTTTTTTCTGTATAAGAATGTTCCTCTTCTAAATAAACTAAATCAAGGCTCAAAACATGAGAGGAATATAGAACATATATCATTAACATTGAAACATGGAATATGTTGAGTACCAATGATAATCATGATAAAAAATACAGTTACTGGTAAATTGATCCAACTTTTTCAAAAATTAAATATGGTCCAAGGATCCATGGATATATATTTACCTGTTTAGAGAAACCATGAACACATTTCCCTGGAAACAATTTCAGAAATATGTGATCTCCTATATATAATAAAAGATCTTTCCTCTGATTATTTTTATGAAATTTCTTCATACTTTGAGTTGTCCTCATATATTAATGAATCAAATACACCTTTATAAGGATTTCCTCTACAAACCTTTCTCTCATCAACTTGTTTTCTCCTACATCATTCAAAAAATCTGGCATCTGACACCCTTTCCAAATAATGACTCAAATGGTTCTATATGTATAGTAGAATGAAAACTGCTAATAAGAGAAAACATAACTAGATAATGAAAACACTCATATTATCCAGAGTAATCTCTTGAGAAATTACAAATCATATACACCATGGTCGGATTCATATTCTATATTTTCCCATTAGATTGTGGTGGAAATGCTAGAATGAAATTTGATTCCATAACCAATGGCTTTTGATGTCCTTTGAATAAAATATATCTTAAACTGGTATCATATTCTAATATAATGTTCAGGGGAACTCTATACAACCTAACATTATCCTTTAATTTTAGCAAATAATGGCGATCTAAAGAACTTGTTTCTCAAAATGTGGAGGAAATATTCATATTTAATCAATCGACCAATAATTACAAAAAATACATTGTTACCTTGAGATTTTTTTTTCCAAATCTACCATGAAATCCATTAATATATTCTGTCATTACCACTTTGACACTAATTATGTTTTAATCATCCCCTTTGGTGACTATAAATTACGTTAACTGGTTAACTAGACTAACACTTAATAGTAAATTTAGCAAAATCTATTTACATTATATTCCACTAGTAATACTATTGAAGATCTTTATATATCTTAGTGCTTCCATGATAACCATAAAATAGATAAGTATGATCTCCTGTCAAAAAAAAACTTAATATAATGGGACTAGAATGGAACACATAGTCTTTATCCAAATATTAAAAATAGTCCTTATCAATTTTATAATTAAGAAAAATAACATTACTTATTTATTCTACCTTGTCCTAAAAATATTGATCCTCATTCTAATATCACTTAATTCTTTTTGGAAAAGTAGACAACACTAAAAATTGAAACAAAACATAGGATGTTTCTATATTCATAATATATTGGAATAAATTTATCAAATCATTAATCAAAGGGTAATTTTCGTAATGTATCATGGTTAATACATAATTATATTTTTGAGTCAAATAATATTCCACATTATATGCTTTTACAGGATGGTAATGAATTGTGCAATCGTATTCTTTGATTAATTTCATCCATATTCCCTACCATATGTTCAATTAATTTCGAGTTAAAATATAATTCATATTTTTTGATCAATATGTATTTTAGAAAATACTATATACAAATTATTCCTATTATTTTTTACATAAAAACGAATACCATCTAATTCTAAATCCTGTATAGGATAAATTCATTCATCATTATTCCACTAAAGTAAAGAATATAAAAATACCTAATCATTTTTAATAATGAAACAATTATGTTTAATAAATAAAGGATCATCGTAGATGAAGAATAAACTATTTTGGGAAGGTAGTGCTAAAACTGGATCATCACCAATATTCTTTTTAGTTCCTAAAACCTATCACCACATTATTTTTTCCTTATGAATTTAACTCTATTGTAGGTTAAAATAGTTAGTCGCCTTGAAAAAATACAAATTTTCAATAAAAAATTGGTAATATCCCACTAATCTATGAAAACTACTAATATATGTGATATTTTTGGGTCTTGGACATTCTTCAATGAATTTTATTTTAAGTGGGTAAATAATAATTCCATTTTTAAAAACAACATGAAAAATTAAAGGTATTTGTTTCATCAAAAATTAAAAATTTATAAATTCTCAGCATAGTTTCATTTATTTCATTTTTTGAAAAACAATCCTTATGTTTATTTCATACTCCTCTTTACATTTATAATATACCAAATTTTTTTCAATAAAAATAACCATAAACATATCCACATATTAATAAAAAAATTATTTATAAGGTTCATAAATAAATAATTTTCATTAGATAACATAAAAAAATAAGTAAAAATTCATATTCTCAATATCTAGTTTTAAATTCAGTCTTTGGTATATCGACTTCCTTCACTTTCAACTGATGTTACCAAAACATCAAGATAACCTTTGAAAAATACTAAAATATATGGTGCTGATCCGGAAAATCCTCAATATTAGATAATGGATTCTTATTCCTAACATTGATCTTATTCAAGGATAAATATTCTCATCAAAGACTCATTGAACCATTATTATTTTCAAAAAACAAGATATAATCACCGTACAGGGAAGTCTATGGTCGAATGGAGCCTTTATCTAATAACTCCTATAATTTCCTTTTCAATTCTGAAAGATCAACTTGATATATTTTATATGAATGGGTTTAGAAATAGGATCAGTACCCTATACTATGTAAAAATGTAAACACAACATCTCAATCAATATTAACAACAAGAAAATAATCCAGAAAAAAACAATGTATTTATATTTTACTAGAAAATTACTAATTTTAATTGTTTTTTATTTTTAGAAATACTAGAAAGTTTACGATCACTTCCATATCAAACCAATTTATGAGATTCCTCGTATATTATCAAAGGCATGACATCATTGTAACAAAATTTCAAAGAATACAAATATATCATACCATTATAAACTAATATACAATATATACGAAGAATGAAATCAAATAGTACTATGGATAGTTGGACAATATTTGTAAGGGAGACCATCCACTTTACAAAAATAAGAATATTACTATAATACATGATTTATTTTAATCATTCACCCTTAGTATTCATTAAATGTTGAATCTCATGTTCATTATCTGATATTCCAAATTTGCATGAAAATTTCTTAGAAATGAAGGATTGTGAAGTTCCATAGTAAAACATGGCAGATTCATAATTTTAATAAAAAAGTAAAATAAATTTAACTACATTATTTGATGGCCAAACAGGAACTGTAGTGTTATAAAATTAATTATTTACACCGTTCATTTTTTGATCATGATTATTTATATCCTATGAAACTATCTTCATGGATGAATTCTTGTAATAACCAAAAATATTGAAAATAAAACATATCATTATTGGATTACTATTTTTTTACACATTCATTGGGTTTTTAGGACTTTTCTCTTTACAGTCATGATTCCTGTAACCAAACTCACGATATTAAAAACACTTTCTAGATCATGTGAAAAATTAATTGAAATTTCATATTCCACACTTATAACATTATAGGGGATATATATATATATAAAATTTTACGCTAGTTTGTTCAGGGTTTCATTTTAGCTATACATTTTTAACTATTTTCATCTCGAGGATAAAAAATGTCAGGAAAAATTATCTCAACTTTCTAAGCATAACAAAAAAATTCCTCATATCATTTCAAATCTTGCTCGACCAATGCTCTACAAAAACTTGTGTTCAACCATGAGGAAAAAGTATTAATCCTGATATCAATGTCCTAAATAAAATAAATCAAATAAAAATCCAATTTTATTATGCTTTCAACATATATAACAACAATGTAATTATATTTGTGTCTTAATTTCACGAATTATTTTTCATTACGAATTTGAACAGCCATAACAAAATGTTTCTAAGGGAAATAATCCTTGAATTTTTTCCATTACATGATATTGAGATCATATTTCACTATTTTATTCTTAAAATATCTTCAATATTGATCATATTCACCTTTAAAATGATTTATGGACTGGTTTTGCTTTTTATGTTATGAATATCCCATGACATCAATTATCTTTTTTAGAGAATTAATTTATTATTATGCTATAACAAGGATTAATTAACAACAGAAATATGTGGGATGTTACGTCACGAAATTATCCATAAAATATATGATACTTTTTGGTAGAAATAGTTCCTCCCTCACATGGATACCAATACCATTTATCTCTTGTGTCAATAAAACCATTAGTGTAATAGATTTTTCTATGTTGACGCCAACCATCTCAAGATACTTGTTTTTAAGGCTACCATCCTCTTAGTTACTTCAAATTATAGCATCCATTTTTCCACAATGTAATAAAATTTGAAATATAAATATTTTATAAAAAACAATAGGGTAGTCTTCAAATTCAATAACATTATAACATGACCATTTGGTAAATTTTTTTCATTGGAATCATATTATAAATAACTTAACCACTAAATTTATATAAACTGGTCTTTAATACCAACTATAAGGACCTAAACATAGACACTACATCATATTTAGTTTTATCTAAATAATTTATTCTCTTAAATTTGATGATCTTCTCAGGATTAGTGTTTTATAGAATTCGGCCATAACCCATAGATAACAAAACCAGAAAATAAAATGAGGAAATTTATGGTGATTATCCATTTATATATAATTACAAACATTTAAAATAATTAATAATATGCATTAATGAAAATTATTCATGACATTAAAAATGAACTTTTTGTTTCCCCAACTATTCCTCAATCCTATTAAAAACATTTTTAAAACCATGGGATGAACATAAAAGCATAGTAATAGACATAAAAAATGGAATTGTTAGTTTATAAAATACATGATAACTCATATAAATTGTATGTTTATCTTAAGTGTTTATCAAGTATACAAAACAAAACATTATTATAAGAAAAATAATACCAATCTTTTCCCAAAGAGAATCACTAAAAAGTATTGAATGATATGAAAAATGCTTTTGGTGACTTAAAGCATCATTTTCAAAGAACGGATACAAAAATATTTATAATTGGAATGACCATAAGGGAGATATCCAACATTATAATTACCCAATGCAATGAAGCTTTATATGGGTACACCCATAATTTGAGATATAATGAGGTCACATGACATTATCTCTTTAACCACATGTAAATATGTAATGGTCTTAGCTGATATTATATGGGCCATTCTATGTTATGATGTAATTGCCTAAACCGATTTTATCCAGGCCACACCATGTTAAGTCATAATAAGCATAATTGACACTATCTAGGAACACTTATTTCTCATGTAATATGATTAAATACGATATAATTAATAAGAAAATTATTGTTTCACTTTTCTATTTTAATAAATTTTATTGTCTTTTAAACATGTTAAAAAATTACTTTTATATATCAAAATTCCATTTTCTTCTAAAACCCCATTTTCCAAAAAAAATAGCATTTTTCATTTCAAAGCCAAATTCAATAACAAAATTAAAAAAAAGTAAATTTTTTAATAAATAAAACCATAAATCCATCAAAGGTGTCTATAAAACACGTAACTATCACTGTAGTGGGAAAGTCATTTCCACTCTGTACGTAACGAATAGAACATCCCATTCATTGTCTATGAAAAACTTATGTATGAAACATATAAAAGGAATCATTTTAAAAAATTATAAAATATTTTGAAAAGATATAAAATAAACATTATAATTCATTTATTTCAATTAAATTATTGTTTACATAATATTAGAACCATATATATAGAAAATGAAGAGTTGGAATAAAAATAATAACTAAAATTTTTTTTATAGAAAAATCCCCTTATCACTAAAGAACTATTTTCATCATAAACCCAATAAATTTTAATATTAAGAACACTCAAAATATAATTATAATATTGAAATTTATGATATTACATATTTATGAGGATGTATATATAGCATAAAACAGAATATTGGTTCATAACATCAAAAAATACCCCAATGAATTGAAATTGACACAAATTCCCTCAACCAGATTTTGAATTCACACATGTGTCTTTATATTCATAAATAATAGAAATATGATAATTTTTTACATTAATTAGAAAAAAATTTAGTTTTATTATTTAATTTATTTCCCTTATTATTGATTTATATACAAATACTTAATAAATTATGTCTAAGATGTATGTTTTTACTGTATTCTCCTTATGTGTCAAAACGAACATTGATAGGTCGAATAAGGTTTATGAGTAATTATTTCAGCATACCCATTATAATAATCATGATATAATTATCATAATTTTAAATCAATTATAGTTTTTAATTAAACCATGAGTAATTGTTATGAAAAATTATCAATGTTATGATCATGGAGATGGTCACGTGTACGCCCACATGAGTTACGTTCCCATTTTTCAATGAACATTATAGAAAGAATTTATGTAATATTTTGTCATTAAGAATGATAATTATATAATTAATAGAATTATATTTATTTATATATATCGTTCTTGTGATGTAAATGGAATCACAATGCTTTTTGTAGGCGGTAGTACACACGTACACAAATGATGTTATTACTTTTTTAGTGTGTCAAAAGGAAAAAATATAATTATATATTAAATTGAAATAAAACTAAATATTTTATTAATTTAATTATTATGTAATTTAATTCATATATATTTCTTCTAGTTACCATTATTACCTTCTATGTAACACATTAATGAAAAATTATTCACATCGCTTTGTTAAGCGGTAGTCCATCGTACACACGAGTGATATTATCGAATCACCTATGGTCTGAAATGTAAAATGGTTTCTATATTATAATTAACATATAGGAATAATTATGTTATATATGTCACGACCCGTCCTCGGGGCCTGTGCCGTGACTACCCCAAGACCGCCTTCCATAGGCCAGGGGCTGGTGACTAGCACCAAAGACATAAATCCCGGAAACAGGGAAGGAATTGCCTTTATAAAAATAAACAAACACCATAGAGTACAAGCAGAAGTAAAAGTAAACACTAAGCAAAAACTGTAACAAGTTGTGCTGAAAGTAAAGGGGCCGGAAATACAAGCCCAACTATAGTGTACAACCGAAATGGGAAAACAAAAACTGAAAGAAAAAGCCACAACGTCGAGCCACTTCTGGAAGTCCCACGTGAAGGGTGGGTACAGATAGCCTCCACAGCTCCACGGTCCAACCGTCCGCTCCGAGTACACCCCGCGCAGTGGTCCACATACAGGTACCATCCTGCTCGGCCAACCTCGACCATGATCAGTGTTGTCCATCGTCTGCAACCAACACAACGAAGTGCGGGAATATCCCGTGCAGGGGTGAGTATAAGCTACTCAGTAGGGACCCCGAGACCCTCGAAGGTATCCTGAAATCCACATAGGATAAACCACAAAGAGATAAGTTACAATCACGAATTAACATCCGACATTGCTTAGGTATATGCCCATACATATACCTAAGTCATCAATTTCCGTTCGGCACCAACATCCGAGCCCAAGCACAACCCAGTCCACACAGAAATGCAACACATAAATCCACACAGGATAGCACAACACAATCCACAAAGGAAAGAAAAACGTAATCCACATAGGATAGCACAACACATTCCACAATGGAGAGTAAACAGGACTTAGCTCACACAGGTATACATCGTCGAAAAGGTGAAAGGGATGATCAGATATTGATACTGAATCATCTAAGTTGGGACCCACATAGGATACAAGACCATCACTCTTCATCGATTCATCTATGCTGGGACCCACAGAGGATACAAGACCAGCACTGAATCATTTAAGCTGGGACCCACATAGGATACAAGACCAGCACAGCTGGGAGCCACATAGGATACAAGACCAGCACTGAATCATCTATGCTGGGACACACATAGGATATAAGACCAGCACAGCTGGGACCCACATAGGATACAAGACCAGCAATCTTCATCAATTCATCTATACTGGGACCCACATAGGATACAAGACCAGAATTCTTCATCGTCGCAGTCGCAGCCAACACTAGGGTTCCCGCACATAGCAAGCTCGTTCAGGAGGGTCCGCTCCACGAGCCGAGAGGCTGATACATCAACTGACACGAAGTCCAAAGTTGATGTATCCATAAGTTCTGTATCATCAATAGGAACTCACCGCAATAGACGACGCGTCAATCGGACGCCCAGTCTGAGAGATATTGGCTTTTTCGTCCCAGGAGCCTGGTTGGTTTTTAAGGCAAAACCAACCCGATCATACTCCACCTATATCCAAACCCCGGGAAGAGTGACCCAAAAGATCCGTCTCACTAATAGAAATCAACCAAAGTCAATGGCACGTCAATCAGACATCCGGAGCTAAAGATATGAGTGTTTCCGCTCTGAGGGCCCGGTTGGTTTCGTCGACGAACCAACCCGGCCGAACCCAAAGTATTCCTAAACCTTGAGTGTGATATACCGAAACGACTGTCTCGATCCAAGGATTGTGCTGCCACTGACGGTGAGTCGTTTGGAGGACCGTAGCTCATGTTACGGGCAAAAGACCGAAAAGGTCCGGAAACGGGGGGTCTGGGCCCGGGCCGACCTGGCCCGACCCCCCCTGGGTCGGCCGAACCGCATCGACCCGACCCGGGTACGACGCGGCTGGACCCAGTCCGGCCCGGCCAGGGCGTGGCCCGACCTGGCTGGCCGGCCCGTCTCAGCTCGGCCGAGAGGCCGAGCAACGTGGGGTGGCGCGCTGCCCCCGCGTGACAACACTGCGGCCCCCGCGGGGGGCCGCCCTGGATCACTCGGACGCGGTCGGGCTGCCGCGTCCCTGACCGCGGTTCCACGCGGCTACGGAACCGCCTCGCCACCGTGGGTGAAGCTGCTACGAGGTTTTCCCGGCGGCGCGCTGGGCGCCGCAGCCGCCTCCGGCCGCCGGCGCCACCGTGCCCGCGTGGCGCACCGGCGGAAGCTTCCGCGGGCCACCGGAGTCGCTCCGGTGGTCCGTTTTCATTTCCGTCTGCGCCGATGTTCATCCTGAGTCCTAACCATCCCTTCAAGGCCCACAAATCTCCCTTCTAGGCCCGTTTGTCATTTCCCGTCAATCCACACTTCAAAAACGAACACGTCGTCTTTGTGGTTTTCCCGGCGCGGCGCGACGGCGCCGCGCTCCTTCGCCACGATTTTCCAAACTCCCGCGTGGACTTGCATGGTCGACGTTCGCCATTTCTCACACCAAGAATGAAAGGGGCGGTAGGTTCGTACATGTTCGTTGGTCCGCACCCACCGCGTTAGCGGTTTGAAACAAAACCATAATTTCCAGCAATTGATAAACCCTGACCCGCAAAAATAATCCGTGGACCAACTTGTTAATTTTGTTGGTCCATGTTCATGCCTTGGAGGAATACAACATGGAGTATTAACATTTCAAAACAACCCATACCTCGTCAAGTTGTTGCATGCTCATTCTTCGCGGAATTGATCGTCGCAGAAAGAGAGGGTCGTCGCGTCGCGGAAGGGCGTCGTGTCGTCGCGGTACTCGGCTTCGCGTCGACGAACTCCGAGGATCAAAACAAACAGATTTAATTATATCTATTAAATCAATGTTTTGCTAAAATCCACAAATAAGATTAGAATGAAACCTGAAATCTCCTACCTCAAGAAGTTGATGATCCGAGATTTGTTGCGGGGAAGAACATCTCAGAAGAAACATCGTCAATCTCCGAGGGTGTCGGTGTTTTTCGCATTCTTCGCGTTCTTCGTGGAGGGAAAATAAGGCACAAAATTCTGTCAAAACCTCTTAATGTACAATCTCCACATGCCATGCGTTGGTCTTATTTTATTATTACGCCAATGGTTTGTAAACAGGTTAAGAAACGATTAAATTAATTCATATAATTAATTTTAACGAAGTTAACCGCCCAATTAAATGGTGCTTTACGAATTTAAGAAAACGCGTCAGTTGACTTTCATAAAAATTGGTTTTTGCAGATGTGTTACTTGGGGGAAAAGAAACGGTGGGGCTCGTGTGGGCCCCACCTCACAAATATCCTACCAAATGGGTAGGATATTTTGGATTTGCACCCTATCCGTTTCAACTGAGCTTAAATAGCTTAAAGTGGTCTTTAAGAGGCTTTAAGTGAAATAAAAATAAAATTGTCGTATAACATTATTTTATTTCATAACATAAAACCCAAAAATTAAAAACCACAACTGAGAAAACACAACTCCGGAAGAGGCATTTATAAGCAAAAACCGGCGATGCGATTCCATCGGTGCCCTCAGAATTTGTTTCCTTGCACCGGTTCAAAAGTTAGAAAAACTCACTCATCCGTTCACTGAACGTACCTGAGCCAAACATCAGAAAGTGATTCCAGGCACACTGGGACTCAGAATCAGGTGCCGTCAGAAGCTGCGTTCTTGTAAAATTCCAAAGAAAATTAACAAAAAAAAAATTCCTTGAAATTTACGAGTCTTTACATTACTCCCACCACAGGGCTTTACGTCCCTGTAAAGTTTCACCACAAACATAGGGATACAAAGGCGGTATTGAGCATGCATCTGGGCTACCCACTCCCAAGTGCTCTCCTGGAGGTTACCAAGATGCCATATGAATCTCACTAGAGGAATCAATCATCCACTTAGGACCCGCTCCTGTCGATGCTCGATCTCCACTGGGGCTTCTGCAAAAGTCGCCCCATCATCAATGAACTGCTCTCCATGGTCAAATATTTGCATCGGGTCGTGGACGTATCTCCTCTGCTGAGATACGAGGAAGACGTCGTGGACCCGGTGCAACTGCGGTGGTAGATCCAGGTGATAAGCCACCTTGCCAATCCTGCTGAGGACCTGGATGGGTCCGATGAAGCGTGGAGACAACTCGCCGCTTCGGCCAAACCTCCGTAATCCACGTCGAGGTGAGACTCGCATGAAGACATGGTCTCCATCCTTGAACTCAAGTGGCCTCCGCCACCTCTTAGCATAGGACTTCTATCGGCACTGAGCTATACTCATCTGCTCCTGGATGACCTGAACCATCTCTGATCCCACAAGAACTGCTAAGATTTATTCTTTACCGATAAGAGAAATCCGGTCTCATCCCCTGGATGAACCACTTTCTTTGCCTAATACAGTCAATCTCGACATGGATGTTACTAATCCATACCAAGGATGATGTCATAAGGCCTCGACAATACAACCAAGAGATCCAACAGTTACTCTCGCCTCCAAGGGTTGAGTCACACTGTCGGCATCAATGTGTGGTAACTGGTTCTCCTCTAGTAGATGTCTTACAAGTGATGGTCAAGTCAATAGTCTAAACTGGTTCCTCTTAGTAACAACACAAAAGAGGACAGGAATGAAAACATCACAAAGGTAAGCGTCTTTTACTATTGCATCTCATAATACAAAGACACTACACAACAACAACAAAGAACTAGAAGTACAAAGGACATAACCACTAGTTCCGCTCCTGTCCATCTGCTCCCAGAGCTCCATGATCGAAGGCCTCACCTTCCTGATGCTGAGCTCTCGCATGTCGACCAACTCCATGCAGTCGGGGTGGACCTCCTAGTAGTGGTGGTGGCAACACCTCGAAGTCTCTCCCACCATCTTCTACTCGGTCAGCTCCTCTGCCTCATCCGCCTGCACCCTGCGAACCACCGTGGCCAAACATCTGTCTGGGAGGTCCCTCTACCACAAGATGCTCATCTATAAGATGAGTCGGGCAGTCTCGAGCCATGTGACCTCGCCCGCTGCATGCGTAGTAATGCTTTCCCCTCGTGTAGCTTCCTCTCCTTCGGGTGCCCCGCACAACCAAATCTTCATCCTGAGACTGACCATCTGATGGTCTGGCCCGTTTGGACCTCTGTGTCACCTGTCTATTGCCAGCTGCAGAAGAACCTAATACGGGCCGTCCTGCAGAGGGCCCTGTCACTGTAGCCAGCTTGGTGAGAAAACTCTCCACTAGAAGGGCTCTCTCCAACACCTCTTCCTGTGTCGGAATGTTGAGGGAGATCATCGAAGCCCTGATCTAATGCCTCAGTCCCTGCACGAAGGTCCGGGCCTGGAAGAACGGGTCTCATACCATATCTGTGGAGTAGCGCGAGAGATCAATAAATCTCGCCGAGTACTGGGCCACTGTCATGCTGCCCTGCCGTAGCTGTAGCAGCTCTTGGATGCACACTGCACGGAGGGTGGCTGGGATGAACTCGGAATGGAAGATGCTCTCAATGTCCGTCCAGAGAAGAGATGTCTCATCGTGCACCTGGAGCATCAAGCTCTACCATCTACCTGCTGCCGTGTGCAGGAGGCTCGCTGCGAGGATCACCATGAGGTCTGTTGGTGTCCTCACTAGCCTGAAAACTCATACGACTACCTCCAGCCAGTCCTCGGCTGCCTGGGGGTCCGTCTCCCCACAGAACCTTGGTGGTCGCTGATGCTGAAACTCGTGCAGCGCGCTAAGGCGACGTGCATCGTCAGCGGCTGGGGCTGGTAGCATCGGTTGCTCGGCGGGTAAAGGTATCGCTGGTGCCTCTGCTGACAAGGAGCCCTGCACCGAGGCCTCATCGCTCGGGGGGCTGTCATCACGCTCCACTCTTAGAACCCTAGCTGCCTGCCATCGTGGGGCCAT
This sequence comes from Viscum album, assembly GCA_963277665.1. NCBI lineage: Eukaryota > Viridiplantae > Streptophyta > Magnoliopsida > Santalales > Viscaceae > Viscum > Viscum album. The sequence goes on along the minus strand of OY728142.1, from coordinate 1,178,890,441 downwards.
CCTGAAAAGAAACAGGTGCCCCACGGTCAGAACAGTATACCTGGTGAGCTGACACAAGTAATCACAAAGAAAACATGAACACTCATGAAATCAATGTTTTCGTGCATTAAGTCGGAAATCAGAAGTCAGGGTCCTGGTGTACGGCTACGTCGGCCGCCGCACCAACACTGGACTCCCTGGACTAATAACCACACCCAATACGCTAAACACTATTTCTACACATAGATGAAAGATCAGAGTCGGCGGTAGAACCGAACTCCGTTGATACCAATTTGTCACGACCCGTCCTCGGGGCCCGTGCCGTGACTACCCCAAGCCCACCTTCCATAGGCCAGGGGCTGGTGACTAGCACCAAAGGCGTAAATCCCGGAAACAGGGAAGGCATTTCCTTTATAAAAGAAAACAAACACCATAGAGTACAAGCGGAAGTAAAAGTAAACACTAAGCAAAAACTGTAACAAGCTGTGCTGAAAGTAAAGGGGCCAGAAATACAAGCCCAACTGTAAAGTACAACCAAAAGGGGAAAACATCAAATGAAATAAAACGCTGAAACGTCGAGCCGCTACTGGAAGTCCAACCTGGAGGGTGGGTACAGATAGCCTCCACAGCTCCTCGGTCCAGCCGTCCGCTCTGAGTACACCCCGCCCTGTGGTCCACCTCCATGTACCGTCCTACTCGGCCAACCCCGACCATGATCAGCGCTTTCCGTCGTCTGCAACCAACACAACGATGTGCGGGCATAGCCCGTGCAGGGGTGAGTATAAGCTACTCAGTAGGGACCCCGAGACCCCTGAAGGTCTCCCGAAATCCACATAGGATAAACCAAAAAGGGATAAGATACAATCACGAAGTAACATCCAACACTGCCTAGGTATATGCCCATACATATACCTAAGTCATCAATTCCCGTTCGGGTCCAACATCCGAGGCCAAGCACAACCCATTCCACACAGGAACGAAAAACGTAAATCCACATAGGATAGCACAACAAAATCCACAAAAAAAAAACGTAATCCACATAGGATAGCACAACAAATTCCACAAAGGAGAGTAAACAAGACTCAGCTCACACAGGTATACATCGTCGAAAAGGTGAAAGGGATGATCAGATATAGATACTGAATCATCTATGCTGGGACCCACATAGGATACAAGACCAGCACTCTTCATCGATTTATCTATTGCTGGGAACCACATAGGATACAAGACCAGCACTGAATCATCTAAGCTGGGACCCACATAGGATACAAGACCAGCACATCTGGGACCCACATAGGATACAAGACCAGCACTCTTCATCGATTCATCTATGCTGGGCTCCACATAGGATACAACACCAGAACTGAATCATATAAGCTGGGACCCACATAGGATACAAGACCAGCACAGCTGGTACCCACATAGGATACAAGACCAGCACAGCTGGGACCCACATAGGATACAAGGACAACACTCTTCATCGTCGTAGTCGCAGCCAGCACTAGGGTTCCCGCACACAGCAAGCTCGTTCGGGAGGGTCCACTCCACGAGCTGAGATGTTGATACATCAACTGACACGAAGTTCGATGTTGATGTATCCAAAAGTTCTGTATCGTCAACAGGAACTCAAGGCAACAGACGGCGCGTTAATCGGACGCCCAGTCTGAGAGATATTGGCTTTTTCATCCCAGGGGCCCGGTTGGTTTTTAAGGCAAAACCATCCCAACCATACTCCACCTACGTCCAAACCTCAGGCGGAGTGAGCCAAAAGATCTGTATCACTAAGAAGAATCCACCAAAGTCGACAGCACGTCAATCGGACGTCCAGAGCTCAAGAAATGAGCGTTTCTGCTCCGAGGGCCCGGTTGGTTTCATGGACGAAAAAACCCGACTGAACCCAAAATATTCCGAAACCTTGAGTGTGATATACCAAAACGGCCGTCTCGATCCAAGGATCGTGTTGCCACTGATGGCACGTCGTTTGGAGGTCAGTACCTCATGTTATGGGCAAAAGAACGAAAAGGTCCGGAAACGGGGGGTCTGGGCCCGGGCCGACCCGGCCCGACCCCCCCTGGGTCTGCCGAACCGGGTCGACGCGACCCATGTCCGACCCGGATAGACCCGGTCCGGCCCGTCCAGGGCATGGGCCGGCCAGGATCGGCTCGGCCGAGCGGCCGAGCAAAGCGGGGGGGCGCGCTGCCCCCTCGTGACAACACTGCGGCCCCCGCGGGGGGCCGCCCTGGATCACCCGAAAGCGGACGGGCCACCGCGTCCCTGAACCGCGGTTCCGCGCGGCCGCGCAACCGACTTTCCGCTGCAGCTTCAGCCGTAGTGAGGTTTTCCCGGTAGCGCGCTGGGCATCGCCACTGCCGGCCGGCGTGGCGCGCAGGCGGAAGCTTCCGCTGGCCACCGGAGTCGCTCCGGTGGTCCATTTTCATTTCCGTCTGCGCCGATGTTCATCCCGGGTCCCGACTTTCACTTCAAGGCCCTCAAATCGCCCATGCGGCACCGATTTTATTGCCCGTCAATCCACAGGTCAAAAATGAACGCGTCGTCTTTGTGGTTTTTCCGGCGTGGCGCGACGGCGACGCGATCCTTCGCCGCGATTTTCCAAACTCTCGCGCGGTCTTGCTTGGTCGACGTTCGCCGTTTCACACACCAATAATGAAAGGGGTGGTGGGTTCGGACATTTTCGTTGGTCCGCACCCACCGCGTTAGCGGTTTGAAACAAAACCATAATTTCAGCAATTGATAAACCCTGACCCGCAAAAATAATCTGCAGACCAACTTGTTAATTTTGTTGGTCCGTGTTCATGCCTTGGAGGAAAACAACATGGAGTATTAACATTACAAAACAAACCGTACCTCGTCAAGTTGTCGCACACGCGTTCTTCGTGGAATTGATCATCGCAGAAAGATAGGGCCGTCACATCGCGGAAGGGCGTCGCGTCGTCGCGGTACTCGGCTTCGCGTCGACGAACTCCGAGGATCAAAACAAACAGATTTAATTATATCAATTAAATCCATGTGTTGTTAAAATGCACAAAGAAGATTAGAAAGAAACCTGAAATCTCCTACCTCAAGCAGTTGATGATCGGAGATTTTTTGCGGGGAAGAATGTCTCGGAAGAAGCGTCGTCAATCTCCAAGGGTGTCGGCGTTCTTCGTGTTCTTCGTGTTCTTCGCGTTCTTCGTGGAGGGAAAATAAGGCACAGAATTTTGTCAGAACCTCTCAACGAACAATCTTCATAAGCCATGCGTTCGTCTTATTTTATTATTACGCCAATGGTTTGTAAAGAGGTTACGAAACAATTAAATTAATTCATAGAATTAATTTTAACGAAGTTAACCGCCCAATTAAATTGTGCGTTATGAATTTTAGAATACGTGTCAGTTGACTTTCATAAAAAACAGGCTTTTTCTTGTGCGTTACTTAGGGGAAAAGAAACGGTGGGGCTCGTGTGGGCCCCACCTCAGAGATATCCTACCAAGTGGGTAGGATATTTTGGATTTGCACCCTATCCGAATCAACTGAGCTTAAGCAGCTTAAAATGGTCTTTAAGCGGCATTAAGTGAAATAAAAATAAAATTGTTGTATAACTTTATTTTATTTCATATCATAAAACCCAAAAATTAAAAACCACAACCGACCAAATGCAACTCCGGAAGAGGCGTTTCTAAGCAAAAACCGGTGATGCAATTCCATTGGTGCCCTCAGAATTCGATTCTGGGCACCGGTTCAAAAGTTAGAAAAACCCGCTCGTCCGTTCACCTAACGTACCCAAGCCAAACTTCGGAAAGTGATTCCGGGCACACCGGGGCTCAGAATCAGGTGCTGTCAGAAACTGCGTTCTTGTAAAATTCCAAAGAAAATTAACAAATAAAAATTCCTTGAAATTTACGGGTCTTTACAATATATATCATAAATATATTATATTAATAGTTGGTACAACATTATTTCCAACTACGAGGGCTGGTAATGAAAAAATGAACAACATTGTTTCGCGAGGCTGTAGTCCTCCACACATATGAATAATTATTTCATAACCCATTTTACGGATGTGTGAGTTAGTTTCGGTTATACCCATTAAATAATCGTATATATTTATGTTTAGTATACTTATTTTATTATATAATAATGGTATGATAATAAAATAATGGTGTGTAAAAAGAAATGAAACAAAAACACATGTCAATGCACATTACATTTTGTTTGTTTAACTCCATTCATTTATCACCTAATTGTATAAATTATTGGATTTATGTAAAAAAAATTATTATAGGAAGAGTTTTAGTAATTTTAGAAGTTATTTTGATAGGTATTTGCCAAAAAAATTCATTTATATGGTGTGAATATAGGAGTTGAGGTTAAGGCCTTTTTTAAGAGAGGTGAGTGGAAAATTTAAAATTTTTAAAATTCAGAATTCCAACACTATTATTGCCATTACAAGTGGCCAATATAGTTAATAAAACAATATAATATATGTTAAAAATTTTATATATGTCAATAAAATGTGTTCTTGAAACGTTTATATGTCATTTTACCCTTACATATAATGTTTAGTCTCTTGGTTAAACGTATTTTTATCTTAATCGTTGGGGTTAATTTTAATTGTTTTTAATAATAAAATTGATAAAAAATTTAGCTAACCATATTATAAATTGTATATAATTATTATCCAAAATATTTTATCCATTTTTAATTTTTAAATCATTGATGTTGGATAATTAATTTTAATAATAATCTTGTAGTTGCGATGAGATAACATGTTATTAAGATGGTTAATTTTTTAAAAAACAATGATTTTATATTCATTGTATTGGAAATAATAATAATTTTATGAAGAAAAATTTATATTTAATGATATATAATATAAATTTATTTTAAAATTTACCCATTAGTATTGTTTTCATTAATTAAAAAGTCGTAATATTTTTTATTTTAAATTAGTTTTTAGAAAGCTCGCTTTAAACATAAAACAAACATACAATGAAAACTAATACGCATTTGATTCAAAAGTTAATAAATTGATTAAATATAAAAAATAATACATATGTTAATTTTAAACATGTTAAAAATTTATTTGGCTTTGTAAATTACATAACAGATTAAATAAATTTACTTTTTATAAAATTATGTTTTTTCATATTTCAAGGAAAAATCAACATTTTTTAATAAAACAAAAAAACGCACAAAAGGTGAATTTTCATACACTGATTTCAATAATTATATTAATTTTATATAATTAAAAATGTAATATTTTGAAAGTAGTATTTTAAATAAATCCGTCTAATAAGGGAGTTTATCTAATACTATTTCCCATTTTTAATTAAATATTATGTTATTTTTTTATAACTAATATAACTACCTAATTTATATTAATAAATATGATTTTTTTTATTCTATAATTACCTATTTTTAATTTTATCACTCAATATAATCACCTCTCATGCATGTTCTTCTTGGACATTGATAATATGTTATAAAAACTCTTTTTTTCAGTATATATATTAAAATTTTCACCAATGAGATAGTTCAAAAATATAATAAATTTAAATAACTATATTGTTGGAAAAAACCAATGTCTTTTATTTTTTTCACTAATCATTAATTTTTGTGATGCAAAAGCTACCAAAATTACATTTTCCGTGAAAACACGTCTCAATTATTTATTTATGCATCAGTGATTATAAAAACCAATTATTCAATGTCTGGTACTATGAGTAAAGGTTCTAGAAAACACCTTCACTAGATATCATTGAATATTTATATAATTTAATTATCCAAAAGAAAATTAATGTAGTTTATGTTAACATACTTAATATATTAGATAGTCATAAAAAATACCCCAGAAGTCATCATTATTATCTATCTAATTAATGAAATATAATGTTCCCCAATTTAGATCTAGTTTGGTGACATTTAGTAATACCCTTGGTCATTGAATGATCCATATTTTTATACTATCCTATAATTACATGTCCCAATTTTAATCCATTCTATACCTATAATTTATTTTTTCTATTTTTATCATTTTACAAATCTCGTCCCAATTTTATTAGAAAAATCAGGAAATGATATTTAAGAACATATAGATCCATAGAATATTTAAAAATATTAACATTAAATTCTTCCACATATTGCTAATGGTAATCTCAAAAGGATTTAATAGCAATACTGATGTAGTTATTAGGGTAATTTCCATGTCAGAATACTATCACTACTAATTCTATCTGTCAACATCTTATACTTATTCCTTTCATTGACATATCATCACCTTTCATCGAAAATTCATGATATATTATTTTATAATAAATAATTTAGGTGTATTTACCTACTTATATATGATCAAATATTTATTCTATATAGGGTATAATATACTTTTTCTTATTCATAATCTATTTTACTATAATAAATTCAATACAAAGACATATTCATCTATCTTTTTTAAACGAAATATTTAATTTTCAACATTTGTTTTATAAAATGTGATTCGAAAACCCACATATATATATTTATATTTATATTCCTATATAGAATAATCTTTAATTCATCTAATTAAATCCGACCTAATGTGTAAGAAGCGTTAGATATTGGTATATCACTAGGATTGAGTTCAATTGAATACTGAACCAAAAAATCTATGTGAAGGATAGAAAACATTTCAAAAACTTCATTATAATATTACCTACAGTATATATAATATAAATATTATGTATTCACAAATAATTTTAGACAATATTCTTCCACTATTACGTATTAAGACACATATGTGGGAGGAGTCATCCATATATACTATATAGTATTCTTAACAATTATAGATGATCACATGATAACATCAGATTTGGAATGTGATTTCCAAATCATGAAAATTGATAATGGATCAATATATAGAGAGTTGTCCCATATATAATATCACATTAAATATTACTAAATAAAGACTTGTAATATTTTTGATAAACAAATTCCCATATTCAATATTCTATTTAGATCTCTAGACAAATGGTGAAATCCTCAAACACCTTATAGTTTTTACTAATAATTAAATACCAATTCATATGGGATATAAATTAATTATGTTTTTTATTTTCATTATATTATGGAATGCATATATTTATTTATCATGTATGGTGTTATTAATATTTTTTATATGTTTCCAACCCCAATATCATGAAATTATCATCAATACCATGATAAAAAAATAACCATGGTTGTAAACAAATAATAATAATATTAAAAAAATATTAAAAATAAAATAAAATAAAATATAAGATGTCATAAATTATAACAGATTTATTTAAAACTATGAAAATTTTGGAATACCCTGTATTTCCATTAATTCATGTAAGGCTGGTTTATGTTCATTCCTCTTATTCTTCATAACCTATTAAAAAATATAAACACATTTCTTTGAAATCATGTAATGTTTTGTAACCTTAACATACATATATATATATAACATATAAAAAACAATCACACCACATAATCTATTAGATTAGATTTTATATTTATTATATACATAATAGAATATTTTAAAATAATGTGAACAATTTTATATAATGACAACACAATAGAAACCCTTCATGAAATTATAAATATAATACCCTAATATATTATCATATAGATTTTAATACTATTAATGGGTGATAATAGATGTAATATAAGGGAAAAAATATGTGAAATTAATTTATTATCATAATTCATAAGAAAATTAGCATATGAAAATGAGAGAATAATCATTATTCGTGAACATAAAAAACTGAATCATACCAAATAAAACATAGATTACAAATCATAAGTGACAATATAAATAATTTTTAATTAAATATGACTCGATTCTAGGATGTTTATTAACTATATTCAATAATCATGATCCAAGAGAAAATAACATAATCCAATCAATATGACATATATAATAAGATAAATTTATTCCTCGACCTGAATCTCATTATAAATACCATAAGAAAAAATTTGAAAAATTTTCATTATATATTATCTTCTCTCCCCAATCCCTGACATGATTACTAATTAGATATATGTTTTTCCCAATTTATTATATGGATATAAAAACTCACATTGTAGAAAAATAAACTTTGGTGAGTGGATTTAGTCAGTATTCCTAGTTATCGCATGAGATATTTATTTATATATATCATTAGAAGGATATAATGGAACCATGAATCACATAATTATAGACCATAGATATATGTTCTATTAGAACATTATTGAAATTATATTTTTATCTCATCTTAATAGACCAATGGGAATGAAATGAGTATTAGGAAAATTTCATGGTGATATTATCAAAATCAATCATGTTTTAGAATGTTTATGGTATCAAAAAAGAATATTATCTAAAAATCATACAATTGATTACATGCTATTTATAAAGATAAAAACAATTATATATTCAAATTATAATGTTTAATTGAAAAGTAAGATTAAATATCCATAATTTTTTTTTAAAAATAATATTAAAATTGTATAATTTTTTTAATAATCGAAATAAAAATTCAATTTGAAAATGATAAAATAATAGTGTATAAATTTCTAATACAAAACTGATGAATATAAAAGAAAAATTATTTATTCAATATATCATTTGTAAAATTAATTTATTTAACAATAAAAAAATAGTTTATCAGAATACAAAATGGACAATGGAAAAAATGAATAATATTCTATTCTAGGTTTTATATATAATTTCAATGACTATTGAAAATGGGACTAATAACTAATAGAGCTATAGAGACATTGAAATTTCTTAAATAATGTAATTTTTGTAGACATGGTGGAGAATGATTCTTGATTAAAAGAGGATATATGTTTTCTTCTCCATTCTAGAATAATTTTATTTTAATTAAGAAACCATGTAATTTAAAATGGTATATAGAAATGTAAATATAAGATATAACCATATATGGTGAAAATATATGTTTTTTTAGAGAATGGAAATACTGTATATGATAAATGAAATCTAATCATCAGCAATTAAAAATTCACTGTGAGATTGGAACGAAGCCCATACATTAAATATAGACATCCATGAAATCTCATTAACCTCCACTATAATAAACATAACCATCCACACAAAAATTTTCTCAAGAATATTAAATTTTACTAAAAAATTATCTTTTTTAATATATGTTGGAAAACATACAATTTAGATTAATTTTTTTATTTTTATCAACATTTTTTATTGGTTTTTATTGTATTATAGATGAATGACAATGTTGTTGTGGATCCTAATTTCACAAAAAAAATTACAATTGTATGAATTGTGAAGGTAGATGAGAAAATTTATTCGTAAAATTTATATATCATCTTATTATTGAAATTAATTTTATTGTTATGGATAACGAGCACTAACTCCATAACCATCATGTTTTTTCCATGTTTTTTGATAACAAAAATTTTAATTTTTAATGACCATTCATTTTATATAGTCTAATTATTGAACCATATTCATCAAATAAATCATTATATGAGAGAATTTATTACTAGTATTATTGTATTTATAAATAATCTTGTGGAGAATGATGGTTCTGTCATGTGAATTTACATTTCATTTTTGTAATTGACCGAAACAAGAATATGCTATACTGGGGAAAATAATGTGAGTTTGGTATATATAATATTATTATTATTTAAAAATATAAATAATTATTTTTTTATATCCTAATTATAGAATATAAAAATAATTATAAGAGTTTATTTGAGATAGAATTTTAGATTGATTCTCATTATTTTCACACATCCATTGATGAATTCTATAAAAACAGAAACAGGTTCTTTATGAATAATAGATTTTGTCTATAGTTAGGAAAATAGAAGATATTCAACATCTAAAAATACATTAAGGGTTGAATAATTATAAGGGTTTTGATTTTTAAATCACAATAAAATGTGAGTAATTTGGGGTGGGGTGTACATAGGATGGGTATTTTGTAGGTCATTTTTATTTATATTCCAATATATATTCATTATTTAATGTCTAAGGTTGTAATTGGAAAATAAAAGTTTATAAAAATAGGTGACTAATATATATGGATATAGAATTATCTCATCCAATAAATTTATATATAAAAATTCATGATATGTTACGTTTATACCACTTAGTTTAACCACATTTATCTGGTTTTACACTACCATGCATACAATATTTTTTACATCTTTACCATTATTTTTACGAATAAAATGAAAATGTTTTAATTATAATTTTTTTAGTATTAAAAATTATTAATCCATTTTTTAAAATTTAATATAGAAATACGATTAACGTATAATTTAATTATATATTAAAAATATGAATAAAAATAATTATATCAAAAATTGTTTTTTAAAATTTAATTCTTCTTTATCATATTTAATAATAATTTATAAAAAAAATCTTGAGAATTTATTTACTATGAAATGGAATTTTTTATTATATTATACTCTAGAAAATGGAAAATTTATTATTTTAATAAAAAATTACAATTCATAAAAAAATTCACTGATAGTAATTAAGTTTTAGTATTAAATTATTTTAGTCGCATATGCATTAAAATAAATTTTTATATCTTTTTTTCATTCAACATTATAAATTCACTACTGTTAAAATATTATTTTAAAAAAATTACAATAAATTTTTTAGAATTAATATATTTGATTTTATAATATTGAATTATAAATATTTCTTATCATTATTTTATTGAGGATTTATATTTCCAAGTGATGTTTCAAATTAACTTTTCACAAAGTTTTAATGTTATTTCTTGAACTATATTGAGTTATATTAAAAAATAATCATTGATTATACTGTTCATTATTGTGAGTACCTTTTATTTAATACATTACATAATTAATGAGAAGTATTTACTAAAATCCTATGATAATATTGTTATAGGGGGATTTATTTAATCATTCTCAATATAAATCATCATAATTTATAAATTATCCCATCATAGGTTAATATATAAACTAAATGAATGTGATGTCAATATTAAATATATATTCTTATCTATGTGTATTAATATATACATATTCATCATATTAATATGAAAAATTATTAATTTAATATCATTAGAATATTATTAGAGAAATTGGATATAATAAGTTTTGAAAATATAGTGTTGTTTTTTATTATATAATTTTCTTACTATAAAATCTATTAAAAGTAAATTAATAGTATGTTTAATTAACTACTAAACATATGTCGTTTAACATCATGAAAAATGAATTTTAGTAGTGCTAAAAATTAATGTAAATCGAAACACTGATAAATGGGGTCCTTTATCAATGCTCCTAATAGTGCTGATAAAGGCCTATATGGTTACAATGTGATGTTAATATAACAACAAACCTTTCGAAAACTAGTAATTTCAAATAATGCATAATAAAATTAATATGACACTGTGAATAAAAAAAGTTATTCCAATTTTATATAAAAAACACTACTATAAACAATTCATAAATGTTTTTTATAATTACATTTGCAATTATCCAATGAACATTTAAAAATATGAATGTTTCATATTATGAAGCCCTTAATCCCCTATCAAAAATGTCTGCCCATTGTATCAGTTGTGGAGTAAATCATCTCAACCCGAAAAGAATTTCCACCTATATAAGAAAAAAATTATTATGTTAGTAAAAATATAATGAAATAAATTAATCATTAATATGAATGAAAAAATTAATAAAATGTTTTTATTTAATAGAAAAAGATTCATTCGGTGTTATAATAATTTCAATGTGCATCCTATTATGGTGGGATTTAATCCCACATGTCAAAAATGACTGATGGATCATTGTCTTAAAGTATCAAAACAAACATAATGTGATTGGTCACTTTTAATTGTGTTAGTTGTGTTTTTTTACTAAAATTTCATTTCAATGTGGAAACATTCATTTTGAGTGATATTGGTCACATCATGAATTAGTTTGATATGAGAATTTTTCATACATTTCCTATAAGACTAATAAATTTATTTTCTATATTATCAACACTATCATACTATATTTTCTTTGTTTTTAGTGAGTGACATGTTTTAAACTAAAGCGTCAAATATAATATGATAATTGGAAGTTTCTATCATACCAGCCACATCATGCATCAGAGTGAGGTTTGGTTAATTCTTGCACACCAAAAATAACTCATGGATTATTGTACTAAAGTATCAAAATAATCTGAATGTGTTTTCTCAATTTTTAGTATGTCACAAGGCCATTTTTACTTTAATTAATATGAATTTTAAATAAAGAGACACACGTGGAGTCATACATATCACACTGTGTTTCTTATTAAGGTGAGTTTGAATCCAAAATTTCAAAAATAACTCATGGATAGTTTTCCTAAATATAAATATATAAATGTATAATAAAAAATGATCAAATTCAAACACAAAATAAAACATAAAAACATAAAAAATGAATACACTAACTGCAGTATATTAAATACAAATATAAAATATAGACTGATTAAAAATATAATAAATATTAAATTTATCTTTTTATAATTAAATTCTTAATTATACAAAAATTTGAATAAATTATATTAATATTAGGTAAAGGTGATTCTATATATTCCCTAATATATTTTTCTGTGTATTTTTGTATGAAAATGAATTATCATATATATATATATATGAAATAAATGAAACACACGACGTTTAATATATGTTAAATAGAAATCCAACATCCAAATAAATGGAACAAGACGTTAATACGTATTTAATTAATCATTTATATATTTTATACTTATTCATTTTATATATCTATATTTAATATATAATATTTATTAATATTTATAATCAATATATACGTATATGAAAATTATTCATAATAACTAAAAATTATTTAGTTAATAAAATATTCCTTATTTCATTTAATTTATCATTTTATTCTTAATTGTTTAATTTTTAAAATTATTATCCACCATTATCAGCACTAAAAAAGTGATGATTATTGGAAACATGTATCAGTTCTATAAATAATGGGATAATATAAGTTTCCATTATCAATTCTAAAATAATGTAATGATAATGTTACCTTTTATCAACACTAAAAATTATGTGCTAATAAAGGGTGCATTTTATCAGTGCTTTTTTTAGTGATGATTAAAGGGTTTCCTTTATCAGTGATTATTTTAGCACAGATAATGATTATGTTTATCAGGGAATTATTTGAGTGTTGATAAATGCCCACATTTCAGAAGGTGGGTTTTGTATTAGTGAGTGTGTTTTAGACATCTTTGAAGGCATGAAGACACAAATACTATGGTGTGTATATATATAATATAAATATTTATTTATTTATTTATTTATTTCATGAACGTATTTCATCATGGAGTGATGAATAATTGAATTGGGTTACAGATATATATATATATGCATGTTAAAGGGTGTGTAGAGCATTTCCATGTTGTAGATTATAAATCTATCAACTAACGAATGTGGCTTAGTTCCATAATGTTGGGTCCCCCTTATAGCCTTTTAATTCAGGAATACATTAAATTGTATTCAACTTTCTTCATCTTTATTATTATTATTATATTTAATTTATTATATTTAATAAGTGTTTAGTTAATATTATTGTTTTATAGGATAAAAAGTCATGGTTTTATAATAACACCCCACCATAGAGGGGTTCTAGCTATGAAAACTCATAGTGGTAGATTATAAATATTAATAATGTAGTTCATTATTGGATTGATTTTTTTTCTTACACTTGATGTAGTTATTAGCCATCAAGCTAGCATCCTACTTGGGCTTTTTGATGTCCCTGAATGTGGTTACCTAATTTTTTTTAAAAATGAATGTATGAACAAAATCCCCCATTACGTGCCATTAAATGTTTAAGATGGAATTTCCTAAGTAGGAAAATGTTGTAATGACCAAGTATCCACAATGTGATCCCTTTATTATTGTATTAGTGTTATTTCCTTTATTTAATGAATTTAATGAGTAAACTGTAACCAAACATGGTTAACATGTACCATGAGAGCTGATGCCTCACAAAGTAAATTATGTAAATGGTCATGAAACCTCTCTAAATTTTAATTGTATGGAATGAAATAATTATAGTGGCTAATTCATGGAGAATTGAACTCCACATTTCAAATGTCTTAAGAAAGATTTGTTAATGTCCAATTATAACCAAATAATTTGTTTTTATAAGGTATTACCCTAGTATGTTATTTCCAATTTTACCATTTCACATTCTATATAATTTCTTTCCACATTAAATACAATTGCCAAGTGTTGATAATGTAAATATCATAATTTTGCTTGAATGGTTGGTACTTTCAGAAATACTTTCCTTGAGTGTTTAAATTGAGATGAAGTTGTTAGAATAATATAAATATCTAAGATAACTTTAATTTAATTAGAAATGTCTGATTAAATGGATTATCTATTATGGATTTCATTCCTGGATTTATGTTGGTTATTGTGTAATGTATTGTTGATGGTGGCATAGGAAAACACTTTGTTGAAGGTTTTGTATAGACAACCTTGTCTGCTTGTTTTATTTATTTTCATTGATAACCTATGGTTCTATACATGATGATGCCATGTGATTTTGTTTACATTTAACATCATACGAATGTTACCAGTGCTTATTCCTAGTTTTAGTGGAAATATATATATTCTATGTTTTCAGATTGAGATATTAAAATCATAACAATGGCAATTAATTGTGACATTCTTGGTTTTCTGCTGAATTCATTACACTATTTTGATCTCATTAGATGCTTATTTAATGGTATGAATATAATAAGTGTATTACCATATAATATATGTATTTTTTAATATGAATTGTTTGAAATGGGTTGAGAGAAATGATGGGTTCTATATTAAGGAATCATGGTTGGAATACCATGTTCGGGTGGTTGTACCATAATGCGCTGGGGAAGTATTGTTTTAGGATCACCAGGAAAGAGAACCCCCGACCTTTCTATTATAATATTTTCTAATTCTGATTCCCAAAGGGGAAATTATGTATAAACCTATAGAAAAGGTATATATTCCAAGTCTCGTGTGATGCTCGGTCCCTTACGTTTGATACCATAGATTGACTCATTGTTACCATGCCACAAGTGATACTTGTACCTTTTAAAGTATCTCCTTGGATGTGCGTGGTGGGATTGGATATTTTAAATGGATGATCCATAGATATACCTCATGGATGGGATCAGAATCCTCCTCTAGAATTTATTGAATTGCATCAATTTATTTCTTTAGTTATCTCCATGTGCCATACTCGTAGTTTATATTTATATTAGATAATTCAATTATGAATTTATCAGTTTCTTGTTAACATAATTAAGTGACTCCATGGGAACTGTACCCCAATCCTATGTACAATAATGGGGTGCACTTTTTTTAGATGGCCTGTTACTTTTGCAACTGGTACACATATTTTGATTGCAACAGAACTTCCATTATAATTTCTATCATAGTTCAAATTAAGTGATATAGGACATGTGTCCATTTAGGAACATAGTGGAATTGGATATTAATAATTTATAATCACAAAGAATTTATTTTATATGGAACCCATCTTAATTAATATTGCATTTTCTAGATTGTGCTAGACATTGTTGGTTCCCTCTTACTGATATTTATATCACACACCCTACTCAGGTACCCAGGGTACCCTAGTAAACCTTATATAGTAGGACAATTTTTGACCACTATATTTTTTGTACCTCCAAGTTAAGAGAAAAGTATCGAGCTAGAGCTTATGATTCTCATGGAAATTACCAGTAGGGCTCTGCAATCCTTTCAATTTTATTATATTGTGTTTTAAATCATTTTTTTGTTTAATGATTTTATATATGTATCATACCCATGAAATACATTAATATGTTGTATTATATAGTGTTCACCACTTTTAGTAAATTGTTAAATAATGACTTTCACTACTTTATCAATTATTTATTACTGTTTCCACTATTTTCTGCAAATTTTTTTACTAACTCTGCCAACAAGCCCGTAACCAAGTGGTAGGGGCTCTTGCTTGGCATCCAAGAGACCAAGGTTCAAAATGGGGTGAAGGTGAATTTTCAGGCTACTGTAGTAGTACTGTAGTAGTTACTATTCAATACTGTAGTAGCTGGAACTATTCACCCGATTTGGGCTTTCAGGCCACTGGTTTGAGACTACAGGTCTCCAGGGCCTTCAGGTCATCAAAGGTCTTCGAGCCTCATGGCCTTTGTGCCACAAAGACTGTAGAGTAGCCCCGTTTACAAAGAGTAGGCCCCAGAAGAGGATCAGAGCGACAAGACTAGCAGTCACAAGATGCAGAGCTACCAGATTAGTAGAATGATAGGGTATGGAAACCACAATCGGGACCAGGCACATTGCATCTTTTATGGGGAAATGCTAGCCAATCAGCAATGCATGGTGGGGAGCTAGGTGATTACGGATCCATAAGCTAGGGGAGGGGCAGTTCCTATGGGTTGGGCATACGGGTCATGTATTGGGCACAGTATTCCACTGGGCCTTCAGGTAATGTATTCTGAGTCATGTCGGGCCTTGTGCCTTGGGCCTACGGGTCATGTACATGTTCCCCTTCATCCCTTAAAAGGGGGATTATCTATAATAAAATAAATAAGTTGGCCTTTGAATCATTATGGATATTTACTGACTCAAATACTTTTCATCTATTTATATTCTGTTATACCACTGTGAAAATATGATAATAGGGTGTAGTCTCGCAACTATCACCGCCTATGACTCTCTCTAATAGAAGGAATCCTCTGGTGTACGGGGAGACACAGTTGATGTTATGTTATCAACCGGTCCTTCCACCATATTAGAGGTGAGTTAGGCCAGGATAAAATTTTCTCAATACAATTATTCTGGATCAGATTCTCTCAATATGATGAGTCTGGATCTGAGTTTCTAAATATGATGAGTGTGGATCAGATTCACTAAATATAATGGATTAAATAATCTTAACCCATTATCAATCAGAAAAACTAAAAATCTAATCAAATGCTAATACCCGTAAACAGATATGCATCAGTCTAATAATCCTCATGAGATCCTTGGATAAAAATGAATTTCAATTGTTTTCTTCAATTCATTGAAATTATTTCTTGTGTAGAAAAACACCAATTAAATTATTAGCTGAAAATGCTTTTATAAGTGACTCAAAAAACAAATGTTGGAAATGTGAAAACTTTTCTCTCTTCCTGAAATTTTAAAATTCAGAAACCTTTTTACTATAAAATTATCTTTTAACATTATCATCTTCTTTATATTTCTCCATGATTTATGAAAAATTAAATTTTATTCTATTATCTCTTAAATTGTTCATAAAACTTTTAAAATCATTTTTTCGAGTCTTCATGACAATTATCTCATTACGATCTTCCTTTCAATCATTGTTTATTACGAATTCAATTTATTTCTCAATGATTACTAATTTTATTTCACTATCATTGATTAATAATTCTATTTCATTCTTACATTATTTTAATTTCTATTTTCTTTTTCATCTAATTACGATGGAATTCCTATTATGATGGAATATACATACAATATGACAACCCACCTTTTTATTACAATATAATCCTGATTTATTACAAAAAACATCACTTGATACAACAAAGAAGATCGAGAGGTTTATTGTATTTGGGGCTTAGGATCATTTCATAAAAACATAAAACATGAAATACAACATCTTTATTGAAAACATCCTTTACATGACCGCTACATTCCTTCGTACTTAGCATTGTAAGGGATAACCAGAGGACATGCTTAAGAAAAGGGTGAGCTATAGAGCCTAGTAAGGGAGTACACATGGAATAACATGAGGAGTAAAATACATGTTAGATGATAGAAATATCAACATAGAATAATAAAAACATTAACATAAAGGAATGATAAATCATGATAATCAAAACATGGAAATGTGGCAACAACACTAAACATGGAGTTAGCATGAGCCAAGGCTCATTGCATATGGAGCATGAGTGAATCCTCATTTCACAAAAAGTATGAGTAAACCCTCTTTACACTTGAATAATCATGATTCAACACTCATTTCACATGACTTATCATGATACTATACTTCACCCAATGTATTGAAGTGCTATAAGGGCGCACCCTTCTTAAACAATTCATTTCATGCATAAGTGTGCCACATGGATCATAAAACATGGATTCATAAAACATAATAATTTATTCCACGAAAAAATAATGTAGAATTCATACATGATAATTTATAATCAATAAGTAAATGTGCATAAAGGTGAATATTCTTGATGGGGAAATGGAAATGGTATTCACTATACAATGGCATTGGCTTAGAAAATCAGTGCGATTTCGGTAGCGTAACGGCGTGACATAAATATTCATAAAAAATAGTTGATGAGAGAAAAAGGGGTTCCTCATATTATTTACATGTAATGGAATTTAATGAGGTCATATATATACATTTCCCAACAATTGTAATGTAATTTATATTCATGAAACAAAAGTATTGCATGAATGTTAAAGAGGAGAGAGAAGTTCCTTTCGGAATTTCAGCATGGTAACGGGTGTACATGAGAGGCATTTAATGGGAAAGAAAGGGGTATCCCATCATTAAAACATAAATAGGGTAGTATGAGGGAGGCGAAAAACCATACCACAACATTCATAATTGAAAATAAAATGGAAAAAACAACTTAAAGAAAATTGGAAAAAAATGAGAAAGGAAGAAAAATCCCTTACTTGGAAGTCTGCTTCCAAAGGCTAGAGAGAGGCTTGTGAGTGGATTCTTTGGAGCTTGGGGAACCTTGTGAGGATTATAGAGAGATTAGGGTATAGGTTGGACGAACTCCAAAGGCTTTGAGTGAGGAGGAAGTGGGAGCTTGGGTGGGCTTATATAGGAAAGGTGAGGGAATTCTTTATTATTTAGGTTTGGGACACCTTATATTAAATTAATCCAAACCACAAACCATCCCATGGTTTTTGACCATAGTTTATGGAAAAGGGAAGAGTAAAAAATATTTTATAAGGCCAATGTCTGAACTTCTTAAAATCTTAGGGTTTCTTATGGGGTGGTGAGTCACACTCCCATGGGAATTAATTTAAAAAGACACGGTGTTTAATATATCTTGAGGGGTCCATTAATGATTTGAAAAGTAAGCCAAACAAACCCAAAATAAAATTATTTTATTGGTAAAACATATATTGGCCGAACATAAAGATTATAGTATTTTATCACATCACTATTGGGTCATTATGATGTCACAAAACACTTTTTATATTTAAACTGTATTTAATTTTTAATCAAAAATTTGACTGTCTCAGAAAATTATGAAAAATATACCGTTGGATAATTTCAACGTCCTGATTCCAAAAATAACATTTATTTTATCTAAATAATTTTCTAAACATGTTAATTTTCACTTTTAAAATAAAACCCAATATTTATCGAAAATTCACAGGTTTTGAAAAAAATGGCATTCAAACCTTAATAAAAATTCTAATTGCATTCATACAATTATATGATCATTTATATATAATAAAATTAATTATATTTTATTAAAATATTATTTAATACAAAAATACCTTAATTTAATAATATTTATTTCTTAATTAAATAATAACTAAAAAACCATTTGTACTTTAAAAACTATTTACAATGTATAAATAATTACATGAAATTATATTCATTATTATATACAAAGAAAATAATGTACATGAACATAGTACTATCGATTAGTTACATAACCCCTTAAAACAGCCACATAAGACCTAAGGGTATGGTGTGTGACTGTGATAGACTCTTGAGGTGGCCCGGATAACATCGCTCGAGTGGTAATTTCTATCAACTTCCACTTCTCCCATAGACGGTCACGTTCGAGCTTGACATGGTGAAACTCAGCTTGGGATTGGTCAAGAGCGAAGCCCAAGGACACCACCTCTTTTCCAAGCTCTGATAAATGGGCTTCGTATGGGCCAATTCTACTCGATGAGGCCATCACATCCATTTTCTAAGTAAAATTAGATATGTTAAAGCCCTATATTTATACTAATCATGTGATCATTGTTCAATGACTATAAATGTAACGGTCACAATTCATGTCATAAAACCAATGAAGTTTAATTTTATAAAAACATTTTATATAAAGGGACATTTAATAAGATAAATAGGGATAATCCATTAATGAAACATTGGGTCGTTACAATATTCCCCCATTATGAAATTTCACCCTCAAAATTTTCTTTTTCCCACACTAAAACAGATGTGGGAAACTCAGCTTCATCATTTCCTCCAATTCCCAAGTCGCTTCATCAATCTTGTGGTTTCTCTACAACACCTTGATGAGGGGCATTGTCTTATTTCATAGAACTTTTTCTCTACGATCTAAGAACTTCACAGGTTTCTCCTCATAAGAATCATCTTCTTCCAATTGTACCACCTAAGAAGAGAGTACATGTGAAGGGTCCGATATGTACTTCCATAAGAGGGATACATGAAAGACGTCATATACTTTGTCCATATTAGGCGTAAGTGCTGGTCGATAGGCCACAACCCATACATGGTCATGAATCTCGAAGGGGCCGATGTACCTTGGGCTTAACTTCCCTTTCTTTCCAAACCTCATGTCCTTTTTTATGGAGATATGTGTAGAAAAACCACATCTCCAACTTTAAACTCAATGTATTGTCTACGATTATCTGCATAACTCCTCTGTCGACTCTAGGATGCCTTGATATGCTGCTGAATGGTTTTCACCTTCTAAACCATTTCCTCAACCATTTCTGGTCCAAGCATCTTATGTTCACTAAAATCATCCCAATATGCTGGTGTTCTGTACCTTTTCCCATACAGGGATTCATATGGTTCCATTTGGATGCTCAAGTGGTAACTGTTATTATAAGAAAACTCAACCAGAGGAAGATGATGATCCAATCCTCCTTTAAAGTCCATTGAGTGCTCTCTCAACATATCCTCAAGTGTTTCGATAGTCTGCTCGGATTTGCCATCAGTTTGAGGATGATAGGCCGTACTGAAGTTCAGTTCAGTATTCAGAGCATGTTGAAGACTCTTCCAAAACGTATAGGTGAATCTTAGATCATGGTCAGACACAATAGATTGTGGTACTCCATGAAACCATACCACTTCCCCGATATATATCTGTGCCAGTTGATCCAATGAGAAATCCTCCCGAATAGCAATGAATTGTGTAGTCTTTGTAAGACGATCCACAACAAACCATATTGCATTGCTGCCTTTGGATGTCCTTGGAAGTTTGGTGACAAATTCCTTGGGGATGTTCTCATATTTTTATTCTGTTATGGGAAATGGTTGCATCATCCCCTTAGACTTCTCCCTCTCTTCCTTCACTTGCTGACACACCAGGCAGTTTGATGTATATTCAGCGATCTCCTTCTTCATATTACCCCACCAAACGTTTTCTCGGAGATCTCGATACATCATTGTGCTCCCTGGGTGAATAGAGAAATTTGAACTATGTGCATCATCCAAAAGTTTCTTCTTCAGCTCCGAACATCATGGAACACATAGTCTTTTCCGAAACCGCACAATTCATTCTTCATTAACATTAAACTTTGAGGATTTCCCTTTTTTGATAGCTTCTACTTTTTATTGAATTCCTACATCATTCTTTTGAGCATCCTTTAATCTTTCCAAAACAGACTATTGAGCAATCATTTTTTAAAGTATTTATGATGTTCCGTTCTTTATGATTCCCATGTCCATTTTCATCAGGTCCAAGAGGACTGGATCCTTTTCAATTCTCATCATTGATAGAATCGCTGTATCCATTCTACTTAGGGAATCTGCCACCGTCTTCGCTTTCCCAGGGTGGTAATGGATTGAATAGTCATAATCCTTGATGAACTCTATCCATCTTCACTGGCGCATATTAATCTCTTTCTGTGGGAATATATATTTAAGACTCTTGTGGTCAGTATATATCTCAAATATTTTCCCATAGATATAATGTCGCCATATTTTCAAGGCAAAGATCACCGCTTCCAACTCCAGATCATGTGTTGGATAGTTTCACTCATGGATTTTCAACTGCCTTGAGGCATAGGATATCACTTTATCATTTTGAATCAGCACACAACCTAAGCCCTTTTTTGAAGCATCACTGAATACCACAAAAAGTTCCCCACTTGTGGGTAAAGTGATCATGAGCATAGTGATAAGCCTCCTTTTCAACTCCTTGAATCATTCTTTCATTCATCACTCCAATATAACTTTACTCCATTTTGAGTAAGCTTGGTAAGAGGGTTGGATAATCGTGAGAAATTTCTCACAACTCGTCGATAATATCTAGCTAACCCCAAGAAGCTACAAATATCTGTTACCAATTTTGGCCTTGGCCATCCCTCAATTGCATCTGTTTTGGAGGGATCCATAGATATCTCATTGCATTTGATGATATGGACCAATAATGAGACCTCCTTCAACCTGAACTCACACTTGATGTACTTTTCATAGAGCTTATCCTTGCGAAAAGTCTCTAGTATAGTTCTTAAATGCTCTTTATGATCCTCCTTAGTTTTGGAATATATTAGAATATCATATATAAAGACTACCAAAAATTTGTCTAGGTAATATCTAAAGACTCTATTCATCAAGTCCATGAAGATTTCATGAGAATTTGTGAGTCCGAAAGGCATTACTATGAATTCATAGTGCCCGTATCCTGTACAAAAAGCAGTCTTGGGGACATCTTCCTTCTTCACCCTTACTTGATAATATCCCCACCGCAAATCTACCTTGGAGAAGAATTGTGCTCCACGCAGCTGATCGAAGAAGTCATCAATTCTTGGGAGAGGATACTTGATCTTTATTGTGATTTTGTTATGTTCATGATAATCAATGCAAAGCCGCATTGACCCATCCTTCCTCTTGACGAAGAGGACTGGTGCACCCCATGGTGAAGCACTTGGGAGTATAAACCCTTTATCCATATTCTCCTGTAGTTGTTTCCTCAGCTCTTCATGCTCTACAACATCCATTTTATACGGAGTCTTGGATATTGGTAAAGCCCTGGGTATATGTTCAATTGAGAATTCAATATCTTTTCTAGGAGGAAGAACATGAAGTTCCATGGAAAACACTTCATCGAATTCCATCACAATAGGCATTTCTTCAAGGATGGATTTTTCCTTGGACTCAATCATCTGAGCCAGATACGCATGCTCATAAGGCAGTAATATCTACGCTTGATATGATGTAGCTAAAAGAGATTCATCTTCCTACTTACACTTTTAAAGAATCGAGGGCCGATTCTCTATATGGAGTGTGATTTACCTCTCCCACCAATTTATGTTGGCTCTATATAAGGAAAGCCAATCCACACCAATAATTGCATCAAATTCTACCAGAGGGAGTGTAACAAGGTTTGCCGGGAAATTAAATCCACAAATTATAATAGGGGAGGACTTATATTCATGGGATGCAATGATTGCCCCATTTTCTGTAATCAACGACATCTTCACTTCAATGATTTGTGGTGGTGCTGGGATTGTTCTACTAATCTTTAGAGATATAAAAGAATGCGTAAAACCTGAATCAAAACGTACGTTTTCTATGCTTGAATTAATAACAAGCATACCTATCACCACATCGTTGTCGGGGTTCACTTCAGTAGAAGTGATGGCCAAAGCTCTTCCTTGCTACCTTGGAGGTTATTGGTTGTCTCCAAAAACCCTTGGATTAGGGCACTGATTGAAAAATTACCCGATTCTTTGCATTTGTAGCATTGAACAATGCGTTGAGGTTTGAATGGAGTGTTCCTCTCCTCTTTCACATATGTGGGACTTTCTTTCCGATAGTTAACAGCTTGGTGCCCTTATCTTCCACACCTGAATCATGTCCTCATCCCCTTAAGGCAATTTAATGGTGCTTCTCTCTGCACTTTTGGCAAGAGGGGTGCTGGATCTTCTTAGCACCGTTGGATTTATCCATCAGCACACTAGTATTGAAGTCCACCTTATGCTTCATATCCCCATGATAACCCTTTCATTATCCAATCTATATTTCTACCTTGAGGCCACATAAAACAATTTCCTCATAGCTGTCGAAGACATGGATCGCTAATGCTTTCTGTAGGCTAGGCTTCGGCTGACCAAAGAAGCAGTCAACCGTGCATTCAGGGGTAACGAAAATGCCAGAAGTGTATCATGGAAGCCTTGAGAAGTTTGCCTCGTACGCTCCAACAGATTCATCACCTTTTTTCTTGAGGTAAAGGAGTCTATTTCCATCTTAATCTAGAGGTTGTGCGGAAAATATTTATCGAAAAACATCTTCCAGAAATCCTTCCACTCCAATGCCTCGATCTCCTCCTCAGACATTGTATTTTTGATCAACGTCCACCATTGATCAGCTTCACCATCCATATGATAAGCTACTAGGAGAACCTTCTCTTGTTCAGAACATGAAGGATGGAGAAGACCTTTTCAATGGAGTTGATTCATTGGTCAGTGATCGTGGGATCAGATGATCCACTAAAAGTATGAGGCCTTTGTCTTATGAACCTCTCGATAGCGACTTGATCTTTCTTAGGGGGGTTTGGACGTTCCTCTTTACCCATGTTTCTATTTAACGCTTGAGTTAGCTGAGAGAGAAGAGTGACAAAGTTTGTGATTCCCGCTCCTATTGGATTGGGCATCTCATTAGTACAGTCATCACACTGATCTTCATATCGGTTTTTAGCCCGAGTCCTCCCATTACAGGCCATTGGCTGGAATAAATGTAATGTTAGGGGTAACACATAAAGGGTAATCCAAAGACAAAAGTTGATGACTTATAAATAAAATTTCATTTCATTAACTCATGAGTCTATAGGCTTCAATCTAGGATTTTCATAATCTACATTCTAATATATATTCTTAGGGGCCTTTTTTTAATTCCCTTTAATAAGGGTTCATACTAAGCTTGTGAATTTACCAAAGCATATCCCTCAGGAGGGTCGTAACCAAGAGTGCAGTAAGGCCCATTTTTGTGCACCAGTTTCTGTTCGAGTCTAACTCAAAGCGGTGTTTTTGGGATTTACCCCTAGGATACATCTGTGCCAGAGCCGCCTCTACCTGCTCATATCCAGAACGGGATGTATTTGCTTGATAACCCACTTACTCAATACTCACCAAACATAGGGACGTTTTTATTGTAATAGGTCTTGTATCTAAGGCTTTACTAGGGTTTTCTAATCCTAATACCAAAAATAACCAAATTATCCTTTGATACCAACTATGACAACCCTGCTTTTTATTACAACATAAACATGATTTATTACATAGAACATCACTTGATACAACAAATATGATCGAGAGGATTAGTATCTATGGGGATTAGGATCATTACATAAAATATTACAACATGAAATACAACATCTATATTGAAAACATCCTTTACATGACCAATACATTCCTTCGTACTTAGAATTGAATGGGATAACCTGAGGACATGCTTAAGAAAAGGGTGAGCTATAAAGCCCAGAAAGGGAGTACACATGGAATAACATGTGGAGTACAATACATGATAGATGATAGGAATATAAATATAGAATATTAAAAAAATGAACATAAAGGAATTATAAAGCATGATAATCATAACATGGAAATGTGGAAACAACACTTAACATGCAGTTAGCATAAGCCAAGGCTCATTGAACATGGAGCATGAGTGAATCCTCATTGCACATAAAGCACTATTAAACCCTCTTTTCACATGAATAATCATGATTCAACACTCATTTCACATGACTTATCATGATACTATACTTTACCCAATGCATTGAAGCGCTATAAGGGCGCACCCTTCTTAAACATTTCATTTCATGCATAACTGCGCCACATGGATCATTAAACATGGATTCATAAAACATAATAATTTATTCCACGATAAAGGAATGTGGAATTCATACATGAGACATTATAATCAATAAGTAAATGTGCATAATGGTGAATAATCTTGATCAGGAAATGGAAATGATATTCACTATACGATGGCATTGGCTTAGAAAATCGGCGCGATTTCGGCAGCGTAACGGCGTGACATAAATATTCATAAAAAATGGATTATGAGAGAAAAAGGGGTTCGTAATATTATTTACATGTAATTGACAGTAAGGAGGTCATATAGATACATGTTCCAACAATTGTAATTCAATTTATTTTCATGATACAAAAGTTATTCTTGAATGTAAAAGAGGAGAGAGAAGTTCCTTTCAGAATTTCGGCATGGTAACGGGTGTACATGGGAGGCATTTAATGAGAGATAAAGGGGTATCCCATTATTAAAAAATAAATAGGGAAGTATGAGTGAGGTGCGAAACCATACCACAACATACATATTGATATTAAAATGGAAAAACATCTTAAAGAAAATTGGACAAACATGAGAAAGGGTGAAAAAACCCTTACTTGGAAGTGTACTTCCAAAGGCTAGAGAGAGGCTTGTGAGAGGCTTCTTGAGAGCTTGGGGAACCTTGTGAGGATTATATAGAGAGTATGGTAGAGGTTGGACGAACTCCAAATGCTTTGAGTGAGGAGGAAGTGGGATCTTGGGTGGGTTTATATAGGAAAGGTGAGAAAATTCTTTATTATTTAGGTTTGGGACACCTTATATTAAATTAATCCAAACCACAATCCATCCCATGGTTCTTGCCCATAGTTTTGGGAAAAGGGAAGAGGATAACAATATTTTATAATTCCAAAGTTTGAAATTCTTAAAATATTAGGTTTTCTTATCAGGAGGTGAGTCACACTCCCATGGGAATTAATTTAAAAAGACAAGGTGTTTGATATATCTTGAGGGGTCCATTAATGATTTGAAAAGTAAGAAAAAAAACCCAAAATCACATTATTTTATTGGTAAATCATATATTTTTCCGAACATAAATATTATAGTATTTTATTACATCACTATTGGGTCATTATGATGTCACTAAACACATTATATATTTAAACTGTATTTAATTTTTACTAAAAAAATTGACTGTCTCAGAAAATTATGAAAAATTTACCGTTGGATAATTTCGACGTCCTGATTCCAAAAATAACATTTATTTTATCTAAATAATTTTCTAAACATGTTAATTTTCACTTTTAAAATAAAACCCGACATTTATCCAAAATTCACGGGTTTTGACAAAAATGGCATTCAAACCTTAAGAAAAATTATAATTGCTTTCATAGAATTATATGATAATTTATATATAATAAAATTAATAATATTTTATTAAATTATTATTTAATTCCAAAATAAATTAATTTAATAAAATAGATCTCTTAATTAAATAATAACAAAAAACACCATTTTTACTTTATAAACTATTTACAATATATCAATAATGACAAGAAATTATATTCCTTATTATATACAAAAAAAATAATGTAAATGACCATAGTACTATAGATTAGTTACATAACCCATTAAAATCTTCACATAAGACCTAAAGGTATGGTGTGCGATGGTGACAGACTCTTGGGGTGGCTCGGATAACATCGCTCGAGTGGTAATTTCTATCAACATCCACTTCTCCCGTAGACGATCTTGTTCGAGCATGACATGGTGAAGCTCAGCTTGGGCTTGGTCAAGAGTGAAGCCCAAGGATGCGACCTCTTTTCCGAGATCTGATAAATGGGCTTTGTATGGGGAAATTCT
This sequence comes from Viscum album, assembly GCA_963277665.1. NCBI lineage: Eukaryota > Viridiplantae > Streptophyta > Magnoliopsida > Santalales > Viscaceae > Viscum > Viscum album. The sequence continues at coordinate 1,178,862,829 of OY728142.1, read as the reverse complement.
ACTAGATGAGGCCATGGCTTCCTTTGTCTAAGTAAAATTGGATGTGTTAAAGCCCTATATTTATAGTAATCATGTGCTTACTGTTCAATGGCTTTAAATGTAATAGTCACAATTCATATCATAAAACCAATGAATTCGACATTTTATAAAAATATTTTTTTATAAAAATACATTTAATAAGATCAAGAGTGATGTTCCATTAATGAATCATTGGGTCTTTACATTCAACATCTCTGAATTTCATCAAACCTTTCCACTATTTCATAAGAAAAACTTATCATAAAAGTTTTCATGATTTGTGAGAACATTATGACCAATAAAGAATATAATTATTTGGTTTAGAACATATTATAATATTCTATCTTTGGACATTACAATATTTCTTGAAAACTCTTCAACAACATTATGACTTCTTTATAATGCGAATTAGGTCTAAATGAATCAGAAGAATTATTCTTTTTCAAAAATAGTTATTTTTCCACAATCAACAATTTTTTTCTCCAATTCATTTGAATATAGTGATCTGAAATTATAATTCCAATAGAACTATATCTAAATCTATAATTCTAGAAAACAATCATTATTTAAAAAAATCATTTCCCCCCTTTTTCATTCGGTTCACACATTCAACATCTTTCAGTAATCCTCATTACGATGAGATGAACATATTTATTGAATAAATAACATTATTTTAAAAAAGGATAATGGAAAAAAAATGCAAAAACATTCTTTAAACCATTTATCACAATTGTCATTCAAAACCCCCTTTTTATTTGTTAATAACCCTTGTTAAATTGTTTTCAAAATCACTAATTTATTAATCATAAATGTTGTATACAACTCATGTTTTCTGAATTTTATCCAAAAATATCCTCTACCAAAATATAGTTTCTTGACACCCATCTATTGGATAATGTAATGTTTTTTTGGAATTTCAAATATCATTGTTAATTTTTTTCGCTTCCATGTAAAGATAACTCTACTTCCATTTTCATTTTTTGTCACATAAATTTTTTTCTCAGCAATTTTATAATAATTATAGCTTCATATTCGATTAAATTGATCAGTAAAAACTTTCCACAAAGTATAATGTTGTTAATTTCTATCACACTTTTCCAATATAATCCAAATCATTATGGGGTACTTTCTTAATTAGTTTTACAATGTCATGACAAGAGGTTGAACATGACGTTGTAGCCTCAATTCCACAAAAATTTCGTTCAAAGTTACTTCTATAAATATATCATCAATCTAATACTATTTTTTTATGATTTTATATAAAACATTTCAAGTAAAAAATTTCGCATTTATAATGTGAAGGTTTATATCAATGTGTTTTTATCATGAATGTCAGAAAAGATTTTTAGAAATATCAATTCCACTCTCATTATGACAATAAATATTCAATGGATTAGATAAATTTACATTCAAATATTTCAGTATTACATTCATACATAACATTTGAGTACAATCATGAGAAGCTAAAGTATATTAGGATTAATATGTGATTATTGTGACTAAACATTGTTTCTTACTCTTCCAACTCACAAAACATTCATCAAAGAAAAATGTACCTCTTGAGGTTGATTTTCTATCATTATAATCCCTAGCCAAATCATCATCAGTATAACCATGAAACTTTATCTCACTATTTTTTTATAATATTCCATCTTATGTGGTTCCTATAAAATATCTCAGAATCCTCTTTGCTACCAACATATGTTATTATTTTGTATTACATTGATAGCTATAACAAAATTCACAACATAAATTATATTTGGACATGGGGATATAAAATTAAGATGACTTCCTATCTTCTTTTTAAAGTCTATCTTATTCACTCTTTTTTCAAATTCATTTATACATAACTTTGTTCTTAGTAAAATAGTAGTCGATACATATTTGGATTCTCCCATCTGAAGCTTCGTTTACAAATCCCTATCATACATTTATTGATATAGGTAAATGTATTTGTCCTTTTTTTGAACATATAATACATGGAAGAATTTTAATTCCCATATCATTGAAATTTTAAAATTATTAGTCATTTCCTCATAAAAAGGTTTTCAATCATATTCTATATCCCCAGAATAAATTATATCTTCCACCTAAACAGTTACAATTATAGTTCTATAGTCAACAACATTCACATATAAGTTACTATCAATATTTCCTTAAGAAAAGTTAAACATTCTGAAACAATTGACATGATTATACTACCAACCATTTGTAAATTTTTTCATACCATACAATTCTTTATTCAATATTAAAATTTTGTTTTCATCCTCATCCAGTAGAACTCCACAAGGATGTTCAATGTAAACTTCTTCTTCAATATCACCATTTAAGAAAGATGACTTTACATCCATTTGAAATTATTTATAATTTGGATGAGAATGCACTAAAAGAAACATTCTGATGGGTTCTATTATTTCAATGGGGTAAAATATTCTTCAAAATTCACACCTTTTACATGTGAATAGCCTTCAAAAACAATCATGGCTTTGTTCCGTGAAACTTATCAATGGTCACATAATTTGATTATATAAAATTCCTTGGATCCAATAAATTTTTTATTTTCTGTCCTTGAAACATGTTCCCTCATATCATTCTTCTCAATTTTATCTAACTATTAATTCATAGACTTCAGCCATTATTATAGTTGAAAAACCTCTAAGGCGAATTCTACATTAACATTTGAGATAAATGAAATCTTATTTTCAAATCTCAACATCCATTTAGTCTGAACTATAGCCTTCTTATTTCCTATAATTTTTTTTTTGGTTTCGACATATTTTTTATGTTAAATATTTTCTATATTTATTTCCCATCTGAAATTTCCTCATCTCATGATTCATATAACTCTTGATAAGGATGTATTGAATTTCCATCACTATTTTTGGAAATATTCAGCTTATCCTGTTTATAATTATCATCTTCTATTATAAATGATCGTTTATTTTCAATTTCATTCACATCATATGTGTCAACAATATTTTTTAAAAATTTTATATACATTTGTAACTTATTCAATTTTGTGAATAACCGATAAAATTTTGTTCATAATTTTTCTCATCAAACATTACAAAATCTAGTTTTTTTTTGTTTTGAGAGAGCATGGACTTATAAAAACAAACATGTATATCATAAAATGGATTTATACAACATTTCATAGGGGTTTATGTTGGTTTATAGTATTTAAATTATTTTTTAAACATGTACAAACATACAAAGAGCTTATATCTAAAAGATTATTAAAATTTTGTATTCATCTAACAAATGTTTTTCCATTTCCAATAAGGTTCTATTATTTATTTCTCTTACTCCATTTTATTATAAAGTGTATGGAGCACTATACTATTGCTTGATATCATTTTTTTATCAGTTATGCTTAAAATGTATTACTTGTGAATTTGGTACCATTATTATTTCTCAACTTCTATATATAATCCTACATTCCTTTCTCAACATATTATATGAAAAAATATACACATTTCGACACCCTAAAACATTTTTTTTCATAATCATTAGGTTTTTTATAGAAGTGAAATCATCAATAAATTTGATAAAGTATAAATATCTTTTTTTAATTATGTATCTTCAACCAACATAAATTTCCCTGAATAAGTTCAACATTTTTGGTAGACTGAATATCAATTCTCTTATATATTTTTCTAGATGTCTATCATTTCTGTAAAGTAATATAGACATCATCATATATTCATTTCAATTCTCTAAAATTTATGATAATATTGAATTTTGAAAATTTATTCATTTTTTCTACTCAAGGTGGCCATCTAATCGGTGAAACAAATGTTTTTCAACTTCACCACTAAAGTAACAAAAGTTGATGAATTATCTTATTTGAAAGAGATTCCTATTAATTCATTCTCCTATTGTAATAACTATGCCATCTTTTACACATCTAGTGATAAAAAAATTCTTATTTTCTGACATCGCTATGTTGAATTACACTATGTATGTTATGTTTTAGGCCATATAAAATTAAAACATCCATATATTTCAACTTTTTTCTTTAATATCACATGATTCTATTCATATTATTTTTAAGGAACTATAAATACCAAATTTAACTGCCCCTTCATCATGAACATTAACATGTTTCAGGAATTGTGTATTGGCTTTCATATGTGATAAACCACCACTATCATGTATTGATTGTTTTTTCCTTTTACATAAATATAAATCTATCTCAATAAAAAATCTCTTGTCTCACCTTTCTTCATTGTAGTTTTCTGTTGTTTTCTATCAAAAAAAACTTTTTTAGAATGGGTGTCATGCATCTTTCAGCATGATTTCAATCCTTTTCACATATTCCAGAAACATTATCCAAACATTCAAATTGAATTTTTGTTTGAAAGATTCTAGAAACATGCTAATTTTATTTTTCAAATATATGTAATCTAAAAAATTTACTCCTTCTACTTCAACTATTTACACAAATTTTCTTAAATCTTTTACCAAATGGAGTTATGTTGTGCCAAAAATTTATATTCCCTATTCTCATATATTCTACAACACAAGAAATAGACTTTATGTATTGATTTCTTATTTTAGAATGATTTTTTTCTAAAAACCTTATTGAGGTTTGTAACTTTTTCCATCTTTAATAAACTTAGGATGTGGACCAGATTTACTTTTGACAATGCACCGAATTTGGAATATTTGAAATTTTTCTCACAACCTTTCTACACTAAAGCTTTACCAATACTTTTAATGAACCTAGAATATTAATTGAATCAGATGAAACATTAATTTTTCTTAGTGATGATTTCACATCATTCTTATATTTATCCTTCTTAGCAACTTTAGAGGCTGATGGTTTAAATTTTTATGATTTGTTATAATTTGTAATCCTCTTCCTCACGGTGAATTCATACATAAGATGTTTTGATTGAAATTTTTTAAATTTTTCTTCATTTTCCTCTAATATCGTATTGATATATTCAATAATTTTTCATTGTTCATAAATTACATTTTTTTAACTTACAATCTCATGAATTAATTTCTCCACTTTCTTGATAAAATCATTTCCTCTGTCAAAAACATATTCAAAATCATTATTCATTACAATAATTTCATTATTGAGAGTATTTTATTAATAAAAATTCCATATGTTATTATATGAGAGTATACTATCTCTAAAGTTATTCACCACCTTCTTCAAATTATATGTAATCATTTTTACATCTTTCTCAATGAATGTTCTATATTATTTTTAACATTCATCTTGTAAGGAATTGTTTTTAGTTGAGTCGAACTATACTTTCATACTCAATTTTCTTGTATTTATTTGATTACATTACATAATTATCATTTCCTTTCAACTTATTCTACCATCGGTCTTCATCAGAATATTCCCAATATTCTCCAAATTTATTAATAGATCAAATCATAAAATGGTATCTAGTTCCACCATGATCAATACATTTGAGTGGATGATTATCTTAATATTTTCTTCATTCTATTAGATGATTTTTTGAGATAAGAGACATAATCCTATCATTAAATTCATTATCATCCTCTTCTCTAGACTCAAATGGTTCATAATGTTCAAAATATTGGGTTTTCATCATTCTCATAGCTTCAAAATCCATTTCTTCTTTCATCATGTTTTTAAAAACTAGATCCTTCTTCTTTTCACAAGTTGCAAGAAATGTATGAAATTAATTAAGTGATAAATCTCCCTTATCTTCTAAAGTGGAAATTTTATAATCAAATCAATCCTAAAAAATCACATTAGATTGTTCACAATTATAGAATCTGTTAAGAAATCTCTAAATCCTCTAATATTGCAAAAAATTTCATTTACACTGGTGAAGTACATAACAATAGTTTATTCATATCTCATTGTGATGCCTTAATAATTACTGAAACAGATTTGTACCTTTCATTTATTCATTATATATAACATTCAAAAAGAATTTCTAAATTTTCCCACATAATTTTAGAATTATTTAGATCGATCACCATATAATAAACATTCATTGATAAGGACATAAGGATTTCATTTTTAGAATTATTATCAACAAATATATTTATCTTATTAGAAAATTTTCAAAAGAGATTTGTTCTCAATAGGTGAAAAACCAACAATAGCAGCATCAATAAATATCTATCCAATATATTTGAGGAAATAAAATATCTTATTCTTCCATATATATAAAATCCATCGTTGAAATATAGTAATTTCAATACTATTGAAAAAATTGATATTATCTTTGATAAGGATTCAATAAGGTGACCTTCAATATGATACCAATTGAAGCTCCAAAGGGTCAAATAACAATATATAATGGGGGTATGAATTAGTTGTTAGCATTTTATATGTTCGAAAACATTTATAAACTTATCCTCTATAGCCTTTAATGATTTATTTCCTTATAAACTTTTAAAAAATATTTAGCCATTGAAAAGACAGAAATCATGTAATGAACATAATATTTAAAAAGTATATCATCAGTGTGAGAAGCTACATTCATTCCATAGCCAATCATATGGGTATATGGAAGCCCATTATTATATAAAAGTAAAATAATTTGTTCCAACTCATGTTAGACACCATCTATCAAACAATATAAATGATTATATTGACTCCCATCAGTTAGAAATGTTTCATTATAAAATAATTTTTCCAAAAAAATAATTAATATTTTTTTGAAATTATTCCACAATTAATCAGTCTCAATAATCGGTTCAATGTGGATGGATCTGATTTTCTCAATCCAATGAGCCTAGATATAATTCTATCAAAACAATGTGTCTAGATTTAATTTTATCAATACAATGATTCTCTATCAAATTTCCTCAATATGATGAGTCTAGATATAATTATCTCGACATGATGGACTCAATATAATGAAACCATTTTCAATATGTAAAACTCGAATTAAATCAAATAATCAAACTAGTAAACAGACATTTACTTGTTTGATCCACCCCATGAGAATAGTATTTGTAAATTACTTTCACATGATTTATTCTGTTCTCATCCATTTCCACTTATGTTAAATATCTCCAATGAAAAAAAAATTATGATCAAAATAAGAATTCAGATGCTCAATTACCAGAGGGGGTGAATTGTATGTTTAAAAACGTTTATTTTTAACCTTATGTAAAACTATGATTAACAATGTTAAACAATGTAAATTCACAAGACCTAATAGTTCTATACACTTTCTAGGTTCTTGATATATGATTCAGAAATGAAACATAATACAAGTTTACAGGGAAAATATTCTACATTAATGTGTATAGAATCATACTTATCATTTTAAATAAGAATAAAAAACTATAAGATGGTTATACATTATTCCTAAATCAAAATAAAGTTGAATGTAAACATTATAAAAACAAGTAACAAGTATGAAATCCATTAAAACAATTGTAAGGGTATCCAACAACCTTGGATAAGGGTCTCTTGATTTATAATTTCAAAAATATATGTCGTACCCACACAAGGGTAAAACCTCAATAGGAATATCAGAATCTGTATTGTTATCCAAAAAATATTTCAAAATTTAAGGTAGTCAGAACCTCTGCCATCCTGTCCCATGAATCTATTTTACATCAATGTAGTTGGCACCTCGGTCTTCTTATCCTAGGAAGTCCTTGATTGTACACAATAACAATCAGAGTTGCCCGAAGAAAGATGAACAATATGTTTAGTATGCCCAAGGCATGAGGGACTTTGTCTTGAGAAATTACTTCAGCAGTATGTAATCTCTATATTGATGGATTGGTTCTCAATTGTAATGAGCTCATTCGAATGATATCCTATTTATAAGAAATTCTCCAATAGTCGGCTCCCTCCTCCAATAGTCATATTTTCCACGAATCTCGGAGGGACCTGTATAGGTTTCACTCGAACCATGGTTAGTCAGAATTAGATTATACGACATAATTTCATAACTATAAATGGGGTACAAAAAATATGGTTTCTTAACAAAATAATTTTTTTTGGAGTCTATGGAAAAATAAAGTTCGGAGTCTAAGTAAATAAACACTTGTAGACAATAAATCATTAATGTTTGGATTATGGTTTCCAATGGATTTGGAACCTTAATTCTATATTACTTGTAATCTGAATTCTAATAAATTTTTATTCTGAATTCATTAAAATTTGGGGTTTTAATTCTAATGAATTCGGAGTCTGAACATTAGAGTATTATGAATCAGAACATCAGAGAATTCGGAATATGAATTTTAGAGAATTCGGAGTCAGAATTTAAGATAATTCGTAGTCTGAATTTCGAGGAATTTGGTGTCAAAATTTTAGAGAATTCAGAGTCAGGATTTCAGAGAATTCGAAATCTAAATTTCAGAGAATTCAAAATCTTTATTTCAGTAAATTTGGAATCTAAACTTCAGAGAATTCAGGGACAAAATTTCATAGAATTTTTAGTCTGAATTTCATAGAATTCAGAGTCTAAAAACAGAATACTATATATCTGAGGATTTATAGGATTTATAGGTTTTAAATGTGAAACTGATTTTTATGCATTAGAAGAAAAAATAATTAAAATAAATAAAATTTAAAATTAACAATAAAAACAGAGGTTAGGATAAAATTTCCCTGGAAAAAGAAAAATTTCCTTATTATGATATGATATTGGTAAAACAAAATTTGTCTTAAAATAATGTGTTTATAATTTTCAAAATATGATGGAATAGAAAAGTCATAATAAAACCTTATTGAATCAATAATCTTTATCTTTTTGGATAGAATAAACATTCTTACAAAAAAGAATTTCAGGAATTAGAATTTTTATGGACTTGAGAATAAAAACTTATCTCCCATTACATATAGATCAATGTGAATACCAAAAACTCCCAATTAGGTTTTGAAATCCCTTAGGATCATAATATTGATTTCCTAAAAGATATTTTCCATTTTCTTTGCATAAAAAAATCATTGTTGATAATAACTTCCCTTTTGATAAACTCACCCATAGATAGGGAAATATTTTCCTTATTAGTATTATTTTTATCATTCATTTATCCCCCTTTTTTATTTTCAAAATTGAATAGAGGGGTTTGAAAAATAATGTTCTAGAAAAAATAGTACTAAACACGAAAATATATGGAGATCAACAAAAATTTCATTAAGATTGAATGAATTTGTACGCAGAAGAAATTCAACAAATGATCGAAATTCGAAAAATTATCCTTCTTTCTCATTCACCATCAGCTTCTTGACACATGTTTTCATCTTCTTTATCACCTTATGATCTTGTTCCATAAGCTTAAGTAGCTGATCTTGATCATTACTTTTCTTCTCAAAGGCATTAATTTTTTATTCCTGATCCTTAAGACATTCTTCATGAGCTGTTATGCTTTTTCTAGCTTAACAATATTATTTTCAAATTATATTCTTGTGATCCCTTTCCCTTTTCCAATTCATGGCCACAGAATTGAGCTTCCCATTTAGATCCTTAACATCTTGATTCGAGGTAGTCTATTTGAGACATAGCTTTCCACAAAACTATTATTACTGTCTTTGATCAACTCATCTTCGGTGTCAAAAGCATCCTTGAATTTTCCATGAAATTCATCAAATAATCTGAGATCTTCAACTTACTTCTATGAACAGCATGTAATATTTTTGTAAGATCTTTTATGAACCTCATAACCAATGAGAAAAGATATTAAATCTACATCTTGTCTAACACATTTATCCATAACAATGGAAACTGAATTTGATTTTTGATTTATTTAATGATGATGTATATGGCATCATGAATCTATTTCTGGAAATAATGTAGTAGTTCCAACCATGTTTTTCATAGACTGAAGAAAAAAATCATGTCCAAGAGTGGATGATTCTAAATTCGATTGTTTGGTTTGTGAGGATTCTTTTTCAGTATCACAACTTTCTTCTTCAATGAAGAACCAACATATTTCTTTTTTACTAGAGATTTACTAGGTGAATCAACTACGCCCTGTTTTCTCTTATCAGCTCTCGGAAAAATGTCTTTTGTTTTGTGTGATTCATTCATACTATCTAATATCTGAATGATATTATCTTCATCAACTTCTTATTTTTCAGCATAATATTCTTTTTCATATGGTTTTTTTACTTTTTACTGACCCTTATCTTCTTTTCTTAGAATAAAATGTTTTAAAGAATTTGCTTTAATATATTGAATTGAATGTTCAAGAGAGGGACACTCTTTCTTCTGATAATCCTCCACTTACCTTATCATGTCTTCTGTATCACCACTACCTTCTTCTTCTGTTACATTCATTTCATCCACATAAACTATTTCTTATTCTTTAGGTGGTTCCGGAATCACCACCTTCCTTCTTGCAGGAATAGGGAGTGATTCATTCAAAAATGATTTTAGTACTTGAATTTGTTCAGAGGATTTCTCAGTATCCTTGATAAGAGATTATACTATCTTAACCTTGGACTTATTTATCCTTTTCTTATTTTCTTTTTATTTATTCTCATGATTCTCAGTAGCCTTTATCATTAGATCTTTTTCTTTATAAGGATCTAAGCTAATAGTAGGCTCACCATCCATCTTATTTTTCATATCTTCTCTTCACTTGGAGACCACTTCATCAATGTAAGAATTTAACTTTATTGACTTTGGTGGGGCTGACTGTGTTTCCTTAGGCATAGGGATTTTTAATTTCTCTTCTGGTTCCCTGACCATCCTCTTCCTTCCACCATTCGGATATGTTTTAGCCACTACTGGTTTCTTTGACAAAGCTTCTACTTCTTATTCAGGAAAATCATATAATTTTCTTCATTCACTAAAGAACAAAATTTTCATTCTTCTTATAGTTTCATCACTCAAAATCATCACTTAATAATATCTCATCTTAGAACAATAATGAATTTTGAAAAATTCATGACAAAGGACAATAATCATTATGAGTATAGCCGAATACATGATGATTTGAGATTTCAATTTTCCAATCATGATATTTTCAATCGTAACCAAGATATACATAACCAAGATTATCTTTTTTAGGTTCACCAAGAAAACCAAAATGTAGAGATCACTATTTTTCATAATATCGTTTTCTCTATTCCTTAGAAAAACAAAACCTTGAACACACTATTCAAGAATCCTATGTTTTGTAAATAGATGAACAATCAATAGAGTGTTTACCTCTGAAAGACCAATATATGATAGGGATTTCTCTTTATCAAAAGATAGTGCTACATCTTGTAGAATTTGAGTATAAAACTCTACCTCTCCTTCATAATGAATTCCAATCAATATTGCATCATTACTTTATGAATGAGATTAAGACTTCCCACAGCTCTTGAAAAAAATCTTATCTTTCCCCCATTCATTTAAAAAACGTGTTGACTCATTAAATTCGATCATCAAGTCTAGATACACCAGATCTTGTGCCTTCAAGTTCAATATACATAGGATCTCTAATCCATTGAGCTTAATATTCATTTAAATTATAATGTCATACTTATCATAGAATTTCAAATAAACCAAACTTTCTTAGTATATCTATTAGATAGAGATTTCCTTTCCTAAAGATATTTCTTTTTAAGGAGAGGCTTCCACGGACATTCAGAATTGGTGAAACCTTGAAGATTTAGAATGAACTTACGTAGAGTAACAGGGATTTATAACGACTGATCTTAATGATCGATGTGGGGAAAACATCAAGGGGTACTTATATTGGAAATTTAGGTGACCAGTCAACATCCTTTCTTGATCCGATGGTTGAAATACATCTGATCAAATCTAATGGTAGGGATAATAATCAATGAAATATCTTTATTGGTTCTGATCTATTGATATTTTTTAGATAAATATTCATATTTAGGAAAACGTGAACCCGAAAATCTTTCCTAAACATGATAAAAGTACTTACATGTAAGAAGATGATTATGGAAATTTAAGAAAAAAATATACCTTACAGATTTCTTGGAAGACTATTTGTAATGAGGAAGATACTTCATGACGAAATTTAGATTTTGGAAAATTATAATGGAAAAAACAGATTACGAAAATTTTGTTTACGAAAATTTTTTACAACGAAAAATTTCCCATATGAAACGTTTTGACTAATAGTAAAATGAACTCCCCTAATGAAAAAGTGTTTCTAAATATTAACAGATATATTTCATCAAGATGTTAATATATAATATTACCTTATATTTATTATTCCTATCTTCTGTTTAATATATTCAAATATATGGAAGGGTAATGATTTTTGGAAAATATCTGCAAGTAGATCATATATTCTGATTAATTTAAGAATGATATCTCTTTTTGTGTATGATCCCAAAGAAAATGATGCCCAATATATATGTGTTTTTTATGATAGTGATGTGTTGGGTTTTCACTGAGGTCAATGGAACTAGTATTATCACACAATATTTGTGTTTTGTAAAAACTCATACCATATTCTGTGAGTGTGTGTTGCATCCACAACACTTGAGAACAACAACTTCCAACTGCTACATATTCATCTTCAGTAGTGGAATGTTCCTCTGGGTGTTTTTTTTAATTACCATGAAACTAAAGAATATCCTAAGAAATAAAATGTTCTGTATGTACTTTTTCTATCCATTCTATATCCACCAATGTTAGAATATGAAAATCTTTTTAAAACAAAATCATTTCTAGGTGTTTAAAAGAGTCTTAAATCCATGGTTCCATTTAATTAGTGAAAAATTCTTTTCACTACCTTTAAATGAGGTTCCTTATGATTGGACTTATATATTGTACATAATCATACTGAAAATATTAAGTCTTGATGACTAGATTTCATGTAAAGTAGACTTCCTAACATACCTCTAAATGATGTTTGATCTACTGGTTTTCCATCATCATCAAGATCAAGTGAATTTGAGGTACCAATAAAAGTAATAATACTATTAATGTTTTCAAATCAATAATTTTTAAGAATATATTTCATATAATTAGGTTGATATATATAAATTCCTTCTAGGTTTTGAAAAAATTTAATACTAAGGAAAAATGTTTACCCACCCATCAGACTCATTTCAAACACGTATTTCATTAGATTCACAAACAAATCATTTAACGATGTATGAGTTGAATCAAATATTATTTTATCAACATAGATATGAATAATGAAAACATTATTGTTATCATTATTTATAAATATATTAGGATCATCATTTCTCTTAATGTAATTGTTTTTTAACAAAAATCATGTCATTTCATCATATCAGGATCTAGGTCTTTTTTTCGTCCATCTAAATCATTGGTATGTTTGAAAACATGTTTAAGATTTTTTGTACCTTAAAAAACAAGAGGTTTTTCAACAAAAACATTCCCTTGACCCTAACCAATAAAAAAATAACATTAAAAATGCATTTGAAAATGTATGAAATTAATTAATGCTATAAAGGAAAGTAGAATACGAATAGATTCAAGTATAGCTACTGGAGCATAGTTTTCGTCAAAGTGTATTTCTTCATGATAATTATAGTCTTTAGAAACTAATCTATCTTTATTTCTTAATATGATACCATTTTCATCAAACTTATTATTAAAGACACATTTCACTCCAACAATAAATGTTCCTTATGTCATTCAACTGAGGTCCAAACATTATTCATTTTGAATTCATTTAGCTCATCTTTCATAGCTTATATCCAATCATCATGACGTAAAGCTTCATCAGTGCTTTTTGGTTCTAATAATGAAAGGAATGCATGATTTTATACATAATTTTATAAAGAACTTCTAGTCCATATAGGTTGATTTACATCAATCATGATACCATAATTGGTATAATTCTTATGAAACACCTTATTTGGTTTTTTTAAAACATGTTCGTCAATATATTGTATGAATTCTTCTGGGGTAAATACTTCAAAAAAAAATTTCCTGAAATTTTTTTTATCAGAAGGATCTTGTATTAAGTGTTATAATCAGTTTTTGAATACACATGTAAAGATCATGGTTGAGCTTGTTTAAATAAGGGATTTGTTTCTTCAAATTTCACATATACTGTTTTTTCAATAATACTAGTGTTTTTATTGAAAAAAATATAAAAAATATAAGTTTTGGAGTAGCTTAGGAAAATTACTTCATAATATTTGGGTGCATATTTATGTAGATTATCATTAGAATTATGAATGAATACATTTCAACCAAATACCTTAAAATAGGAATGTCTAGGTTTTATACCATTCCATAACTAATAACAGGTTTTGTTAATAAAATATCTAATCAAAACTTGATTAATAGTATAGAAGTAAATACTTATGGCTTCATCCCAATAGTGCATTGCTATCAAATATTAACACATCATGGTTCTAGAAATCTCTTGAAGAACTCGATTTCTTCTTTCAATAACCCCATTTTATTGAGGGGGTCTTAGTGATAAGATGTTATGAGTAATTCCTTTTCTAATACAAAAAGATTCCAAATCAGAATTCAGATATTCTCTACCATGATCAGTATAAATAGTAATCAAAATGTTGTTTTCCCATTTTTAACATGGGCACTAATGATTTCGAAATAAGAAAATGCTTCAGATTTTTGTTAGAAAATAGACCCACGATAATCTATTGTAATCATCAACTAAGAAAAATACATATTATTTTCCTACAATGATTGCAGTTTTTTTTGGAGCAAAAAGATCCATATGCGCCAACTATAATTCATTAATATATGAGACATCACTGATTTATTTAAAATTTGATTTTTATTTCTTTCCAAATTGACAAGGATCACAATCTTTTGAAGTATCAAATCTAAGCTCCAGTAAATTTTTAACAAGTAATTTCTTAAAGTGTTTACAATGGTTCTTATGGTTTTAGTGTCCTAACCATTTATGCCATATCCAAGAATGATCGTCCATTGAACTATGTCAAGGTACATCATGGTTCCTCAAGTCTTCTAGGTTTAGTGTGTATACATTCTATTTCCTATTGACAAAAAGAATAAACTATTCCTTAGAATTTTATATTAAGAACTTTTTATTCCTAATACTCACAAGGTAACCTTCATCACAAAAATAACTTATGCTAATAAGGTTATTCTTAAGACCCTTAACAAATAAAACATTTGAAATCACTATTTTCCAAGAAGAACAATGTTACCTATGCTGATAATTTCTCCCTTAGAATTTTCTATATAAGTTACATTTCCTCCATTATTCTTGATAATATTTTCAAAGAAGTTTTTGTTACATATCATATGATGGAAACATCCTCCATCCATGTACTAGGTATTGTGGTTTGTATATTCTTTGTTTTCCAAAAAAGAAGAGTGTTGGCCTTTCAGATCCAAAATATTTTTGGATCCGGAAACTTCTAACATAAAACATTTAAGTATCTATATCTTCTCAGAAAAATAAGCTTTATGAAAACCTAAATACTGAGATTTTTTTAATGGACTAATTTTTTCCAATTTCCACCACAGTGAAACTTTTTATAGAATTGATCACTTTAGGGGGAAAAGGTTATTACTAAAAACTTGTTTAGAATGAGTATAACCAAATCCATTATTATTCATTAGAGGATGATTTTGTGAATACATCTTATCCTAGTTTTCCTTAGCTAAGGTAATGTTTGACAAACACGTCCTCAAGGAATGTATTTTTTACATTATTTTAATATCTATTATTTTACCCTAGAAAACATTAGTTTCAGCACTAGAGATTGTCTCTAAAACATTTTTCTTAGAAATAACTTTTCTTAGATCCTTAGAATGATTATCCTTCTCAGAATTAACTTTCTCATGGTTTTTGGAAATACATTAAAATTCATAAATTTTATTATCATGATCTTTAGAAATATCATATACATCTTTATTAAGAAAAAAAATCATAAATTTTTCTTATCATGTTTATTCTTGAGATTATAATTTTCCTTCTCATGAATCTTATCAAACCATTAAACTTCTTCCTAAGTAGATAATGTATTATCTTCATTATAAGAAGGTAATTTATCCAATGAATGGTAATATTTATTATAAAAATAACTATAATTTAAGGAAAGCATAGTTATATATTCATTATTTTGTAGATTTTCCCTTAGACAATGACTTTTAAAGGTTAATCTAGCTAGAAAACCAATATTCTTCTGACCAGAAGATTCATACTCTGAGGTTTTGTCAGAAGAGTCTTCACTATTGGGACTCCACTTGTCATTAGAATTCAAAAAATTATTAGATTTAGTTTGGTAGTAGTTATTTCTATTTCCCTCATAATTCTCTTCTATTATATCAATTTTCTTAATCATAAGACAATCTGGCCTTATATGCACCACTCTATTTCATTTTGAACAAGTGACTTCATAGTCATTCTTGTCCATTTTCCATTCTTCATTAATCTATTATGAAAGTATTTTTTCCATATATTATGTTCATCCTTCAAGAAAGATTAGCTAGCTCATTCTCATAATGTTCACTTTCTCAATATTTAGATAAAATAGTTACAATCATTGACTTGGATCTTGTAACCCTTTCAGGAGTCTTGACTTTAATATTAGTAGATGCTACACTTGTATTTCCATTACTCTTCTTATTCAAATCAGCATCTCTTTTCATTATTTTCTCATTTATAAATAGAGTTCCAAAAATCTAATCAAGAGTAATTTGAGATAATTTCATGTTCTAATCAATAGTTGTTCTCTTAGATTCCAACTCATTAGGCATGTTATCAATAATCTTGTCCACAGCTGACCCATCATTTAAATATTTCTCACCCATGTATTTTAAGTTATTTACAACAGTCATAAACATGTAATGTACTTTACACATTGGTTCCCCTTAAGTAAATAGATATCCATGTATCCTAATCTAAGAATAGAAATTCTAGTTTCTATATCCTAGGATGTACCAAAATCTGTAACCTCAAATTTCATCCAAATAAAATATGATGCTTTAGAAGAAGAAATCTGACTATATATATTCCAAGTCATCGAACAAAACAATGTTTTTCATACCTTTTAGTTTAGTGGATATTCCGAATTTTCATGATTATTATATGTTCTGGCTTCCTTACCAGGACTCTTGTAATATTCAGTAAACCTAACAATGTTTTCCACTACAGTATTAATAAAAAATACTTCATATGATCTCTCTAATATTCATAATCACTACCATAAAATATAGGAGGTCTAGTAGTATTTTGATTGTCAATCTCACCAACATTAAATTCTACTATCTTTTGAAAATATATTTCAACAGAAACTTGTTAATAGTAAAAGTTTCTAAATAAGGATAAAAATCCAAAGCAACAAATATATTTAGAACAATGAAAACTTGAGCATGAAAATTTTCATGTGAATATAGGTTTTTTAATGACCTTATCTGATACCAATTGTAGGATCAATATATGAATGTTGATGCTCAATTATAAGAGTGGGGGTGAATTATATGTTTAAAAACGTTTATTTTTAATATTAATAAAAACTATGTTAAACAAATTTAAACAATGTAAATTCACAAGACCTTTTAGTTCAATAATCTTTCTAGGTTCCAGAAATATGGTTCCAAAAATGAATCATAATAAAAGTTTACAAAGAATGATTCTACCTAAAATCATATGGAATCTTACTTATCAATGTACATAGGAATATGAAAGCATAAGATGTTTATCCTTTATTCCTCAATCAAATTAAAGTGGAATATAAACATGAAACAAAACAAGTAACATGTATGTAATCTTTTAACCCAATGTGAAGGGTATCTAACAAACTTGGATAAAGTTATCTTGATTTATACTTTCATGAAATTATTTCTTAGACCCAACAATGTAATCCCTTTATAAGAATATCATAATTCATATTTCTATCCTCGCAATCCTTTGAACATTTAGTTAGTCGGAACCTCTGTCTTCCTATTACTGGAAGTCCTGGAAATTTATTGTAGTTTACACCTCTGACTTTCTATCCCCGGAATTACCCAATTGTACACATCAAAAATTGGAGTCGCATGACGCAAAATGAACAAGAGGTTTAGTACGCACTAAGAATTAGAGTCTCTTTCTCTTGAAATAACTTCAGAAACATGTAATATCTAGATTGAAGGATCAATTCTTAGTTGTAATGAGCTCGTTCAAATGAGATCATATTTATAGACTTCTCTCCAATGGTCGTCTCCCTCCTCAAATGGTCATATTTTTCCATTGAATCTCATAGGGAACTATACATGAGTCACTCAAAAAATAGTTAGTTAGAAAACAATTCTACGACATCATTTCATATCTATAATAGGGGTAATAAAAATATGGTTGCATAACCAAATACAATTTTTTAGAGTATAAGGAAAAATAATGTTCGGAGTCTATGAATATAAACACATAGAGACTATAAATCATGGATGTTAGGATTCTGTTTTACAGTTGATTCAGAACCAGAGTTAAATAATCATTAGAATTTGAATTCTAATTAATTTTGAATATAAATTCATAGGAATTCAGAGTTTTAATTCTGAGGAATTCGGAGTCCGAATTTAGATGAATTCAGAGTCTGAATTCGGAAGAATTCAGAATCAGAATTATAAGGAATTTAGGGTCCGAATTCAAAATAATTTGGAGTCTAAACATTATATAATTCAGAATATGTTCTTCAGAGAATTCAGAATATATATTTCAAAGAATTCATAGTCTGAATATTATAGAATTCTGGCTCAGAATTTTAAGAAATTCAGAGTCTAAATTTTAGAGACGTTAGAGTCTGAATTTCGATGGATTTGGTGTCAGAAATTTAGATAATTTGGAATCAGAATATAAGAGAATTTAGAGTCTTGATTTTTGAGAATTTGTAGTCTGTATTTCAGAGTATTTGTAGTCTACAAATAGAATACTATATATATATGGATTTATAGATTTTCTTGGATTTAGATGTGAAACCAATTTTTAGACATTACATTGAAAATGAATTATAAATAAATAAACAATAAAATGAATAATGAAAACATAAGTAAGTATAAAATTTCCTTTGGAATAGAAAATTTTCCTGGTTAAGATAAGGTATAGATAAAATAATATTTGTCTTATGATAAGGTGTTTTTTATTTTCAAACAATTAAGGACTGGAATATTCATAAGGAAACCTTATTGAATCAATACGAATTATTTGAGACTATATTTATAGGTGACTCAAAAAACAAAAGCGGGAAACATGAAAACATTCCCCATATCATAAAATTTCAAAACACCTAAAATATCTATCATTTAATCTTCAACATTGAAATCTTTCATCCTCCTTATATTTATTTTATATTTACAAGAATATGAATTTCCTGTTTTGACCTCATCAAATATTAATAAGAAATCTAAAATCATTGTTTTGTTATTACATCATAATAAACTCATTTTGATCTGCACATAATTATTAGTTCATTTCAAATTATGTTTCCATACCAACGATTAAAAATCATATATCCCTCTCACTAATTATTAATTATGTTTCCTTCATATATCATTATGATTTATGTTTCTTTATCACTTCATTATGAATTCAGTTTCCTTTTAAGCTTAGTAGGATTTCTGTTTCTGTTCTGCTCATTACGATGGAATTCCCATTAGGATGGAATCTCAACACAAAAACTCTGAATTTCATAAAACCTCTCCACCATTTTGTAAAAATAATTTATCATGATATTTTTCATGATTTATGATAAATTTATGGCCATAAAATCATAGTCTAATTTGTTTTAAAAAGTACTAAAATTTTACATCTCTCTACATCTCAGCCTTCTTTCATAACTATTCAACAACAATACGATTTCTCTAATGAGGATGTTTTTTCTTTCTAACTCATCGAAATTTTTCTTTAATGGAAACACCAAATTTCTTGAAATCGATAATTTTATCCTTTGATTATTTTGGTTCCGATTATTTTAAATCATCATGTAGATGGACTTAATTTTGATTCTTAGAGTCATGAAATACCAAATTCTTTAAAACAAAATGTTTCCCCCCTTTATATTTTGGATCAATCATTCAAAAATCCTCATTATGATGGATTGGGTCTGATTCCTAAATAAAAAAATGTTATTATACAAAAACATTTGTTGTCAAAAATTATAAAATCATTGTTAAAACAATTTATCACCAATGTTCTTTAGTATTTTGTAAATGATTTTGTATAAAATAAAATTTATAATTAAATACAATTGATTTAAATTAATTATTTATGATATATTATGTGGTTATGTTCTATAATGTCGAATGATTTAACTATATAATTTCCCGTATTAATATATATTATATAACACACTCCCTAAGAAACGTTGAAAATAATCAAAATCCCTTATTTATTTAGATAAAAATATGTGTATTAAATAGAACAATTAAAATTTTTTGTTTAATTATTGAGTAACAATAGGAGTTAAAATTTTATAAACTATGGGTATAATGAAAAAAAATTCAATTTAAAATTGATAATAAATTCAATTAGAACATCCAAAAAAACCTATGAATATAATTTAATGTTTAAAATTATAATAGTCCAATATCGATGTTAATTAAAATAAATTATATTAATTATGATTAAATAATTATACAATGTAAATTTAATTTGTATAACAGAATTCCAATTTATTAATTTGTAATTTATATAAATGATAAAAAATGAATAATTATTATTTTATGAAGTTATTTTCCAATATAATATTTTTTCCACAATATTATGGGTTTTTTATGAAATAATGATGTCTAAAATTTTGGATATTTAACATGATTTTTTTTATAAATTTTGATTTATCTGGTTCACGTAAACATTAAATGAATTTTTTATGTATTTATAATTTTGGTGAATAGATAAAATAAGTATTTTATTACTTTTTTAAAATTTATGAATTTTTTTATAATATGAAAATGAGTAATGTTTTTGAACCATTTTCAATTAAAATTATATATTATATATTATAATAAATAATTTTAAAATACTATATTTTATTTATAAACACATTTATATCATTTTTTATGTTTATTTAGCCATTTAAAGAAAATTTTTTTCAACTATTTCTTTAGTTAATTATGACATTATTAATTCTAGTTTTAATTCATTTTAATGTTAAATAAATAGTCATTAAAATATTATATTTATATTGAATTCATTTGAAGCAATGGTTTTGGTAATTCTATCTTAATCATAATTCTTTTCTCATAGACATACTACTTAAAAAATGGGTTTTGTTTGTTGCATGAAATAATGTTAAAAATAATTATATATGAAGATAGTATTTTATTTTATATATTGTTTTAAAGAATTATTAGTACTCTATTAAAATAGAGTACAAATAGAATTTTATTTTTAGGTGTTAAAATATAATTACCAAGGAGAATTAAAGTTATATCCTAAAATCCTGAAAAAACATAAATGAAAAATACTACGATTAGACGGATTAAATTTTTTTAAAAAAATTATAAAAATTATACATTGTTACTTTAATGGAAAAATTATTCCCACACTTTACTGTTTTCCATTTTTTCTCCAATGAATGTTGAATTGTTACATAAAATTATAAAAAAATGATCACTATTTCCAAAATTGCAAAATTAATTCTCTAAAAAATGATCCAAATTTCACCAAAATATGTTACACTTCACCTTCCATATTAATTTACTCCCACTATAACCCACCAAAACTTGATAAATCCTCTGATAATATTATGTTATCACATATAATTCAATTACAATGAGTATTCAATGGGAAAATGAAGTCTCCAACAAAAGTATTTTTTCATTCATTAGTTTTTCTTTGTAATAATAATATTCCAATTAATATATAACCATAAAAAATATTGAACTCAATATAATTATTATCATATGATGTTTTAGTATTAATTATATAACCCTAATATATTCATCTACATTGATTAAAATGGAACATCAATCGCTCATGTGCACAGACAACTACCTCCACAAAGAGATGGTTTTTTTTCAATTTTAATTTATTTTTCTCATAAAATATTCAAACATGAATCAATATGATTCATGATTTTAAAAAATATGAATAATAAAAATATTATTCTCTCATAATGATATTATTTCAAAATTAACAAATTCTTATCTATAGACATCTATAGTGGTAATGTTTTTATGTTTTTCTTGTCTTAACCACATTCTTCAATAAATAATATATGACACAATAATATATGAATATAAGAACATAATTACTCTTATTTTCTAATTTCATAAGTAATTAATGATTTCTGTTGGGATGGCTGTATTTTTTATTAAAATATTATTAAAATATGATATTATTTCATTATGAATATAGAAATAAGTTGATAATAATTGAATATACACAAAAAAATAATAAGGATAAACTATATATATAACAAATAGAAGATGAAAATAAATGAACCATATAGCATCCCACCTTTTTATCACATAAACTTTCATTACATTATACAAAACTGAGGATCTTTAAGGTTTAGTGTCTTGGAAACCAGGATCTTAAAACATGAAAACATAAATCATTCTTCTAAAACACTTCAAAGGCTTCTCCTCATGTTCATCCTAGGTTCATTACTGCATCACATAACCTGGGGACATACATCAAAAGAAAGGGTGAGCAGAAAGCCCAGTAATGGAAACAAGAGAAACATTTTACATGTGAACTTGAGATACTTCAATAAGGCCATGAAAAGAACTTTATGGCATGAGAAAGAAATCTTGAGGCATATCATAATAAAAATAACATTTTTCATAACTTTAAGATGTGGATAAATCATTTAATATTGACAATCGTTTCGTTTCACCAAGGTCCATCCCCAAGGTGTCGTTAAAAATTACCAAGGTTATTCACCAAGGCGTCGTTAAAAATAGTCATCTCTAGAGATTAAGTCTTTTCCCAATGCATTGGAGCGCTATCAGGGAGCACCCTTAAATTTGTCTTCATTATAATGTGAGCCACATATATCATCATCAAACATTTCATAAATAACCCATATAGCATAAAATAAATGGGTTTCATTTCATAATCACAACGTTTTAAAAACTGCTTTAAAGACATGATCTTTACGTCACTTTAAAACCCACAGAAAAGGAAGGTGGGTCTCATGTATGTAAATCCCATAATTTAAAATAGAGCATTTTGGTATATATGTGAATACACTTTTAGAATAAAGAGCTTTGAGTATTCACTTAATAATATAAAAGAACTTTAGAAAAAGAGAGAGACATTTTGAGACGAAAATTCTACAGCATAACGGCTATGTTACGAGGTTTTAGAAGACATTAAAAAGAGAGGTAATATGGGTCAAACATTCATAAATGACCCATAAAACAGTATATGGATAGAATAAGAAGGATACATGATCATGGTAATTAAATTTCAAGGACATACCATTTGAAATGAAAAACATGGAAGAAAGACAAAAATTAGATTTCTCTTATGAGAGTTCGGCAGCCTAACGACATTACTTAATCTTCAAACACAATGATTTGAAAAGATCAAATAGGGTCTCTCATCATGTGAACATAAGAGTTCAGTATGATAGATATAGAGATAATGCCCCAACATAATTAAAAAAGAACTTTAAAGAATTGACATGAAAGTAGAACTTTGAAAAGAATGAGAAGGGTGAAAGAATCCCCTAAAAATTCGGCAGCCTAACGACACCACTTAAAACTTCAAAATACTGAATTGAAAAGATCAAATGGGGTCTCTCATCATATGAACATAAGAGTACAGTATTATAGATATAGAGATCATACCCCAACATAACAAAAAGGAACTTGAAGGAATTGACATGAAAGTAGATCTTCAAAACGAGAAGGGTGAAGAACCACTTAAAAATTCAGCAGCCTAGCGGCGCCACTTAAAAATTCAAAATACTGAATTGAAGAGATCAAATGGGGTCTCTCATTATATGAACATAAGAGTCCAGTATGATAGATATAGAGATCATACCCCAACATAACAAAAAAAAACGGGAAAGATTTGACATGAAAGTAGAACTTCAAAATGAGAAGGGTGAAGAACCACTTAAAAATTCGGCAGCCTAACGGCGCCACTTAAAACATCAAAATACTGAATTGAAGAGATAAAATGGGGTCTCTCATCATATGATCATAAAAGATCGGTTTGATAAATTTAGAGATCATACCCCAACATAATAAAAAGGAACTTGAAATACTTTACATGAAAATAGATCTTGAAAAATGAGAAGGGAGAAAGAGTCTGTTACAAAAATTTCGGCAGCCTAACGGCACCACTTAAAACATCATAAAACGAAATAATGAGAGTAAGAGGGGATCTCTCATTATATGAACACAAAAAGGGCAGTAAGAGGAGTATAAAAGAACATCCTCCAACATAAGAACATGTATTATAAAAGGAATGACATAAAAGAGATTACTTGAAATGAAAGAGAGAGGTCGGATCCCTTACCTTAAAACGTAACTCTTAAAACTCAAAGGTTGGGACCTTGAGGGAATGGGGGCACCTTGGGAGGACTCCATGGGAGGTAATGAGACCAGAACTTTGTTGTGGAGAGTGAGGAGTCGAAATAGATGAGAGGATGGCTTGGTATTTATAGGGAAAGCGAGGGGACAAGGCATTAATGGCCAAGGGACACCTCACATGTGCTTTTCTCAAACCCATGTGCTCTCCCTTGGCATTTATCATGGAGTTAGGCCACATGGGGCCCCCAAAACAATAATTCATCACCCTTGGCTGGACAACCCTTAAAAGATCTCATGACATCATCATGACACAGTTATGATGTCATTAAACATACTGAAACCATAAAACTGCATTTTTACTATTCACTGAAAATTCAACTTTCTCAGAAAAATCCCAAAATTTCACACTAACCAAATATCAATGCTCTGATTTCAAAAATGAACTCCATTTTATAAAAATAATTTTCTCAATATTTTTAAATTTATTTTTAAATATATACACTATTCACCGAAAATTCATTTTTTCAGAAAAAACCCCAAAAATTACCATAACATAATATCGGTGCTCTGAGTTCAAAAATGAAATACATTTTCTAAATACTTTTAATTACATTTTTAATTAAAAAACACTATTCACTCGAAAAAAACTAATACTTGAATAATAATTTATGAAATCGTTATTTAACCATTTTATTGAATCACATTACTTAATCAAGGTGCCTAGATTATATTAACACTTTCTTTAAGTGAGATTACTAATCCATTTGGACACATTACTAATCCTAATCATAAAATCACTATTAATATTTTACTATTCATCAAAAATTAAGTTGATCTTATTAGTCTCTAGATTTCGTACTGAACATAATTGTAGAAGACCATTTTTTGAAAATCATTACACATTTTAAATTATTTAAGGTTTACATAAACATTTTTTTTCAAATATCGTTTTGAAAATTCATCAAAATATGCATACTATTTTTATCTGGTCATTTGAAAATTCATAAACTTCATCATAAGAAGAAATCCCAATTTTTATTTAAAATAAGGATTACACAAGGCAGTTACGGTCTCGTTACATAGCCTCTTATAATACCAGCATAGGACCTAAGAGTAAGGTGTGCTAGGGTGATAGAATCTTGGGGCGGCTCAGTCAACATCGCACGAGTAGTAATTTCTATCAGTTTTAACTTCTTGCGAAGGCGATCCCGTTCTAGCTTCACACGATGAAGTTCAGCTTGGGTTTGGTCCAGAGCAAAGCCCAGTGGTGCAACCTCCTTCCCAAGTTCTGTTAGATGGGCTTCGATCGGTCCAAGACTACTAGGTGAGGCCATAGAATCTTCTTTCTATACTAATTAACCAAGATTACTTGTATTTAGAGACAATAATCAAAACATTTTTTTCACAGCGGTCATATTGACCGATGGTCATATAACAGTCAGAGCCCAATGGTCTCATTTTAATTATAATCATGTTTATCAAATAAAACATTTTTTTGAGTATAAAAATAAAATAAAATAACACATGAAATTAGGAAACATGATTTATTCAAAATTTCGGGTCGCTACAATCTTCCCCCCTTAAAAAATTGCGTCCTCGCAATTTTAAAAATTGGGTTTGGAAATTTCATTGAAAGTCCCACATCGGAAAAAGAGTCAGTGACACCATTACTTTAAAAGAAAGAAAAGGAAGTACAAAGGCCACCCGAGTTTACTCATACTAGGATTCCATGTAGGAAACATGAACATAGAGGAGAAAACAAAGGGTAATGTCCTAAAGGAGAGTGATTGAAAACATGATTAGGAGGAAGTTAACCACCAGAAAATCCCAAAATTATGATGAGTGCAAGCAGTCTTTGATTACCTAGTAGGAAACGTAAACCAACAACATTTTTGTTTTACGTTCCTTTTCATCACTTTGAGGAATTCATTTACAACATAGAACAAAAACATAAGGAAATATATCTACCTTCATCTAGAGTTTCATCCTTTAATAAGTTTCTACCCAAAACTAATCTTTTCTCCAAACTATGAGCATTCAAAACTACTTGGTCTCATCAAAACACAAGAATCATCTTCTAGAGAATCACATAATCCAGAAAAGATTAACTATCTATTTCTTTTATCTTTAAACATTATCCAAAAAATAGAAAGGGTAAGGTAAAACAACTCTTCAAAAAGAATCCCATATGAATGGAAACTACTTTTAAATATTCAAAGTTCCATGGTACTACCCAAAGTTCATCATAGACTATCCTGTAAATAATGGTCCTTAAGATTCCTCAAAATAAACCAAACTAAGATTGAAACCCAAATACAAGAAGGATTTGATAACATAGTCTTCCAAAATAAACTTCATTGTTCATCTCCAAACAACATCAACCACTCCTAACATCTAAACTAAACATATTTTACCCAAGATAGGTTAATCATTCCCATTAGTAGCCTAAATTACTTTAATTCCACCATAAATTTATCGATTCTTCAAAATATAAGTCAACCTTACTCCTCAATGAAAATACCATAGTGATCTATTTACCTCGATCATATAGGGTCCCTAAAATAGTGAACGTATTCCAAAATAATAATCATCTTTTAATCCCCTAATCACCTCTATCATATTAATACGACAATCGTCGCATTTCCTATCACATTGGTTTTTGGGACATGTTCTTCCATTTCTCGCCATTAACTAAGAAAAGAAACTATAATTAGGGGCTTATTTACTTAGCTAATAATCATGAAAAGGAAACTTTAAGCATAAAATGATAAACATGTAGAATAAAAGTATATCCTAACTTTTGATCCCCTAGGATCCAATCTAGGTTATCCATGATCCTATATTCTTATGTGAATCCTTATTTTGTTTTATCATTGTTCCTTTAATAATGGTTCATACTAAGCTTATGAATTTACCAAAGCATATCCCCCGGGTGTGTCGTAACCAAGATTGCAGCAAGGCCCGTTGTCGTGTACCAGTTCCCGTTCGAGTCTAGCTCAAAGCGGTGTTTTCGGGTTTTACCCCTATGTACATCTGTGCCAGAGCCACCTCTACCTACTCGTATCCAGACAGGGATGTATTTGCTTGGAAACCCCTTACTCAATACTCACCAAAATACCAGGAAGATTTCCTATATTTAAACATTTCTATAGGGTTCTTCCTAGATTTTTCATATCCTAATTTCCACAAATAACTAAACCATCCTTTGATACCAACTATAGAATCCGGCCTTTTTATCACATAAACATTCATTACATTATACAAAACTGAGGATCGTTAAGGTTTAGTGTCTTGGAAACCAGGAACTTAAAACATGAAAACATAAATCATTCATCTAAAACACTTGAAAGGATTCTCCTCATGTTCATCCTAGGTTCATTACTGCATCACATAACCTGGGGACATACATCAAAAGAAAGGGTGAGCAGAAAGCCCAGTAATGTAAACAAGAGAAACATTTTACATGTGAACTTGAGATACTTCAATAAGGCCATGAAAAGAACTTTAAGGCATGAGAAAGAAATATTGAGGCATATCATAATAAAAATAACATTTTTCATAACTTTAAGATGTGGCTACATCATTTAATATTGACAATCTTTTCGTTTCACCAAGGTCCATCCCCAAGTTGTCGTTAAAAATTACCAAGGTTATTCACCATGGCGTCGTTAAAAATAGTCATCTCTAGAGATTAAGTCTTTACCCAATGCATTGGAGCGCTATCAGGGCGCACCCTTAAATTTGACTTTATTATAATGTGAGCCACATATATCATCATCAAAAATTTCATAAATAACCCATATAGCATAAAATAAATGGGTTTCATTTCATAATCACAACGTTTTAAAAACTGCTTTAAAGACATGATCTTTACGTCACTTTAAAACCCACAGAAAAGGAAGGTGGGTCTCATGTATGTAAATCCCAGAATTTAAAATAGAAAATTTTGGTATATATGTGAATACCCCATTAGAATAATGAGCATTGTGTATTCACTTAATAATATAAAAGAACTTTAGAAAAAGATAGAGACATTTTGAGACGGAAATACTGCAGCATAACGGTTATGTTACGAGGTTTTAGAAGACATTAAAAAGAGAGGGAATATGGGTCAAACATTCATAAATGACCCATAAAATAGTAGATGGACAGAATAAGAAGGATAAATGATCATGGTAATTAAATTTCAAGGACATACCATTTGAAATGAAAAACATGGAAGAAAGACAAAAATTAGATTTCTCTTATGAATGTTCGGCAGCCTAACGACGTTACTTAAACTTCAAACACAATGATTTGAAAAGCTCAAATAGGGTCTCTCATCATGTGAACATAAGAGTTCATTATGATAGATATAGAGATAATTCTCCAACATAATTAAAAAATAACTTGAAAGACTTTACATGAAAGTAGAACTTTGAAAAGAATGAGAAGGGTGAATGAATCCCCTAAAAAGTCGGCAGCCTAACGGCGCCACTTAAAACTTCAAAATACTAAATTGAAGAGATAATATGGGGTCTCTCATCATATGAACATAAGAGTCCAGTATGATAGATATAGAGATCATACCCCAACATAACAAAAAGGAACTTGAAGGAATTGACATGAAAGTAGATCTTCAAAACGAGAAGGGTGAAGAACCACTTAAAAATTCGGCAGCCTAGCGGCGACACTTAAGACTTCAAAATACTGAATTGAAGAGATCACATGGGGTCTCTAATCATATGAACATAAGAGTCCAGTATGATAGATATAGAGATCATACCCCAACATAACAAAAAGGAACTTGAAAGAATTGACATGAAAGTAGAACTTCAAAACGAGAAGGGTGAAGAACCACTTAAAAATTCGGCAGCCTAACGGCGCCACTTAAAACTTCAAAATACTGAATTGAAGAGATAAAATGGTGTCTCTCATCATATGATCATAAAAAATCCGTATGATAAATTTAGAGATCATACCCCAACATAATAAAAAGGAACTTGAAATACTTTACATGAAAATAGATCTTGAAGAATGAGAAGGGAGAAAGAGTCCGTTACAAATATTTCGGCAGCCTAACGGCGCCACTTAAAACTTCATAAAACGAAATAATGAGAGTAATAGGGGATCTCTCATTATATGAACACAAAAAGGGCAGTAAGAGGAGTATAAAAGAACATCCTCCAACATAAGAACATGTAGCATAAAAGGAATGACCTAAAAGAGATTACTTGAAATGAAAGAGGGAGGTCGGATCCCTTACCTTAAAACGTAACTCTTAAAACTCAAAGGTAGGGACCTTGAGGGAATGGGCGCACCTTGGGAGGACTCCATGGGAGGTAATGAAACCAGAACATTGTTGGGGAGAGTGAGGAGTCTAAATAGATGAGAGGATGGCTTGGTATTTATAGGGAAAGTGAGGGGACAAGGCATTAATGGCCAAGGGACACCTCACATGTGCCTTTCTCAAACCCATGTGCTCTCCCTTGGAATTTATCATGGAGTTAGGCCACATGGGGCCCCCAAAACAATAATTCATCACCCTTGGCCGACCAACCCTTAGAAGATCTCATGACATCATCATGACACAGTTATGATGTCATTAAACATACTGAAACCCTAAAACTGCATTTTTACTATTCACTGAAAATTCAACTTTCTCAGAAAAATCCCAAAATTTCACACTAACCAAATATCAATGCTCTGATTTAAAAAATGAACTCCATTTTATAAAAATATTTTTCTAAATATTTTTAAATTTATTTTTAAATAAATACACTATTCACCGAAAATTCATTTTTTCAGAAAAAACCCCATAAATTACCATAACATAATATCGGTGCTCTGAGTTCAAAAATGAAATACATTTTCTAAATATTTTTAATTTAATTTTTAATTAAAAAACACTATTCATTCAAAAAAAACTAATACTTGAATAATAATTTATGAAACTGTTATTTAACCATTTTATTGAATCACATTACTTAATCAAGGTGCCTAGATTATATTAACACTTTCTTTAAGTGAGATTACTAATCCATTTGGACACATTACTAATCCTAATCATAAAATCACTATTCATATTTTACTATTCATCAAAAATTATGTTGATCTTATTAGTCTCTAAATTTCGTACTGAACATAATTCTAGAAGACCATTTTTCGAAACTCATTACACATTTTAAATTATTTAAGGTTTACATAAACATTTTTTTTTAAAATATCCTTTTGAAAATTCATCAAAATATGCATACTATTTTTATCTGGTCATTTGAAAATTCATAAACTTCATCATAAGAAGAAATCCCAATTTTTATTTAAAACAAGGATTACACAAGGCATTTACTGTCTCGTTACATAGCCTCTTATAATACCATCATAGGACCTAAGAGTAAGGTGTGCTTGGGTGATAGAATCTTGCGGCGGCTCAGTCAACATCGCACGAGTAGTAATTTCTATCAGTTTGAACTTCTCGTGGAGGCGATCCCGTTCTAGCTTCACACGATGAAGTTCAGCTTGGGGTTGGTCCAGAACAAAGCCCAATGGTGCTACCTCCTTCCCAAGTTCTGTTAGATGGGATTCGATCGGTCCAAGACTACTAGGTGAGACCATAGAATCTTATTTCTATACTAATTAACCAAGATTACTTGTATTTAGAGACAATAATCAAAACATTTTTTTCATAGCGGTCATATTGACCGATGGTCATATAACAGTCAGAGCCCAATGGTCTCATTTTAATTATAATCATGTTTATCATATAAAACATTTTTGTTGAGTATAAAAATAAAATAAAATAACACATGAAATTAGGAAACAAGATTTATTCAAAATTTCGGGTCGTTACAAACCAAATTAAATTAAATAAGTAATGGTAATGTTACTACAATGTTATAAAAATTAATAAAACATGAAAATTCAAGATGATAAGAGTTCACCTGAAATTAACCTGGATCTATAAAAGGGTTTTGTATAAATTTATATTTAATGAGACATGTTTTAATGTTATAAATGAATAAAATTTTCCATGGTGTATATGATTCCCCTGAATGTATTTTTACTTACTAGATGGTTTAATTATTTATCATTATTATGTCATATGAACATCTTGCATCCAATGAATTTTTATTGAAAAACCTATAAGTTCAAAAAGGGTTTTCGTCTAAAATTTATCTCTTTGTAAATCATTTTTATTATAAACAAAAATTTCATTTATATGATGTGTAAACTACCCATATGAATGATTTTATAATTAATTACATATTATTTATTGTAAATAAAATTCAATTTTAATCACTCACATTACAAAAAACCTTTTCATTATTTAATTTTTAAGTGTGATTTATTATATTAAATTTCAGTTATAACAATACTAAGGATTGATGGGTCTAGTGTATTTGGGAACATAGGTACATAACAAAACTACATAACATGTAAAATTTATTGAAATATTTTTTAACCTAACTAAAATGCACTATAATACATAACACTGTATGGGATAATCCTAAGGACATATATAATAATGGGGTGAAATATGAAACCTAGTATGGGAATAAACATTGAATAAGATTAGGATTATAATACATGGTATACAATTCATATCAATGAGGTGAGAAGGAAAATGAATAATAACACATGATATAGCACGATAATGATAACATGGGAAATGTGGAAACAATATAAAACACTTTATCATAAATATATAAAGGCTAAATCCACAAGGAGCCCATGGTGGAAAAAGTCCCACATAGGAATTAAGAAAATCACATGTACCAACATGACGTATCATGATACTAACCACTACCCAATGCATCGGACCGCTATTAGGGGTCTCCCTTCATAATCATTTCATTATCAAGTTTATGTGTGCCATATAGATCATATAATATGGATTAATTTTATGTTATAATTTATTCCAAGATATATGTATCATGAATACATACATATAAGTTCATGATCAATAAAAATATGTGCATAAAGGTAAATACACTTGATAGAGAAATGGGTATGGTATTAACTACAGGATTATTTTGTCAGGGAAAATCATGGTGCAATTTCTACTGCATAATGACATCATATAGAAATTCATGAAATGGGTAGATGAGAGGGAATGGGGTATCTCAAAATTTATACATTTAATGTACAGTAAGAGGGGTATATAATAACACATCCCATCATAGTAAAAATGAATTTTGCAGATATTACATAAATGGAATGCATGGTAAATTGGGAGTATTTATGATTCCTTAAAACATTTATAGTTAGTAATAGTTATACATAAGGGTTTATAAGAGGAATAAATAAGATTGAACGTTTATACCATTATTTATAAATCAGTTGGAAGGAAATAGAGATAAGTATGAATTTATACCAACTTATCAAAATTGAAATCAAAAGGCTATGTCATAAATGAAGTTCTTGATAACAATATGAGAGAGATAATCCCTTATGAAATTTCTACATAGTGACAAATTAGGTAACGGTAAAAGTGTGATAGTATAAATATTACATCATTAAAATTACATTAATTGGATATTAAGGTAATGGTTGTAATTTAATGAAAATAAAACCAAATGAATTTCTTATGATTATTTTCAAAAAAATGTTCTTGAATTTAAGAAAAGAGATGAAGGTGGTGATACATTACATAGATGTGTTACTAAAAAGTCTTAGGCATGGATTCATGGGAGAATGGGTAACATTGTGAGGTGTATATGGAGTATAAGATTGAGTTTCTCTAAGGATCATGGAGTTTTACTGAAGGGTATTGGATGCTTCATTGGGTTAATATAGGGAAGCCTAGGGAATTCATTATTATTTTGGTTTTGGACACTACATAATAAAATGGTCAAGAACACAAACCATAAAAATATTATTTTCAATGGTTTCTTGAAAAGTATAGTGGAATATTTTATTTTATTACGAAAACTTTCGAAGGAAATAATATATTTCCTCTGATTTATATGATGTGGGACACCAAATCAATGAAATGATTTTAAATTCAAAAAATCTCATATATTCATTGAAGGATTCACTAATGAAAATATAAAATAAATCAAATTAACAAGAAATCACATTATTTTAAATGAAAAAATATATTTTGATGTGTATACATTTTTTTAGTATTTATTACATCACTATTGTGATATTATAATGTCATAAAACACACCTTATATTTATACGATATTTAATTTTTACACAAAAATTTTTTTCTTCCATAAAAAATATTAAAAAATAGCATTAGGTAATATCTACTTATTGATTCCAAAACTGGTAATTATTTTATTTGAATAATTTTAAAAATTTATTAATTTTCACTTTGGAAATAAAAACCCATATTTATTGATGATGATGGGTTTTTTTCCATAATATTTTTTGAACCCTAATAAAAATTACATTTGACTACTTATAAAATATATGAACCATTATATTTAAAAAAATTATTTTCATAATAATATATTATGAAATTATTATTTTGCATAAAAATCTATTTAATAGTCAAAATAAATTTAATAATTGGATTTTAATAACAACAAAAAATATTATTTAAAATATTATTTATAAAGTAAAAATAATATGAATAGAATATAAACAATAATAAATAAAAAATAATATTCACATTACTAATTATAGGGTATGATACGTATAACGTTATTACAACAGTATACTCTCTAAGAGAAATATTTGTGATTCTGGGGATTTATTGGGGTTGTTCAGTGAACACGGTTTCAGTTGTTTTCTCAATGAGCTTAAACTTATCCTATGAATAGTTTCACTAATGAATAAGTTATTGGATATCATCTTTGGATTGGTCTATGGTAAAGCCAAGAAATGATATAGCCCTTGGAAGCTCTAATATTTGGGATTCATAGGGTACGATCTTACTGTTTGAGGCCATTACATCCTTTATCTATCCCAAAATGATTTATTTAAACCCTATATTTATAGTAATCATGTGATATTTATTCAATTGGTATATTATCAATTTTTGAGATAAATAATGGTCATTAAAATCCAATAGGATATAATAAAAAACATCAGTTGGTATTTATATCAATAATACATTTTATTAAGACATATATGAGAATTTTATTCATAATAGTTTGGTTCGTTAAAATCATCCCCATTTAGAAATCTCAACCTTGAAATTTTATTTTCCCACACTAAAACAGATGGATGTAACTCTACTATATCACCTCCTTTGGTTCCCATGTTTCTACTTCAAAAATGGGGTTTCTCTACAACACATTGATGATTTAAATTTCCTAATTTTTTTAAATATTTTCTCTATGATATGAGATCTTAAAATTCTACTCTTCATTTAAAAGTTCAATCTTTAACTGTACCTTTTCATGATTGTGTACATGTTATGTTATGGTATGTAATTTCTTAAGAGGGAAACATGGAATAGATCATGTACTTGAGACATGATCAGTGGGAGTGCCAGTTGATAGGCCACTTCTCTTAGGCAATCATGGAACTCAAAAGTGTCGATGTACAAAGGACTATGATTTCCCTTCATCCCAAATCTCATTACATTATTCCCCATCATCAAAGCCAATAATTTGTCAAAGATTAACTTTAGGGATTGTATGTCAACATTGATTAGCCTTAATGTGTTCTAGGATGATCATAACCATATTCATGACATCCTTGAACTTCTCAGGACTTAGAGGTTTTCGTTCCATAACATCATCCCAACATGTCAAGGTTCCTCACCTCTTCCCAAAAAGGGCTTCATAGGGGGGGCCATTTGGATGATCAAGTGGAATATTTTTTTTGCAAGGCAACTCCACCAAAGAAAGATGTTGGATTTATATACTTTTTATGACCATTCCAAAAGCTCTCAACATTTCCAAAAGTGTTTGTATTGTACAATATGATTAGCCATTAGTATGAGGGTGATATTCTAAAATAAATTTAATCTCAGTTTTGGATGAATTCTGGGATATTTTACTAAAATAATAGGTCAATCTTAAATTTTTATTGAAAACAATCTATAATGGAATTTCATGTAGACCCAACACTTCTCTAATGTATATTTGTTCCAGTTGATCAAGAGAGAAATCATCTTGAATCACGATGACGTGTGCAATATTTAAATGATGATCCAAAAAAATCCTATAAAGGATCATTTCCATTGGATATTTTTTAGTGTCCGGTGACAAATTCCATGGTGATGTTTTCACATTTCCATGATTGTACGGGTAATGGTTTCAAAATCCCCTTAGACTTTTTCCTTTCATCATTCAATTTCACACATACCAGTTACATTGATATATATTCTAAGATATAATTATTCATGTTATCCCATTAATATTTCTCTTAAACATCTCAATTCATCTTTGTGTTTCTTGTGTCAAACGAGAAATTCGAACTATGTGAACCATACCACATATCATTCTTAAACATAGATTTTTAGGATCACGTAGTCTAGACTGAAATTTAAGAATTTCATCTTCATTATCATTTTCCTCAAAGGATTTACATTTTCTTATAGTTTCCTCTTTATTTTGAATTCTAACATCATCATTTTGAGAATCCTTTTTCAATTATAATAGAGATGGTTGTTCGTTAATTTTTGAAAGCATTGATAATGAACCACTATTTAAGATACTCATGTCAATATTATTAAAATATAAGAAGATTATTTCTTTCTAAATTATCATCAATTATAGAATTATTGGGTCCTTTATATATATAGAATATGCCACCTAGTTTTATTTCCACGGATGGTAGCAGCTTGGCCAATCATAATCCATGATGAGCTCTAACCATCATCATTAGCGCAAATTTATCTCTTCCTAGGTGAATATATATTTGGGACAATTTTTATTCTTATATATTTCAAACTTCTCCCTAACGTGACAGTGATACATATTTATCCCTGAAATATTCATTTTTTTAACTGAAGGTCATGTGTGTGATATCATTTTTCCTAAATTTTAAACTGCCTTGAGGCATAAGCAATGACATTTTAATTTTTCATAGACACACTTCTCAATCTATTCTTTGAATCATCACATAAAATTACTGAAATCACTCCACTTGTGCGTAGTGTGATGATAAGGGAAATGATAAGTCTCTTTTTTAATTGTTTGATCCTTTCTTTATTTTCATCTATCTATCAAAATTTGACACCATTCATGGTTATCATTGTTAGAGGGATTGAAAATCAAGAGAAATTTATCACAAATCATTAATAATATCAAACAAACCCAAAGAAACTATGAATATCTATAACAGATGTTGGCTTGGACTATCCCTCAATTGTGTTTATCTTTAAAGGATCCATAGATTTTCCATTTCTTGTGATGATATTTCTCAATAATGACACTTATTTCAACAAGATCTGACACTTTTTTTTACTTTTCATGGATCTTCTCCTTTCAAAGGGATATCAGCATAGTGCTTATATTCCTCTCATGATACTCCTTGGTTTTAAATTTTTTTACAATATTGTCTATAAAAACTACCATAAATTAGACGTGGAAATCACTAAAGACTCAATTAAACATATACATGAATTTTTATTTAGCATTATTGAGTCTGAAATGCATCACTATGAACTCATTGTGCTCGTACCTTGTATGAAATTAATACATGGGGATATCCCCTTTGTCACCCTTACATGGTATTATCTGGACTGAAAATGCACCGTGGAGAAGTATAGTGATCCATGTAGTTGATCAAAAAATTAATTAATTCATGGAAAAGGATACTTGTTATTTATCACAATTTTATTGATCTCATGATAATCAATGAAATTGTGAAATGACACATCCATTATCTTAACGATAATGACTAGTGTACCCCATGGTGAAACACTTGTGAATATAAAACCTTTATATATATTCTACAATTGTTATTTATTTATCTCTTCTTATTCAAAAAATAAATTCTATATATATTCTTCTATATATTCAATTCCCTTCATAAATTTTAAATCTAAAATTTAACCACTCTTCTTGGAGGAAGACCCATAAACTCGTCAGGAAACCCATCAGCAAATTCAATCACAGTAGGCATGTCTTCATAGATTATTTTTTACATATAGTCAATTATTTGAGCTAGATATACTTTCATAATGGGAAATAATATACATTACTAAGGATGATGGTAATAAATAATATTACTCCTCATCCTCGATCTTTTATACAATCAGGGATCGATTCTCTATTTAGAGTTTGATTTCACTCTTGTAGAAATTTATGTTGTCTCTATATAGGGAAATCCAATCTGTGGACATAATTACATAAAATTACACCATGGGACATATAAAAAGGCTCAATGGGAAGTTCCATCAACAAAGTGTGGTATGGGATGAGTTATATACATGGGATTAAATAATTTCCACAGTTTCCACTTTCAACGACATCACTTATTCTATTATTTGTAGTGGTGTTTGAATAGTTCTACTAAACATTCGTGATATAAAGGAATGAATAAAACTATGGTTGAAAAGAAAACATTTAATTTTTTATTGTGTTTCAAATTTATCCAATATAGACATATTGATTAGTACTTTTTTAATTGTTAATCCCATAAAAGTAAATTCACTAACATTAAAGGGATAAGTTAATTTTACCTCTTTAACTTATGTGTATCTCGGCTTTAATCTATTTTATCTATAATATATTTCTTATCATAAATTATTATGGTCATTTTAATTCCCATAATAATGGTTCATATTGAGATTATGAATTTACCAAATCATATCTGATTGGGTGTGTCAAACTAGATACACTTTAAGGACTATTGTCATGTACCATGTTACCATGAGTGAAGCATATAACACATTGTCAAAGTTGTTAATCCTAGGTTGATATGTTCTAGAACCATTGTAAACTTGTAGTATCCACACATGGGTATATTTTCTCTTTATACCAAATACTCTATATTTACAAAAAATTGTGGATATTTTCATACACTTTGTATTAGCTTTATTGGTTTTCAATAGGGTTTTCTAATAATAATTCCACTAATAACAAAGTCTATCCTCCAATACAAATTATTATAAACCATATCGTTATTTTATTTGTAAACATGATTTATTATATAAAATTTAACACAATAAAAATCAGATTATATAGTGGTATAGTGTCTTTGTGAAATTAAGTACATTAAATAACAAATTAAAACTTGAAAAGAAAGTTCTTTATTGAAATATTAATTAACATGTCCAAAGAATTATTTCGTACTTAACACTACATGGGATAACCTGACCACATACATAATAAATGGGTGATCTGTAAAGCCTAATAAGGAAATAAACATGGAATAACGTGAGGATAAAAAACATGGTAAACCAGGCATATCAATCTGTCATAATGGAACAAGAATAATATGACATAATATAGAACGATAATCATAACATGTAAATTGTGGAAACAACTTAAAATAATGATACATAAATAGATAAAGGCTAAATCCAATATTTCCCCCATGGTGAAAAAAGTCCCATAAAACCATAATGTAAATCATTTACCCCAACATCATGTATCATGATACTAACCATTACCCAATGCATTATAGCACCATCTCGGTGCACCATTAATTATCGTCTCATTTTACTGTTTAAATGTTTCACATAGATCATATAACATGAATTCATTCAATATCATAATTTATTACACAATTTAAGAATGTGGAATACCTATATTTTAGGTACCTAGAAAATAAATATTCTTTCATATTGTTGAATACCCATGATAGAAAAATGGGTGTGGTATTTACTACACTATGATTTTGGAAAGGAAAATCATGGACCAATTTTGGAATCATAAAGTTGTAACATATAAATTCATAAAATGGTTTGATGAGAGATAATGTGGTATCTAATAAGTTGGAAAATAAATTTATAGTAATCTGGATATTTAATAACAAATCCAAATATAGTGAAAACAAATTTAAAGACATTACATAAAATTATTTCTTGAAAAAAGAGTATGGTGGAAGATTCCTTAAGAAATTTTGGCATAGTAAAAGGTGTTGATAAGGGTTCACAAGAATGATATATGAGAGTGACAGGGGATACCATCATTTCAAAATAAAATTTAAAATAGTTATAAATTTAAGAATGTATCACAACATATAATAATGGAAATAAAAACTGCATATCATACCTGAAGTGATTTATAAAAAGAAGAGAGAGAGAATCACTTACAGAATTTTAGCATTGTATTGACATAGTTATGGGTCAAAATGAGAGAGTATAAATTTTATATCATTAAAATAACATTAATTGGATAGTATTGGAATGAAAATAATTGAATTAAAACATATCCAATTGATATTATATTGAATAATTTTAAAATACATTGTTCATGAATTGAAGGAAATTGAGGAATGTGAGGATCTGATAAATTGATGTGTGAATCCAAATGCTTTGGATAAGCTTCATGGGATCTTGGGGGAACCTTGGGAGGTATATTTGGAGTACAGTTCAGAGTTCACATGATCTTCATTGATATTGATTGAAGTGAAATGGGAGCGTGGGTGGGATTATATATGAAAGGAGGGAGATTCCATTATTGTTTGGATTTGGAAACTACAAAATAAAATTTTCAAAAGAAAAAACCACACCATGGTTTTTATTAAATTGGATTGGATTAAATTATTTTACGTGCACATGGTCCTAATATAATAAAAGATTTCCCTTTCTTATATGGAGGTGAGTGACACATTCAAATATATTATTCTATAATATTATAATATTCTATATGTCTTGGAGGATTTAGTAAGGAATTCTAAAATAAATCAAATA
Organism: Viscum album; assembly: GCA_963277665.1. Taxonomy (NCBI): domain Eukaryota; kingdom Viridiplantae; phylum Streptophyta; class Magnoliopsida; order Santalales; family Viscaceae; genus Viscum; species Viscum album. Next base: position 1,178,822,728 of record OY728142.1, on the reverse strand, counting down.
ATAAATTTTAATTATTTTAAAGGATAATATATATTTGGTTTATTGTACCTTTTATACTATTTTTCATCATTATTCAGTTATTATTATGTCAAAGAAATATAGTATAAGTATACAAAATAAAATTTTTACACATAAATTTCACTGTCTGATAAAATAAGGAAATTTTCACTATTAGGTAGTTTCAACATCATAATTCCAAAAAATGATATTCCTTTTATCTGAATAGATTTTAGAATATTTAAATTTTTTATTTTAAAATAATATTTACATTTTTTGGAAATGATTGTTTTTTTTTTCAGTATCAATTGTCAAAAACTAGTAAAAATGATATTTGAAATCAATGATAATTATATGATAAATTTTATTTCAAAAAGTAATTTATTAATAAGATTTTATTAAAATATTATATTTATAAAAATTATCAATTCATAAAAATGTATTGCTTAATTGAAATTTAATATTAACAAAAAATTTAATTTGTGATTTAATAATCAATTTTAAAGTATCAATAATCAAAATTAAATATATTAAATATTATTTAAAAAATAATTTACATATTCATAAATCTTGGGTATTGATACATATCCTTTTTTACAAAATTATGAATTATATGTGTAAGTTATGTAATTTTTGTACTTGGATTGGGCCATTTGGTGATCATGGTTTGGGTTGTGATATCGATAAGCAAGAACGTATTCCATAATTGAATTATCTTATCCTTATGTTGTTGGATCTCATCTTGTGACTGGTCTATGTAGAATCCCATAAATTAGTTCTACCTTGGATGCACTTATAAATTGGCTTCATAGGGTGTTATCCTTCTATTTGTGGCAATTAATTCCTTTTTCAATGCCAAATAGATTTATTAAAACACAGTATTTATACATGTCATGTGATCCATGTCCAATGACAACATTATCAATAGTAATGAAACATAATGTTAATTTAAATCCAATTAGATGGAATATAAAAAATAATTTCATGATTTTTATACTTCCCTAAGACATTTAATTAAATCAAAAAGTGGAATTTTATTGAAAAATGATGGAGTCACTACACTATATCAAAACTATTTGATTTAAATTCTCATCACACATTATGGTATTTTTCTGAATCAAAGTTTTTCAATGGTTCATAATGACTCTTTTCAAGTATTATCATAAATGAATGATCTTTTATTTCATAGGATAATTATAAATTATAGTTCATTATTATATTCATATAGTTTCATTTTCATGTCAATGAATTCATCCATATTGATTGTATTTTTTCATAAAATTCATGCTATTGATGATATTTCCCCTAAATTATAATAGTTTTTCCCATGCAAATATATTTACATCCCAGTAATGGTATCCTTTCCATAATGGAATATCAATTTTTTTATCTTTATGGATCCTTTCGCCCCTTTATTAGTTATAATATAAATAATGAATTTATTTATTACTATTTACATAACTTTTTTCAAACTTTGTATATTTACTTTATCAATGGTATTATTGAATATTATTTGTAATAAATATTTTAATAAAAATTAATAGGATTTGTGAACAAGTATTTATTTTCACATTTATTATTTCTCCATTTTTTATATAGCAGGAAGGGAATTTTTAAAAATTATTTATATTTTTTATGATAAGAATCGTTTTTTAAAATGATTGTATTTTTTCAAATATAATGTTCCTTTATTATTATCTGGTATGCTTTTTTTTGAATTGTTTTTGAAAACTAGTTTTTACAATGGATTCATTATATATGTCTATGATTTATTCAATTTAGTATACATAGACATAAATTTTGAAATGTGGGGTTCTATATCACCTTCAAATATATTGGTTTACATTTATGTATGGTGACCCCAAAAGGGTAAATATGAGTATTTATCACATGTCTAGGTCCATATAAAAGTATTTATCCCAATCCAAAGTGTTTACATGATGATTTATCCAGATAAAAATATAATTAAAGGAAATTCATCCCCAGAAAAATTGTATTTTAAAGGATTTGTCTAATGCCTAATAGTATATGGGAGGATTTATCCCAATCCAACAACCTATTATAGAGTTTTTATCACATGCCCAAGGGTACACAAGATGAATAACCCATTCCCATGAAAGTAAATGGATGATAGTTAAAGCATAATATTTGATGATCTTCATACTTGGTTACATTGAATTATAGTTCCAATGTTTATTTTATTTTATAATATTATGTTATATTCATGTGCATATGATTATTCTCGTGGAATGTTTTTTAAAATTGAAGGAGTCCACATTAATTTTGCAGGGTATTTTCTTGTTCAATTGAGATGAAATTCTCAATAATTATTAATTAAAAAAATAACTTATTGAATAAAATTCTTTTAAGTTAAAAATTTCTCTTGAACTATTATTTTTTCAAATTTCTATTATCTGACCGATAGAGACATGTTGATATGTTTTACCATAAAGGGATTCTAAAATCATCCATTTCAACTATTTTATTTACCCCGTGTTATGAGGATGGAAAAAATTTATAGGAATACAATAAGTGTGACTATAGGTGTTATATTAAAATGAAAAGATTATAGATTATAGATTATTATTTATTGAATATGCAGGACACTAATCCATTTTTATATTTTATTATATGACTATTTATGTGTTATATTATTTAGATAAAAAGAAAACTGTATTAAATATGTCATGTTTATATTCATTTTATTTAATTGTTATTAGAGAAAAAGTTAGTTATCTAGAAAAATGGTTTAAAGTATATTACAAAAATCCCAAGGGATATTTCGAAGGGTTATGTCATTAAATATAGTAAAATCATGATGTTTTTATAAATAAAGGATTATGAAAATATCAAATGAATTAAATCCCTATCATGATAATAATTTTTTAGATAGGATCATGAAAATATTTACCTAGGGTAAAAAAATAAAATGAGAATGTTGGGTATTATAACAATTGAACCCTTATCCATGATAAGGATTCCTAAATAAACACTTTTTGACACTACTGAGATATATTCATTCTCTAATCCACATTTTCTTTATGATCAATTATGTATGATTTTAAAAAATAACTAGTTCATATAAAAACATAGTAGGGTAATGTATAAGGAAACCACATATTAAATTGTAGAAATTCCCATGAGAGTTTATTTATTTCATTTATGTGTTATTACTCTTGTTTTCATAGATCATATTCATGTTTTTAGTAATTTTTTATTTCAAAAAATCCCTAATATAATAAAATTGATGGTTTATAGATGAATCAATTCCATAATTATTGTAAGGTACCACATGAATATTTTCCAAATAAGAAACCTATTGGGATTGAAAAAGATATAAAATCTTATATAATAAAAATAATCCCTTTTTATGAAAAATGATTCAAATGATTTAGATATTCTGAACAAACTGTGGAGGGGGAATCTTAATATCAACTTTAACATAAGTCTGTTACTAATTATCATCAAAATATATTCCTAAACTCTAATTTTTTATAAATTGATCAATATCATAGAAAATATGTTTTCCATTCTACAATGATTAGATCATGAAATATATTTTTTGGTTCTATATCATTTATAAGGTGAATTTGATCAATGATGGACCCTAATCATGATGTTAAGGGAAAGAGGAATAATAAATTCCATGAAATTGGAAGTGTTTAATGTTGAATTATTTAGTATATATATTTCCCTGATCAAGTCATACAATAATGTATAGAGAATTTTTTGAGTGGATAAAAAATGATTATGAATCCATTAGTACATGTGAAGAAAACATTTTAGAACATGAATGATATTCCATTGGTTTTATCATTGAACATGAATGAAAGGTATTAAATTTAAATAATGATTGAAATAAAAGTATCTAAATTTTATTTTCTATTATTAATTTTATGAACAAATGATAAGATTTTTTGATATGAACAGAATGTGGAAATGGAAACTATAGACTCTCAAAATTTTAATAGTTTAGGGGTTAATAATTAAAAATTTTAATAACCTATATGTTTTAGTGATAAATATAATGGGTAAGATATAATTCATCTTTTAGGATATAAATTATGTGGGGTTAATTATAGTTGGGACTTCCTCTATATAACTATTAATTTATTCATTTATGAAAGAGATGTTCATAAAGTAAATGAATTTTGAATAGATATAGAGAGACCAGGTAATGAAATCAATAATGGAAATGGACATCATAATTGAAAATAATTAGTCCAATGGTTTTATTATTTTTAATTTTCTAATTACTGTCATAATTTCACTAAATTCGTGGTTTCTATAAATATTCAATGTCAACAACCACATAAAACATCGGGGGATTAGAATACTATTAAATCAAATTGTCTTAAAGTGATTTATATTAAAAAATGATCATTTTTATTAATGAATACATACCTCTATCATATTAGAATGGGATCCAAATAACCTATGCTAGAGTAGGTGGATCGCATGGCCCAATGTGCACCTCCCGATATGATAGAGAATTTCGACTAGATGTGAGGGTCTGAAGTAGTAAAATGGGAGGACTATATTTTCATATCATAATGTCATAACTGATACATTAAATAACTAGACAACAATGTATGTAAATATAAATAGACAATGGGATAACATGACTAATAACCCACCATAGCAGAAAGAAACTTATAAAAAGATATAATAAAACATTTGGGAAGCATAAAAAACCAGGAAACTATAATAAAATTATTATCCAACATGATGTGTCATATATAATTATTTTATGGTATACTAATATATAAAATAAGTGAAACAGGTGATGGAAATATATAACATTCTATGAAATAAAAATACAAAAATGAAAAATTAATAATCCTCATGATTTTCAAGCATTATCTCTATCGTATGATCCCAAGCTTCATGTTATAAGTAAAAGGAATCAATCATATGTTGTAGGTCACATACCTTTATCTATAAATATAAGAACGTAATCTAATTGGGTACCAAATGTGGCCAGATTCAGGTGTGAGATAAAATCACACTAGGCCACCACTAATGTTTTTTATAAATAATACTGTTTGTGTAAAAATAAATAACATTATATAGATATGAAAAAAATAAAAAATGATTAATAAATAAATACTACCTAGCTCATGTTTCGACATGACACCTGGATCTCTCTACCTATTTTGGCATTGTTCAGTGTCATTATCTGATCTTTTTCTACTAACACACAAACATATATATTATTTATAATATTATTATATTATATGACCAAGTGTAGTAACTAAGTTCATGAGGACACAAATAGAAACATACTTGGATATTAGGCACTGGCTAGACCTAGGGCATAACTCAAGAATCCATAAAGAGTTTAACAAGATATAGGCTAATGTAAAGTGCACTTTCCCTGAAACTCAAAATTTATGTGAGACATAATGATCAACACATTAGATGGGGGTGAGTCATCATTCCCACAATCGATACAGAGGAATGTGGAACATCACGACCAACACCCAGATAACATTATAATGTAGAGAATGCATGACCAACACCCAATGTATGGGAGAGTGAAACGTCATTATTATAAACCCCCTACCACAGTTACCCAGAGTCGGGCATTATTTTATTACATTGGCATGATCATAAGGAATCAATTCCTGAATGATCGATTGGTTTACCAGTCTGTGAAGTACTAGATACACTCATAAGTTTTACATTAAATTATAAAATTATAAACAATAAAAATATTCTCTCCATTGACCACTTTCATATCCCTTAGACAATCCCAGCAGGTCATTCATAATATACCTCTTCACATCTTGGGAAAAATAAAACATAGAAAGGTCTAAGAACAGATGGTCAGTAAAGATAACAATATAGGGAAAACATTCATAAATAAGCATAAAAATATAAGGCAATGTATAAGACTAAAACATAGTCCTTTAAAAGAGAAACTTCATTATAATATGGCAAAGATAAATCAAATAATTCCATTTACATATTCACATGTATATTCTACTAGTTGAATATTCCCAAGTAATATCATTATCTTATTTCATAATGATGGAATGCATAATATCATACTTTATAACCACATAGTCAAAACCTTTTTCCAAGACTACAAATAAGAATTTTCAAGGCCATCTTCCAAGACACTAGACCATCTCATGAGACCTACCGATCCATCGAGGAGCTATAATAGGCTCTACTCGTCACTTAATATGTCCAATGCATTCCTTATATGAAAAGGATTAAACATAACATAACCATTTTCATAAAAAATAATACGAAATGTTAAAACATTATCCATAATCCATGAATGGGGTAAAAATAACATGTCCACAATCAGACATATCACATAATATTCAAAACAATATATATGATTTTTATCATAATAAATCAAACTCGATTAGGAGTAATATCCCATAAAAGATGTTGACATAATCAAAAATGATCAGAAAATATCTTTTAGAGATTTGTCCTTTTTTTAAATAATTTAAGGAAATTGAAATTTTAAAAAATTCATCTCTATATAAACAAATCCTTAAAACCATTTTAAAAAAATAGACCTTAATGATAGTGGTTTAGAAGAATAAATCTTCAAAAAAATGTAAATGATGTTTTAGTAAAATGTAACATAAAAATAATCCCTTTGAAAACTCTTTTAGGAAACATGGACATGGATAATAAATATTTCCCAGTAGGTACTTATGTAAAAACATCCTCGGATAAAGAAGAGATTATGAAATTAACTCTTACCATGAAATTTCTTTTGGTCAAGGGTATATTTAACCTTCGGTATAAGGACCATAGTATCTTATTAAATTATACCATATCCATATTAATATTTATTATGTCTTATGTGATACATTTATTACTTTATACTACCCATTTCATAATGATTTCCATGTTAAAATAAAAATTTTGTTAATAATATCTTTCTTAAATGTACATGTTTTAACTTGTTATTCTTGATCATATAATTTAGTTTATGATTTAAATACTTCCAGAATATACACCATGATTTAAATATCATATATATTTAGAATACAAATATTTATTATAGATAAATATATGAAATGGAAGGCACTGTTTATAGAGGTCGTAGGTCGTACCTACACATAAACCATGTTTTCGTTTTGATATCGTATTGAACGGAGGTAAGTGAATAAGATATATGTAAGTACTTAAAAACACACACACACACACCTACATATATATATATATATATATATATATATATGTTTATATGTTTATATATATCTCCAGTATAATTATTATTTCATATATTACACATATTATTATTAATATATATATTTTATAATCTTTGTAGAATTGTGAATGTGCGAATGAATCTCATCACGTCGTGGAGATTGTAATCTGTACGTACGCACAAGTGAAAATATCATTATATTGATGGTGAAATCATATATAATTAGATTGTATATCATATATAACGAATTATAAGCATGTTATATTTATTATTTACATCAGTTATACTCATTATAATACACATCCAAGTAATGAAGTCTCTGAATAACAAACTACACCAGGACATGGAGATGGTAAGCCGTACGTACACATGCATGGTGAATTATTCATTTATTGGATGGATAAAATAACAAGTATTGTTGTAACATATTTATAATAACATAAAAATATTTAGGTGGTGCTGGAGTTATTATTTTGGTATGAAAACAACAATGAAATAATATGTGGATGAATAATTGAACTTGAAAAAGGGTCTTGAAATTATTAACTCTTCTTTTTGTGCTACCTTTTGAGTTGATCAAATTGGCTCCATATATTGTATTTATGATCAATATAATGACTCTAGGATGATGTGACGACATTTGAGAGGATATATGAGTAGGTTTTGTTTGATCCAAATGGCTTTGGATGTGTGATTTTGTGAGAAGGGGAAGTGATCTTTTATAAGTGGGGTGAGCGTCACTTTGGGAAAAGATTAAAATACTAATTTATTATTCAATAATATTCTGTTTATAATGGCTCTAAATGAATTTATTTAGAGTATTAGAAGGTTATGGGTCTAAATCCTCTCAACCTATATGTTTTAGAGAAGTTTTGAATACCATTTTCAACTTATTTTTTAGATTTAACTCTTAGTTAAATAGTTTATCTTTTACTATGTCTTCTAGTATTCTTACACTATATGGTAAATAAACATACTCAAAACCTCAATGATAACCTCAAGTGGTTAATTAATAACATATATAATTCTATTTATTCTCATTGGCCAAACCATAGATTTTTTAATATTTTATCAACCAATAATAAAGAATTTTTTTAAAAAAATTAACTTATTTCAATTTTGATAATATTTGGTATTTTTTGTGAAAGTCATAACAACCTTATAACTCAAAAAACAATTATCTAATCAATCCAAACATGTCATATTATACAAGAAAATTATTTTCATTTATCATAAGTCTCAATTTTCATTTCTTTGGATATTTATAATATCAATTATTTTATTATTTTATTAATAAGGTAATTACTACATCATCATTGTGTCCTAAATAAATTATATTATATAATATCTAAAAATTATAAATAAAATAACATTCTATAGGAAATATTTGTATCATTCTAATGAATATTTATAGTTGAATTTATATTATGTATAACCCTATATTAAAAATTATTTTTTATTAAAAATTGAATTTAATACTTTGAACACTTTTTAAAATAAAATAATAATAAATGTACTAATATAATCCAAGATGACCAAAAAGGATCATATTTTATTACTATGGTTTTTTACTGCTGAATTTCACTTATCGAATAGAATTAGGACATGTGTTACTATAATTATTATATCATTTTTACCCTTAATTACCCTATTTACTACTAACTGTCACACATAAATGACAGTAGTTACTATTCACCAAAAATTATTTTCATCTTATTGAACATAATTTCACTTACTGATTTCAACCATATATCTCCCATTTTTGGAATAAAACTCACAGAAGAGGTAAAATTATGTTTTATGAAAATTTTCCAATGTGCCTAGAAGGTGGGTAAAGGAGTGAAAAAGTTCAACAAAATTTTATACATCTACTTTTATTATAAAATGAGTAAAATGAATTAAATTTAACTTCTATAGGTATTATATATATTTTTCTACTTTAAATAAATTTAAATAAAATAAATAATTATTTAAATGAAAAGTCTGTTTTAAAAAATATCGTAGTGTTTTTCACTATTCAACAAAAATTAAAAGTTATTGGGAAATTACCAAAAATTCACCCTAATATAATTTTGATATTTTGAATTACAAATTGAAATATATTTTTTCAAATTAAAAACATATAAGTTTCATTTATTAATTTATAATTAATTTCAGTTGTGAATACCAAAAAACGGCTTTTTAAAAAGTAAAAACTATTCAAAGATTGGCATCTGCTTATGTAAAATTTAAATGTGAAATTAGTTATAACAATGTAAATTGTATTAAATGATAAAAATATATCGTATTATACTTAAGAACCATTCCAATGAATAATTTAAAAATATAAATTATTTCTATTAAAAAAGTTGTTTTCAATTAGAATATTGTAATTTTTCACTATTTGTCAAAACATGAATGTTATCAGAAAAGTACCAAATATTTGTCTAAACATAACTTCTATATAATAATTCTAAAAAATAATTTAATTTAATTAACATTATTTTATAAAAGTTTCAAATATTGGTTTTAAAAAAGGATATCCATTATGAGTTAGTAAAATAAAACTTTTAGAAAAATTCTTTCTTTATCTGAAAAATAATGAATATGTTCTAATTTTATGTATACGAAACACAGAATATGGATGTTAAAAATAATTTAAAATATATAAAATTCCAAAAGCATTTATTACTATTCATAACCACTTTTGAACAGCCGGTTTGGAAAATCATAGTGTGCTTAAACTCGGTGTTGCGTGTACCAAAAATTATTGAATTACATTGAAGAAATAATGTATTATGAAATATTGGGGAGTTATATTCATCCCTCCTTCAATAAATTTAATCCTCAAAATTTAAAATTGTTCATTGAAAATTAAATGTAAAAAATATATAAATACCTTGGTTGAAAATCCACATCAGAAATTGGGTTAATAAAATGGAGTCTTAATAAGAGGGAAATGGAAATGAAAAAGTCACCACACAATTATGAACTCGATTAGAAGAACATTGGTGGAAATTAGAGACACATAATTGGAGTAAATAAGTAATTATTTATAGAGATTTATTGAGGTCATCAATCATAAATAATTTTAAAATTGAGGGCCTCCAAGTCATTAATCTATGGTGATTTAAAATATCATTGTTTTGAAAAAACATAAATAATTAGGATAACACATTTTGAGTTTTGAGATACCTACCCTAAATTTAAAGAATTAATTTATTCATAGAATAAGAATAAATAAATAAATATATACTATAAATGTAGAGTTTCATCCTTCAAAAAAGTCCAACCACAATCTCATCTTTCACTACCAAAGATAATAGAATTCAAAAATATTCTATTTATCCTAATCAAATAAGGTTCAAAAAAATGAATTTATAATTCATTTGTCAAAATATTAATAAATTTACATTATAAAAACCAAGAAATAACATATTCTAGTGGTAGTTGATCATCCCTTGTCTCCCTTCAGTTGCGGGATTAAGTCTCATGACCGTGCTGGAAGCGATGGGTTGTCACCCGACCTTCGGGTTATCCTTTTAATTACAATCCAAATATAATCTCATGAAATGTATTAATCATTAAAAGAATATCCAATGAAAAACTTAATCAATTCCAACCATTAGACTTATCCAAAATACTTCATTCCAAACTCACAGTCCAATGATTATAAGGAAGGTAAACACAATGAAGATCCATTTTTTCATGTAATAACAAGTGAATACCTTCATAATGTATTATTTTAAAACACTGTAACACCCTGAATTACCATAAAACCTAATGGATTATATTCATGCTCCCTTATTCATTATATAATACTAGATATACACATTCTATTGAAAAATGTTGTAAATTCCAACAATAATGGAATACAAAAATCATTAATCAGTTTCAAGGTAGTCAATAATATCCAATGCAATTTATACAAATAAATCAAATTTTATTCCAAAATAAATACCTTAGTATCCTGACCATATTATTTTTTATCTTTCTCTCAACTATATATTTTCATAAAAACATAACCTGTTATTGAATCACTATTCTTGGTTCCACACAATCTCATGTCCTTAATGAAATAGTTCTGCAGTACAATCCTTATATATATTAAAATTAATATAACATGTACATCATTAATATAATAATCAAATGACAAAATACATTAAGAATATATAAACTCTAATCCTTCCTTTTCATATTTTGTATTATCATAACCTGATTATTATCAAATTGCATCTTTTGGGGTATACTTTGATGATTTGGATATTGATTCGCGTAGTGTCCCATATCCTTGTAGATGAAGCATTATACATTTGAATCCTTTTTCTTACCCTTGAAAAAACATACATGGTGTCATTTTCTCTCCACACTAATAACAAACCCACATTCCCTTCAATTATTATCCAAGATGATTCTTTCCACATTTATCATATATGGGTAAATCTGTCTTTCCCATCTTCCCTTTATCCACCATTCTCCCTTCAATCCCATTCATATCTATCTTTCTTTTAAAGCCATAGGACCCAAATAATTCCTTAATTATACTATTAACGTGTGATACTATTTATTTATATGATGGGAATATGTGTGAGAATATTTCCCTTCAAAATTTTGGCTTAATACCATTAAATATATGATCCTTTTTAATATTTTGATCATGCGTATTGCAAGAATTCTAATTCCTTCTACTATGTGCCATTTCTAAACAATGTAATACCCTATGTTAGATTAAAAATCACAATGCATAATTCCAAACATGTAAAATAACTGACGTAAATTGAAAAGATTAGGCATAAAACTTATAATAATAAAATTCTTTCTTTGAGGGTGTATTTACTCCTAAATCCTTCATTATATATGGTAATGAAAATGTGATTATCCTAATCATATACCACAGGATTGTCATAACCAAGAGTGTAGCAAGGCCCGTTCTTGTGTACTAGGATACCCCAGGTAAAGACAGAAACTCCTTTTTAGAGTTTTCACTCTTAGGTACATCTGTGCCAGATCCACCTCTACCTGGTCATATCCAGACATGGGAAAATACACAAAATCTATACATTACCAAAATTCTAGGATGCTCATCTATTCTAATCCTCAAATTCTATATTAATGTAATGTTTACAAATAATAGCTTCTCTAAATCTAGTTTCCATGGATATTGATAATTTCTTCTGATACGAATTATAATGCCTCGACCCGAGTTACCCAAATTATGTTAATTATTTTAATACATTGGCATGATTACAAGGAATCATTTCTCTAAGGACCGATCAGTTTTTCAATCAGGGAAGTACATGAATTTTTAATAAGTTTTACATTAGATTATAATATAAAAAACAACAAAATTGTCTCTATTCACCAAATTCATATCTCTTAGACAATCCCTGAAGGTTAGTCATAATATACCTCTTCACATACAAGGAGAAATAAAACACAGAAAAGGGTGAGCACAGTTTCTTAGTAAAGAAAAAAATATAGTAGAAACATTCCTAAATAAGCATAAACATTTAACGAAATGTATAAGAATACAACACAATACATTTAAATGTAATCTTCAGAATAATATGCAAAGATAATTCAAATAATTTCATTTACTTATTCACATGGATATTCTACTAGTTGAATAATCCCATGTAATATCAATATCTAATTTCATAATGATGGAATGCATAATGCCAGACTTAATAACCACGTAGTCAAGCCCATGTGCCAAGACTAAAAATAAGATGTGGTCAAAGTATTATGCCAAGAAACTAGTTTTTCTCAGGAGACCAATGGATGCTTCGAGAAGAAATAGCGTACACCACCTTTCACTTACTAAGTCAAATTCATTCCTCATATAAAAAGGTTTAAACATAACCTAAAAATTCGTATTAAAACTAGTATACGAAATGTAAATACATTTTCCATAAACCATGAATGGTATAAAAATAAATCATCCACGGTCAGAAATATCACAAAACCTTCAATACAATATGGAAGATTTGTATCATTAATAATCAACCTCAACCAAGAATAATATTCCATAAAGGATGTTGACATAGTTGAAACTGATCAGTAAAAATCATTTAGAGAAATATCCATTTTTCCTAAAATCATATAATGGTCATATAAAAGATGCCATTTAAAATATAGTTGTTAATAAATGAGTCCCATATCACATTGAATTTTTTTAATGTAATTAACATTTAAAAACAATCATGTCAATATTAATAAATCATTAAAACCATTTTGAAAACATGAACATTAATGAAAAAGGTTTAGAAGATTAAATCATTAAAACATTTAAAATATTGTTTTAGTAAAAAGTACCTTAAAAATAATCCCTTTGAAAACAATTTTATGGAACATATACATATATAATAAATAGTCCCCAGTAGATACATAGATAAAAACATTATTAGATAATAATGAGATTGTGAAATTAACCCTTACCTTGCACATTCCTCTGGTAGAGGGCACGTTTATCATTCTATATAATGACCATAGTATTTTATTAAATTATAAAAAAACCATATTCATATATATTATATCATAAATGATTCATTTACGACTTTATACAAACCAATTAATAATGATTTCAATGTTAAATTATCATTTTGGGTAATAATCACTTTCTCTGTCGTACGTGTTTTAACTTGTTATTCATGATCGTATAATTAAGATCATGTTTTTAATACTTAAATAATATAAACCATGATTTATATATCATATATATTTAGAATATAATTATTTATAATAGATATATATATGAAATGGAAGTCACCGTTTATGGGGATGGTAGACAATACGTACTCATAAACGTTGTTTCCATTTTCATATCATATTGAACGAAAGTAAGAGAACAAGATATATGTAAGTATATACATATATACATTTATATATATATATATATCTCTCTAGTAGAATTATTATTTAATATATTAAATTCTTATTAAAAGTATATATTTCTATAATCATTGTTGAATGGTGAACGTGGGAATGAATCTCTTCGCATCTTGGAAATTGTAATCCATATGTACACACAAGAGAAAATATCATTATATTGATGGTGAAATCATATTTAATTAGATGGTATATCATATATACTGAATCATTAACATGTTATATTTATTATTTACATCATTTATACTCATTATTACACACATCTAAATCATGATGTGTTTATAATAACAAACTACACCACAAAGTGGATATGGTAACCTGAACCTATGCACATATAGTGAGTTTTCATTTATAGTATGGATAGAATAATGAATATTTTTGTACCATATTCATAATAACATCATAGTATATAGGATGTACTAGAGTTAATTTTTTATGGAAATAAAAATAAATAAGAAGGATAAGAAGAAACAAACATGAAAGATGGTGGGGAAATTATTTCCTCTTCTTCGAGGCTTTCCATTTGGCCGATCCAAATGGATTTGGATGTGTGATTTTGAGAGAAGGGGAAGTGACCATTTATATGTGTGCTGAGGGTAACATTATGAAATGTTTAAAATACTATTTTATTATTCAATAATTTATGGTTTATAATGGCTCTAGATGATTTTATTTCGAGTCTTAGGTGGTTATGGGTCGAAATCCCCTCAACCCAAAAGTTTTAGGAAAGTTTAGGTTACTATTTTCACCTTATTTTTTATATTGAACTCTTAGTTATATAGTTTAACATTTGATAAGTCTTCATTTATTCTTACACTATATGGCTAATAAAGACAATATAAACTTCCAAGTGAACATCAATTGGTTCATTAGTGACTTATATAATATTATTTATGCTCTTTAGACGAACCTCAATTTTTTAGGAATATTATATTAACCAATAATATAGTATTTGTTTTAAAAATAAATTAATGTCAATTTTGATACAATTTGGTATATTGTTTTTGAGAAAGTCATTACAACCGTATCACATGGAAAAAAATTTATCCAATCAATAGTAACATGTCATATTACCCTAAAAAATTAGAGTTATTCATCATAATTCCCAATTTTCATTTATTTGGATATTTATAATATCGATTCATTTATTATTTCAGTAATAATGTAATTAATGCTTCATCATTGTATCATAAAAAAATATAACATTTAATTTATAAAAATAATAAATAAAATACCATTGTGTAGGAAATATTTTAATATTTCTAATTAATATATATAGTTGAATTTTTATTATGTATAACCATATATTAAAAATGGTTTAGTTATTAAGCTTTGAATTTATCATTTTTAACTAATATTTAAATGAAATAATAATAAATTCTCTAATCTAATCCCTGAGGACCAAAGAGGATCATATTTTAATCCTAATGTTTTTTAATTTCCCTTATCTAGTAGAATAAGGACATGTATAAGTGTAATTATAATATCATTTTATCCTTAATTACACGATCTACTTTTAACCTTGTAAATAAAATTCAAAAGTTAGTATTCACCAAAAATTATTTTCATATTATTGAACAAAATATTACATACTAATGTCATCTGTGTCTCTTATATTTTTTAAATTCAACTAATTAATGTAGTAAAATTATGTTTTTTAATATCTACACTATGTTTTATGCAAATTTTCTAACGTATATAATGTATAACATCATGCATATAATTCTTTGAAAGAATAGAATTCAATTTATTTCAATTCACGATAAGGGAAACCATGTAGAACTATAGTGAAACTATTAAATAACACTAAAACATTGGTAATACATTATATACCATCTATCAAAATGAAATAGGCATGTCCAAATCCAAAATCATTTTCCTATTCGAAGTAGATTGCCAAAAAAATAGATAATATTCCAAAAAAATGAAAATTTTGAATATGATCTTCCAAAAAAACATAGAAAATTATAGAAATCAAAACATAAAAAATAAGTAAGAGAATTTTTTGAGCATACCACTTTCTCTCCAACACTTCTGATGGTTATCCATTTGTAGTATGTATATATGAAAAACAAAGATCCCGATGATAGTTTTTTAATAGACCATTGTTTTATCAATGAAAATTACCCTCTTATAATTATATCAGATAATAACTTGAAATAGTTACACAATGAAATACTATGAACTATGTGACAATTAAACATAATATTTTCACTTCTATGATGTGAATTTCAAAAATCTGACAAACACGGTTGCGATCAGTATGTTGTATGGAGTCTGATAAGACAAACATAATTTTTGGTGAATAGAAACTAACCCATAGGAATTGTAAATTTACCCTTATGAATATGAATATGACCCTTCTGAATATTAAATCCTATATAATAATTGTAACCTCCCCCATGAATGTAGAAAATAAAATTTAGGCATATTATAAGTGAGAATACGACCATAGTAAAAGTGTTGGAATTTTTTATAAGTCATAAATAAATAATTATAATTAATTAATTATTTTAAATGAATGTTATTTTACAAAAATGTGTTCACAAATTATCAATTATATGTCTTCTAGTTTTAAGATAATTTTATATGACCTTATATAATTTTAAAATTCATCAAAAAATCAATTATATTATAAAAATATGTATTTTCATTTAAATTAAGATTTTAATTACAAAATAAATTAATTATGTTTAGTAAATTGTTTTAATAATGGAGTTAATATTTTGGATTCTAAGAGTCCAAAAATGTTTGGGTTGAATATTTTATATTTTTCTAAAATATATGAATTTTACATAAACTATAAAATATGATATTTCACAGCAATTTCTAAAACCTGAATTTCTGCATCATGATGGACACAAGGATTATGTAAACGGAAATTTTTTCAAACTCAAATTCACTTATTAAATTTTTTTTTTAATTAAATCATCAATATTTCTAGTCTTCGGAGAAATTAATAAACTAAGGAATTAAATATTATGAAAACCCTCATCTCCTCCGCTATAAATACACCCCCTCCATACCTATTCTCTTCACTTACCTCAATCCTTATGAATTTCCTAAATTCTACCCAAATATCTACCCAAGCACCTCCCCCATGTCCAAAAACACTTATTCCATAGAAATGAACAAACCATATCCCCTTAAGAGGATCTCATGGAAGATTGATTCAAGAGGTAAATTTCTTATTTCTTTACATTCATTTTCATTACATGTTCCTCTATTAACTTTTCATTCATATTCACTTCTCATCCAAATGGTATGGAAAATAAAGTACCATACTTGTACTAATTTTTTATGCTAATGGGATAATCTATTATCATCTCCCTTTTACTCTTCTTTTATACTATTACTAAAGACACCATCTAAGATGTGTTAAATTTCCCCATTCACGGATGATGAGCTTTCAATTTCTTTTACTATCTTTAATTCTGGTCATGAAACCATTTTTTATGGATGAACCATATTATTATGTAATATAACATATTTAGGGTTCCATTATCTTTTATTCACGTGATATTAAATTATAATTCAAAATGTGTTTTTGGTGATCAAAATCGGTTAATAAACCCAGAAAGATATCACTAAAGATTTATATATTGATTCAAATTCACTCCAATAAACTAAATAAAATTCACAACCATGTAACCATATTAAATTTTAATAATAATATATTACTACAATTATAAAAAACCATCCCCATTTTACCGGAATCTCCATTCATGAAAATAAGTAAACTGATCATAAAACCCATGAAAATAAACAGAACCGAACAGTGAAATTGAACCACTTAACCCATCCAAAATTTCATGGATTAACATAAAAATATTGTATTAAATATTTTTCAAATATAATATGATATTTAATTGTAAATTAATGAACCTAATTAGGTTATTCAGGTCATCAATGACAAGTGGTGCACACCGTCAGACTCATGGGAGGGGATTATCATAAATTCAATATTATTCAAGAATGTCTTTTATGTAATACCCTTTTATGTGTAATCTCTAATCATGTGGTACTCTTTAGAACCTCCCCCATTATTCCATCATGAATTATAAGTGATTAGAAACCCCTTTATCTATCTCTAATCCTTCTTATGTGCATGTGATACCATGTAGATAATTCATAAGAGATTCTACCTGAACCTCCGTTATTTCTTTAGGTTGCATTATATTTGTTTTCCGAAATAAAGTTACCATATATTTTTATTTGAATCTTATAAATGTTGTTCACATGTACCAAAATAATTTATAAATACCCTTTCATTATTATGTTTAGGGGATATACATGTTTTTAAGTGATTCCCTCTACAAAACATCCTGATAAGCAAACCTGTTCTAAGGGAACATCCTAATGTTTTACCCAATTCCTAGTGCACTATATATTATATTTAAAGTTACAACTATATTTTTAGAATCATAAATTATTATTATGAAAACCATATTTATTCAAGCCTAGTTTTATATAATGAATATTTCCCATTTCTATATTAAAGGATCTATAGTATTTTCCTTAACACAACAAAAAATGTTTTAATGCTAAAATTTATTACATACCTTTCTAACATGTTGGTAAATTAAATTAAACCATATACCATGATACATACCTATTTTCTCTTATGAATTTCCATGTATATTATAGTTACTTTCATTCATGGACTCTTTTATGATACGACAATTTGTTATACATTATGACATGATTATAGTACCCAATTATTTCCAGGGGTTAACCTTATGTTAATGTAAGATTGAGTATGTATGATACTTTTTTGTGTGAAATATATTCATGATTTGTTTTTATGGGATCCCCCAAATAGCGCTCCAATGCATTGGGAAATTTGAGCCTCTTAAGATTTTATATGTGAAGGTCTAGGTGATTAGCCTTGTCTTGTGAAACCATATGAAACTATCTTGGTTGGTAGCCTTGACTTGTGAAAAATTCAAGATTTATGTTTCATACACATTACTATGACTTCATGTTAACATGATTCCATATTTATATGTTATGATTCTATGTGTTACATTCCTTTTTTATCACCATGCCATGCATTCTATCCCATGTGCTAATGAAATGTTCTTATTGTTATTACCTTAATGGGATATTTAGCTCATGACTTTATTCATGTGTTCTATTAGGGTATCTTATGCAGTTGTTTGAGTAAAATGGATTTTAGGAGCTCAATCATAATATTAAATAAAGAAATATTTTATTTATTTCCATGTTTTCAGTTTTGTGTACATAGTCTTCCATGAAACAGAATTTAATATCATTTTCGTGTGCTCTGATGTATAACTATGCTTAAAATTCTGTAATGTTATATGTAAAAGGATTGGGTCACTATAGTTGGTATCATAGTATAGTCTAGTTATTTTTGGAGATTTGAAATATGGCACTATCGTAAAAATTTTATGGTTGACACTAGGTATAAGAAAACATACCTAAATTTTGGTAAGTATGGATAAAGTGGTTTAATAAGAAAATACAAGCCTATATGGATACAAATAGGTAGTGGTGGATTTGACAGAGATTTATGTAGGAGTAACACCCAAAACCACTACTTTGATGTAGACTCAAATGAGAACTACTGCACAAAAATGGGCCTTTCTTCTCTCTTGGTTTGACCATCCTGAGCAATTGGCTTTGGTAAATTCATCCTCATGGTACAAAACATTATTAAGGGAAAAAATACATTCAAAATATAAGATAAGAAATATATCAACAACAACCTAGATTGAAACTTAGGGAATCACAAGTTAGGATATAATCCTCCTTTAAAAGAATACCCTCTTATGTTCAATGATTCATTTTTATGATCAATAGCTAAGTATTATAGCCTAATATTTGTGCGCCATTTTCATTAGATAATTTTAGGAAATAGGAGTGAACATTGCAACAAAAAATGTTATGGGGAATGTTATGATTTCCCTTATGTCATTCCTAATATTATAAGAATATTTTCTATGAAGTTCGTGATAGTACTTAATTATTTGGCTCAAGTTAGAAATAATAACTTGAATCCTGTGGAATACCCTCCTCTTCCATGGAATGATAATTTTTTTGTTGAATCTGTCATGGGGAAAAGGCCTCCCATGTTTAGTGAATCTTTTAATTCCCACTACCATGAATAGTGGATTAACTCTATTGAAAATATATTCCATATCCTCCAGCACATAAAATAAGAGAATGTAGTAATGGTGGCCTATCATTTTGAAGGGGAAATTGATTTTTGGTGGACACCGATCAAAAATATGAATCCCCAAGAAGAAATTAATACAATGAAATGGGATAAACTCATGAAATTGTTTTTCAAAATATATTTTCCAAGAACCCACAATCCTAAGGTGGAAATAGAGTTCCTCAGACTCAAGTTGAAGGATGATGAGTCAATTGGGGCATATGAAGAGAACATCATAAGGCATTCAAGGTACGGCTCTTGATTTTTATTAAACACTGAATGCAATGTGGATCTCTTCTTTAGCATACTAAAGGTGAGTCTAAAAAAATAATTGGTGAATTGAGACATTGAATGTTATGAAGAGATTATCTATTTTGCACTTAATGTTCAAAAGAAGACTAGAGACTATCGCCAGTATTGTTTGCCCGGTGAAAAGTAGAGGAAAATGGAATGTAATGTGGGTGGTCCCGTAAATAAATTACATAATTTATAGAAGCATGATCATCTCTTGTGTTAAAATTATGGGTACAAGCATCCTGGTAACTATCTAAAAATAACTAGGAATTATTTCAAATGTGGAATTTGGTTACATTTGGATAATAAATGTGAATTGGATATGAAGAATCCCATTAATGTGGAAGAATAAGGGAAGGTTCAAATAAACACCCTTACACTATTGCTATGTTACAATGGAAAGGATAATGCACTTTATGAGAAACAAATCCCTAGGACGATTTTTAGCAGAGGAAATCAACAATAACCTCCATGGAAACAAGTAATTGATTATTCTTAACTACTACTTCGGTGGATCCAGAAAAATATATAGTGATAGATATTCTAGTTATTCAATCAATAATAGAGAATGTACTATAGGATTATGGTCTTATGAATTCTTTAATATCATTTATGTTTAGTAAAAATCATTAAACCCCACCTCGTAATTGGTAGGGTAAGTTGTCTATGAGAATATCGAACGAGGAAGTTATTATATCTGGGGTTTATAACTCCTCCCCAGTTAACATTTGCAGAAAAAACCTCCATGGAAATATCTTCAGACTTCCTTTAGTGGAGTTTTATGTTATCTTGGTTGTGAATTGGATATCTTTATACAAAGAAAAAATCCACTATTGGGAAATGGATATCACTCTTCATGTGACACCCCGGCCTTAGAAGCCTGAATTCGGTAAATTATTTCATTATACTGTCATGATTACAAGGAATTATTAACCTAAAAGAAAAAATTGTTTAGCAGATTTGGAAAACCAGATATATACATAGCTTTATCATTATAACTTGAAATAGAAAAACAAATATGTTTTATGGAGAACATTCACAATTCTATGTTTCTTCTTACAATTCATTCAATATAAACATCTTCGCATATGGGGGAAAACAAAACATAAGAAAATGTGAGAGCTATTATTCTTATTAAGGTTAAAAAATAGTGTAAAAGATATTCTAAACATAAAAATAAGTAATTGTGAATAACTGATAAGAGAAAACTTTAAATATAATAAACATTAACACATTATGGTAGGAAAAGGAGATGAAAAAATAATTCTATATTAAAGAATAATCATGTTTTTTGTACAAGTTGAATATCCTCGTGAAATTTCAATAACTAGTTTCCTTATTTTGGAAATTAATATTCTAGACAATATAAAATATAACAACAACGCCTCACCCAAGACATATAAAAATGATTATGGCCTCAGATAAAACTATATCTAAAAATGGACAAGGCCTCGGCCAAATCCAAATCCATTTGTCTCATTAGACCTACTGATGCATCGAATGTCTATATCATGCACAAATAGTCACATTATAATTCTAATGCATTCCTAATATGATTAGGTATACACATAAACAACATATACATTCATATTGAAACTAACATATGAAATGTAGATTACATTCATCAATCCTTGAACATAAACACTAACCATTAGGGATAATATGGTGAATGTATTCAAGATTGACCATCCATAGTCAAAATAACCAGTAACCCTTAAAGGACATATTTTATATTGTATCAAATTATATAAACCTCAATGAAGTACAAGATTCAACAATGTATGTTGACAAAGGAAAATATGTTTTTAAATGAGAAAATTAACAAATTCTTGAGGAAATATTCCTTAAACATTCTATAGTGTCTCATACCACCTTGAAACATTCATATCATAATCACATAAAATATAATGATATTAGGTAGACTATTGATTTGATATTTCAAAAAAAATTAGATACACCACATGAATTGAATATGTGGTGAACAAGGCATGTACCCCATAAAAGATAAAGTGAGATGAGAAAACTCCGTTTTCAATGCAAATAACTGTTTTCTTGGAAATGTATTTATATAAAATATTAAATAATATTTAAAACATGTATATCATAAAAAGTTTAAGGTACATACATTTTATTTATATTTGAGTCAAAAATGTTTCCAATCAAGAAAAAATATTTGGTAATGAAGCGTCAAAAATGAATCATTTTACTGTGATTTAAGTAAAAATTAAAGAGATTTTAAATCCGAAAGGAATGTATGATTACATAAAACTAGAAATGATCCATTGAAGTATTTAATGGTATTTTTTTATTTTATAAAGATAATTATCTCTTAAAACATATTATAGATTACACTTGAATGTAGTAAAGAATTTAATAAATTCCCTTGATATGGGCTTGTATTTCTAGAATAATTTTTTAAAGATCCTTTTAAAATGTATAATTACACATAAATGAATGTAGGATTATAGTTGGTAAATATATATAGAAAATTAAAATAGAATTTATGTGGAGTAAATATTAATTAATAAGAATTTAATTGTGGAGTGTAGATAATAAAACTATCCAGAATGAAAATAAAGGTTTGGGAGGAAACCGTAACCACTTTATAATCAATTGATTCTTATGATGAAAAATTAATAAACCTCAAATGATAAATTAAATACGATGAAAATAAATATATTCATGATATGTTACATATATTTTAAGTAATTATACAAAATACACATGTAATAGTAGTGAATTAATAATATCTAATAAAAATGGAAGTGAGATGATGAATCCCTTTCTCTATGTTTGAATGTGTTCCGATCATGAATTTATGGTCCTAGAATATGAAATTATATGTATTAATAACATAATTAAGAACCTATAAGACATGTATTTTGTTTATCATAATATTATTATGTTCATTTATGAACTTATTGATAATTTATAATATCGAATTTCATTATTCTAGAGTGTTCGTTTCATTGTTCTAGAGTGTTCATTTGAATTAATACTATGTTCATATACTAGTTAATTATTATTAATTATGTTATAATACATATAATATAGTCTTTTTCAATAATAAAAATGTGTTCATGACCATTAATGTTGGAGAAACTTATGAACAAAACTTTTTCATCCCTGAAGGCTATAAATTGGAACCTCGCGGACGATGTTTTCATTTTGAAGAGAGAGAGAGAGAAAGAAAGAGAGTAAGAAGATTGATAATGGTTATTCCATTAACATGTTATAATTATAATATTTATATTATTATTTAGTTAAAAAGTTTAATTGGATATAATAGGGGAGGATATAATAAGAAAAGAAGATAAGTTGAAATGAAACTAAAGGAAACAAAATGATGGTTTACCTCATGAAATAACCACCTTGAGAACCTCCTTAAGGGAAGGGGATTTGGTCTTCATCCAATACCAAGATCTCATGGATGGGGTTAGTGACTCGAGAAGTGTATTTGAGAAGACTTTTGATGATATTCAAGTCATACTGTTGTGAAGAGAAGAGGGGAGCGAGGGTGGTATTTATAGTGGGGGAGAGGAGGGGGTTTACATTATTTTAATCGTTATTTTTATATTTTTCACTCAATACAATGAATAGATATGGTTACGGTGAAAAAAATAGTAATGAGATCATGTGAGTTCTAACCATGGGTTCTTAAATTCATCGTGATATCATAAATTGTGCATTTAACTGATAGTTTTATTATACGGTATTTTACTATATTTCACTATTCATATAAAATTCATGAATTTTATAAAAATCCAAAAAATTCACCCTAAACATTATTATATGTGTATAATTCAGAAATAAAATAACTTTTTTAAAATAATTCTCTAAATATTTTTAAGTTAATTTTTCAATAAAATTATAATTTATTTAAAAAACAACATTAAAACATTAACTCGTTTTATAACACTTAGAGAAATTAATCATGGTCTAATAAAATTTTCATACAACCATAAAAAAATAAATTATTAATTTATTATTATATTTTTTGATGATAAATTTTCAGTTTATATTATTAAATTTATCATAATGTTGTAATTAAAATATTTATTACATGCAAAAATTCAAATATTTAAACCTTGATTGTTTATTCACATATAAGATGTCTATGTTGTATTTATAAATTCATGGGTGAAGTTTCTATTTTTGGAATGATTTTCTATTAATTAATATTCATAATTTTATGTTACTATTCACTAGGGTGCGTTACAATTCATAAAAAATATTGATTATCTTATCAGACTCTAATTATCTAATTAAACACTACTTTGTATGTCATTTTTTTGAAAATCAAATCAAATAAGAAGAAAAAATATATTTAATTTCTAGGTTATATCAAAATGATGTCTTGAAGAGACATAATGTTTCAACCATTCAATTTTAAATTTATTTGAAAAATCATAGGTGTTACATTATCCCCTCCTTAAAAAAATTGGTCCTCGAAATTTCAAATTTATATTCAAAAGTTTAAGGATGATACATGAAAATTACCTTGTGGAAAACCCACATCTGGAATATAGTTAGAATATCATCATCATAAGAAGAAGGGGAAATGAATCAGTTACTACAAAACAACACATTTCTATTGGACAACATGGTAATGGAAGAATAATAAATTCATCATGTAGTGATATTAAAGTCTGAAAACTCAAAAAATGTTCAACTTAATCCATAGATAAAATTGGTTTATCATTACAAGAGATCATGATCTAATACTTTACAATCATTCTCATATCTATCCTTTGTATATCCTTTTACAAAAGGTCTGTGGAAATCCTCATTTTGTTTAGAACTAGATGATCTAACTTGTTCAATGAATATGCTACCTTATTTTTGTTTAATCAACATGATACAACCCTAAATTTTCACATTCCAAACATGTTAATTTATTTATCATACATCCTCTTAAAATTTGGTAATATCTCAAATTACCATAAAAATGGGTAGGAACATGCATTCATCTAAAAACATGCTATTGGATATATTTCTTATATCCAAAAAATGTTGTAAACTCCATCAATGATTCTATACACCACATGTTGATTATTCAAAAATTTGGTTTGAGAAAGTAACCACCTATCAAAATGAATCCTTTATTAATCATTATCTTTATAATTAGAAATAAATTATGGGTTTTCCTTACCTTAATCATGCATTTTCACTTAAATATAACTTTACACTTAATTTCATTTCTTGTTACTATCGAACATAATTTTTCAAAACCATAATGAAAAATAATTGCAGTATAATCCTTGTATATTTTATAATTCTCATAACCAGTACATTGGTGAAAAAATAGTCCCATGATATGTTTCTTGACTATGAATTTAATCATTATACTTCATTTGTGTAAGCATTACAAGATTATTGTTATCTATAATTATCATTTGGGGGTATATTACTATGTTTCTTAGGAAGTTGTTTAACATAATATCCCATATCTTTGCAGTTATATCATTGCAAAATGGAATACTTTTTTATAACCTTACAATCATGAACATTGTGTCTTTTTTTCTCAAAAGTTATAACAAACTCCCATTATATTCAAGAATTTACTGGTGTGATTCACTCAACAATTATCACTTTTGGAGAACCATTTTTTCCTTTTTTCTCGCCATCCATGTGTATTTCAACCATACCATTATTCATGGTCCTCCCTTTAAATCCATTGTTCTGAATTAATTACATACATTGTAACTCCCCATGAAATCTATATAGTTATTTTTCTTAAATTTTTATTTATTTAATGATTTATTCTATATATAAATAATGGTTTTAACAAATGGGTTTACAAAACTAAAATATTCATTGTAAGATATATTGTTTCAGTTTCTAGAAATTTTTTTTAGTTATAAGAAATTCTTTATTTTATTTTTTTAATATATAATCATGATACATAATATATTTATTTTCATATTGCATTAATTTATTTAAAAGAGTATTTTAATATAAATTTTATTGAAAACTAAAATGATTACCTTTGAACACATAAATAATGAAATGTGTGACACTAATTATAATCTCACCATTGTTTTGAAATAAATATAATTTTTTTAATATTGTTATGATAAAAATAATAATGGTAATAATAAATATGTGTGAAACTTTTTTTAAAAAAAATATTATTTTCAACATATCAAAATATATTGTGTTTCTTTTCATATATACATATAAATGAATTATTACTAAAAATGACATATATATATTAAAATATTTAAACAATTCAATATATATATATAATGTTTTTATAAAAAAATGTGGTATTTATAAAATAAAAATGGAATATGAGAATAAAAAATGAAAATTTCAACAAAATAAAGTAACAAATAAATATAAAAAAGTAGAAATCTTTAACAAATATAATAAATAATATATTATTTATAAAACATGAGACATGGGCATGGGTTTGAAAAAAAATACAAAAAGTTAACTTCTTTTATGGTAAAAATAATGATGGATGGATAATATTGAAAAAAGATGATATGGGTTATTAGTAAAAAATGAATTTAAATATATATATATAATTAACATTTTTTGGTGAATGTATATATATATATATATTAATAGAAAATGGTAATAAAATATATTTATATATATATTCGCTATATGATTTTCTTAAAAAATGTTGATGATATAAATAAGTTTTTAAAAGATTTTGATTTGTTTAAAATAAAGTGTTTAGTATAAATTATTTTTTTAACAAAACGATTTACATATATAGTGTTAAAACAAAGTTATAAATATTTGAAGAAAAGTTTTATATATTTTTCTTAAAAAAATTCATTAAATCATGTAATAGAATAAAAAAACCCAAATTGATGAAAAAAGGTGGAAAACAAACGAATAAAAATATAATAATAATAACAATGTTAGATGAAAATGGTAGGTTTTGTGCATTGAAATTGGGATCTTATTTATATATTCTTTCCTATCATCTAGAATGTAGGATAATTATAATAAGATATAATTGAATAAAAATGAAAATGAATAAATGAATATATTTTTTCACCCCAGCTTCTCAAGAATGATTTGTAATACCTTTTTATATAAATAATATTTTCACCCTCAATACGACCTGAATTTCACATTTCCATGCTTCATCTATCATGAATCCACTAACCTTTTTGATTTAATTCATGTCACATGGAGTTTTTAAGGCTTTCGCTCTTCTTGAAGTGTTAGCGCCCGTTGTGTTTTTGTTTTGGTTTTATTTTGTTTTTTCTGAAACTATTATAATTTGTAAGATTGTGTCTGTTCTCGAGAACCTAGACTGGTAAAATGTCTTATGCTATGAAATGTGTAATGCTAAGTCCTTATAATTGGTATCAAAGTAATGATCGAGACAACTATGGAGATATAATGTTGTCAAGTCATGAAGTTAAATAGTCCCTATTTTTTTCTTAATTCTGATTACCAAAATTAAGTATTCTCTTTAGTCGGATGAAATGAATTGCAGGGACGATATTCTTTTAAAGGGAAAATAATGTAACTCCCCAAGATATTTAAATATTATTTTATCATAATTATTTATTTATTTAATGATTTATTCTATATATCAGGAATGGTTTTAACGAATGGGTTTACAAAACTAAAATATTCATTGTGAGAAATATTATTTATTCTAAAAAATGTTTTTTTAAAGTTATAATAGATTTTTATTTAATTTTTTTAATATATTATCATGATACACAATATATTTATTTCAATATTGTACGAATTTATTTAAAAGACTATTTTAATTTAATTTTTATTGAATCCTAAAATGATTACATTTTAACACATAAATAATGAAATGTGTGATACTAATTATAATCGTACCATTTTTTTGAAGTAATTATAATTTTTTTCAATATTTTTATGATAGTAATAATAATTGGTATAATAAATAAGTGTGATATATTTTTTAAAAAATTATTATTTTCATCATATGAAAATATATTGTGTTTTTAGTCATAAATACATATAATCATATTATTACAATAAATGATATATATATATTCATATATATATATTAAAATGATTAAAAAGACTATATATAATTTTTTTATAAGAAAACACGGTGTTTAGAAAATAAAAAAGGAATATGAGAATAAAAAAATAGCAAGGTCAACAAAATAATGTAACAAATAAATATAAAAAATGGTTGAAATTATTGAAAAATAAAATAAAAAAGAATATATTATTTTGAAAACATGAGAGTGGGGCGTGGGTTTGACAAAAAATTCCAAAATATAACTTCTTTTGAGGGTAAAAATAATGTTGCGTGGAAAATATTGAAGGAAAAACTATATGTTTTTTTAGATAAAAAGGACAAATTTAAATATATTTACAACATTAACTTGTTTTTGTGAATATATATATATAAATATATTAATATTCAATAAAAATAATATATATATATATATATATTAGCTACATGATTTTGTTAAAGAAAGATGATATAAATAAGATTAAAACGGTTTTTTATTTTTTTTAAAGTGTGTAGAATGATTTATTTATAAAAATGAATTACATGTATAGTGTAAAAACAAAATGCTAAATATTTTAATAGAATAATTCGATATTTATCCTAAAAACAATCAATAAATCCAGCAATGGAATAAAAAAATGCAAATTGAAGAAAAAAGGGAAAAAACAAACGAATAAAAACCTAATAATAATAGAAATGCTAGATGAAAATAGTGTGTCTTGTACGTCAAAATTGGGATGTTGTTTATTGATTTTTTTCCTATCACATAGAATGTATGAAAATGATAATAATATATATTTTAATAAAAAATACAAATGAACAAATGAATATATTTTTTCTCCCCATATTCTGAAGGAATATTAGTAATACCTTGTTCTATAAACCCACATTGCACACCTAATATGACCTGAATTTCACACTTCCATGATTAGTCCCTCATGAACCTGCTACCCTCTTTGATTTTAGTCAGGCCACATAGATTTTTCTTAACGCATTTTTTTCACTTGCGTTGTTAGCGCATGTCGTGTTTTTGTTTGTATTATTTTATTTTTGTTGCAACACTGATAATTTGTAATTTTGTGTCAATTCTATATAACCTAGACCATTAAAATGTCATATTCTATGTAATGTTTAAGGCTGGGTCCATATATACATACCTTGTTAACACATGATACAATTTCTTTATATTATGAGTATACATGAGAGAATATATTACTTTGAAGTAATAGATTAATACCACTAGATATATTATCCGTATTTCTCTATGCATCATGTGCATTGGAAATGATATCATTATTTATGCTAGGAAGCATTTGTAACCAACACAATATAATATATTATCTCATAAAAGTATAAACTCTCTATGTATCGAAACATTGTATTACACATAATATAAATTTATGAATCATTAATCCTATAACCATATACTTTGGTTACTTTTATTGCGTAAATAAATTAAAATGGTTTGTAGCAAGCTTATGAATTTATAAATGAATGTCCCCCAGATGTGTTGAACCAAGAGTATAGAAAGTACCATTGTTGGCCACCAGTTCCTGTTTGAGTAATGCTCAATGTGGGTTTTTTTGGTTTTACCACTAAATACATCCGTGCCAGAGCCACGTCTACTTATTTGTAGGGAGATAGAGATTTATATTCTTGATAATCCAAAAAATATAATACTTACCAAAATTCTAGTTTGTCTATGTATTCTTATCCCTAACGTCTATATTAGGGTTTTTTCACAAATATACTTCTTATATATAGTTTCTATGTTTTCTACTAAACTTCCACGGATTCCAACTGTAATTCCCTGACCCTTGAAGCCCATAGTCATTGCATTATATCATTTCATTGTAAAGATTAAAAGAAATTTACATCCCAATGGACCAAATAGTTTAGTAGTTTTGTAAAACCATATACATACATAAGTTCACCATTACTACATGAAATGAAAAACATCATATAAGTTTTATTGAGAACATCTGCAACTCTATGTTTCCCCTCCAGTTCATTCATTATACAACTCACTGCATCCTAGGGAAAAATAAAACATAAGAAAAGGGTTGATCTCAAATGCACAATAAGGGTAAATAGTGAAGTTGAAGATATAATAAACATAAAAATTAGGCATAATGAATAACTAAAAACATAAAACTTTAAAAATAATAAACATTGTGAAAGGAATAAGAGATGAATATATATTTTAATATTTATGAATAACCATGGGTATTATAATAGTTAAATAACCTCATGATCATTTAATTACAAGTTTCTTAATGAGGTTAATGCATATTCCATATAATCTAAAATATGCCATCATGGCCTTGGCTAAGATATATAAAAATTATTAAGGCATCGACAGAAACCATATATAAAAATGGGCAAGGCCTCGACCAAGTCCATATCTATTTGTCTCACTAGACCAACCGATACATAGAAGGGCTTTAGTAGGACCCAATAGACAGATAATAAGTTTAATTCATCGTTAATATGAATGGGGATGCACATAAACAACATATAAATTCATATTGAAACTAATATATGTAATGTGGATAACATTACCCAATCACTAAACATAAACATTATCCATTCAAGAAAATACGGGGGTTGGTATCACGGTTTACATCCATAGTCAACATAAAAAGAAACATTTCAACAACATATTTTAGATTTTATCATAGTAGATAAACCACAATTAAGTACAACATTCATTAAATTATGATGACATAGGAAAATATATTTCTAAACGATAGCATTAACAAATTATTGAGGAAATAATCCTTCAACATTAAAATGTATCCCATACCACCTAGAAACATTCAAATCCTAACCCTTTATATTATCATGATAATTAGGAGACTCTTGAAATGATATACCAATAGTCATTAGATACACCACTGTACGAAAGAAGTTGTGAACAAAGCATATAACCCCTAAAAGTTAAGGAGAGATGTGAATAATCCATTTAACCATTGAAATAAGTGTCATTTTGGAAAAATCATTATATAAAACATGAAATAATTTGAAAAAAAATTATATCCTAGAAATGAAATGGTATGGACATTTTATTTTTATTTTAAGCATTAATTGTTTCATATCATTTAAAAATAAATCATTTCGGTGTCATTTAAGGAAATATTAACGATATTTTAAATTGGAATGTCATGTGTGTTTACATAAAACTAGATAAAAACCACGATTGTTTTGCATGATAATGTTTATGATATTATTAAGATAATTATGGGATAAAATATATAAAAGATTACACCTAAATATATGTACTAATTTGAGTAATTCATTTGAGATGCGCTTGTATTTAGAGAATAATTTTTTATATATCCTTTAAAACATATAATTCTACATAAATGAAGGTAGTATTATTGTTGGTATAAATATAGATAAATTTCACACAGAAATTTAGAGGATTATATATTAATGAATAATAAATTAATTAAGGCATGTAGATAAAAAAGTATCCCGAATGAAAATGATGGTTCGAGGGGAAAACCCTTACCACTTTGTAAACAATTGATTTGTATGCCCCAAAATTAATAATCAACAAATTATACAACGAATAACATTAAAATAAAAAGATTCATGATATGTTAAATAAACATGAGGTATAAATATACCATACACATGTTATATTAGTGAATAACGAATATCTCACAAAAATGTGTGTGAGATGAAGAAACCCTTTCCTTAAGTCCAAATGAGTTCATATCTTGAACTTCAGGTCTTGGAATATGATATTAGACTTATTAATAACTTAATTTAGAACCTATTAGACATTTATTTATATTATCCTATTTTTAATATGTTTATTTATTTCTTTATTGATATGTTATAAATTTTTATTCTGTCATTCAAGAGTGTCCATTTCTTAGGTTTTCAGGATCTGTATATTTGTATATGAGTATGGATGTTCGGCTGGAAAAGATGTAATTATCAATATCATAAATTATATAGAAAAGGTACACAATGTCTTCCATGTATCCATATTATGGATGTACATGCCAAATCCATCCCAAGTAATATCTCCAGATGTGGTACAATAGGAGAATGATCTTTCTTATGAAGAGAGACCATTGAAGATATTGGATCGTATAAGTAAAGTTATATGTAACAATGCTACTCACCTGGTCAACGTACTGTTGAGTAACATTAAGTATGAAGTGGCAACATTGTAAATAGAGGTGGGAATTAAAGAAAAGTACCTTACCATGTTTATGAATTAGAATGAAAAACAAAATTTTGAGGGTAAAATTACATAAGGAGGAATAATTTAATTACCAATATTTTATCAATCGAAATTAACTTCTTTTTATTATGACATATACTAAAATTAAATCGCATATCACTAAACAATGAAAAACTATGTGACAATTTAACATAATATTGTCACTTCAATGATTTAAAATTTGAAAATCTAATATACAGAATTCTGATCGGTAAGATGTTTGGAGTCTAATTAGAAAACATAATTTTTGATGAATAGTAGTTGGCCCTTATGAATAGTAATGTTACCCTTATGAATACTGATATGACTCTAATGAATAGTTAATTGTCCAATAGAATAGTGATCTCACCCATGTATGTATGAATATAATTTAGGCTTCTTATATGTGATCATATGACCATAGTAAATGTATTGGTATGTTTATAAGTCATAAAAAAAATTAATTAAAAAAATATTATTTTCCTAAAACTAGTTTGCAAATTTTAAATTTAATTTCTTCATGTTTTATGATAATTTTATTAGGCCTTATTTAATTTCTGAAAACATTATAAAATAAGTTATAGTTTTAAAATCTATATTTTTTATATAAATATTGATTTTAATTATAACTAAATTAATTTTATTTAGAAAAATAATTATGAAAAATGTAGTAAAACTTTGGCTTCTACAAATCGAAATATGGTTAGGTTGAAACTTTGGCATTTTTCTAAAATACCTGAATTTTTTATTAATATTAAAAAATGATAATTCACAACAAATGAGAAAACTTGAATTTGTGCATCATGCTTGTTTCATCTAGTATGTAAATGGACATTTATTCAAACTCACTTGCATTTATTGTTATTTTATGTCATGGAATCATCACTATTTTTGGTTCTGATGGAAACTAATATGCTAAGGAATTAAATATTTTGAAAACCCTCCTCTTCCCCACTTTAATCACAACCCCTCCATGCCTATTCTCTTCACTTCTTTTAAGACTTGTGACATTCCTAATTCCATCCCTAATCTCTTCCCAACCACCTCCACCACGTCCTAAATCCCTTAGTCTCGTCAAAAGTCCAATCATGCCCCCTTAAGAGGATTTTATGGAAAATTGTTTCAAAAGGTAAATTCATCATTTCTTTTCTTATTTTTCTATACATATTCCATTGATCTATTTTATTTCCTAACCTCTTTTCTTCCAAATGGTTTTAAAAATATAGTACCATACATTTACTAGAATATTGTTATTCATATGGGATAATATATTATCATCTATCCTTTACTCTACATTTATACATGTTTTAAAGTCACTATCTGAGATGTGTTAAATTACAACTTTCAAGGACGATGGGTTTTCAATTTCTATTCCAATATATATTTTTATTCATGAAAACATTTTTTTTGGTTAAACCAGATTATTTTGTAATATATCCTATTTAAGGATCAATAATCTCTTTTATAAATGATATTAAATTATAATTCAAAATGTGTTCATAGTGATAAAAAACCACCAATAAACCCAAAATGTTATCACTAATGTTTTGTATAATGATTCAGCATCCCTCCCAGTAACCAAATAAAATTTACAACAACAAAACCTTATGGATGTTCAATAATAAAATATAACTCAAATTCTGGACAGCCATTCCCATTTACATGATTCTCTATACATGAAAATAAGTAAACTAATCATAAAAACAATGGAATCAAATGGACCCAAACAATGAAATAAACCACTTGACCCATAAAATATGATAGGAATGAACATAAAATGATTATACTAAAATTTCGACATATTTAAGATGTTTTTAATTATTAATTAATGAATCTAATTTGATTATTCAGGTCACTAATATCAAGTAGAGAACACCATCAAACTTAAGGTAAGGGATCCTATTTATGTTACTTTTATTCAAGAATTCTCTCTATGTTATTACTTTTGATGTGTAATCCCTAATAATGGGGTAATATTTCAAACCTCACCCATAATTCCATTATTAATTATATGTTATAAGAAACTCCTTTCTCTCTCATTAAAACATTTATGTACACCTGATACCATGCTGATACTCTATAATGGATTCTACCTAAACCTCATTTGGTCCTTCAGGTTGCATTACCATTCTTTTACCAAAATGGAGTAATATTATCTTTTTTATGGTCATATTATATATTATGTTTACATACACCAAATTCATTTAATAGTCCCCTTTAATCATTCCCTTTTTGAGATATACATGTTTTTATGTTAATCGATCCTCAATACATCTAGATAAGAAAACCTATTATGGGGGATCTTTATGAATTCTTACCTGATTTCAATGGAACTCTATATTATTTTTTAAACTACCATTTTATATATAAAATAATTCTTTTTAATTAAAAAACCATTTTCGTTCACATATATTTTTCATATAAAGGATAGTTCCATTTTTTATTTTAAAGCCTCCTATTTTTTTCCATAAAACAGCGCAAATATTTTTTAATGCTAAAATTTCAAAAATACTTTTCTTAAAAGTTATCACATCATTGTGACATCAATTACCATGATATATGCCAATTTCTCTTTGTTATTTTCCTTGTATATTTTTTTCCATTAATTCATGGAATCATTTATGATATGCCGATTTTTTATGCTTTATGACATGATTATGGTACCGAAATATTTCAAGGGGTAACATTTATGATTATGTTTAATTGTTTATGTGCAGAACATATTCATGAAAAGTTAATATGAGTGTGCCTAGATAGAACTCTGATGCATTAAGTATGGATCGGTCTCATGAGACATTATGTGCGATGGTCTTGGAAGCATGCCATGGATTATGCTACCATGTGAAATAGCCTTAGCTGTTAGACTTGACTACTACTAAAGTCATGATTTATGTTACTCCCACATTACTATGTCTCCACATTTTTATGATTCTATGCTTATAAGATAGGATTCCATATGTTGCATGACTTATTATGTCATAATGTCATGCATTATATCCCATGTTCTATTGCTTTGTTCTTTTTTTAATTCCCTTATTGAGCTATTTAACTCATTCATTTGTTCATGTGTTCCCTAGGGTACCCTATATTGATGTTTGAGCACAAAGGAAGTTAGGAGAACAATATAAATATTAAATAAAGAAATGTATTATTTAGTTCCGTGTTTTCTATTTTTATTTATCTATCATTCTAAGAAACTAGAGGTTACTTTCCAAGGATTATAATCTGATGCATAATTATGCTTAAAATCATGTAATGTTATATATAAAAGAATTGGGTCTCTATAGTTCGTAACATATGATGGTATATTTATTTTTGGAGAAGAGTAATAGTGAAATATAGTTGTAACCTTAATGATGAAATTAGGTATAATAAAATATCCCAAAATTCTGGTAAGTATAGAGTAAGTGGATTATCATGATAATACATCCCTTTCTGGAAACAAACAAGTCAAGGTGGATCTATCATAGAAGTATCTAGGGATAAAACACAAAAACAACTATTTGATCTAGAATTCAATGGGAATGACAACACAAGAACGAGTCTTGATAACCTATTAGTTTGACACTCCCGAGGGATATTATTTAGTAAATTTTTGGTTTTGTTACAAACCATTATTAAGTGAATAAAAAAACCCATGAGAATATACGTTAAAAAATAGATCAGGGATAACGTAGATTGAAACATTGGGAATCAAAAGATAGGATATACATATCCATTAAATGTTTATCATATTATGTTCAATGTTTCTTTTTTATGCTCAATAAAAATGTAACACCCCATGATTTCATAATACATTATCTCATTAAAGCAATTCAATAGCTTTAGCTACACGCAAAACATAGTTCGAGTGCACCACAACATTCCAAACGAGCCGTTCAAAAAGTGGTTATGAATAGTAATAACTGCATTTTGAATCTTATATAATCTATATATTTTTAACATCTATATTATGTGTTTCTTACACATAATATAATAAGAAATTCATTTTTTTCATATAAAAGATGTACTTTTCAAAAAATGCAATTTTACAGCCTTTTAATGGCCAGCCATTTTTAAAACAAATATTTGACACTTTTATATATTCAATATAATGGAATTAAATTATTATTTAGAAGTAGTACATAAAAATTTGGAAAGGATAAATTTTTGGAACTATTCTGATAACATCCATATTTTGGAGAATAGTGAAAAATACTATGTATTAATTTAAAACAACAATTGTAATTGATATAATTAATAGTGTTAAATTATCCATTTGAAGGGTTTTGCAGTCTAATTAGATTTTATTTTTATCATTTATATAATTTTAGATCATTATAACTAATTATACATTGAAATTTGATATGAACACATATTAATTTTATGATAGATTATACTTTTTAAAAACCTACTTTTTGTTTTCGACAACGAGATTTAATTTTAAATTAAAAAATGAAACTTCTATGTTTGGAATTTTGTAAAATAGAATTCATTTTGAAATTCATAATTTAAAAATTATGTTAGGGTGAATTTTTTCTATTTTTCTGAAAACATTCAATTTTTTATGAATAGTGAAAAATGATGTGTTATTATTTAATACTGATTTTTTAAATAATTATTTATATAATTTAATTTTATTATGTCAATTTAGATATATAATACCAATAATTGTTAAATGTAATTCATCGATGAAATTTTATAATAAAATTAGATGTATAAAATTTTATTGAACTTTTTATCCTCTTTTACCCACCTTCTAGGCACGTTAGCGAATCTGCATAAAAGATAATTTTACTATTTATGTTGATTTAATTTCAAAAATCTGAGACACACATTTGACATTATTATGTAAAATTTTATTCAATAAAATGAAAATTGTAATTTATGAATATTTACTATTGACCTTTATTTACCATGGTTAAAAGTAAATAGGGAAATTAAAGGAAAAATGATATTATAATAACACTAACACATGTCCTAATTCTATTGGATAAGTATAATTTGACCAAAAAACACTTATGAATAAAATATGATCCTTTAGGTCCACATGGATTATATTAGAACATTCATTTTTACATTATTTAAAGAAGAGTAAAAATGTTTAAATTTAATGATAATAACTAAACCATTATTAATATAACGTTACACATATGATATATATAACTATAAATATTCATTAGAAAGATAAAAATATTTCCTACATAATGGTATTATATTAATTATTTTTTGAGATTATATAATTAAATTTATTTCTGACACAATGTTAATGCATTAATTACCTTATTTATGAATGAATTAAATATCTGGTATTATAAATATTAAAATAAATATAATTTCAATTTTTTTATGACATACACGAATTTTAAGTTGTAATATGATATTTTAGGGTTGATTCAATGTACCGTTTTCAAATCAATCATGTTTTTATGACTTTCACAAAACAATATATAAAATAATGTCAAATTGACATAAATTATTTTCTGAAACAAATACTATATTATTTGTTGATATAATATTCTAGAAAATCTAAGGTTGGGAGAAAGGAAATAAATAATCATATATATGTTATTAATGTATGATATTAGGTTCTCTTGGATGTTTTGAGTCGGTTTATTAACCATATAGTGTAAGAATACAATAAGACACAGTAAAAGTTAAACTATTTATCTAAGAGTTAAATCTTAAAGATAATCATAAAATGGTAACCTAAACTTGCCTAAAATATTTTTTTTGAAAAGATTCAGACCCATAATGACCAAAGTCTCGAAATAATTTCATTTGGAGCCATAATAAACCAAATAAGATGGTATATTATATTAATATTTTTATCATTCCCTAAAGTGACCCTAACCCCTCTTCTAAAAGGGAACTTCCCCTTCTCTCAAAATCACACGTCCAAAGAAATTTTGCTTATCCAAAACTGGCCCATATATACTCCCAAATTACATCACATCAACATAGAGTCCTTTCATTGATCATAGATCCAATCTATGGAAACCTTTTTATCAAGTCAAAATGAAACTCCCGAGAAAGAGGTAATAATTTCACCACCCTCTTTCAAGTTCTTTTCTTCATCCACTTCTTATTTATTTGTTGTTTCCATAAGAAAATAATAAAACCAGTACCTCCTACATACTGTGATGTTATTATATATATGATACAACCATATTCGTTATTCTATCAATCCTATAATTGACAAAGTCAACATACGTGCGTACGTACGGCTTACCGTCTCCACGTCGTGGTGCAGTTTGTTATTCAAACACATCATTTTATGCATGGGTATAACAATATGTATAAATGTTATAAATAATAAATATAAAATTTTAATGATTCTTTATATATTATAAACCTTCCAATTACATACAATTTCCCCATTTATATAATGATATTATCTCCCGTGGGTATGTACAGATTACCCTCTCCACAAAGAGACAATATTCATTCCCACGGTCACCATTCAATGATGATTATAAAAATATTTATTGATAATAAGTATGTAATATATGACCCAATAATTCTACTATATATATATATGTAGCTAAATATATCTTATTCACTTACTTCCGTTCACTACAAGAAGAAAACAGAAACCACGTTTATGCGTACATATGACCTACCGTCTCCATAAATGGTGCCTTCAACTTAAAAGATCTATCTATAATAAATATTTATATTTTAAATATATAAGATATATAAATCAAGGTTTATATTCTGGAATTATTTAAATAATTATCTAAATGATACGATCAAGAATAACAAATCAAAACATGTACGATAAAGAAAGTGATTATTACAAAAAAAGTCAATTTAAATGGAATTAATTATTAAATGGGTAATATAAAGTCATAAATGAATAATTTATGATATAATAAATATGAATATGGTTCTGGTATTATTTAATAACATACTATAGTCATTAAACAAGAGGATAAATGTACCCTCGACCAAAGGAAATTGCAAGGTAAGGGTTAATTTCACAATCTCTTTATTATCCAAGGTTGTTTTTACATATTTGTCTATTGGGGAATATTTATTATCTATATACATGATTCATAAAATAGTTTTCAAAGGGCTTATATTTAAGGGTATTTTTACTAAAACATTATTTTAAATTTTTTAATGATATATTCTTCTAAACCTTTTTCATGAATGTCTATGTCTACAAAATGGTATTAAATATTTATTATTATGGACATGAATGTTTTAAAATGTAAATTTCATTCTAATGATTAAAAGTCGCATGGGACACACTGATTCCAAAAAATCTTTTAGATGACTTCCTTTATATTACTTTTAAATTATTAAATGAAAAAGTTATATTTCTCTCAAATATTTTTACTAAATATTTTCAACAATGCCAACATTCTTTTTGGGATATTATTCTTGATCGAGGTTGATTTATTATGATACAAATCTTATATATTGTACTGATGGTTTTGTGATATGTCTGACTATGTATGTGTTATTTTAATAACATTCATGGTTTACAGATAAAGAATTGAAATTTTGTTTTCATGTTTTAATACAAATGTTTATGTTTCTTTTAAACCCTTTCCTACGAGGAATGCATTGGACTTAGTATGTTAATGCGGGAGCCCGCTATAGATCCTCAATTCATCGGTAGGTCTCATCAGAAAAACTAGTGTTTTGGAACAAGGCCTTGAGAAAATCATATTTGTAGTCTTGACACAAGGCTGTTACTATGTGGTTATGACGTCTGGAATTATACATTCCATCATTATGAAATTATCTATTGATATTACATGCGATTATTCGATTAGTAGAATATCAATTAGAATAATTAAATGGAATTATTATATTTATCATTTCAATATTATGCGAAATTTTATGATTAAAAGACTTTTTATTTTGTTTTAT
This sequence comes from Viscum album, assembly GCA_963277665.1. NCBI lineage: Eukaryota > Viridiplantae > Streptophyta > Magnoliopsida > Santalales > Viscaceae > Viscum > Viscum album. The sequence continues at coordinate 1,178,782,146 of OY728142.1, read as the reverse complement.
ACATTTCCTTAAGTGTTAATGATTATTTATTAAAGGTTCCTCTATATTTTTATCCTTTCTGAGCATATGATCTCACCCCGTTCAATGTTTTATTTTTCCCAGGATGCGAAGAAGTATATTATGACTGACCTGCAGAGATAGTATAAGGGATATGAATGCGGTAAATGTTGATAATTTTTTTATATTTTAATTTTATAACATAACTTAACATTCATGTATTAAATCAATTTTCAAAGACTACTAAACTGATCAATCCATCAGGAATTGATATATTGTAATCATGCCAATGGATTAAAATAATTCACCGACTTCGGGTCACTAGGGTCAGGGTGTTATAGTTGGTATTAAAGGATGTTTATCAACAAACATGGAAATATATTTAGATAATCCTTTATTAGAGAAAATTACCCTATGATTGACATTGAGGATTTGTAATGAATAACTTCCTAGAAAATTGGTTATATAGAGAATTTTTGTATTTTCCATGCAATACATCCCTATCTGGAAACGAGTAGGTAGAAGCGGCTCTGGGACAGATGTACCTAGGAGTGAAAACTACGACATGGAGTTGTGGGCTTGTCCAGGGGTATCCTGGTACATGACAATGGGCCTTGCTTCACTCTTGGTTACAACACTTTTGGGGGGATATCCTTAAGATAATTCACATTTTTATTACAAGACATTATGATGAATTTAGGAGTACATACTACCTTCAAGTAAATATTTTATGATTATAGAGTTTATAAATAATCTTTTAAATTTATGTTATGTATTTTACATGTTTGGAATTATGAATTTTGATTCATAAACTAACCTAGTGTATGTCATTGTGTAGAAATGAAACCTAGTAAAAGGAATGAGAATTCCAACAATACCAATGATTGGAAGATTAAGAAGGATATTATCTTTCATGGTATTAAGAAATCATTTAAAAGGGAAATAGTCTCCCACGTATTCTGATTATATAAATAAATAGTATCACATGATAATAAGATAAGTAAATTGTTATCTGAGTCCAATGGATTTGAAGGGAAACAAGATAATAAAAATATGGAAGACTGAATAATGGATAAAGGGAGGAGGGGAAAGAAGAATTTGACCATATTTGATAATTGTGGAAAGAATCACCTTGGTAAATGACTGAAAAGAATGTGATTTTTTAGAAGTGTGGATAAAAATGACACAAATTACATGATTCCAGGGGTATGAAAATGGTTTAAAATGTACAATGCTTCATCTGGAAGTAGTTGGTACACTACGTGAAGCAATGTCCAAATATTTAGAGTATACCCCAAATGTTGCTATTTCATAATAATCAAGTTATGATACAACTAATGATGAATATTAATAATTAGATTTCTTATGTTTGTTATTAATTTTTTGTGTCATTTGAGTATTGTATTAATGATGTACAAGTTATAAGAATTATATTGTATAAATGGATTGTGATCCAGTACTATTTCAATAAGGACTTGAGATTGTGTGGAACCATGAAAAGTGACTCAATAATAGGTTAATTTTTTTTTGAAAAATATATGGTTGAGAGAAAGATAAAACATAATATTGTTCTGATACTGAGGTAGTTATTTTGGAATAATTTATTATTGCTTTTGATAAATTATATTGCATATTCTTGACAACCATGAAACTGATTAATGATTTTAATATTCCATCATTGTTGGAGTTTACAAAATTATTGTATTGAAGGAGTATATCTAGTATTATATATGTAATAAGGGAGAATGAATGTAATAAATAAGGATTTATTGTATTTTAGGGTGTTATACTGTTTTAAAGGAATACATGATGAATGTATTCACGTGTTATTACATGGAAAAAAGGATCTTAATTGTGTTTACCTTCCTTATAAATTTTTTACTCTGAGTTTGGATTGATGTATTTTGGATAAGTATAAAGGTTTGAATTGATTATGTTTGACATTGGATACAATTGTTAAGGTAAAATGATATCGTGATATTATTTTTGGATTGTAATAAAAATTACCACATGGATGTTTGGCGACAACCCATCGCGTCTGGCAGGGCCGCAAGGCTTGAACCCGAAATTGATGGGCCAAAAGAGTGGATCACATACCACTGGCCTACGTGATGTCTTTTTTTGTAAAATGTAGTTTTTTATTAATTTTGTAACAGATAAATTATAAATTCATTTTTTGGAACATTCTAGGTTTAGGATAAATATAAAAATTTTGATTTATATTAACATTTGGAGTGAAAAATGAGTTTGTGGTAGGAATTAGTTAAAGGATGAAACTATACCCGTAATATATATATATATATATATATTCCTATTATTCAATGAATAAATTGATTATTAAACATTAGGGAAGGGAACTTATAACCAAAACTTTGTTATCCTAATTCCATATATTTTATGAACCAATCAAATTTTACATCATCTTACATTGATGGATTTGAGTCCCTCAATTTTACACTTGTTTGTGATTGTTGACCTCTATCACTCACTATAAATATTTACATTTTTTCCTCAATTATGTGTCTTTAATTACCACCAATGTACTCCTAATCAATATCATAATTTGGTGGTGACGGTTTTATTCCCTTTTCTGGTTATTAAGTGAAAATTTTATCAACTTAATTTCCAATGTGGGTTTTCCAAAAAGGAATTTTTCTATTTTTAACCTTTAATTTTTGAAAAAATCAATTTGTGAGGAAATAATTTATTGAAGGAGGGGAGAATTTAATTCCTAAACATTTCATAGTACGTTATCTAATTAATGTAATTCAATAGCTTGTGCTACATGCAACACCGATTTCGAGCGTACTATAACATAATAAACTAGAAATTAAAAAACCGGTTATGAATATTATTAACTTAATATTGAATCTTATAAACTCTATATTATTTTAAAATCCATATTATGTGTTTCTTATACATAATATAAGAACAAATTCATTTTTTTAGATAAATGATGTATTTTTTAGAAAATAAAATTTTACCTCCTTTTAAGGGTGATCATTTCTGAAAACCAGCATTTGGCACTTTAATATAATTTATTTAATGAAATTAAATTATTGTTTATAATATTAACATAAAAATTTTTCTTGTAAATTTTTTTGCTACTTTTTTAATAAGTTTCATATTTTTCTGAATAGTGAAAATTACTATGTTTTAATTGAAAACATCATTATTAGTCGAAATTATTTATAGTGTCAAATTATGAATTTGAATGGTCTTGAAGTATAATTAGATTATATTTTTATGATTTATTATAGTGTAGCTCATTATAAATAATTTCATATTTAAATTTTACATAAACACAAGTCAATCTTTTGATACTTTTAACTTTTTAAAAACCCGCTTTTTGGTTTGGACAACAATAATAAATTTTAATTTAATAAATGAAACATATATGTTTTTAATATGGCTAAATAGAATTTATTTTTTAATTCATAATATCAAAATTATCTTAGAGAGATTTTTGGGTATTTTTCTGAAAACATTCAATTTTTGATGAATAGTGAAAAACACTTCGTTATTATTTAAAACTGATATTTTATTTAAATAATTCATTATTTCATTTAAATGTATTTTAAGTCAAAATATATATATAATACCTATATATTTTCAATTTAATTCATTGGAGTAATTTTATAATAAAATTAGACGTATAAAAGATTATTGAACTTGTTAACCTCTTTTACCCATATTCTTGGTACGTGAGAAAATTCTCATGAAACATAATTTTATCGCTTCTATGAGTTGAATTTAAAAAATATGAGAGACACATCATACATCATTATGTAATATGTTATTCAATAAAATGAAAATAATTTTTTGTGAATAGTAACTTATGACTTTTATTTTCCACAGTTAAAAGTAAATAGGGTAAATAAAGGTAAAAATAAAATTATAATTACCCTAACACATGTGCTCATTATTTTGAATAAGTGTAATTCGACAATAAAAAACCATAGGAATAAAATATGATTTATTATTTGTGCATGGATTAGATTAAGACATTGTTTATTATTTTATTTTAAAAATAGTTTAAAGTGTTAAATTCAATGCTTAATAACTAAACCATTTTTAATATCGGGTTAAATATAAGATAAATTATACTATAAATATTCATTATAAAGATAAAAATATTTCATACATAGTGGAATTTCATTTATAATTTATATATATTATATAATTAAATTTCTTTTTGACATAATGATGATGGAGTAATTACATTATTAATGAAAGAATCAAATAAATTTTATTAAAAATATTAAAATAAATATAATTTTAATGTTTTTATAACATCCACGAATTTTCTAGGTGAATATTACATTATAGGGTTGATTAAATGTATCTTTTTCGAAGTAATCAAGTTGTTATGTCTTTTACAAAAACAAAATACCAAAATAGTGTCAAAATTGACATAAATTTGGTTTTAAAACAAAAAATTATGTTATTGGTTGATATAATACTCCTAAAAATCATAGGTTCGGCCAAAGATCATGAATAATATTATATATGTAATTAATGAACCACTTGAGGTTCTCATGGATGTTTAGAGAAATTTTATTAACCATATATTGTAAGAATACATGATGACACGATAAAATATAATCTATTTAACAAAGAGTTAAATCTAAAAGATAATGATAAATGGTAACCTAAACTAGTATAATACTTATTGGTTGAGAGGATTCAGACCCTTAACAACCTTAGTCTAGAGATAAATTCATTTTGATCCATTATAAACCGAATATGATTGTAAATAAATTAATATTTTAGTCTTTTACTAAAGTGGAAATCACCCCTCTTAAAAAAGGGCACATCCCCTTCTCTAAAAATCACACCCCCATCGCCAATTGGATCAGCCAACCCCTCCCAAGATATCCTTCCAAGATCTCCAAAATCAACCTAGATCCCTTACATTGATAAAAAATCCAACATAGGGAGCCCTTTTGATCATCTCAAAATGAAATATTCGTAGAATAGGTAATAATTTAACCAAACACTTTCGAGTTTTTATAATCTTCCACTTCCTCTTTCATTGTTGTTTCCATACCAAAATAATAACTCCATTAACTCCTACATATTTTGAAGTTATTATGAATATGTTACAACCATATTCTCTATTCTATCCATCCTATAGTTGACAAAGTCACCATAAGTGGCTATGTAGGGTTTACCATCCCCACGTCGTGGTGTAGTTTGTTATTCAAACACTTTATTATTTGGATGAGTATAATAATGAGAATAAATGCTGTAAATAATAAATATAACATGTTAATTATTATTTATATATTATATACAATACAATTACATATGACTTCACTATCAATGTAATGATATTTTCTCTCGTGCGTATGTACAGATTACCGTCTTAACGACGTGATGAGATTCATTAACTCATTAAGCATTCAACAATGATTATAAAAATATATATTATTAATAAGTATCCAATATAGGAAATAATAATTATACTAGATATATATATATGTATGTATGTATGTATGTATGTATGTAAATACATACATATATTTTATTCATTTACTTCTCTTCAATACAATATGTAAACAGAAACAACGTTTATGCATACGTACAGCCTACCGTCCCAGTAAATGGTGCCTTCCATTTAATATATCTATCTATTATAAATAATTATATTCTAAATATATATTATATATAAATCATGTTTTAAATTCTTTATGTATTTAAATCATGATATAAATGATATGATCAAGAATAGCAAGTTAAAACACATACGATAAAGAAAAAGATTATTACCCAAAATGTTAATTTAACAATGAAATTATTATTATATTGGTAGTATAAAGTAATAAATGAATCAGGTATGAGACAATAAATATGAATATTTTTCAGGTAAAATATTATAACATACTATGTCTATTATATATGAGGTTAAACATATCCTTGACCAACGGAAAGTGGATGGTAAAGGTTAATTTCATAATCTCTTTATTGTATGTGGTTGTTTTTACGTATGTATGTACTGGAACATATTTATTATCCATGTCCATGTTTCATAAAATATTTTTCAATGTGATTCTTTTTAAGTGACTTTTTACTAAAAAATAATTTTAAATGTTTTAAATATTTATTCTTTTAATCCTTTCTCATTAATGGCCATGTTTTCAAAATTGTTTTAAGGGTTTATTTATATGAACATGAATATTTTAAAATTTTAATTGTTTTCAAAAGTTCTAAAATGGTATGGGATAGATTGATTCAAAAATATCTTTTAAATGACTTCCTTTATATGAATTCTAAATGATTTCATGAAAAATGGATATTTCTCTCAATGATTTTTATGGATCATTATCAACTTTGTTCAAATCCTTTATGGGATATTATTCTTGATCGATGTTTATTTATTTTGATACAAATATTCCATATTGTATTGAATGTTTTCTGATATGTTTGATTGTGGATGTGTTATTTTTATACTATTCATGGTTTATGAATAATGTATTGCCATCTCCTATGCTAGTTTTAATATAAATGTTTATGTTATGTTTAAATGTTTACATATGAAGAATGAATTGGACTTAGTAAGTGATGGTTGTAGCCCGCTACAACTCCATGATGCATCGGTAGGTCTCATGAGACAAACTAGTGTCTTGGAATAAGGCCTTGACAAAATCTTATTTGTAGTCTTGGTACAAGGCCATGACTATGCAGTTATGAAGTCTAGAATTATTCATTCCATCATTATGAAATTATCTATTAATATTTAATGTGATTATTAGACTAGTTGAATATCCTTGTGAATATGTACATGAAATTATTTGATTTATCTTTTCTATATTATTTTGAATTTTATCTTTAAAATACTTTTGTTTTCATTTTATTCATTTCCTTAAATGTTTATGATTATTTATGAAGGTTTCCACTATATTGTTATAGATACTGAGTACCTAAGCTCACCCCTTTCTATGTTTTATTTTTCCAAGGATGCAAATATGTACATTATTACTGACCTGTATGGATAATCTAAGGGATATGAATGTGGTCAACAGAGACAATGTTGTTGTAGTTTCTTTATTTTATAATGTAATTTATCATTCATGTATGTAATTTATTTTCCAAGACAGCTAAACTAAACGGTACTTCGGGACAAAATTCCTTTTAATCATGTCAATGTATTAAAATATTGCACAGACTCTAGGTATATAGGTTCATGGATTTACAAAAAAAAACTATTCAATCCATATAATTGTATGGTCCTTTTCTTAGTTAATTGTGGGAAATATATGAACACACACCAAATATCAATGTGGTAGGGATTGTGAATATTTCCCTAATGAAATGCCTTATATTATTGGAATAGGTTCCCAAAACATCAGGAAAAAACTTGATCAGCTGGCTGATGTTTTGAATAATTAGTTGAATCAGGTGGGACACCCACCTCCTCCAAGGAATGGTAAAGTTGTCATTGAATCCTTCAGACGAAAAAGGCCTAACATGTTTACTGGATCTTCCAATCCCCTATTCATTGAAAAGTATATTTACTCCATTAAAAAGATATTCTTTATCGTTCATTGCACAAAAGAAAATAAATTTGTATTTGTGGTCTGTCATTTTGATAAGGATAATAATTAGTGGTGTAAACTGATCATGAATACAAATCCCCATGAGGAAATTGATTTCATTGAATGGGAGGAATACAATTAATTTTTTTTCAATATATATTTTACCCGAATCCTTCGTATAAATATGGAAAGAGAGTTCGTCACACTCAAGTATAAGGAAGATGAGTCCATTGGGGTGTGTGAATCAATCATCACAAGGCAAGCATGGTATGCCTCTGGATTTTTTTGAACACTGAATGTAATACCCCAATCTTCCACGGTACACTACTCTTTATATAATACAATAGCATGTGGTGTACGCAACACTGAGTTCAATTACACCACGACTTACAAAACTAGCCGTTCAAAAGAGGTTATGAATAGTATTAACTAAATTTTAAATATTATATTATCCTTATAATTTGAATCCATATTATGAGTTTCTAAGACATGATTTTTGTACAAATTAATTTTTTTAGATAAAAGAAATATTTTTCAAAAAATGAAATTTTACCGTCTTTTAATGGAGAAGCCTTTTTAAAACCAATATTTGAATCTTTTATATATTTAGTTTGACAAAATTAAATTCTTATTTAGAATTGGGACATAAGAATTTAGTATCAATAATGTTTTTTTGTCTTTCTGATAACTTTCATATTTGGGTGAATAGTGAAAAATTACTAAATTTTAACTGAAAACAACTTTTTTAATCAAAATAATTTATATTGTTAAATTATACATTTTAATGGTCTGGATGTATAAATAGATTATATTTTTACTATTTAATCTAATGATGGTCATTTTATGTAATTTCAACTTGAAATTGGACATAAACAAGTGTGAAACTTTTGATAGTTATTTTTTCTTAAAAATACGCCTTTTGGTTTTGAAAGCAGCAATCAATTTTAAATTAATAAATGCAACTTTTATGATTTTAATTTGGTAAAATAGAAATAATTTTTGGATTCCGAGTAACAAAATTATCCTAGGGTGAAATTTTGGTACTTTTCGGATAACTTTTATATTTCGATGAATAGTAACAAAATTACTAAATTTTAATTAAAAACAACTTTTTTTAATCGAAATAATTAATAGTAATAAATTATGAATTTTGGTTATTTTAAATTATATTTAAAATATATTTTTACCATGTAATACAATGTGGGTCATTTAACATAATTTCACATTTAAACCAGACATTAACAAGTGCCAATCTTTTGATAGTTATTATCTCTTAAAAACACGGTTTTTTTTTAACAACGGGACTTAATTTTAAATTAATTTCTGTCACTTATATGTTTTTAATTTGGAAAAATGGATTCCTTATTTGGAATCAGGATTCTTAAATTGTGTAAATAGGTTACTTTTATTTTTAGACATTTTGGATAATTCCTTCGGTAATATTTTATTTACCATGGCTAAAGGGTAAATCTGGTAAACAAGGGTTAAAAAATAATATTATAATAATACTAAATTACCCTAGAACGTGTCTTAACCCTATTGGATGAAACATGGTCGACCATGGCCATCTTGGGGTCGATTTTGGGACCCCATGGATCCACTTGTAAGTGATAGGGACACTTTATTTTAATTAAGTTAAAATGAATACAAAAATGACACAAGCATATATCTTTTAGAAAAACAATTGTTACGTAGGGTTATATATATTGGATTTTAAACTATAAATATTCATTATAAATATATAAGGATTTCCTACATAATGATATTTTATTTATAATTTTTAGACATTATATAATTTAATTTATTTATGACACAATGATGATGCAGTAAATATCATAATAGTGAAAAATTAGAATAATTGATAATATAAATACCCAAATAAATATAATTTGATACTTTTGTTGAATTAAACTAATTTTATAGGTTAATATGACATATTAGGATTGATTTATGTATCTTTTTTCGAAGTAATAATTCTGTTATGAGTTTCAAAAAAAATCAACTATTGAATAGTGTCGAAATTGACATAAAATAGTTTTTAAAACAAATATTATATTAATAATTGATATTAAATTCCTAAAAATCTAAGGTTAGGACAAGAGACTTATATCATGATATCTGTATCATTAATGGACCACTTTTGGGTCGTTTGGATGCATATGGTAAGTTTATTAACCATATAATATAAAAATACGAAGAGACAATGTAAAAGTTAAACTAAATAACAAAGAGTTAATACTTAAAGATAAGGTTAATATAATGACCCAAACCAGTCTAAATTTAATTTTTTGAGTGTTTTTAGACCCATAACCACCTTAACCTTTAAATAATAAACTTTGAAGCTATTAGAAACCGAATATGAAATTACTATAAATTAATATTTCTAGCTTTTCCAAAGGTTCCCCTCACCCCTCTTATAAAAGGGCACTCCTCCTTCTCATTTCATCACACCTTCAAAGCCTTTTGGTTCGGCCAAACCCTTCCCAAATACTCTCTCAACTTCCCTAACTACAACCTAGAGGCCATTGTTCGATCATAAAGCCATCATATGGAGCCTTTTGACCAAAACAAAAGGAAGAACCCGAAGAAGAGGTAATGTTTTCACCACCCCTTTTCAAGTTTCTTTTTTCTCACACTTATTATTTCTTTGTTATTACCATTCTAAAATAATAACTCCAGTATCATATATATACTATGACGTTATTATAAATATGGTACATCCATATTAAGTATTCTATCAACCGTTTTAATAACATGTCACCATACGTGCGTACGTACAGCTTACCGTCTCCACGTCATGGTATAATTGTTATTCAATATATTATTATTTGGATGGGTATAATAATGATGAGTAACTCATGTAAATAGTAAATATAACATGATAATTCTTCTGTATATATGATATACCATCTAGTTATATATTATTTTAATATAAAAAGAATGATATTGTCACTCGTGCGTACGTACGGACTACCGTCTCCATGAACGTGATGAGATTCATTCTCCATTAAATCCATTCAAGTATAATTATCATTTGATGATTTAAAAATAGTATCTAAGGACTTTATATCTTTATGGATATGAATAATATACATCCCATTAATAATGAATATGGCTCACATAACAAAGAATATAAAGTAAAATGAACCTGTTAACACCTGAAATGACGATAATTCTAAGATATTATTAACAAATCAATGTTAAAAGATAATATATGATATCATATTAAAGTAAATGATTCTTTTATAATTCAATAACAATTATTTCACCATTATACAAGAGTTTAACCTACCTTCGACAAAGTAAAAAGTACAAAGTAATTGATTTTCTTATCTCACTTTTAATTTCGCGAGAATTCCATTGTTCACCACTTATTTATTGCATGTGGTGTATGTGTACTACCCATAATTGTATTCATTATGTATTATACTTTAATTTATGGGTATTTACATCAACATTGTATGATCCTTATTTCATGGGTGTATATTTCATAAGTTACCAAATCGATAAGGGAATTTGAAATTTTAATTCCCATTTATTCGGCTTTACGCAAACTCCATTGATTATTTTACTCCGAGATTATGTGTGGAATCACTATTAATTTTAATATGTCATAATTTCCACTCCCCTTTTCTGTGGATATACTTTTGATACACATAATCACTCCATTGATAATATCTCAAGTCATCGATATGAATTTGATAAGAGTAATTTTATCTCATTCTACATTTGTTGAGTTAAACATCCAATTCATTGGTGTTGTTTTTACAAGATTATGTGTGAATGTTCTTTGATTGTTTTATACTTAATATCCAATCATATTTAGAGTATTTATATTATTCACACATAAATATGTCATTGATTTATCCTTAACCTAAGGGTACTACCTTTATGAGAGATTTCATCTCAATTTACATTCCATTGAGACTTCTTTGTTGATATACACCAAATCACTTTTATGTGGTGTATATAATGTACTTTTACAAAGAATATCATGAATCCCTTTATTCTCATGGTATTAAAATATTTTTATTACCTCAATTATTTGTATTCATGTGTCTCTCTCTTGGTTAGAAAATCTAACTAAAATACCATTTTTAAATGTTTTAAAGACTTATTCTTCTAAAAATTAATCATTAATATCCATGTTTTAAAAAATGGTTTTAAGGATTTATTCATATGGACATTAAAGTTTTAAAATTAAAACTCCTTTTAAAAGTTTCAAAGTGGTATGGGAAACTTTGATTCAAAAATCTATTTTTAAATGGCTTGTTGACAAATAGTGTGACTTTTAAATGATTTCAAGAAAAAGTGGGATATTTCTCTCAAATAGTTTGGATGATTATTTTCATCTATATCAACATCCTTCATTATTCTTGATTGTGGTTAATGTGATACAATAAAACCTTCCATATTGTATCGAATGAGTTATGTTTGACTGTGGATGTGCTATTTTTATACCATTCATGGTTTGTGGTTAAAGTATTGACATTTCGTATGCTAGTTTTAATATGAATGTTTATGTTATGTTTAATCCTATTCATATGAGGAATGCATTGGACTTAATAAGTGATGGGTGGATCCCTCTATAGCTCCCTGATGCATCAGTAGGTCTCATGAGACAAACTAGTGTCTTGGTACAAGGCCTTTGAAAAATCTTATTTGTAGTCTTGGAATGAGGCCTTGGCTATGTGGTTATGATAGTCTGGCATTATGCATTCCATCATTATGAAAGTGGTTATTGAAATTGCATGTGATTGTTCGACTAGTAGAATATCCATGTGAATAAGTAAATGGAATTATTTCATTTTATTATTGTCATATTATGCTTAAGTTCAAGTTTAAAAGGCTTTTGTTTTAATTATAAATTGCCTTAAGTGTTTATGCTTATCTATAAAAGCTTCTGCTATAATGTTATCCTTACTGATCATCTGAGCTAACCCCTTTCAATGATTTATTTTTCCCAGGATTATGAAGAAGAAATTTATGAATGACCTGCAGGGATAGTATGAGGGGATATGAAGACAAGATGTTTTTTTATGTAATGTAAAAATTTATGATTGTATCTAGTGTTTCCAAGGCTACAAAACTAATCGGTCTTTCGAGACTTGACCTTTGTTGTGATCATGAAAATGTTATATAATAATGCACCGACTCTGGGTAACTAGGGTCGGGGCGTTACAGTTGGTATCATAGGAAGTTTAGTACAAACCTTGGAAGCTAGATTTAGATAAAATCTGATTAGAGCATGTAGACCTAAGATGAACATTGAGGATTAGTATAAAATTACTTCCTAGAATAATGATATTGTAGAGATTTTGTGAGTTTTTCGAGCAATACATCCCTGCATGGATACGAGCAGGTAGAGGCGGCTCTGGAACAGATGTACCTAGGGGTAAAACCCGAAAACACCGCTTTGAGCTAGACTCAAACGGGAACTGGTGCATGACAACGGGCCTTACTGCACTCTTGGTTACAACATTCCTGGGGGATATGCTTAGGATAATTTACATTTTCTTTACAAACCGATTTAAAGTAATATATATATAAGATGAGAGAAAATGACCTTTGTTAATCCTAATGTGTTTCAAATTGAGAATATGGTGACATGTTAATCTCTAAATGATTTTATGACTATTGTTACTCACACAATGCATTCTGGTTTTATTCAATGGAAAGATTCCAAGGAAGTCATAGTGACTTTGAGAATGATGTACAAGGTGGGAACGGTGGTGGAAATGAGAAAAAAATGTAATGTTGATAGGCGTAAAAGATATCGTCTTTATGCCAAATCAGTTTTCAAAAAATATGATCAACAACGTATATATTAACCAACTCCCAGACTCAACAAGGAAGAGAAAGGTGATGAATGATAAGAGCTCCAGCAATGGAGACCATGGAGAATAGAACTCTCAATTTCCATCATGAAAGAAATATGGTAGGAGAAACCTGGGAAAGTGTCTCAATGGGACCAAGAAATGCTTTACGTGTGGGAAGGAAGGAAATTAAGTGAATAATTGCCGAAGAAAAATGAAGAGTACTATGGAAGAAGATAAAAATGGTCCCAAGAGTCCATTTACAGTCATTTGCTGTAAATGTAGGGGACCTGCCCATTACCCGAGTGAATGCCCTATTCTATAAGATATTTTCATGGTCAAAGAAGAAGCTATGTAGAAATTAATGGTTGGAGAAATGTTTAAAAATTATTAGTGCTCCGTGTTGATGGGTTTACTCTGGAATAAATTTCTCTTGTATTTGTAACCCCGCAGTTTTCCATGTGAGAATGATATTTGAGGAAGAATTATCTCTTCTCTTGTGGATATAGGTATAAATAGCCATTTGGTTTTATATGATCATTGGGGTTTGAGACAACTATATGTTTTTATAATTTGGTATGAAAATGCAAGGTATGAGATAAGATTTGTGGTTAAATTATGTTATGGTTATTTTGAAGAATTTATCTCATTTTGGTAATGTTATAAAACATAGTTTTTGTATAGGAAAACATGCAGACCGCATGACAACCCGTCGTGTCAGACAAAGATGTGGGAATCGAACCCACAACAAAAGTGTGATTGGGATTTATTGCCTACCATTGGACTACGTGAAGTCCCTGGATAGTGTGAATAATTTCTTTTAGTTAAATGATTTTATTGATCAATAATAAGTTGATTTGGGTTCTTATGTCTTATCAAAGGAATACTCTTAGTATAGGAAAATGATTTGGTGATTAAGTGATAAATGTTATTTTGGAAGATGTTCTCTTTGTTGCGAACACTATATTCCCAAAGAAAATAGAATACTATGGGGTTAAATTAGTGGAGTAACGGTAGATTTTTATCTACGTTTTTATTATGGATTTATAGTGATTTGGGTTATTTATGGAAATGAATAACCTATAATAGAGAATATGTGATGAGGTTAATTACTTTTATGTTTGTGACTTTAAGAGTATTTGAGGTCATTTGGAGATACAATTTAACATGGGAGGCTACATAATAAAATTCTTCTATGTTTTGGGTTTCAATATTAGTATGGATTATATTGAAGGATTTTAAGGACAATTGATTATTGAATGGTATTTATTTAACATTGGGGTATTGTTGGTTTAATTTTAGAAATTAAGATTAGTGTTTATTTCAATCAAGGAATATCCTTTTGGGGGATCATTAGATCTTGTACTAACCATTTTGGTATTGATTAATCTCTAAAGACAATGTAAATATATAGTTTATCCTGCAAGGATCATGTGATTCTATAGAAGTTTATTCTAACTCATCCAGTGTGACCAAGTCTTCTTGAATACTCATTGTTTAAAAAAAAATTAGTTAGTGGTGGAAATTTATTAAAGAATGAAACTGTACTTAAAAATTAAGTATATATCATTATATTCTTATTCAATATCATAAATGAATTCCTCATCCTTATGTAATGTATCATAAAACAAAAAAAATTTGTCCGTTTACTTTTCCTACTATGAGATTTATGATCGTTTTTCCCAACACAAGTTTGTGGTTTTCTTATTTTTAACTTTCTCCTGATCATGATTTCTATCCCTCTCCATCAGAACTTGACACTTAGTTTATCATCCATATCCATTTTTTCCTACCTGGAATCCTAGTATGGGTCATCATGGGTGACCTTTATACCTCTTTTTTTCTCATAATGTAATAGTTTTATTGACTATTTTTCTGATGTGGGACATTCCATTATATTTTCAAGCCCAATTTTTAAAATTTCGAGGACGCAATTTATTGAACGAGAGATGAATGTAACACCCCAATCTTCCGCGGTACACTTCTCTTTGAATAATACAATAGCGTGTTTTGTGCGCAACACTGAGTTCAAGTACACCACGACTTACCAAACTAGCCGTTCAAAAGAGGTTATGAATAGTATTAACTAAATTTTAAATATTATATTATCCTTATAATTTTAATCCATATTATGAGTTACTAAGACATGATTTATGAACAAATTCATTTTTTTAGATAAAAGAAGTATTTTTCAAAAAATAAAATTATACCGCCTTTTAATGGAGAAGCCTTTTTAAAACCAATATTTGAAAAATTTATATATTCAATTTGACAAAATAAAATTCTTCTTTAGAATAGGGACATTAGAATTTAGTATCAATAATGCCTTGGTATCTTTCTGATAACTTTCATTTTTAGGTGAATAGTGAAAAATAACTAAATTTTAACTGAAAACAACTTTTTTAATCAAAATAATTTATATTGTTAAATTATAAATTTTAACGTTTTGGAAGTATAAATAGATTATATTTTTACTATTTAATATAATGATGGTCATTTTATGTAATTTCACTTTGAAATTGGACATAAACAAGTTTCAAACTTTTGATAGTTATTATTTCTTAAAAATATGCCTTTTGGTTTCGAAAGTAGGAATCAATTTCAAATTAATAAATGCAACTTTAATGTTGTTAATTTGGTAAAATAGACATCATTTTTGATTCAGAAAAACGAAATTATCCTAGGGTGAAATTTTTGTACTTGTCGGTTAACTTTTATATTTTGATGAATAGTAAAAAAATTACTAAATTTTAATTAAAAACAACTTTTTTAATCAAAGTAATTAATAGTGATAAATTATGAATTTGGGTGGTTTTAAATTATATTTAAAATATATTTTTACCATGTAATACAATGTGGGTCATTGAACATGATTTCACATTTAAACCAGACATAAACAAGTTCCAATCTTTTGATAGTTATTATCTCTTAAAAACACGCTTTTTGTTTTAACAACGAGAATTAATTTTAAATTAATTTCTGCCACTTCTGTGTTTAGAATTTGGAAAAATGGATTCTATATTTCGAATCAGGATGTTTAAATTGTGTAAATAGTTACTTTATATTCTTAGACATTTTGGATAATTACTTCGGTAAATATTTTATTTACCATGGTTAAAGGGTAAATCCGGTAAACAAGGGTTATAAATAATATTATTATAATAACAAATTACCCTAAAACTTGTCTTAACACTATTTGTTGATACATGGTCGACCATGGGCATCTTTGGGTTGATTTTGGGACCCCATGGATCCACTTTTAAGTGATAGAGACACATTATTTTAATTAAGTTAAAATTAATACAAAAATGACACAAGCATATATCTTTTAGAAAAACAATTGTTCCATATGGTTATATATGTTGGATTTTAAACTATAAATATTCATTAGAAAAAAAAATTATTTCATACATAATGATATTTTATTTATAATTTTTATACATTAAATAATTTAATTTATTTATGACACAATTGTGATTCAATAATTACTATAATAGTGAAAAATTTGAATAATTAATTTTATAAATACACAAATAAATATAATTTGAGACTGTTATTGAATTAAACTAATTTTCGAGGTTAATATGACATATTGGTATTGATTTAATTATCTTTGGTCGAAGTAATCATTCTGTTATGAGTTTCATAAAAATCAACTATTGAATAGTGTCAAAATTGATATAAAAGAGGTTTAAAAACAAATATTATATTATTAATTGATATTAAATTCCTAAAAATCTAAGGATAGGACAAGAGTAATATATCATGATATTTGTGTCATTAATGGACCACTTGGGGTCTCTTGGATTTATATGGTAAGTTTATTAAACATATAATATAAAAATAAAAAGAGACATTGTAAAAGTGAAACTAATTAACTAAGAGTTAGTACTTAAAGATAAGGTTAATATAATGACCAAACCTGTCTAAATTCCATTGGTTGAGTGGTTTTAGACCCATACACACCTTAAACTATAAATAATCAACTTTGTAGCTATTAGAAACCGAATATGAATTTATTATAAATTAATATTTCTAGCTTTTACCAAGGTGCCCCTCACCCCTATTATAAAAGGGCACTCCTCCTTCTCATTTCTTCACACCTTCAAAGCCTTTTGGTTCAGCCAAACCCTGCCCAAATACTCTCTCAACTTACCTCACTACAACCTAGAGGCCTTAGTTTGATCAGAAAGCCATCTTAAGGAGACTTCTGATCAAAACAAAAGGAAGAACCTGAAGAAGAGGTAATGTTTTCACCACCCCTTTCCAGGTTCCTTCATACTTACACTTCTTCTTTCATTGTCATTACCATTCTAAAATAATAACTCCAGTATCATACATATACTATGATTTTATTATAAATATGGTTAAACCATATTCAGTATTCTATCCACCCTTTGAATAACATGTCACCATACGTGCGTACGTATGGCTTACCGTCTCCACGTCATGGTGTAATTGTTATTCAATATATTATTATTTGGATGGGTATAATAATGATGTGTAACTAATTTAAATAATAAATATAACATGACAATGATTTTTTATATATCATATACCATCCAATTATATATTATTTTAATATCAAAAGAATGATATTGTCGCTCATGCGTACGTACGGACTACCGTCTCCATGAACGCGATGATATTCATTCTCCATCATATCCATTTAAGTATAATTATCATTTGATGATTGTTAGGTCCAATAGAGGCCTATATACCCTGAGAGGGGGGGTGAATCAGGGTATGGACAATCTTTTTCAATGTTCTTCCTACCCCACTGGATCTTGACCTCTTTATTACAAGAGTCACTTTGTTTTCTCTTGTGTGTAAATTGTGATCACTTCGTTACTTCTTTATCTAATGATGATGCTTTGAATGCAATGCAGGGAAGAAAATAGATAGACACATAGATTTTTACTTGGTTCACCCTCACTAGGCTACGTCCAAGGAGCATACGCCGACAAGTTGCCGAACGTACCAAATTCCACTAATCTTCACTAGCTGTGGATACAATGTTCGGGCTAGATAACTTCTATGCCCAGGCTCACTGCCTTTACAATGTTTAGGGTCAGCTCACTGCTTTCCCAAGGGTCACTCCCTGTCTCTCTCTCTGGCTCACTGCCGGTGGAGAGGATCACCTTCTTCCTCTTCCTAAGCTCATTGCTCCAGAAGGGAATCCACTCACAGTTTATAGACCTGTAGGTCTTTTCATTTTCATGAAAGAATGCATCTTCCCTTGTATATAGATGATCTGTTGAAGTTCAACTTTCACCCGTAGATGAATATCTCTTTGCACCGAAGGTATCGGGAAACGTACCAGCTTCCACGCAGTCCGAGATGCACTGCTGGAACAAAGCCTTACTTGGCGCGCAAGTCAATCTCGGCGCGCAAGTATCGGCGCGCAAGTCACAACGGGCGTGAAAGTCCTCCTCAGACACTTACGCGACTCAAGCTTCCTCAACTCCAAACTTGCGTGACTCACTTCCTTTTATGCCCAAACCAATATTGGCGCGCAACTGCCAACCGGCGCACAACTTCTAACACTGGCGCAGAACTTCAACCTCTGGCGTGCAAGTCCCACCTGCGCGACCACACACACCACTTGCGCGACCACCACACCTACACGACGGGAGCTATGAGTTGAACTCCGGTGAAGAATGAGAAGGGGTGGTCCAGTATTTATAGGCAATCTGACCACCCTGCGCGACGGCGCGCAAGTCACCTGCGCGACCCAATCTCGGCGCGCAAGTCTTCTCTACTTTTAGACAATTGTGCGACCAACTCCCAAACTTGCACGAACCTATTTCCTTAGCCATATTTTGATCTTCTGATCTTGAAAAACATATGGCGCGCAAGTTTCCTATACTCCAAGTCCATGGCGCGCAAGTCCCTTTGCCAAAAACACTTTTCATTGATGATTTTTTTGAAATGATAATCTATAGTGTGAAAATATTGAGCCATAACCCTTGATCATCCAAGAAGAGAATGAAATATGGTTATCAATCTTTCCATCCCACAATGCTCTGGTCCTAATCACATAAAATGTAAATCACATTCTCCTTTATGAATATTTATACCACCAAAAAGTGATGTAAATGTCACTAGTAGTGATAGAAATTAATATGGGCTCAATAGGAAAGTAACTATTCCATCCATTTAATTTCCTTAGACCCCAACATGTCATGGTTGAAGAAATATCATACAAAGAGATATCAATATATATTAAGGGGAGAATAATTAGAATGGTTAAGACATTATAATCAGAAACATAACAGTGTATCAAGAGTCATAATGAAACTAAATATATCCATTTTAAGGCCCATACCCACTACGATTTCTTCACATATAAAAGAATGAGACAAGCGTGTGTCAAATAATGTAGAATATTATTTTGAGTTTACAAGAATAGGACCTTTAATAGTGGTTGTTATTTTTCACTTTTCCTTCATAATAGGCTATACTACAGGTAAATGGACTATGTCGTCGACCCAAGTCCCAGCCAAACGCATCTCAAAAATCTCACTCTGCTAGTGCTGAGAATCATATATTTGACTAACCCTACATCAAACACCACCATATCATGAGAGTAAGGTTATATAATATCTTTCTTATTTGTGAAATATTCATAGTCAAAATCCTGAATGTGTGGTTGCTATAGATCACGTCTCACTGGGCACTAATGGAATGGTGCGGCTAAAGTGTCAAATATGAATATACTGCCACATTCACTATATTCCACCAGATTGTATATATAATGATGTTTCATATTATATAGATTCCTACAATAGTGATATATAATAATTTTTTCATTATAAGATTCTTGAAAAATTATACCCTCATAAGAAACCTTGATGATAAAATTTTAGTTACTATAAAAAAAAAGACAGGTCTACATACCAAACAATCCTGGTTATCACCATCAACATTCATTATATTTCTCCCACTAATAAGTTCCTAGTTTAAAATCAAATATATAGATGTCAACCAAAAAACATGGAACTATTATTTGATATCAGATTAAATCCAATTCTTGAATTCTCATGTTGTCATAAGTTTGTCACTAGATAATGTAGGGGAGAAACACTATATATTAGTAAAATGACCAGAATACACCATGAAAGACACAACTCCCGACTGTAGTTTCATAAACTCTCTATCTTGGTTATCCCTTAGAGACTCTGGAATGTATTTTTCATTTGATATCATTTAAAATTATTTCTAGACCATATCACAGTGTTGCTATATGTGGGATATAACATCCCACCATCTGATAGTATATTCTCATAGCATGTATGTAGCATGATTGATCCTCCGCTCTGGAGGTGTCTCCAAATGATTGAAGAACTAAATAATGGCCTATATATATGACTAGGGAACAAGTGGTATGTCACCCACTGAGAAGGTTTAAGGATGTTTACCAAAACTCCTAAGTCATATCTACCAATGTCGGGGTAAGTCGAGTGACGAATTTCATATTATTCACAGTGTAGCAGAAACCCTCCAAAAACTAGGAATTGATGCCCATATCAGGAACAATTGGAATTTCTATAGGTGCCACTACAAGAGGATTTACTAGTAGCATAGGTCCTACCACATCCAATTCATGATGATCTTCACCTTAATGGTGTATGACATAAGGTTTTCATGGTGGAATGATTCTAAAATTCCAAACTCATGGCTCAAGATAAAATTTAACAATTATAAATATTGTTGATAGATAACTATGATAGGTATATATCCTTTATATGAATAGATCAAACCACAAGGCCTACTAAAAAATCCATGTCTATGTGATGGATGAACACCATTTTCAGCTATATGAAATTAAGAGACACCCCATCTACACACAACAAAGGATGGGTAAAGGACATGGTATTGTATCACAAGTATAAGATAAACATATCATTTGGATTTTTATATTTAGATTAAGTTGGAGCACATATATATAGGTAAATATCCTCAAAAGTATGAATTGGATGGATCACCTTTTCGAATTTATAACAGACCATACACCTTATATGTAACAATGTGGCATCCCTGTAACCCAAAACCAAATACAATATTTCTCATACAACCAATGGAAAATGGCTTGACATTCCAAAACTATTTAATCACAGTGTCTTCTTCAGCCTCTGTAAGAAAAAACTAATATGTTAAGGAAATAAAATTTCAGTATCAATTATGATTTCTCAGTCTTTTTGGAAATTTCCATGTATATCAATATATAATAATTAGGAATTAATTATACGTGAAATAAAAAATCATGCATAATGTTGACATGGAATTTAAAAATACATGGAATATTAGACATAATGGTTCATGTAATGAAAACCCTCATTTTATCTATTATTTTTTATATATTTTTCATTTTAATAAAACAAAGAGTAAAAATACATAAGTAATCTATGTCACTTAGTAGTAATTTCATATCGACTATAAATGTAAAAATATAGAAATTTTTTTCCATTCATGGAAATTTGAATTTTTCCTATTAATAGGATAGAAATTCCCCAAAATAACTCATTTTCAAATTATTATTCCACCTACTGTCAATATATTTTCTCAAAAAAAATACTGTGAGGAAAAATTATCCTCTAATACTACTTTTTAACATCCCGAAATCGGATCCACAAAACCGATGAATTAATCTGTTCAATCACATGGCCCCAAGAGTGCCACCCCATATGACAGAGGATTCGAAATAGTAGAGATAGTATTTGTTAGTAAATTGGGGTGACTATATCCTCATTTCATAGTGGAAATGAAGATAAAAAAAATAATCGGACAACAACATAAGCATATATAAACAAACACTATGATAACTGGACCAGTAAACTACCGTAACATAATATAGAATACAAATTGATATAATAAATGAGTATGGAAGCATCAGTAACATGGAAAATATAATAATACAAAAAGACAACATGATTTTTCCCATACAAAGATGTCAAGGTATGCTAATATACAAAATATGGGAGATAAGGGATATGTATATAAAACATGGTATAAAAAAATTCAAAAAGGAATAAAATAATTATTCTCTAGAATCTCAAGAATAAGGTCAATACTCCCCTACCATGATCCATTCTACAAGTAAAAGTAATCAAACATCTATAGAATGTCTCTTTAACTTGTACATACCATTAGATATATAGTCTACTTGTGTACCAAATGTGGATTGAGTAGGGTGAGAGTTAAAATCATAGCAATACACCCACCAATGGGTCTAGATATAATACATCCAATTTAAATAGAATAGGATGTGTTCTGATTTATGAATAGAAACCAATGATGAGTACATAAATACCAGTCTTCTCAGGTTCTTACTGGACACCTGAATAGCTTCTCCTGCTTTAGCATAGTCCAGTGATTGAATTTGATCAATAAACATATATATATATATATATTGTAATAATAATATATATATATATATATATATAATTTTATATAATATACCACCTATTTTCCAAAATTATGTTGGTATGTATGTAGTATTTTACCTGGATACTAGGTGATTGTTCGATATATTCCAGAAATCATAAATCCGTCAAATTTCTAACGAGATATAGGCCCAAGAAAATGTTACATGCCTTGAAACTTATACTAAATGAAAGACATCATTATCAACACTGTTGATAGTTTGGTTGAGTTTTCATGGACAAAACTCAATATAAAGGATTGTGTATCTTTATTCTCATCACCTAGAAAAAAATATATCAATGCTAAATTACATGCTCAACACCATATGTGTGGGAGAGTGAAACATCATGAGAAACATGTATTTGGTCCACTATTCCATAGCCAACATAAGTTGGATATTCATAGTAATTATAGTAACACGTGGGGTCAAATTTTGAGAATTATAATTTTCAAGACTATTATTTAAATGATATTCACAATTCATATAATCAACATAATAATATCCGGAATAATTAAGTGTGGCCATTCTAGGAATTACTTTTCTTCACAATTCATCCCTTTAATTCATAAATGAAAGGATAACCATCTTCAGACTAATCTATTCAACTATATAGTAAGGTAATTCCAATTCATGGAAAGAAAAGATCTTAGGGGGTTATTTAGTCAATTAAACAATTATATAAGTGAATGAAAGAGAATTTAAAATACAACATAAATAATTATAATGTGTTAGATAATTCATGAATTTATATTTAAGGGTTAATTATTCCATCACACCCAAAGGGGTGTATAAGGTTTAGTTAAACATACTAAAAAACATAGAAAGACTTCAGGGGAGCATAACATCATGCATCCAGTCTTTTAATTGAATGAAATAAATTTAATGAAACATGTGGAATAGGGAAACGTGTGGTACAATAGAAAAGCTATGAAAAAACAATAAAACTTTAGGGATATATAATATCTCTATCTCTCCAACACTTCAGATGGAAATATTTTTGATGTCCTGATAGAGGAGAAATGGAAATCCCTATGTTAGCTTATGGAGAGCTACATGATAGGGAGGAAGAGTTAATCATCTAAAATTAGAAGATAAAATCTGAGGGATGATATATTATATTAATTAAATAGAAAAGGTAATTTCACAGTTAATATAAGGGTCACAGGGTTTAGATGTCGGGTTTATCCAACTATTGGAAAATAGTGTTACCTCTACTATCTTAGGAGGGACCCTGCATAGTATAGGTACACAGTTTGGATAATTATGTGTAAGACAAGGATAGCTCATTACCACAATATCATATTCTTCCTACATGGTTTTATACTTTGTATCACAATATTGTAGAACCATGTGTGGCTCCTTATTACCCTATGAAACACCTGACATAGTTTGGGGAAATCAAGTGGGATGGGTGGAACGATTAGGCCTAGCTCTGTGTCCCTATATATTTTTACAAATTCTAGGGTTCCAGGATCTGAACAATCCATAGAAACCATCATGACATCCATGACCATATTAGGATAAATAATAATTTTAATATTATAGTTTTTAAACTAAATAATGATATATTACATTTTAAAATTATGAGTCATTATTATTTCCTCAAATATAGATTATTGTTTTCATGAATGATTATATATCTGGGAAATATAGCAAAATTTTTTTTATGAGGTCATTAAATTACTACCCAAATAATTATATTCATGAAGAAATATTCTACTGGATAGATTTTTTTATTCCAATGTATTTTGTACAAGGATGATCCATGTTGAAAATATTATTATCCATTATATATTTTGAATTTCATTATATTGATTGATTGAATCCCTCCATATGGAATAATATTTGAACTTGAGTAAGGATAAGAAATTAATTATTCTGAAAATTAAATCTATCGATGAATTTATGATAATAAACAACCTCTGGAAACAAAATATAAAATGTAGGTCCTAATACTAAATAAAAATAGTTTATTGGATCAAATGTATTTTTGAAGAAATAGATTTTAGTATTTTCCAATTCTGAGAACAAATATAATTTTTTTGATATGATAATATAGATATAACATTAAGAAATTTACACTATGTTTTCTTAATAGATACCATTATCAAACATCAATAGTATATAATAATTAATATACTTTTACATAATTTATATAATAGGTTAAAATCTATTTACCAAATATATAATTATAAATGTAATTTAAATAAATAACATGTTCGATAGCTTGATGTATATGAAATGATGAACATAAATGAAACCATGATCCATTTAGAAAAAAATAAATGTATGAAAATTAATTATTAAAACATAGTCATTGAATTTTAGAGTATGATTAATAATAACAACATTATGAAATATATGTGCAATGAAAATAAATTTCACATTTAATAATAATGAAATTAAATTACTATATTTAAAATAATGTAAAAAATATATTTATACAAATTTGTTTTTCAAAATTTTCCATTCTATTTGAAGAAAAAATGTATGTTGTTATTAAATAATATAATAACATTTTTATAATATGAATAATATAATACAAATAAATTATTTTTCAATTGAACACAGATAATAGTAATGAATAATTATCATTGAAATAAGTTATTTTTCTTATATGAATTCTAATATATTTTGTTATTTCTAAAATAAACATTGCATTAAAAATTATATAATGTTAATAAGAAATACAAACAATATTTAATTATTTTATCATGGTCCAATTATTTTCTTAATATTAATTTGGCAGTTATGAAAAGGAATTTATTTTTATGTAAATTGTGAAATTATTTATTATATCAATTTCATCATATTTATGTAATTATTATATATATTAATACCATGAATCTTTTTGAATCAATTTTATATTAAAATTACAGATTTTAATTTATAATAAAATATTAGAAAATATTATGTTCGATTTTTCATCCCTCACTCACTATTATAAAAATTAATATTGGATTTTTATGAAAACTACTTTTCAACATTATTGATTAATTAATTAATACATGATGAAATGATGTATTTATTATAATTATTTTGAAATAAAATATATTTTAGTGATATAAATCATTTAAAATTATTTGAAATCAATGAAATTGATAATTCAATCCTAATAATAAATATTTATTCATAAGAATAAAAAATTCAAAAAACAACTTTTGTACAATAAATGTTATTATGATAAAAAATAATTTTCTATACACATTGTATTTTTATATAAAAAATATGATTTTACTTTTAGGATAAGTGGTTAAAAGTTATCTAATATTTATTTTTAAATTTTTATACTTAATCAATACATTAACTATGAGAAAATTCATTACCTCAATACAAACTAAATAAATTATAAATGTAATCATCTATGATTAAATTGAATGAGAACTATTTTAAAAATTATAGAATCAACATTATGTGACTATCTCATCCCATACATTTCCAACCCTCCTTTTTCATTTTTTATCTATTAAACCATTGATTGTTTAATGGAATTACTGAAAAATGTGGAGTGTTCACAAAGAGAATGTTTTTATATTATAACATAATACTAGTTAAAAGCATCATGATTACACTTAACACATAATATTACATTTTAAAAAACACATAATACCCACACCCATAAACCACAACATATTATTAATTCCCTTTTTTTACAATTTTTCAGACTAATACACTGAAATTTAATTAGTAATTTATTGAAAAGAATGTCTCCAACATAAGTATTATTTACTTCTTATAATTTTATTATTATTAATTCAAATAAAAATTTCTTATAACTATAATAATATGATTACATAAGTATCATTAATATACTTGCTTTTTGATATGTTATTTGTACATCTATATGTTATTCACTTCCTTCCAAATAGGAAAACAATGGTTCTTCAATTATGAGTGTGCATGGACAACCACCTCCACGAAGAATCAATTTTCTTTCTTCAACTAGTTATCCATTTCGCTTACAAAAACAAAAAATTCACTGCAACAGTGTAATAAAAATAAAAATATCATTATTATTATAAAATAATTTTTATATATCAAAAAAAACATCTTCTAAATAACAATCAACTATCGAGATAATGTCTGCTCAAGTTCATATTGGTTTAACTACCTACATGAATAAATTTATTTAAAAATTATCAAGGATGACTATGGAAAAATAAATTAAAATAATATTATAAGATAATAAGAAATTAATGATCCTTGTTTTTATGTTTATATTTGGACTTTAAATTAATATTGAAATTTCATTTTCAATCACTGTGATTACCAAAATAAGGGAAAACTAATTCAATTTTCAGGAAAAATGAATGACAATATATATATTAAATTAATATATTATGATAATAATTGATATTTAATAAATAAAATATATTATCATTATATTCTTAAAAATAAATCTAATAATCATGACCTCATTATTGAAGATGTTAAGAGAGTCTACAAAATGAATCTAGAAAATGGTATGGGTTTCATCCCAATTCCCTTTATAGAGGCAAAATTTAATGTTATGAACCAATTTAATAATTATAAGGTGTATAAACATCCAAGGAATATATATTATCTTACTTGAAAATTTAATTCATTTTATTTACCAAACATATGATGTTTATGTTTGAAATGAATTTTGATTTAAAAAATTTCTAATATCAAAATGTTTTGCAACTCAAATATCTCTTGTTGGGTTATATTTTGTATAATGAATTAATTCAATTAATGTGGTGTATATAATATGTATTTTACAATTAATATCATGGATAATAATTTTTCAAGGGTATATGAAGTTTAATTTTAGTGTACCACTTTTTAATGGATTTTATTTAAATACTTCTCAATTTTTTAGGGATTTACTTACTCAAATAAATTCCATGGGACATAATCACTCTTCTTGAATTTTATTATTCCAAATATATATTTTTTCAAACTTTGATGATGCTATGATTCATTTATAACATATTATCACGGAACATAATGTTTCATATGAAATTCATTTCTTTGAGGAATATATTTTTTTGTAAAATTATTATTGGTAAGGAAAGTTTTTGTTCTATGAAATATTTTATAATCAATATAAATGTTTTTACATAACAGAAATGTTATGCTTTAAATAATGTAAAAACAAATTTTGTACCACCGATGATCTTTTTACACCTCATGATTCAATTTATTAAGAAATTATAAATATCTATTTAACTTTTTTTGTTTTTAAAAAAAATGTATTTAAAAATAATAAAATGGATTTATGTAATTTTATAATATAATGTTTTATCATCCACCCTAAATATATGTTCAAAATAGTTTCAATATAATTATTTATATAAGTATTTATAATATGATTTGAAATTGTAATTGATTTCCCTTCTTAGTGTTTTTAATATAATTTTAATTTCATCTTTTTTAACTTTTTAGATTTTTATAAAATAATTATATTTTATCACCTTTCCCCTAGTGGATTATCTCTTATGATTTGATTTTTTGATCAAACTGTATATTTAATTTTGATTCAAAATATTTTTAATATTTCAAATTTTTTAAAATGCTATATTTTTTTGATAATGTAATGAGTTTTTTTTCTTTTTTTTAATAATCATGTAAATTTTTACAGGTACATTATAATAGGATTATCATTCATAATAAATTGAAAACAAATTGATAGTTGATTATGGGTGGGGTCCTATATCTTCATCTAATTCATTTACCAAAATTCATTCCCTATGATCTTAATATGGAACATGATATTATATATCTCAATCTACGAGGTTTACAAGAATATTTAGCTAAATCCCAAAGGAAAACATGAGAATTTATCCCAATCTATATTATATATGTACGGATTTACCTCATTCCGCATGTCATCTGTGAGGATTTAACTCCTAAAAAAGGTTCTCCACAGTGAATTATACAATGAATTTCTTTTATGTGAGAGGTTTTATGTAAATACAAAGGTAACAGGTAACCAACTAGGCCCAATACACAGAAAATATAGCACCTGGCCCAATCTGTCACATACCCAAATAGTGTTTTTGATCTCTGTGGGATAAATACTAGCACCTGGGAATAAAAAAAATTATAGGCAATAATTTCTCATAACATGAAGTAGATTACATTGAATATATATTTATAACAATAATTAAGAGTGGAAGGAACCCATCATAAATATATGTCATAATGAAATGTAAGAATAATAAATCATACAACTCAGAAGTAGAAAATCAAACATCTTGGTGAGAGACCAAAATAATGGAAAAAAATGAAAATGTTAAATGACTACTCCCTATGATATGGGGAAAATTTCCCACAATCTCACTAGTAGATACCCAAGACTAGTTGAAAAATACCTCATTGTGTCACAAGACTTCTATAAAATTTCCAGCATTAATTGACATAACTAATTCTATACACCACCATAGCGGTGTCAATGTTATGAGATAGAAGGCTTGGTAGGACCACACAGAGGTGATCTATATCATGTATCTACAAAACATTCCAAAAATTAAAACACATTAAAAAATAGCAACTCATAATTAAATCCAATGATTTTATATTGATGTTATGGTAAAATATTCTCATTATTTCATACTTTTAAATTATATTGTAAAATTAGTATCCAATAACATGAAATATATATAATTTTTAGTAATAAAATACATATGAGTACAAATCCAATCATTGGAAAATCATCCCTTGGATTACTACATATTAGGATATATATATATCTAATACACAACATAGATAGACACATACAGAAATTCTATATAGATATACATTGAATTCATGGAGAAGAAAAACACCATAGAGAGTGAACACCACAATAGTGTATAATAATTCCATAGGAATATTTTCTTAAGGGGTAGGGGAACATCCCATATGTGAATGAATTGAAGGTATAAAAGTATTAGTCCTATTGTAACACATTCTGTAAAAGTTCTCAATTATTCACTTTAGCTATATCTCACAAAACATTTAATCAAAAATATTCATTGAAAACATTAAAAAAATCCATTTGAAAATGTTATAAAAATCCCGTTCATTTTAGAAAAACTATGGAAAACTACCTTTTATAAAAGGCATGTTTTCAAAAAAAAAAAAAATTTCATTCCAATATAATAATAATATAATTTATAATACACCAGCGTTAAAAGTTAATCCATTATTAGATAGAGATAGATCCAGGTACATCAAAATCAAGTGTCATATGCCTCTAGTGGGACTCACCACATCGAAATTAATATAAATAAAATAAAGGAGGATGTAGAATTTATTCCCACATCATATAATAAAATACCATATAAAATATATGGTAGATAGGATAAGTCAAAACATACCACAATCAATATGCCCACTACACCAGAACTAGTAAAATATTTAGCCTTCATGAAAAGATCAGACAATGGGTCATGAAAGGATCAATAAATACATCCCCATAAGTTCAATAGTTATAATTTTTTTTCTTATATGTAGTTGTAATAGAGAAAATAATAATAAGAAATGTCACTTATCTAATGAGACAATGTTAATCTACTAGAATGATTATCCACCAAAAGATACAATCTAAAATTAGTGAGATCACTGAAAATTTCTACTATAGACCTTAGGGGTTCAAGATATGCCTTTATTTCAAAAAATAAAATAAAATATTTTACAGATTAAATGAATAAAACATATAGGATTCATGGGATTAATGATGTGAATTATTGATTCATGATGTATATCTAATGATTTTAATTATGCTAAAAAATTTGTTTTCTCAGATAATGATAAAAAATTAAAATTTTAATGATGTGAATTTTTTTTAATGATTTTAAATTTTTTCTCTCTCTAGAAAGGACAGAAAACCGTTTCATAGAAATATATAATTATATTGTATCCAATTCACAATGTGAATGTGTCAAGCATGTAGTGAACAATCTAGGATCTACGTAATATACCCTAACCAAATAAAATAAACTAGGAACCCAAAAATAATCTTTTCGATATTAAAATAGGAATTATATTTAACTAGTATTCCATAAATTCCCACCATTATACATTTTTCCTATGATTTCATGTGGTTGAACGGTTCATTGGAAAGATATGTATCCATTACACCATAATCATTGATTTACACTCCAATGTTCCATCATAATTTGATCCTTATTAACATTACAATTTAACAAAAGTGACTGACTTAAAAAAATAATGTCAGTAGAGAATCATATATCACCAATATATTTCATAAAACTACTACATATTTCTCCAACTAAATATCTTCCTGACATAAAAAAATTTTAGGGCTCATGATGGTATATATTTTGAGAATATTTATAGAAAACCTCATGAATATCTATCAAATGATCTAGAAATTCAAACTAATAAAAAACCTTACAACCTACTATATTTTTCTCAGATGACACAACATAACAAAATTACAAATTTCCTTGTTTCGTAGTTCTATTGTGACTGAACCAAGGATGAACCTTATATAAGTGCTATTAACTAATAAAAGACTCCAATAAACCATGTTTATTATCTTTATATGATATATACTAAATTTTCACAATAAATATACACTAAGGTATATCTTGAATCTTTTCTAATTTCTACTGAATGATTCTTTGTATCACAAGATCATCCTTTCCCAACTATTTCCAACATCGAGACCCTTTTCACATGTGACCATACAGATAATAAAAGGGTCCATTTTGATTTATGACTTATAACTATTGTTATAAGAAAACAAAACCATTCCTCGATGGTTATCCCATGATCCAATGATGATATGATGTCATGTAGCATATCTAATATGTTCTGAATATAATTAATTGTATGGTCACCAATGTGATGATGATATGATATATCAACTTGATATCATATATAATCACCATTAGAAGACTTTTCGACAATCAATAATTAATCATAAGATCCGAGTATTAGAAGATGGTATAGGGAACCATATGGCACCTCATAATATCCTACACATACACAATTCATTGAACAAACATATTAATGGTGTTCTTGATCAGAATTATATGAGCTAATTTAATCAACCAATCAACCACAACCCAGAGAGTTTTTATCCCTTAGGGTGACTATTTTTATCCAAAAAAAATCCCTGGACATCTTATCCCATTTCCAAATTATCATTATAACCAGGTTGAGAAAAGATAATGGATTTATGTCTTGTAGATTTATTTGTTGGAATGAGAAAATTCAGGACACATAATCTGCAATGTCAGGTTTCATACAGGGATACAAAAGTTGATATATCATGTGGTAATATATATACATAGTTCCCTGATAAATGACCCATAATGTGTTATGACATTTGAAAAACCTAAATCCTCATAGATACTAGGATAAAAAAATTATCACAACTTTGGAAAAAACAATATGATGGAAGAGACCAGTCCAAAATAGTCTCCCAACCATAATCGTTTCTCAAATTCACATAAATTCATAATAATACTACTAAAATTAAAGAATAGGACTAAATAAAGATTATGAGAACTGAGACCTTTTCATAACCATACCTTAAACTTCTCATTAAGTATATATATTCAATTGATCAAAGATCCCCATAATTTTTCACTCCTACTTCAATTACAATACAACCTATGATGATATCTCCATGTAGATAGATTATTAAGTGACATTCGCCTTCCTCAATTTGTAAGATATGTCAAAATTTAATTTCCAAAGATATTTTACAAACCACTATTCAAATATATTCAACACCTTATGAGAGATTATATAGCTCATACTCATATGTTTAAATAAATACATTGAACCTTTTCCCAAAGAGATGGTTCTGCCAAAACTTATTTACATGAATAACTAATGCCACGTCGAAATCATGAGAAGGGTAATTATTCTCATCTGGGTGACGATTATGGGAAACATAGGACATTAAATTACCACCATTCCCAGACACACAACCCAAACCAACACCAAAATCATTAATGTGTACTATATACCCATTTTCAGAACATATCAAATAATAATAGAAGTAGATATCAAAATAAATAGCAGTTCATAGAAAAAATACTAACATTTCACATCCCACGTGTACCTCACTCCCTTCTTATTAGGTGAATTCAGGGGTTATAATACTAGTGATTAATACATAAAGGAAGATTCATAGTATACATAAAGTGCATGGAATCTCTTATTCAATTTTTTTTTCTATTGTTCCACCAATGAACGAACAACCTTTACCCTTTGTGGATAAACCAATAATCCCGATTCAATAGTAACATGCCCCAAGAAACTCATTTAATGTATCAATAATTAATATTTATTAATATTTCCATATAGCCAGTGATTCCTCATGATTCATAAAATGAGACTAATATTTTGTGCCCATCCTTAGGTAATGATTAATCCATAATATCATCCACAAACAAAATAAATAAATTTTCATGATACTAATGGAGATTCGATTCATTAGTTCTATAATAAAAAATAAGACTATTAGTCATACCAAATGACATCACATCATAATTGTATTGTATATACCTACTACCCAAATATGTCTTTATTATATCATTATATCGAACCATGTTCTGATGATAACCCCATTGAAGTGATATCCAAAAAAAACTCAATTACCCCTTTAAATGATAAAAAATTTCATCCAAATTGGAAATTATAATTTTGTTTAACTATCCCTAGTTCAACTTCTCATAGTCAATGGACATTTAAATTCACCCATTATCCTTCATGTAAAAGAGAATTGGGCCTCCCATGATTAATCATAATGTTGAAAACTAATTCTTTTTATTATATCTTCTAACTAAATCTTGAGCTCAATCAACTCCACTAGTTCCATATGATAAGTGTATATTGTGATTGGAAACATAACCATCAATAAATCAACCATAAAATCCACCTACAACTCTGCATTAATACTGGGTTAGTTTTCTATGAATATATAATAAATATAACTAACAACCATATAGATATTTTTATTAGAATAATTCTATTGGAATAAATTTAAATAGTAGATAAAAAATTCTTATGCTCTCAAGGGAATGGTAAATCCTGACCATACATCTAATACCACTCTCAATGAAATACCCATGATCATCCATTATTAGTAACAATAGAGACACGTTGATGATAAAAAAATAGGCCAAAAATGATGAATTATTATAAAATCAATCATGATGATAACTTCAAATAGATGTAGATCAAGAATGAAGAAATCCTAGACTAAATCTATGTGAGATATAAAAATTGAAAAATAGGGGCAATAAAACCCTTCACTTTCATATTCACAAGAGGTTTCACTAACTCAAGAACAAAGGACATGATATCCATTGAATGTTTCAACAAATCAATAAACGTTGGAGATAAAAAAAAGTATGGGAAGAAACAATATCAAATAAAGATGTCAAAATAGAAGATTTAGAAATGAAGGATCCTTTCATTATCATTAGACCCACATAAACATCAACTAGAAAATCATCTAATGTGGGGAGGTTCATAAATATTGAACCATATGGATGGATCCCTATAAACATAGAATCATCTTGATAATCTAAAGTGTCCTTTAGATCTGATTATCCCTGCTCAAAATGAGGAATAATAGTATCCATTTAGAATTATCATATATGTCTATATCTTCTAGAAACATTTTAGTTCTTTACAGGAATGGAATAATAATGTTGAGTACTCTAGCCCAATTCAGAATTATATGAATTCAATGGAACAATTGTGGTTATAATATATTATTCATAGGGTGTTGCGCATTTAAAAAATCACCTACAACACTCTATCAATGCTCATGCCACATCATATTCCTTCAATGAACACCACTAAAGTAGACACATGGTGAAGGAGAATGAGAATAATATCAAATATTTCTTGTCATGTTAATTTTTTAAATCATAGCCATGTCTTCAGTGTCATCATTGTTAGAATGACTAAGAATAAATACATATCATTTGATATCAGTTCTTAAACCTGGTAGGTACTTTAGAGACTTCAACATATTATTATTTACCACTTCTAGAGAGAAACGATCCAGCATTGTATATTGATTGGTGTACCCTAACATCTAATTCACTCTCTATATATAAGATATGATCTCTATTTACATTTCCATTATTAGAGACATTGTGTTACACACTAAAATTCTAAAATAGAGACACTGTATTATATTGTATGTGTGACATGAAACTCCAATCATAAAAGGAAGTATAACACCCTGAGGCCATAAGAAATATTTATTCTTAAATAAATGTAATCTCTTAAATTTTATTCATTACCTGAAACAGTGATATTTAGATTGTAAAACATGTAACAACAGGTTTAATCTATATGTTGTGTTTTACCATAATACCGATCCTTTACAAACAACAATCTACAATTCATATTAGTATTTAAAATGTTTGTTATATCCTAGAAATTGGAAGGGTAGGTATTATTACGATTAAATAACTTATGAATATATATATTTTAATCAGGTTTATTAATTATATATTTATTGAAAATAAATTAAGAATCATTTAAATTAAAATGAATTTTTTTACAAAATGTATTTTTTCAAAATGATGGCTTACTCATTTTTTTCAAAAAAAAATTAAATATAATTCTGAAAACATTAATAATATTTATTTCTTAAAAAAAATCGTTTTTTAAAAGTATCAATTTTTATATTGTTATCTTTTTTGAAAACACTAATTTTATTATGAATTGCCAAACATACAAAATTTTAATTATTAAATTCATTTTCAATTAAAGTATTTATAATATATTTTTTTATTTTGAATTATTTTTAATGTAAAATTAGACTAATTATATATAAGTTATTCCATTTTATGTTATTGGGATAATATTCATATTGGATTTATATATAAAAACATTGCAAATTTTTGAACATTTTTATTTTAAAAACCCTCATTCTTTTCACATTTATCAGATTACTTTTATTTTCAATTCTAAAATATTAGGGATTTAAATTTGAAAAAATGGATTCCATATTTGAAATTAAAATTATATTTATTTTATATTATTTTCAACATAATATTATAAAATATTTAACAGTGGGAATTGATAAAATTTATTGAAATGGCTAATGATAAAACAGGGTATTGTTCATTACATGCATTTGTATTAAAATTTACTTTACACACATATAATATTTTTATTTCATAATTTGAATTTAATATTTAGTATTTATAGACATAAATTATCAAACAAAACTAATAATTATTTTATTCATAAATGATAAATCACCTTTGTCAATAAAAATATACATTTCGCAATGGTAAAAACAAAAAATGATAAAATCGAGTAAATATAATCATAATAGAATAATATAAGAAATGTTTTTATTTTTATTTATGGGAGGTTTTTTTAATACAATGAACCCTCCCATCTGTAATTATTAAATTTTATTGGAACATATGTTTTGGGAGACCTCCCAATAGTGAATAGTTTTGAGTATTTACTAGAATTCCAGTCCAACTCAATTATGTAATGGCACACACTGTCCTCACTTCATGAAAAATTTTAAGGACATTAGTTATGAACAATATTCACACAAATAACATCTAAAAATCTCTAAACTCATTAAATATTCATAGTTTTTTATGAAAATAAAAATTTTAATTCTTTATTGAAAACCTAATTAGGATACAAAATGAAGATATAATTTCCTTTATTGGGCATCATTATTTTTCATCTTTCTCCACCTATATCATTTTTTATTAAAATAGGGTGATATTAAAACGTATTTATCTTCCATATACTAGGGTTATTTATAAAAAATTTCATGACCTAAACCCAGCTCCATTTCAATAAAATGGGTTACAAAATTATAGTTGATGTGTATGGTGTACTACTGCCTGGAGAACTGATGTAGATTATTTTTCCATTTATACCTGTCATGGTTTGATATGATGATGTAAATAAACTATGTATATGGTATTTATAAAATATTTATAAATATGCATTAAATATATCATAAATATAATTTTACTTTCTATCTCTATGGAGATATGATAATGTTGCTCAAATAGAGGGTGGGTTATCGCCTTGTGAAGCGATGTGATTCATATTTTAGTAACGCTTCACATAAAAGGTAATAATGATAAATTTAATTATTATATGTGATATAAAGGACATAGTTATTATATTCATGGAATATTTATCACTATTAAAATATAATATATAAAAATTTATGTATATTCATTTTCATTAACTGGAATATTATCACATCATCGGTGTACGTGTCGATTTCCACAGTCACGAAGCGATGTGGCTCTATTTTCATCACAAAGAAAAATTGTTGATATATTTTAATTTATAATATGGTATATATTATATTTTTGTAATTATGTAATGGTAAAATATTACTTACCACCCTTCGATAATTATCATTGGAAAATAGAAATGTTACACATTCGTATGTATGTCTTATCGTCTCCATGATCGTAGCATACATCATTTTTTATATGTATTTTTAATGATTGGTTTTAAATGTAAAATTTGCAAAGAAATATTGTAATTATTTAATGATTATTATTATAAAGGTGATAAAACTATTTAATATGTAGAAATATGGATCTCTCATGGTGAAAAATGCATGTGAAAACAAGGTAATCAACACATGAAATAATAAAAATAATGAGATATTATTAATGAATGAGTAATAATATGTTATAAAATTGTCATATATGATATAATAAATATTAATATGGATATAGATTAAGTTAATAATTTTTTAAACAACTATAAATTATTTTAAAGCATGTACAACAGAAACGAAGTGTAAGGTAATGGATTCAGTCTCAATTACATTTCATTATGGAATATAGGAATGTTATGCTCATATTTTCTTTAATAATATTCATATAATATCCATTAAACATGTAATATCATTAAAAATCATTAAAAATTTATTTTAGGATTCAATTTTAATTAATTCAACTTATGCAATTTGACATAAAAGTTACCATCATGTAAGAGATGTCTTAACTAAATTTCCATTCATTGGGGTAAACATCAAATTTATTGATTATGTCATTCTATGATTACTTTTATAACAAAATTTTATTTCCATATTTTTTATTTACACATATTTTATAATGATAAATTGTTGAATCACCCAAAAAATTCATTGATTAATTCTCAATTAAATGTTATGACCATTCTAAAGTTTAATTTCAAAATATCGTTCTAATCGGTTTTATTAACACGTATATTTTAGTTGATGGACTTTTTTAAAATTTCAAAATAAATCAAAATAATTTAAT
The DNA here is from genome assembly GCA_963277665.1 of Viscum album. Lineage (NCBI taxonomy): Eukaryota > Viridiplantae > Streptophyta > Magnoliopsida > Santalales > Viscaceae > Viscum > Viscum album. The sequence goes on along the minus strand of OY728142.1, from coordinate 1,178,744,129 downwards.
TATTATATTGTTATTTTTAACACTCTCATGTAGTAGTTTCATTTTTTCATTTTTTGGTATTTATGTTTGTTTTATAATGTTTTTTTAGAAAATACTACATAATTTCTCACTTTAAGTCGAAAATTTGTTTTCTTTAAAAACGATGTTTACATTAAAAAAATCCAAAAAAAATTTTAAGCATTAAAAATTATTAATTAAATTATTTTTCACTTATTTTTACTCTTTAAAAATAATTTTATCAAAATAATATTATCTCATTTTAAAAACATGTCTCATCTAGCGTTTACAGAAAATGTAAAAGGGAAAATTCATTTTACATGAATATAATAAAGAACATATAAATCCATCAAAACCAATATAATTCTTTAATTATTATTTTATATGTTTAGGTGTTTATATTCATGAAAATAATTTTCATAAATATTTTTAAAACTTTAGTTTTAAAAAGTGATTTTCAAAATGACCATAAAAAAGAATCGTAATATTTTCCTCAAGAAAATTTTCAATGATCTTTCATGTTCTTTCTATTCATCAACCACTATAATACATAATTATTAATCTAATGGGTTTATTTTGATACAATAATTATTATTTCTCAATATAGGATATGATTATTTTGACTAGGGATATTATTGACATTCACATCCTTGTTTTATATTGTTGGTATTAATGACCCCTTGAAATATTCACTTTTTGGTAATCCTTAGACATATAATTTCACCTAAATATTAATATCATTTATAATTTATATATTATTTTATTAATTTATTTATTTTTACATACTAATATTAATTTTATTTTTATTTCATTAAATGGAGAAATATTGAAAAATCATAAGATTTTACTCAATATAGATACTTTTTGTTAAAGAATAATGACTTGTGAATATAAACAATTATTTGTTATATATCGAATTATTTAGAAGTAGAGTGTTGTTTGGGGCCTAGAATAATATATTCCATCATTGAATCGGTAGGTCTCCTGTGATAGGCAAATTAATCCAGTATTAAATGTGTTTTGATCTGTAGAGTAAACCGTCACGTGAAAGGACTTGGTGGTAGAGGTATCTTGTTATTGAGATGTGATGTCCAAAAATTAATCATTTAATTCATTAAGAGTTCAATTATTATTATCTATGATATATTCACTATGACATAATATATAGATTCATTTCATTTTCAGCTTATATACTGAATAAAACATGTTTTAATTGAATTTATTTTCTATATTTATTATCCCTTATCGAGTTATGTAAAAGGAATGTGTTCACATTTATTAACCATATAATATTGAATTTACATTATCAAGTTATTCTAATGCAATATGTTCATATTTATTTAAATTTCCATATTGATTATTCCAATTAATTCATGATATCTCTCATTCTACATAACACATATTGAGCCTTGGAGATCGCCCTTATTTTCATTCAATTATTAGGAATCCATGATGTTTATTATATTTCATATGTATGTATATTCTAGATTGAATAATGTTATTCTCAAAAAAAATTCATAATTCTTTTTAAATGTACAATATTACTAAATAATTTGTCTTGATTACAAATATAACTAAACTATTTGGTCCTTTAGGACACAATTCCATATATCTTATCAAAATGTAATTATGTATGACACCCAATCTTGGATTATAGGGTTGGGCGAGCTATAGATAGTATCAGAGGGATGTTTAGTTGAATCCTTATGAACTATATTTATGAAAACATATATTAGGAAATATAACCCGATGATAATGATTTTGGATATGTATATAAGTAAATCCTAATATTTTTATAAGGATTTGATTGTATGGGGTTTACTAGTAATACACACATTTTGGATACATCTTGTGCACATGGTTTTTGAATAGATTTACCTAGGTGTAATAACATCAAAAAGTGTATATTGGGCCAATATAATTGGTAATAATTCACACTTAATTTGAAACTTCTAGGTGTTATTCTTCAGTAAATTCATATTTTCCATACAAATAATTATGATGGATTTGAAAAAGAGATATGCCCAAAAATACTATGTTTTTTTATTATGGGATTATCTATGCATAAAATTTTCAATCAATGCTAAGTATTAAATAAAATTTGGATTATAAATTGTTTCACTATTAAATTCTCTAATCGAGTATATTCTACCATTTTGTAATGGTTCGTAGAAGAATAAATATGATACACAATAATTCATCAAATCAAAAGTGTTTGAATGATTGTTTATTTAAAGGGTTTAATTTAATAAATTAAATATACAATGTCTCCCAAAAATTCTCATAATAAAATGTCATATAATAAAATAAAAATGAGATATATAACTTATTATATATGTAGTATGGATTCAGATGGAAGCACAAAATCAAGAGGATGATTGGGAAACTATTGATAAAGGAATCAATATACAGAATACTTTTCCCACATGTAGAAATAATGGAAAGAAGCACCGTAGAAAATTCATAAAACAAATATTATTTTAATATATGTTCTCATATATATATATATGCATGTTATTTAAGTATTAGGGAAAAGGTCTCTAATGTACAATGATTCAATTAAAAGGTGATGGGACACTAAACCAATTAATGTCCCAAGCATCAATGGAATATAACTCAAAAGTGGATAATGGATCATAGTAAATATTATTCTACTTCAATATATGAAGAATAATTATTAATTCTATTTTCATTTTATTAAAAAATTATGTCATTTGTGTATATTTTAGTTATATTATAGATATATGAATTATTGAATTTACAAGTATTATAATGTAGTAATTTTCATTAATGAATTGAAAGCATATGTTAAATTGTACCAAATACAAATAAAAATGATCTTATAACAAGTTGAACTTCATATAAACACATGATATATGGAAATATACACATTAATATGTTTATGATGTTGAGATAATGAATTTGGGATAATGAGATGATTGATATGGATAACATAAATTGGATTGTACAGACTACCATGGAATATATTAATGATTCATTGAAAATGTTATTTATGAAACCATATATGTAGTTAGAAACTATTTTGAAAATAATATGTCCAATAATCGTTATATTATTTTACAAATAAACACGAAATAATATTTATAGTCTATTTTTTTTAAGTTATGTCCATTACAATTTTTTAAGAAAATACATGATAAATATATTCATATGATTGATATGTGATGATTAAGAGGTACTTTTGGTTATTCAACTTATTAGTGATATGATCATTTTGGAAATTCAATGACCTTATTTATACTGCTATGTATCATAATATTTTGGAATTTCCATAAGGATAACCCATTATGAATTTTTTTATGTTGAGCCTTGTATGTGGTTTGAAAGACTATTGTAATAATTCACCATATTTTATATTTTTCATATTGGATTTCATGTGTTAACCATATAGGTTTTGGAAAATAGTTAGAGATATAAAAAATAAATGTAACTATTTTATGGATTTTATGATTAGTAAAATGATATTTTTAGTGACTCATGAATAAAGATTTAAATTTTGAATATTCATTTATTAAATTATTTGATGAAATGGAAATTTATTTAATCACAAAAAAGGATGAAATTATTATTAAGAAATAGAAATGCATAAATTAAGAATATTTCGATGTATAATTTGAAAATAAAATAATTCTTTAACTTTAGGGAAAGGATCCTGAAAAAATATTATCCTATTACATTTATAAACGATGAATCAGAATGACAATTAAATCATTATAGTTTTATGTTTTTTAGTATTTTAATATATCATTGATCAGTCACTATATTTTAGTAATATGATCAAAATCACTCTCCATAAATATTTAACCTTTTATTCCATGTCCACATATTCACTTGAATCCAATGTTCTCCTACTTAGAAACCTAGTTATATGTTATTCCGAATGACCATTATACTTCCCTCTCCATCTCTCTTATTAAGAGGATATTTTTTAACCTTTTTATAATGTGAGATTCTAAGCATCGGTATTTCCAAATATAAAACCATTGTGACCAAGATAATTTTTAAATTTTTAGGATGTAATTTTTTATGGTGGGGAGAATGTAACACCCCAAAAATCTAAAATAAGTACATTCTATTTGATAGCATGTATGACATACAACACCAAGAATAGAATGGGATATGACATCCCAAGTATATATTATATATTTATTTTTAAATAAAATAAATTATTTTAATATATTCCATTAAATGAACCGCTGATTTTTGCGTGTGTTACATGCAAGAACATGTTTCTTCAACAGCTTATGTTATACGCAGATTCCCAATTTTAACAAACAATATTATTCAATTAATATTATTATACAATATTATAGTTATTGAATAACCAATTCAATGGATATTATAAATTTAATTACATAAATTATGAAAATAGATATTTCATACATTCTTTTTCATTATTAATTTAATAATTATTACATAATAATCATTTAAAAATAAAAAGAAATTTATTCTAAAAAGCATTTTTTTTTCAAAAGAATGATTTATCATACAATACGCACTAAACATAAAATTATTTTTTGAATCCTTTTGAAAATTAATATAAAAAATATAATTAATTTCTTCATATTGGATTATTTTGGTAGATTTTTTAGAAATGTTTTATTTTTTGATGAATTTTGATATATACAAAATTCTAATTGAAAACTAATTTTTTGAATAAATTATTTAAAAAAGTAAATTTTATTTTAAATTTTGTTTTAAATTAACAAATATTTGAATTTTATATTAATTAATATAATTACATTAATTTTGATAATTTTTATTTTAAATTTAGATATTTATACCATTAATACTTTGAATATTTTCATTTCAAAACACTATTTTCTCATCACTTATAAGTGGTTAATTTTAAATTAAATTCCTCCAATTCTATTATTTGAATTTGGAGAGGTCGATTAAATATTTGGAATCATAATAATGTTTTTTATTTAATAAGTTTAACATAGTTTTACAAAATCATTATTATTGGAAATAGTTAATGTTAATTAGCATGATTAAGGATAAAACTCGGTTATACCCATTATATGCATTTCTGTTAAATTATTTTTAAACACTATTAAGATTATGATTTATTATGTTAGATTTAATATTCAAAATTATTATATATATTATCAATAATAAAAATCAATTTAATTTTTGTATTAATGGGTTAATTACCACAGTAAATTAAAAGATACATGATACCATGGTAAAAATGAATAATGTTTTAAACTTAATGTATATGAAATAACATTATAAATATGTTTTTGTTTCGGAGTTTAGGAGTTTTTTCAAAAAAATCTTCAATGCTACACATATTTATTATTCAATTTTGGTGAATCATGTCAAAACAGAGACCTCCAAATTGTTAATACATTTGGGTATTTACGGGAATGCAACTTCCCCTAAATTATAAATGGGCACTCATTCCCCTCACAAATAAAAACAATAAAATCACAATTATTAATTAAATAACATTTCAAATCACATAAAACCATCCCTCCATATATTATAGAAACCTTATATCGGTATAAACACAACCGTTGATAGATTTAGTTCAATCTAAAGGAGGATACCCTAATGAATATGTAATATTCGTCAATGAGTGATGTTATTTTAATTCTTTCTCCACCACATTAATTATTTATTTAAACATTATAATATAAAAAACAAGTATATGAAATATAATATAATTATTATATATTTTTACAAGACCTAAAATCATCTGCACATCCATCAAATGGGTTTTGGAATCATCATTCTTGTATATGGTGGACAACCACCTCACAAAGTGATGTTGTTCAATTTTCCATTTCCTACTCTCAAGGATGGGTATGATGTCGAATCTAAATCATATATATATATATATATGATATGTATATATATATATATATGTATGTATATATATATATATATATATATTTTATACCGATATATTAATTACATAATAAATATCATTTTACCCTCCTTCATGTCGGAGATATAATATTTTCACCAGTGTGTACGGCATACTACTGCTTCACAAAGCAATGTGATTCATCTTTAACTACTGAATCACATGGGAGGGGATAAAAATATAGTTAGTGGTTATTTGTGATATAAATGACACAATTATGATATTAATTACACTTTATCATCTTTTAAGGATAACATATATCATTTTATTTCATTTATTTTCACTGTATAAATGATTAAAACATTGTTTGATTATGTGTGGACTACCTCTTTCACAAAGTGATGTGACTCCCATTTCATCATCAAACAACATAGATGATATAAATAATTATATGATTTGATATATATTATATTTTTATCATTTTTAAATTTAAAATATATCTTCACAATTTTATAAAATGATATCTTAAAAATGGAAACGTTGCTCATGCATACATACACCATACCACGTCAATGATTGGATCAAACATCATTATTCATATCCATATTTCATGATTGGTTATGACAGTAAAATTGATGTAAGAGTATTATAATTATTTCATTATTTTTATTTTGTATATAATATAATAATGTAGCATGTGCAATAAATAGATCTTTCATAAAGAAACAAGCATGAAAAGATAAATAAATTAACTATGAAAAATGTAAAATAAAAATAATATTATTTGAGAATGCATACTAATATGTTATAAAAGGATTAAATATGATATCATAGATATTAATATAGTCATATAAAAATATAATAACATGTTTAAAACAACAATACATGATGTTAATTCATTTTCAACGAAAACTATGTTTACGGGTAGATATTTTATCTCAGCATCATTTCATTACGTCATATTTTAATGTTATACAAAAAATTTGAATTATATAGTTCATATATTATCACTTTGTCATGTATTATCCAAAATAATTAATTCATAATGTTATATTTTGTATCAATTTTTATATTTCATATAAGAGAATTTTACATAAAAGATACCAAGTGGTAAGGCGGTTTTTAACTCAATCTATATTCATTAGGTTACACATAAACTTCTTAATAACAAACTATTATTAGTTTCCATGTATATTAAATATTTTTATAGGAACATTCATCACAATAAAAAATACAAGCCCATAGACCGTAATAATATATTGTATTTGAAAACTGGGATCACATTCTTCTAATTTGGTGAAAGATCTTAAACATCCCCTAGATTGATCATCCCCTTTTGCACGCCTACTTATATTATTTCTTCAAAACCAAGGAAAAAGAAAAAAATAATTAGATGAGTTCAAATTCTCAGTAATGGTAAATAATATTTATATGTTTGTATAAAATTAATATTGTTATATGTGATCACGAGGATAACATTTGATGACTATACCATTCATATCAAAGAACACAAACATGAATCTTGGTATAAAGTTTTGTAGTTCAAAACAAATGAATCAAAATTGAATCAAGAGAACAAGGAATGAAATCATGACATATGAATAAGACAAGGAATTGTGGTATACATATAAACATGTAATCTCATTACCTAGAAGTCCTGTATAATTTCCAAAAAATTATCAATGAACATCATGGGGACTACACCTACTAGGAGGGAAACACCACCATCCATAGTCACATTCCTTTCATTCTAAGGGATAAGGAATCCCCTTCTTACCATAGTGGAGAATGATTCCCAATCATCCAATGGCGGATCAGGTTTTTCAATGATCCCATAGGGGATCAGGTTTCCCCATCCTCCCATAGTTGACTAGCTTTCCCCGTCATTCATAGTGGATCAAGCTTGTCGACTTTATTCCCATAGTTTTCTCCTGAGATATAAGTATTCACACAATTTTTTTGGTGGGATATATAGGTCCCACCAATAGAAAAATATAAATTTAGATAAATCTTCAATAAGAAAATAAAAATTCAATATTATAGTGTCCAATAAATAGAGACGAGCACTATAAACATCATTTCATGATACGTAAAATGAAATGTGTATCATAAAAATTTCTTCATATCATTACTTGTGGAAAATATATAGGTCTCTAAATAATTTAATCAAACTATAAACCGTGAACATAAGGGGTTTAGAAAGGAATATATAATGTAGAAGAGGAAAATGTTTCTTAAACATCATTCCAAATCCATTCAATAAAGAATATGATTTTTATTCTCAGATCATATCCCCAGTAAAGCATAAAATTTAACAAGATTTTTCATCCTAAATGGAGAATGATTTTTAACAATCAAATTGAATATTTCATAAGGAAAATAGACTTTAATTGAAAATATATTTCCAATGATAATTTGGAAATCATTTTCTTATAAAAGATCATTTAAAATTTAAATGATAAAATTAAATGTGGAAAATATCTTTTCCACAATGAAAAAAACCTTTAAAATAGAAATTTATTTAAAATATGTTTTAAATTAAAATAGCTTTGAGAACATATAATGGAATCTAATTTTTTTCTAAAACCGTGTTCTTCCAAAATACACTGAAAACATAAAATGAAGGCTTGAATAAGTATTGAATCATTTTTTTTTGAAAATTATATTTAAAACATATAATGAAATCTTGAAAACATTGAAATAGATTTCATTGAGGATAACCTTTTGGAAACATATAATGGAAGATTTGAAAACAATTTAAAAAATATTTTAAACAAAATACTTTTTTTAAAAAAAATTCATTGATAACGAGATTGAATTTCTATAATATTATAAAAAAAATTACTTAAAAAAATTAACCTGTAAAAATAATAATTAATCATCATGGAAAGGATAGTTATGATGGTTGGTTAGTCTATACAAGAAAAACATTCATTTTCACTATATATATTTTGTAAAAGATTCTTGATCAGAAAAGAATAATGTTATTTCTTTTATAAATATTTTTTAAAAATGTAAAACATCAGCAAAATTGTACTTTAAACATCATAGTATAGTAGAGAAACATTATTAAATTTTTTTAAAAAAATATTGTTTTGAAATAAAACAGAATACAAAATTAAAGAAAAAATTGTGTATTATTTATATAAAATAATTTCTTAATTATATTTTGTACAAAATTGTGTAAAGATATACCATCACATGGATGTGACATAAATAAATATAGGAGAATAAAGTATATGAGAGGTAAGATCTTGTGAATGAATCCACTAATGGCATGTGGACTATAGTTAATCCTGATGGTGATATCACATAAGGGAGGGCCACACATGGTGCCTCTCCATTTCATAGAGTTTAACTATTATAATGTTCAATTAGTATGAATAATAGGAGTATTTTGAAGGACACTACTTTTACTACTGATGATTTTTCTCCCCCACTACATAATCATTCTTGCAATGTTATTGCAATAGAGGAACCAGATTCCAATCAATAGATGGTTAACGCTTGTGGTAATCAAAATAAAATCCATTTGGATTTGAGAATAGTGATGAAAATCTTTACTCATAAAAAGGTCCCTGAAGAGAAAATTCAATATATAGAATATGAATAGTTTCTGTTGGAATAACACCTTACTTCATGAAAAAACCCATAAAAAAATATTTGATTCTAATTCCCCTGTGATATCTAAATGAGAATTTTGTAATATTTTGTTTTATATACAAAAAAAATCATTCGATGGTGATGTAATTCAAAGGGTCTCTTTCATGAAATCAATCTCAGTTTCTGAGCTAAATTTAGATAACATACAGGTTCTTTCCAAAAACCCTTTTGAAGTGCTTAACACCCAAAATTTGATGAAACAATAAATGAATGTTGACCCACTGATATTATGTCCACAAGAATAAATAACCTGAGAGGGGGGTTAATCAGGGTTTGAAATATAAAAACTAATGCCACTTTTTATCTTGTATCATTGTTAAAAAACACACTTCTCTCTTTCTCTCGTACCAACATATGAATAGAAATTAAATCATTCTCGAGACACGTCAATTTTGCATGGTTCAACCAAACTGGTCTACGCCACAGGAGAATACAATGACAATACAAAAATGTTCCAAATCCATTAAATGTGTACTAATATTTACAATATTCAGGCTAGATCACTTCTACATCTAGGCTCACTGACTTTAAAAGGTTTAGTGTTTTCTCATTGCATTCCCAAGGGTTACACAATATGTATATTTCTTTGAATCACCACGAGTAGAAAATATCACTATATTCCTCTTTTATTTCTCACTGCTCTTAAAAAAGAACAACACACAATTTATGGACTTCTAGGACCTTTTAGTTTAATGAATTTTATATCCTATACTATAGATCAATGCTCTATTGAAGTTTCAAATTCATACACTAATGAATAATACTTTACCAGATATGTAATGAGAAACATACATGTTTCATAAAACCTTAGATTGATTGGAACACAACATAAATGAATGGGAGCTAGTGTCACATTTGACATGGAAAACTAACTTTTTCACTACTCAATACTTGCATGACACAACCTTTTTACACTAAACTCACTATCAGAGCACATACCCTTATGACGCCAAACTTATATGCTACTATATATCTTTGTTCCACAATCTACCACATGCGAGACCAGAGCTATGATTTTCTCTTTGTTTAGATGTTCATGATCAATTAGGGAGGATATTCCTTTTTATAGCCATTTTGGAAACCCTATGCACATGGAACAGAACTTCTTTCCATATGTGAAACATTCAAATTCGTGAAACCTTTCATTGGGTGGATAATTAATAACATGTGCACACTTCTTTACTTTTCCATATTTTGAAATAGTGATCTTGAAATATCACCACTAGAAAACATTTCAAACATCCTTAACACTCGCACACAACTTCCATTTACAAAAACACTTTATACACTCTCCAATTTATTGACCAAAAAACATGAAAAAACTATCAAATAATGCAACCATGAATAATTTTTTTTTCTACTTATAGATCATCCATTCCTTTTTCATAGATCCTTGCCAACATAGTTTGTCAACAATATTTTTGGATCACCATAAATGGCCAAGGTAATCCACTTTGTCAACAAACACAATCAACCAAAAACTGAACCAATGTTTCCTTGAGGGATTTTTTCCCAACAATCTCCCCCTTTGGGTTTTGTTGGCAACTCTTCACACATTGATATATCATTGAAGATTATTCCATATTATACCACTATTCTATTCAAGCAACTCTGCTAGAAATAAAAAACATACTCAACACACACTCTATGCTTGCATGACCCATGCTTTGTGCGGGAAAGAGAATAATAAAAATTGCATCAATGAATGACTTTGTTCAATTAAAAAATCCACTCTTCTTCTTTCATCAACATCATCATCTGTAGTGATATATAATATTTGTTTGATCAGGACTAGTATCATCATATTTAAAACACTACCTACTCCACTACTCATGTTTTTGTGCTTTGGAATGCATAAATATATCCAAGCTAAGAATAATAGACATGCCACTAAGATTTTTTATTCATAAAAATGAATTCTAATCATTTTACAGAAGCTTTAAAAAACTATTATCTTTAAAAAATTAACACTCCCATATGTCGCAACTACCCTATTCAGATTCGACCCCCCTCTCTCACCATTCCACCTAATAGCTTATCCCTTATCTTTTTTAAAAAAAAATCTCCCCTGCAAAAGAAATACATTCCCTTTATTTCCAATGTACCCAAAGGACACATAATTTTGGACTAGAGGTGGTGAAGAACACATATCAATTCATTATAGAAAAACACTACAAAACTATGAGAGATGAGGGTCCCATATCCACACCATTACATGCTTTGAGAGTCTAATTAAATTGCATATCCATTTGATTGCTATCAAACACCTTTTTAGATAATGCCATTATCAGAATTTATTTGACCTGTAGTTCTTTAGGAACATACTCTATCTTCATAAGATATTGATCCCCATAATACATAATAAAATGATATTTAATTTCATCATGCTTAGTCCTTGATTGATTGGCTTTATTTTTTAAAATATTGAATGCACATCAATTATAAAAAATGGATTGAAATTAGAGATTTCATGTCAACTACCATATGTTAAAATGTTGTTTCATCCACAATAACTATGTACATACTTGATTATTCACAATATACACATCTTTTGTGGTGATCAAATAAATTTCATCCTGTTTCTTACTCATCCCTGAAATGGACAATATACCAAAATAAAAAAGCATTTTCGGGCACTGATTTCCATCCATCAACTAATCTGGCACAATCTGTATCTGTATATCCCAATAACTGTAGATGATATTAGTCCTTGTAAAACAATCTAAATTCAACTATTACCTTGATAAAAAAAGTATTATTTTCACTGCAATCATGTTCTTTTAATTGGGATTACATTGATAACTAACTACTTGAATTGTGTAAAAGATAATATTTGGTCTTGTCATTGGCATGTATAATAAAATTCCAATGATTATCTTGTATTCTATGATATTAAATTCGATACCATTATGATCCTATGATTGTATAATCTGGGTAGCCACCGAATTTTTCATCTACAAGGAATTATCCATTAAAAATATTCATAATTCCACCTAGGAATAATTATATTCAGAAATGAATATTCCATTACTTTTTTAAATAACCTATAAATTAAGGAAGTTTTTTTTCATAATCATTTACATTTTGTACTCATTTATAATGAATTCAAAAAATTAATCTTCATTTTTTGTTTAAGTGATACACTAAATATTATTTCATTGACGTTTACCAAGACTATCCTCTTTTCATTAATATCAATGTTGACATAGAGATTGTAATCAACTCCACCACACTGAAAACCAATCTTTTATAAAACTTTTCTTGTATTGAATACCATTATGTATATTCATACTTTAACCCACATATATCCTTATTCATCAAAAAAACACAATTCAAATATTCATGAATTATAAAACAATCTTGTAGTTAAATATAAACCACTTCTTTGAAAACACCTTTCAAACACTCTGACTTGACGTGCATCTTGAAAACATTGAACCTTCCATGAACTGTTATGTCCAATAATAATCTAATGGCCTTTATCCTTGAAACATGTAAAAATGTATCATAAACATCAATACCCACTATATGGGAGTACCATTTGCAAAATATTCGTTATTTTTTCAAATCATTGTTCCATATATCTTTATTTTATTGTGAAAGTCCCATTTAGTCTCGATGAAATTTTTATCTATTGGAATAAAAACTATCTCCCATGTCTGATTCTGTGATTTTGGTTAAGAACTTCATTCATATCCTGATCCCAATTCAAATATTAATCTAATTAACTAATGTATTTAGTCTCTACCTATAATGAGTAAAATTTTATCTGTAGTGTCATCTTTCTTTTTGTTCTGCACCGGCACTATCTGATCACCAATTATGTTATGTCTATAAAATTCATCTCTTCTTATTTGTCTTTGTATAGATACTTATTTATTATCATCCTTCCAATCATATGATTCCACTTTTTAATTATCCTCTATAACTAGAACATCGCTTTAACTTCTTATATCTTTATCACTACGCTCCTATGTCTAGCCATGTATTTTCTGAAGATTCAAATTATTCAAAACAATGGATAAATCATGGATTTAAATAAAATTTCCTAGCCTATTATAGAATCATTTATATGATTTTCATTTCATTGAGTCACCATGAAATATCCTTTCTTCACAATGATATTAAAACATCCTATTTTTTCATTATATATGATGAAACCCTTCATTCAGATGACTATTGTACTTCAATGATGACTTCTATCCATTCAACAACTAATGTTGAGTCTTCTCTTCTTTCGTAAATAGTAAATATCTATTTGACATGTAAATTGATGTCAATATAACTTATTTCCAAAATTAATATTCAATTTATATCTCAATGAACATTATGCTAGCCATATTGTTGATAATTGAGTTCATTATTTCAATAACACCACTATACTGTTGAGTCCTTTTTACTGAAACATGCAGCCTTACCACATATTTTTCTAGATAATCCTTCCCTAAAAAATTGTGATATCTATTCAATTATCTATTCAAATGTTCTATATTTTTCATCCCAACCACTTCTAAACATATCATCTATAAAATTTTATGCAAATAAAGACCTATGATTTGTGGGTTATGATTGAAACCCATTAAATTATTTTATAATCATCAATGACGAGAACATAATCTCCCCTCCCTTAAATAGATCTTGTGATATTTGTCTGCAAAAATAAATATACACTAACTAAATACTTTTTTTTCAAATTTATTCTTTCGGATTATATGTCTTTTGAATGATATTCCCTTATTGACAATCTTCTCATATATGGGTACAATCCCGTGATAATCTGGGGAGATCTTGAGAGACATCATATTTCTTTAGAGCATTGAATGATATTTGGATCAAGTGTGAAATATGTTTATAACACAACTTATTTTCATCAACTATTGATTGAAATAATATTTTTTTTCTAGACTTATGAGGTATATATTCCCTTATGTAATATTTCCTTATAATAAAACAACATCGTGTTTTTCCTCGATTACACATAATTTCATAGGAAATATTATGGCTTTTCCAGAGTCAAATAGTTAACTTACACTCCACAAGTTGTGACCTATACCTTCAAAAACCATGACATTTGTTCAACTAATGTATTTTCGTCCATACATGGATTTTCTTAATCCAACAACTTTAGGACCACATAATATTAAAATCTTATGATACATTATTTCTTATATTTTATTTTTTTCACTTGATCCTTATTTTCTATCAGATGGGATGTGCATCCATGATTAATAATCCATATCCTAATGTGATCTAATTCATTGAATTAAATTTCAGCAACAACCCACTACTCATCCATTTTCTTTCTATCCCATGTATTTTAATTCATATTTGAAATGGAATGATAATATTGATATTCATTGTTATATGATGGGACAACTTTATCTTGAAGATCTATAAATCTATTTTTAATTTTCAACACATTTAATGAGACATTTGGATGCTACTTATGACCACAATCAGTCTCTTATATAATAGTCTTATTTACAATTTATGAGATAGATAATTTCATTTGTCTTAATCATTCACACTTGAAACAGTGATAATCAAATGATAACCAAGAAAATTGATCATTTTATGAAATTCCCTATTGGTATTTCATACTAGTGAACCTCTTTTATATGTAATAGACATTTTTTCTGTTTCTTGTATTTCCAAAATAATAAAAACTAATATAGGGTACATTCCTGAGCGGTAATACTACATCATTAGTCATACCGTGATTTCTATGAATCT
Organism: Viscum album; assembly: GCA_963277665.1. Lineage (NCBI taxonomy): Eukaryota > Viridiplantae > Streptophyta > Magnoliopsida > Santalales > Viscaceae > Viscum > Viscum album. The sequence goes on along the minus strand of OY728142.1, from coordinate 1,178,728,900 downwards.
ACTGATATTTATTTGTAACCAAAACAATCTTATTTCTCAAAGAGGGTTCTTTTTGTCTATCATTAATAGTTACTAATTTCTATTTTTGATAAAGCTCCATACTAGCATTATCATTTGGATTTAACTATTATTTCTATTCTACTAAACAACTATGATCTACTTTCATCATTCATATTTCCTATATGATATACATTCCTAATGTTATAGAAAGAGTCAAAAAAAATTCATAGTCCTTAATTCTTCTTCATAGGGTGAAATCTTCCTCATCATTTTCTTTGATACAATTTTGTGATCTCATCTTGCATTAGTCAAACTATCGATTTATATTTTCAATTATTTACTTTTTATCTTTTACTTAATAACTTTATTAATCCTTTTTGGCATTGAATAAATTTTTTTTAAATTTGTTTATTTAGCTCAAACATCTCACATATAAAATTTGTCATCATGAACCACTTTGTCGGATTTCATTATTTTTTATCTCCAAGAATTGGTATCCCTAAGAGAACATTCATGTTATACATCAAGGTCAAAAATTCATCCCTTTTAACCATATTTATTGTCAATTTATTACCTTATTATAGGTTTATCATCATTGTCAACCATAACATCAAAATTATGATCATTATATTCCTCCAATTCTTCTACCTCAAATTCTTCTTAACTGTCATATTCTCTTGAAAATATATTCTTCTTTTTGGATAATTTTTTTTTAAATTATTCTTCCCTTCCATGAAGTCTGAATAATTCTACATTTTAATTTCAAAATATTCATATTAATCATTTTTAAACATTTTAGGGAACATCAGTGCAAGATGTGCCTCATTTCCACATCAAAACTACACGTGGGAGTTCGCCCTTGAAATTTCATTTTCTTCATTAAAAATTAGAGGTAAGGAATGACATCACCTCATCTATCTCATCATATTCATTTCCCATATTAAAAGGCGATATTCTTCCAGTATTTGAACGCCACTTATTTTTATTTACCATTATCCACAACATAATTTTATTCATTTCACATTTCATATATAACAAGGGTACGGTGAAAGTTATCCATTCTCAAATCCTACAGATCATTATCTTCTAAAATTGAAATTTTCAATTAGAATCCTAGTGAATGTTTTCTCATGTTATTCTTCGCAATTTTAATATATTAGATACTTTTTCTAAGACTATACATGTCTTACATAATTATATTTAACTTATCAATGAATGTATCAAAAGAATAATTATGGTGCCCTCTACGGCCCTTGTATTTGTTCCACAAAAATTTAATCTTTTCTCCTCTGACATTTGATTCACCCTCATAAATATTAATCAACTTTAAACATAGAGCATTTCATGTTTGACATAAAATCTCATTTTTAAAAATTACCTTGGATATGGATCCCCTAAATTATTTATCCCTTTAGAATCAACATTCAATTACCATATATCTACTTACAATAAATCAACACTATCAATAATAGCTGAAATTCTATGCATCATTGCTTTATAGACATCCATTACAAAAGATAAAAAGTATTTATGCATATGATTCTTTCATAATTGAAATTTTTTTCCATTAAATATCATAATTACTTTGTGATAGACCACACCCATTTATTCTATAGATAGGGGACTACAAGCATTCAACCTATCTCTCAGATACCAATTGTTAGGACCACTTGGTTAAATAACCCGAGCTAGGGTGGTTAATCATGGCATGACATGCTAAAACTACATCTCTTTTGAACTTTTTTATTTAAACAAATCACACATCTCTATTTCTATTGTAGAAATATACAAATAGAAATTAAATCATGAAAATGACATAATAATTTTACGTGGTTCACCCTCACTAGGATATGTCCAAGGATCATACATTGATAGTGTGCGGATATATGAAATCCACTAAAAGTGAATTTCTATTTATAAGGATTCGGCTAGATCATATCTATTCCTTTTCCCACTACCATTAAAATTTTATGGTTTTTTTATTCCCAATGTTAACTCCATATGTCTCTTTTTCTAGATCATTGTCGGTTGTTAGGATCAATTTCTTCCACTTCTATTGCACACTACTCAAGGAAGGGATCCACAGAATGTTTATAGGCTTATAGGTGAAGGTTCCAGGCACAACGGAAACACGTGGGTGGATGTGCAAACATGGAGTTTTTTCATTTGCAATGATCAATCCAGGATCAATATGACGATAACCACCAATATCCACAGATCTAATCACAGAAATAGACAAAAGAAATAGAAAATCCTAAAACCACAAAGTAGGATTATTACAGGTTGATTATAATTAATTTAATCATTTTAAAATTAATAAATTTTGGGTGTTCGTTCTTCTTTGAAGTTATTGATCATGTTCTGGTGTGATTCGTCATTTCATCACAGAAGCCAAGTGTAGACTTCCTCTAGCGGTGATCCACAAATGTACCTCGTATCACATGATGTCGCCAAAGGAGTCTCCTAGTGCCAGCGTGGAGAAACCTTTTCTTGTGTTGTCCACCTTAGAACGTCTTGATCCGATGGAAGAGTATCTATCTTAGTCTTGAATGAATTCTTGGAGGAAGAGGTTCTTTCGGCCCTGAAATAATTCTCCAGAGTTGTTGTGCACAACGATTCTCTAGTGTGTTTGAAAAGAGTTGGGGTTGTGAGGATATTTATAATCATGTTTGAGGTTATAGAGTTATGACAATAAATAAATGTTTTACGTGTTTTATTTATTTCAATGACTCTTATTTAACACCCCCATGTCAAATAATTAATTCCATGACATGCACCCAAGTTGATTATAATAAATATCATTTAAAACAATATTATATCATCAAAATCATGACTGGAAAAACTACAGGGCGTGTATTAATAAATACACAGTGTGTACTTATTTTTCCATTGAAAACTACATGGCATGTACATTCAATGTACATGGCTTGTATATATTGTTTTAATTTATTTATTACCATTCCATAAAGATTACTACATGGCGTTAAATTTTTAATACACGACGGGTACTTGTTTTCCTTGAAAAACTACACGACGTGTAATCTTTAATACATGACGTGTATATCTTGTTTTTCATTTCCTTATTCCTCCATCATTAAACCGATTTAGGATTTATTGAACTATTATTAAACCATGAATGGGAATAATCTTTATTCTACTTGAGATACTTGAATACACTTAGTGTGTGACCCTCTATGCCTCTTTCTCGTTGGCATTAGGCGAGCTTACCTAAAGTCCAAGATTACTGTCTCGCAATGGGTCATGGAACCCAAGAGAAAGAATTTGATGCCGCATTGACATATCACCTCATACGAATGCTTACTATGTAATTTAATCCCCTTGTCTTGATATCTTATCAAGCAGGTTTTATGGTAGTGTCATAAAACTACATGCTTGATCTATCATTCTTTGACTTCGTGAAATAAACTCGTTGTTTACACCATGGCCATGGAATTTAATGCGATAGTTCTATTTCAATCAAAGGGCTGAGATATCAACTTCTATAAATGGAAGGGACACATCCTTCATTGACTTATCCATTAAGAACATGTCACTTGTGACGCACCCAACTTACACTACTTCCCACCAACTCTCTGCATGACGGTTTTTGTCAGTAAATCTAAGTGTGCGAGTCATGACATGAGTCAATGATAATATTCCAGTCTAAGGACCATAACAAAGGATCATAGATAGCAATGTCCGATGACACCAAGACATGAAAAACTGCTACTGGCGGGTCTGTTCTCATAATCTCCCATCATTGTGTTTACCATGCGTGAACTCCATGAGAGAGAGTCTCGTCTTCTTATGAGTACTCACACATGAAAGTCTGTATACTATGTGTTCTATCATAGTATATGAACCAACCATAGAACTTTATTTATGAATATTGTTATAGAATTTCATGGTTTTCATCGTAGCGGGGATCTTCCATGATCTTATTAATGCAACAAATATTCCAGGACATTATTATATTACAGTCATGCAGAACAATGAACAATATATAATAAGTGAAAATTTATGTAATCAAAGTACAAAACAGTTGGATCTCAGGACACCAACCCTAAAAAACTCCAACTTGGAGTAGAGCCAACTGCCTACGACTTTTAGTCTTCTAGACCTCACATAATGATCATGTTTATGCTGAGTCAAGGCTTTCGTCTAGGGGTCCGCCATGTTGTCTTCCGTGGGAAAAATGCTCACTGGAACTTCACTTCTCTGTGAAAAATCCCTCAAGATATGATACTGCCAATGTTTTTTCTTTGTCTGCTGATGTGACCATGGCTCTTTTGCAAGTGCCACCATTGCAGTATTATCACAATAGAGTGTGATAGGATATTTACTACTCGGTACTACATCCAGCTCTTGGATAAAGCTTCGCATCCATACTACTTCTTTAGATTCCTCAGATGCTATGATATACTCGGACTCCACTTTAGAATCTTCCTCCACACTTTTCTTTGAGCTCATCCAGCTCACTGCACCTCCATTAAAACTAAAGATATATTTAGTCTGTGACTTCATGTTATCTTGATCAGTCTGGAAACTAGCATCTACATGTCCTATAATGATACTTCCTCATCTCCTCCATAAACCAGGAACATATCCTTAGTACGCCTCTGATACATAAGGATAGTCTCGACTGCCATCCAATGGTGGTCTCCTAGATCATCTTGATATTATCCTACCTCACTTAATGGCTAAGCAAAATCTACCCTTGTAAATAAAATAACATACATGACTGACCCAATCGCGGATGCATAATGGATCCTTGACATCCCTTTCTTTCCTCATGTGTCTGAGGACACATTTTCCTGGAAAGATTATTGCCATGTGACACTGGAAACAATCCCCTCTTGGACTGTTCCATACTGAATCTCTTCAGTATCATGTCAATGTATGTACTATGACTCAGACCCAGCATTCTCTTGGATCTATCAATATGGATCTTGATCCCAAGAATATATGATGCATTGCCAAAGTATTTCATGGAGAGACAATTGTACAACCATTCCTTAACTGACTGTAAGATAGGTACTTTGTTTCCAATTAGTAATATGTCATCAACATATACTATTAGAAAAACGTCTGCACTTCCACTAAACCTCTTGTAGACATAAGGCTCACATTCGTTCATAACAAATCCAAATTTTGTTACAGATTCATCAAAACAAATGTTCCATGACCTTGATTCCTTCTTTAATCCATAAATGGATTTCTGCAACATGCATATCTTATTGGCATCCTTTGGAGTCACAATCCCTTCAGGTTGTGTCATGTAGAAATATTCTTGGAGTTTCCTGTTAAGGAATGCTGTTTTGGCATCCATTTTCCAAATTTCAAAGTCATAGTAAGTGGAAATGGCAAATAGGATTCTGATGGATTTTAGCATTGCATCCAGTGAAAAGGTTTCATCATAGTCAATTCCTTGATGCCGTCTGAAACATTTTTCAACCAGTCCTGCCTTATTGGTTCTAAATTTCCACTCCATGTCCAGTTTATTCTTGAATACCCTTTTTTTAAGAATAGGCTTTACATCAACTAGAGGATCTACCGAAATCCAGACTTAGTTTTGATACACGGAATCCATTTCAGAATTCATGGCTTCTTTCCACTTTGTAACGTGTATGCATTATACTACTTCCTTGTAGGTAAGAGGATCATCATTTTCAACCAATAATGTTTCACCAACCTCGGTGACATGAAAACCATTTCGTTCTGGTTCTCTCACCTCTCTCGTTCTCTTACGCAGTTCTTGTGTCTCTGGAACAGATTGTTCTTCCATGGGGCTTTGTGGAATCTGTTCTTGTACAATCTCATGTGTATCTTGAGCCTCAACATCATCGAAGTCTATCTTGGTCCCACTATCTCTTTTGGAGATGTGCTCCCTCTCAAGGAATATGGTGTGTCTTGCCATTGTACCCTTTTTGTCTGAGGGGTTGTATAGGTAATATCCCCTTGTTTCATTGGGATATCCTATAAAGATACACTTTGGGCCTCAGGGTGCAAGTTTGTTACCTGAAGATAACTTAACAAATTCCTCACTACCCCACACATGTAAATTTGTTATCATGGCTTTGCATCCACTCTATAACTTGTATGGAATACTATTTATCAATTTAGTTGGTACATGGTTTAGTATGTGTGCTGTTTTTTGTAATGCATATCCTCAAAAGGATAATGGAAGACTCGCATTACTCATCATTGATCTCACCATGTTCAACAGGGTGCGGTTCCTCCATTCAGTTACACCATTCCACTGCGGTGTGTAAGGAGGAGTGAGTTAAGATAGAATCCCAAACTCCCATAAGAAATCAATGAAATCCTGATTAAGATATTCTCCTCCTATGTCTTAGAAGAGTTTCTTAATCATTATAACAAGCTGGTTCTCAACATCATTATTGTATTCATTGAACCGATCAAAACAATCTGAATTATACCTCATTAAGTAGATATATCCATATCTAGTAAAATCATTAGTAAAAGTTATGATTTACATGAACCCAGCCCTTTCTTCCACTAGAAATGGTTGACACGCATCTGTGTGAACTAATTATAGAAGCTCGTTACCCCTTTCACCTTTCCCACTAAATGGGGCTTTGGTCATTTTTCCTTGTAGACACGCATCACATGCACCATGTGGTTTTAGTTCGAAAGAATCTAAATACCCATCTTGATGTAATTTTGTCAAACTTTTCTCATTGACATGACATAGCCAGTGATTCCAATGTTGGGTGTGGTAAGATTCATGTTAATTTACATTGTCATCGATTCCCATTACTTTGATTGTGTAGTCTAACACATAAAAGCTATTATATAAATGTGCCCTACCAAAACAAATGCTATCTTTATAAAAGTAGAAACATTCAATTCCAAAATGTAATATGAACCCATTAGTATCTAATCTGGATACTGAAATTTTGTTTTTAGTATAATAAGGAACATAATAACAACCCTTTAACACCAAGATCATCCTAGTAGGCAATATAAGGTTGTAGTCTCCGACAGCTACAACAGGAAGTCTGGCTCTGTTGGCTGCTCGTAGATCTACCAGCCCTCGATCAATCTTCCCGAGTCTACTAGGTTCATGTATTTGGATACATATGTGAGCACTAAAATTAGTATCTAATACCCAATTTGTAGAAGAAGATAGATTGCATTCAATAACAAATTCACCTGAAGCTTCCCCTTTCTTCCTTGGCTGGGTTCAGTTTTTGTTCCAGTGGCCCTTCTTGCCACATGCGAAACAAATAGCATCTTGTTCATTTGCCTCCCCTTTGATCTTACTTTTATTGGAAGGACATGAAGAAGCTTTGTGCTTAATTCTCTTCACCTTACCTTTCCGTTTATTCACCATGAGGACAAAAGTCTTTTCACGCTTCATGTCATTGTCCACTTGGCGAATAAAGATAAGAAGATCAGATAGAGACTTCTCATTTATGTTCATGATAAAGTTCACAAGAATTTTTGAGAAGCTCTGGGGGAGTGATGCAAGAATGAGATCGGTACCCAGTTCTTCGGGGATTTTAAATCCTAGAACCTCCAAGCGCTCAATGTAGCAAATGATCTTGACTACATGAGGCCTGGTGAGGGAACCATCTCTAAGCTTGCTTTGAAATAGAGCCTTGGAGATCTCAAATCTCTCCTATCTTTCTCTCTCCTGGTATAAACCATGGAGGTGCTCGAGCATGCTATAGGAATCCATTTCTTCATGAGACTTCATGAGCTCACTAGACATAGATGACAACATCAAACATTGAATGTCGATTGCATCGTTCAAATGTTGATCATAGACCAAGAAATCATCATCAGTTGCCCCTGGGGCAGGAGAGTTATGAAGTGAGGACTCCGGCACGTAAAACTTCTGTTCATGGCGTAGGATAACCCGAAGGCGCCTAATCCATTCCTGAAAGTTACTGCCAGTGAGGATGTTTCCTTTTACGAGAATTTATTGCAGAGAAAATGTGGTTGATGAGTTTTTCATATTCTACAAATTAAAAGAGCAGATTTATCAGTACATTCTTGATTACATTTTATGAGAAATAATAAATTTTATTAATTCTCTCACTGTTTTTCAAGTCCCAATGGCCCTCACCATTGAACTTATAATGTCCAGTTGCTTTGACATTCTAGTGGAAAGGAACCATATTCCATTTCACATAACTCCAACAAGGGTTGGTCAAGCTATTTGAAGGTATTTAGGTAGGCAGGTCTTTGCCAACTATGGGATTACAGTTCCTTAATCTGTTTAGTGGATTCCCCAATCCTGAAATCCTAACTTGGATTTCCTCAACTCTTGCATCCAATATCACAACATGTCTAGAAAGGGCCACTTCTCTTGATGTAATATGGTTAGTTCAACCCGAAACCATTCATAAGGGATTCCTTTATAAAAGTAAGTGTCCCAACAAGGGTTGGTCATAGACATAGTTTTATTAAGTCTTTCTCTTAATCAAGTAATGGAAGTCTTGGTCTGACATAATATGGTATATGAGGGATTTTATTCATTATGCGTATTTTTGTATTATCACATGCTTGTTAAAATTAAGTGATGCTTGCTTTAGTGATTAACCATGTTTTGATAATGTTTACTCATAGTCCGGTTTTTATTTTATTCCATCATTGCATGCTTGTTTATTTTATTAATTATGTGATCGTGGCAACACATACATAATAAATAAACCATGCAATCAGATAGAAATAAAGTGAGATGGCATGATCATGAGCTTCTATTGGTTAGCCTATTTAGCGGTTTGATAAGCTAACACTGACCTAGGGAAAAACATCTTGAACCGATGGTTCGTTTTTTTGAAGCTCCCACCTATCCACCTTTGTATCTTCTTAGGTTGGTTTCGCCTCAGCTTTGGGTATTGAACACTCTCCTCTAGTTTGGGAGTTCCTCCATTACATGGGTTTACATTAAAGAAACCATGGGCACACATACCCTACATTTTATTTGAAGAAGGCTTGCAGGCCAAAAAATTTAAATTCAACAAATTTAAATGAAACCATTCACACATACAAAGGGTCTTTGGTCTATCTCATGATCGTATATAGCATGGAATGACCTTTATGCATATTTATAATTCAAATTCATTTAATCGTTAATTCATTTAAGATATGTCGTGCTCAAATTCAATTAATTATGATCTTATAATTAATCAATTCTTTATATTACGTTCCTTTATAAATTTACTTGAGATTCTTATCATCCATATTCCTTCAACGGGTCTTTGTACATTGGGGTAAACATGGTGAAATTCCATTTCTAGAATGTACACAGTGTGTAGTTTATAATTACACAGCATGTATTTCTTTTCAACTTTTATCCAAAGTACATGCCAGGGGATTTGGCATGTTATCTATACTTTGGAAATTTTGGAGTAAATAACATGTAGATAAATCATACAAGGTGTGTACTTCCTTGTTATGTGGTAACCGGCCTGGCGATCCCGTGTATGCGGTACGCGGCTTATCCTTGTACACGGTTTCACCTGGGTCGGAATGGACTACACAGCGTGTTGCTCCAACATACATGCCGTGTATTGCGATTCCACGCAGCATTAAATTCTGGTCAACACGGCATGATTAATACCTAGGCATATTCAATTCACACGACGTGGTATGGCGGACCAATGCTGGTTCATTGAACCTAATTAAACAGTGTGTATTTTTAATTACATGTCGTGTAATCCCTTGTTGTAGAGAAAGAATGAGAGGCTTCTCCGGATGAGTTCCTAATTTTTATTTTAGAAAAAAAATTAAAGGGTTGTTTTTATGATATCAATATAGAAGCGAAGTAGGAAGAATAGATCTCATTTATTTAGATTAATAGAATGATATATTTCGAATTAAATGAAATATAAATGCGTAAATTATCAATGCAAATTAAATAACTATAATCAATTTTGTAACCTCTCTCTGACACCATTTGATGGTTTCAGGCGCAACGGAAGAGCATTGGTGGATCCTCCCACTTGGATTTTTTTCATTTGCAATGATCAATCCTAGATCAATAAGACAATAAATGCTAGTCTCCATAGATCGAATCACAGAAATAGAAAAAAGAAATAGAATGTCCGTGAACCACAATGTAGGATCGTTACAGGTTGATTATAATTAATTTAATCAATTTAAAAGAAATACATTTTGGTTGTTTTTTCATCATTGATGTTCTTTATCACGTTCCGGTGTGATTCTTCATTGGGTCATAGAATCCATGTGTAGACTTCCTCTAGTGGTGATCCACATGTGTACCTCGTATCTCGAGACGTCGCCAAATGAGTCTCCGGGTACTAGGGTAGAGAATCCTTTGCTTGTGTTGTCCACCTTAGATCATCTTTATCCGATGGAAGAGGATCTCTATCATTCTTGAGATAATTCTTAGAGTAATAGGTTCCTTCGACCTTGAAATAATTGTCCAAAGTTATTGTGCACAACTATTCTCTTGTGTGTTGTAAAAGAGTTTAGGTTGTGAGGATATTTATAATCAGGTTTGAGGTTCTAGAGTTATGACAATAAATAAACATGTTACACATTTTATTTATTTCATTGACTATTATTTAAAACCCCAAGTCAATTAATTCCTTGACATGTGCCCACACAGATTATAATAAATATCATCTAAAACAATATTATATCCTCAATATCCTGACTGGAAAAACTCCAAAGCAAGTATTAATAAATACATGGCATGGACTTGTTTTTCAATTGAAAATTACATGTAATGTACATTCAATGTACACAACATTTATATCTTGTTTTCATTTATTTATATCCTTTCCATAAAGAAAACTACATGGCATGTGATAATTAATACACGGTGTGTACTTGTTTTCATGAAAAACTACACGACGTGTAATCTTTAATACACGACGTGTATATCTTGTTTTCCATTTCCTTCTTCCTCCATCATTAAAATGATTTAGGATTACTTGAATAATTATTAAACCACATACATGAATAATCTTTATTCTACTTGAGATACTTCAATACACTTAGTGTGTGACCCTCTAGGCCTCTTTATCGTTGGCATTAGGCGAGCTTGCCTAAAGTCCAAGAATTCTATCTAGCAACGAGTCAAGGAACCGAAGGGAAAGAAGTTGATGCCCCATTGACGTATCACCTCATAAAAATTCTTACTGTGTAATTTAATCCCTTTTCCTCGATATCTCATCATGAAGGTTTCATGGAAGTGTCATAAACCTATACGCTTGATCCATCGTTCTTTGAATTCCTAGAATAAACACATCGTTTACACCATGGCCATGGAATTTAATGCGATAGTTCTATTTCAATAAAAGGGCCAAGATATCAACATCCATAACCGGAAGGTGTAAATATTTCCTCGACTTATCCATTAACAACATCTCACTCGTGATGCACCCAATGAACCCTACTTCACACCAACTGTCTGTGGGATGGTTTTCGTCAGTCACGAAATGAGTCAATGGTAATCTTCCAGTCTAAGGACCATTGAACACGCTCAAAGATAGAAATGTATGATGACACCAAGACATGTAGAATTTCTACTGGTGGGTCTGTTCTCATAATCTAGCATCTTGGAGATTACCAACTGCGAACTCCATGAGAGAGAGTCTCGTCTTCTTATGATTACTCACACACGACGGTCTGTATACTATGTGTCCTATCATTGTATGTCATCCAACCATAGAACATTATTTAAGAATATTTTTATATAATTTCAAGGTTCTCATCATATCGGGGATCTACCATGGCCTTATAAATGCAAAAAATATTCCAGGACATTATTATATTATAGTCATACTGAACAATGAACAATATATTATAAGTGAAAATTTATGTAATCAAATTACAAAACAGTTGGTTCTCAGGAAACCAACCCTAACAATAGGTCCCTTAATTTTTATGAACTCCACATCCTCAACTATAGATAAATTCTTTTCCACTGATGTATACCTCTTTACCAAAGATGTATCGGGAAATATATAATATTCTTGCATCCTCAGGGTGACTTGAGTAGAACTGTAATTAACAGAGCATGAGTGTCACCTTTGACTAGGAAAACTGACTTTCAGACTAGTCAATACTAGCATGACACATAATTTTTAGGACCAACTCACTCATGGAGGAAAACTCCATTATAGATCCCAAATTTAATGAAACACACTACTTACATGCCACATTATACCACTTTCATGACCAGTTATCTGATTTAAATTAAGTGTGGACATTTTTATAGTATGACAACCCTACTTTTATTACAATCATAAACATGATTTATTACATAAAACAGCACTTGATACAAAAAATAAGATCGAGTGGTTCAGTGTATTTGGGGACTCAGATCATTACAAATAAACATAAAACATCAAATACAACATCATTATTTAAATCTTCCTTTACATGACCACTACATTCCCTCGTACTTAGCATTCCATGGGATAATGTGAGGACATGCATAAGAAAAGGGTGAGCTATAAAGCCCAGTAAGGGGGTACACAAGGAATAACATGATGAGTACAATACATGTTAGGCAATAGGCATATCAATAGAGAATAAGAAAAACATGAACATAAAGGCATGATAAAGCATGATAATCATAACATGGAAATGTGGCAACAACACTTAACATGGAATTAGCATGAGCCAAGGCTCATTTCACATGGAGCATGAGTAAATCCTCATTGCACATAAAGCACGATTGAACCATCGTTTCACTTGAATTTTAATGAGTCAAAAGTCATTGCACATGACATATCATGATACTATACTTTACCCAATGCATTGGAGCACTATAAGGGAGCACCATTCTTAAATATTTCATTTCATGCATAAGTGTGCCACATGGATCATAAAACATGGATTCATAAAACATAATCATTTATTACACGATAAAGGAATGTGGAATTAATACATGATACATTATAATAAATAAGTAAATGTGCATAAAGGTTAATACCCTTGATGTAGAAATGGGAATGGTATTCACTACACAATGGAATTGGCTTAGAAAATCTGTGCGATTTCGGTAGCGTAACAGCATGACATATTAATTCATAAAAATGGTTGATGAGAGAGAAAGGGTATCCTCATCATATTAACATGTAATGGAAAGAATGGAGACCATATAGATATGTCACGACCCGTCCTCGGGGCCCGTGACGTGACTACCCCAAGCCCACCTTCCATAGTCCAGGGGCTGGAGACTAGCACCAAAGGCGTAAATCCTGATAACTGGGAAGGTATTGCCTTTATAAAAGTAATCAAAACACCACAGAGTACAAGCGGAAGCAAAACACTAAGTACAAAAAGATGTGTGGAAAATTAAATGGGCCAGAATACAAACCCAACTGAAAGTGCATCTACAACTGAACGAAAGTACAACAGAAAAAGGCAAACAGCTGGAAGAAGGAAACAACTCCTAGGTCGTCCTCCTCGGATCCTACCTGAAGGGTAGGTACAGATATCATCCTCAACGCTCTCGCCCGTCAACCTCCTCTGTGTGTCGTCTCTCCGTGGAGTCCTCCTCCAGATACTGACTCGTCGTGTAGTCCACCTCTGGGTACTGACTCATCGTGTAGTCCACCTCCGGGACCATCCAGTCCTCAAACACTCTGCCTCTGTCAGCACTTCCCGTCATCTGCATCCAACACAATGAGGTGCGGGCATAGCCCGTGCAGGGTTGAGTATAACGATACTCAGTAGGGACCCCAAGACCCTCAAGGTATCACTAAAACCAACAAAGATAACCACAAAGAAGATCTCAACAAATAACCACTACTTAGGTATATGGCCATACATATACGTAAGTTATCAAGTAACCCATCTCAATCATGTTGAAACACAACGATCATGAAATCAACGGATAACCACTACCCAGGTATATGCCCATACATATACCTAAGTTATCAAGTGACTCATCTCAATCATGAGGTAAACACAATAGTCAAAAGTCTCATCTCAAACCAGGATTTTCATCAACGAAACTGTAACTGCTGAAGAGCTCCGTCTTTGAAGTGTACAGTGGTCCTACCACGACTCCGAGGTACTGCTCACTAACCTAAGACTGCTGAGGTACTCCTCCTGTAGATTACCGCGGGTCTGCGGCCAACTACCGGGTGCTCAGTCTACTGAGGGTCTGTCGCCAAATACCGGGCGTTCCCCCTAATAGCCTACAGAGGTACTCCTCCTGTCGAGTACCGCGGGTCTGCGGCCAACTACCGGGTGCTCCATCTGTCGTGGTTCTGTCGCCAAATATTGGGCGCTCCGTCCACTGGGCTATATGACTCACTCCAAGTCGAGTTGGTTAGGCAGTCGTCAGGTCTCAGCAAGCTACACGGTCTTCGTACTTCGTACGCTCGTCTCCGGGAGGGTCCGCTCCACGAGCTACAGGTCGATACTCAAAGTATCTCAAAGTCCCACAAAGAATTATCTCAAAGTACCGCCTCGTCATAGGGGTCTCAATGCAACAAACGGCGGGTCAATCGGACGACCTGTCTGTGAGTTATTAGCCTTTTCGTCCTAGGGGCCCAGTTGGTTTCGTGAGCGAACCAACCCAGCCGTATCTCAAATGTACCCAAAAATCTCATAAGGTATACTCATAGGGACTGTTTTTTTCAACATGATCACCAATGCCGCTGACGGTTCGTCAAACGGACGTCCTGTCTGAAAGATATCAGCTTTTCAATTCCAGGTGCCCGGTTGGATTTCGGGTACAATAAAACCCGGCCACTATCCAACAACAACCAAAACTCGGGCAAAGTATGACAAAAGTTCAGTCTCATAAAAATGAGTTCAACGAAACAGACGGCGCGTCAATCGGACGCCCGGTCTGTGAGTTATTGGCTTTTTCGTTCTAGGGGCCCGGTTGGTTTCGTGAGCAAACCAACCCGACCGCACTCCGATTGAATCCAAACCTCGAGCGGAGTAAGCCAAAAGATCCTTCTCACTTAGATAAAACCATCAAAGTCGAAGACACGTTAATCAGACGTTCGGTGCTAAAGATATAAGCGTTTTCGCTCTGAGGGCCCGGTTGGTTTCGTGTACGAACCAACCCGGCCGAACACAAAGTATTCTGAAACCTTGAGTGACATATGTCGAAACGACTATCTCGTTCTATGGATCGTGTCTCCATTGACGGCGCGTCGATCGGAGGTCTGTAGCCTGAGTTATGGGCAATTGAACCCAATCAGTCCGAAAACGGGGGTGTTGGGCCCCGACCGAACCGCCCCGAGACCCCCCCGGTCCGAGTCGGCCCGGCCCGACACGGCCCGGCCCGGCAGGGCGTGGCCCGACCCGGTGCGTTCCGGGTGAGGCCCGGCCTGGCGGACCGGTCGGGCGCCGGACCGGCTGGGTACAGCGCACCCAGCGCGCTGTCTGGCTCGGCCTTTGGCCGAGCCGTTTCGGCAAATGGGGAGGGGGCCTGCCCCCCTATGTAACCGCGGCCCCCCTCAATTAAGGGGGGCCGTTTTGGCCAGCCGGACAGGGGTTTGAACCCCCGGTTGCACACCGGTCCGGCCGGCCCGCCCTGGTCGGCCGGTTCCGGCCTCCACGGGACTAGTGACGGCCGGTCCCCTTCTTCACCGACACCGGAAGCCCGGTCCGGCCACCGGTCACCTTGCTCCGCCGCGGCCCGGAACCAGCCGCGGCCGATTTCGTCTGGTGCGGTGTGACGGCACCGCTCCCCTCCGCCGCGTCCCCTCTCCGGCCACAGCGTCTTTGGTGTTCATCGACGCGGCGCGACGGCGTCGCGTTCTTAAACTTCTTTCCACGGCGCGGAGCAACGGCGCCACGCATTTCATTCCACAAGAATCCGCGTGGTGCGACGACACCACGTTCTCCCGTACCAACCACAAATGAATCAACACGAAAAAAAGGAGGAGGGTCGGCCGTGTTTGTGCGGTCAGACCCCCTTGCGTTATTCGGTATCAAAAGGTTTAAAAACCATGATGATCGTCATGTTGGTATTCACGAACAATTAAATAAATAAACCCCTACCTCGGTTTCAAGAACGGTGTTCGTCAACAAGCCGTGGAAGACGAGCGTCGCGGAGAATGAACATCGACGTCGCGATGCAAGGATTCGAAGTCGTTAACGGAGATTTCGTCACGAAAAACCGTCGCGGAAGAGATGACGTGGAAGAAGAACGTCGCGTCGGGGATACGGCGTCACGGAAGAACCGTTGTGGAAAGAGATGTCGCGTCATGGGTCGATGTCGCGGAGAACGAAAGTCGATTCCGTTGTCGTCGAGGTGCGTTCGAAGGGAAGACGTCGTTGGAAGAAGACATCGCGTTCTTCAGCGGAGGTGTTCTTCACGTTCTTCGTCGAGGTTGAAGAAGAAGAAGACTCACGCTTCCCAATCCTCTCAAGGTTGCAAAACTCTAACCAAAAATAAAATAAGACCATGTCTTATTTTATTAACACAACATAACCATTTGAATTTCAAGAGTTTGAAATTCAATTTAACCACACACAACTCACCTCATTAAACTTATTACATTAAAGTCATAAGTTATAACTTAGGATAACAAAATTAATGTGGGAGTTGAGGGGGGTTAGAGGATATGAAGGGGTGGGTTCGTGTGGGCCCCACCACCCTCATAACCTCCCAAAGGAGGTTGGGTTGTTACCCATCTTCCATCAAGAACTAACACTTAGAGTTAAAATAATAAAAATTGTAGAGTAATTATAAAATAAACTTCCACAATTTTTATCATCAACACTCATGTAAACGCAACTCTGGAACAGGGGTTCCAAAGCAATTACTAGTGCTGCGGTTTCATCGGTGCCCTCGGAATTCGATTCCGGGCACCGGTTCAAAAGTTAAAAATTCCCGCTCATTCGTTCACTGAACGTACCCTAGCCAAACATCGAAAATTGATTCCGGGCGCACCGGGCCTCGGAATCAAGTGCCGTCAGAAACCGCGCTCTTGTAAAATTTCAAAGAAAATTAAGAAAAAATTTCCCATGAATTTTACGGGTCTTTACATTACTCCCACCTCAGGGCTTTACGTCCCTGTAATGCTTCAACACCAACATGGGTCACAAAAGCGGTACAGAGCACGCATCTGAGCCTTCCACTCCCATGTGCTCACCCGGAGGTTCCCGTACTGCCAGAGAAAGTGCACCCGATGAGTCGATCGTCCTCATAGGATCTGCTCCTGTCGATCCTTGATCCCCATTAGAACCTCCGTGGAAGTAACCCCATCACCATTGTCCTGCTCCTCATGGTCGATGATATGCGAAGGGTCGAGCATGTATCTCCTCAGTTGAGATACCTGGAAAACATAGTGCACCTAGTGCAATTGAGGTGAATGGGTCAAGCGGTAAACCACCACGCCTACCCAGCTGAGGGCCTAGAAAGGTCCGTTGATCCTCAAAGATAACTTGCCTCCCTGGCCTCATCTCCGTAAACCTCGTCGAGGTGATACCCGTATAAGGACGAGATCATCATCCTCGAACTCTAGAGGCCTCCAAGTCCTATCAGCATAAGGCTTCTATCGGCCCTGTGATGTCCTCATCCGCTCTTGGATGACCTGGACCTTCTCTAGTCTCAAAAGAGCTGCTATGATTTCTTCTTTGCCGATAAGAGAAAATCCGGTCTCATCCCCTAGATGAACCACATTCATTGACTAATATTGTCAATCTTGACATGAATGATGCATTCATACCATGGATGACGTCGTAAGGCCTCGACGTAAGTACCAAGAGATCCAACTGTCAGTCTCGCCTCCAAGGGACGAGTCACACTGTCGGCATCAGTGTGAGGTCACTAGGTCTCCTCCAGTAGAAATCTCGAAAGTTAGGGTCATGTCAATAGTCTTAACCAAGACCACTCAGTATCAACCAAACAAAAAAAAGACAGGAAATAAAACTTTACAAAGATAAGTGTCTTTTTTCTTTATTGCAGCTCATAGTACAAAGACACGAATGTAACAACAACAAATCTAGAAGCAACATGATCAATAGCCTCCAGGTCTAGAGCTAGTCCCGCTCCTGTCCATCTGCCTCTGGAGCTCCATGACCATAGGTCTCAGCTGCCTGATGCTGAGCTCTCCCATGTCCTCCTATCCCCTACAGTATGCCCTGATCGAACCTATGCCTCTGCCTGGGAGGTTCTTCATTTAACTGCTAGTCATCTGCATGGCGGGTCGGACAGACACGTGCCATGTGACCAATCCCGCCGCAGGAGTAACATTTTCCACTCTCGGAACGTCTGGCTCTAATTCCACCCCGGTTTCCCTGCACAACTGAACCTGAGTCGTGCAGTCGGCCACCGGTAGGTCTGGTCCTCTTGGACCTCTACATCATCTATCTACTGCCTACTGCAGAAGACTCTGCCGCAATACGGCTAGTGGTGGGTCCTACTACTGGAGACTGTTCATTAAGGAAACTCTCCACTAAGAGGGCTCTCTCTAACACCCCTGTCTACGTCAGAATGCTGTGAGAAATAACAGAAGCTCTAATCTCTCACCTGAGCCCCTGCTAGAAGGTTCGGGCCTTGAAAAACGGGTCCCATACCATATCTTCGGAGTAGCGCGAGAGGTCTGTGAACCATGCTGAATACTGTGCCACTTTCACGTTGCCCTACCGCAGCTGAAGTAGCTCATGTATACACACCGCTCGAAGGGTGGCCGCTACATACTCTGCCCGGAACAGGCTCTCGATGTCTGCCCAAAGAAGTGTAGCCACATCATGCATCTGGAGCATCAGGCTCCACCATCTGCCTGATGCTTCCTGAAGAAGGCTGGAAGCAAGGATCACCATGAACTTTGTCAGCATCCCCACTAGCCTAAAGACTCTCACCACAGCCTCCAGCCAATCCTCTGCTGCCTGCGGGTCCGTCCCTCCCTGGAACCTAGGTGGCCTCTGGCGCTGGAACTCGTGCAGTGCGCTCAAGCGACGTGCACCCTCTGCTGTTGGGGCTGGTGGCATCGGTGGACCAATGGGTAGTAGTACCGCTGGTGCCTCCACTGGTGCCTCAACTGGAAAAGGGCCCTGTACTGAGGCCACGTCGCTTGGCTGGCTGTCAGTACGATCCACTCTTGGGGCTCTAGCTGGTCATCCATGGGGAGGAATCCTGAAAGGAACAACGTGACACGGTCAAACGATTTATACTTGGTGAGCTGACCTGGTTTGAGCTGATATTCAAGTAAAAATTCTGGACACACACACGCAATCAGTGTTTTCGTGCACAAAGTCGGAAATCAGTTGTCAGGGTCCTAGTGAATGGATACGTCGGCCGCCCGCACCAACACTGGACTCCCTGAACTGAAAACCACACTCGGTACTCTTGACACTATTACTTTACAGAAAGAAAATATCAGAGTTATAAGTTCTGCGGTAGAACCGACTCTTTTGATACCAATATATCACGACTCGTCCTCGGGGCCCATGCCGTTACTACCCCAAGCCCACCTCCCATAGGCCAGGGGCTGGAGACTAGCACCAAAGGCGTAAATCCCGATAACTGGGAAGACATTGCCTTTATAAAAGTAAACAAAACACCACAGAGTACAAGCGGAAGCAAAACACTAAGTACAAAAAGAAGTGTGGAAAAGTAAATGGGCCAGAATAAAAACCCAACTAAAAGTGCAGCTACAACTGAACGAAAGTACAACAGAAAAAGGAAAACAGCTGGAAGAAGGAAATAGCTCATGGGTCGTTCTCCTCAGATCCTACCTGAAGGGTAGGTACAGATAGCCTCCTCAATGCTCTCACCCGTCAACCTCCTCCGTGTGTCGTCTCGCCGTGAAGTCCTCCTCCAGATACTGACTCGTCATGTACTCCACCTCTGGGTACTGACTCGTCGTGTAGTCCACCTCCGGGTACCGTCCAATCCTCGAACACTCGGCCTCTGTCAGCACTGCACGTCGTCTGCAACCAACACAATGAGGTGTGGGCATAGCCCGTACAGGGTTGAGTATAACGATACTCAGTAGGGACACCGATACCCTCAAGGTCTCACTAAAACCAACAAGGATAACAACAAAGAAGATCTCAATAGATAACCACTACTTAGGTATATGCCCATACATATACCTAAGTTATCAAGTAAGCCATCTCAATCATGAGGAAACACAAGGACCATGAAATCAACGGATAACCACAACCCAGGTATATTCCCATACATATACCTAAGTTATCAAGTGACCCATCTCAATCATGAGGTAAACACAAAGGACAAAAGTCTCAGCTCAAACTAGGATTTTCATCAATGAAACCGTAACTGCTGAAGAGCTCCGTCTCTGGAGTGTACAGTGGTCCTGTCACGACTCCGATGTACTGCTCACTAACCTAAGACTGCTGAGGTACTCCTCTTTTCATGTACCATGGGTCTACGGCCAACTACCGGGCGCTCCGTCCGCTGAGGGTCTGTCACCAAATACCGGGCGCTCCCCCTAATAACCTACAAAGTTACTCCTCCTATCGAGTACCGGGGGTCGGCGGCCAACTACCAGGCGCTCCGTCTGCTGTGGGTCTGTCTCCAAATACCGGGTGCTCTGTCCACTGGGATGGTCGACTCAATCCAAGTCGAGTCGTTCATGCAGTCGTTAGGTCTCAGCCGGCTACACGGTCTCCGTACTCCGTATGCTCGTCTCCGGGAGGGTCCTCTCCACGAGCTACAGGTCGATACTCCAAGTATCTCAAAGTCCCACGAAGAAGTATCTCATTGGACCGCCTCGTCATAGGGGTCTCAACGCAACAGACGGCGCGTCAATCGGACGGCCAGTATGTGAGTTATTAGCCTTTTCGTCCCAGGGGCCCGGTTGGTTTCGTGAGCGAACCAACCCGGCTGTATCTCAACTGTACCCAAACTGTCATAGGGTATACTCATAGGGACCGTTTTTTTCAATGTGATCACCAACGCCGCTGACGGTTCGTCAAACGGACGTCCTGTCTAAAAGATATCAGCTTTTTCGTTCCAGGGGCCCGGTTGGATTTCTGGTACAATAAAACCCGATCACTATCCAACAGCAACCAAAACTCGGGCGAAGTATTCCAAAAGTTCCGTCTCATCAAAAGGAGTTCAACGAAACAGACGACGCGTCAATCAGACCCCCGGTCTGTGAGTTATTGGTTTTTTCGTTCTAGGGGCCCGGTTGGTTTCGTGAGCGATCCAACCCGACCGCACACCGACGGCATCCAAACCTCGAGCGGAGTAAGCCAAAAGATCTGTCTCACTTAGAGAAAACCGTCAAAGTCGACGACACGTCAATCAGATGTCTGGTGCTAAAGATATAAGTGTTTCCGCTCCGAGGGCCCAGTTGGTTTCGTGTACGAACCAACCCGGCCGAACTCAAAGTATTCCAAAACCTTGAGTGAGATATGTCGAAATGGCCGTCTCGTTCTAAGGATCGTGTCGCCTTTGATGGCGTGTCGATCGGAGGTCCGTAGCCCGAGTTATGGGCAATTGAACCTAATCAGTCCGAAAACGGGGGTGTTGGGCCCGAACCGACCCGGCACGAGACCCCCCCCCGGTCGACCCGAACCGGGTCGACCCGCCCCAGTCCGGGTCGGCCCGGCCCGACGCGGCCCAGCCCGGCAGGGTACGGCCCGGCCTGGCAGACCCGCCGGGTGCCGTTCCGGCTGGGGACAGCGCGCCCAGCGCGCTGTCTGGCTCGGCCTTTGGCCGAGCCGTTTCGGCAAAGGGGGGGGGGGGGGCGCCTGCCCCCCTGTGTAACCGCGGCCCCCCTCAATTGAGGGGGGCTGTTTTGGCCAGCCGTTCGGGGGTTTGAACCCTCGGTTGCACACCGGTCCGGCCCGCCCGCCATGGCCGGCCGGTTCCGGCCTCCACAAGACCGGCGACGGCCGGTCCCCTTCTTCACCGACACCGGCGGCCCGGTCCGGCCACCAGTCACCTTGCTCCGCCACGGCCCGGAACCGGCCACAGCCGTTGTCGTCCGGCGCGGTGCGACGACACCACGCCCCTCCGCCGCGGCCCCGCTCCGGCCGCAGAGTCTTCTGTGTTCATCGACGCGGCGCGACGGCATCGCTTTCTTAAACTTCTTTCCATGGCGCGGCGCGACGGCGCCGCACATTTCCTTCCACAAGAATCCGCGTGGTGCGACGACACCATGTTCTCTCGTACCAACCACAAAGGAATCAACATGAAAAAAAGGAGGAGGGTCGACCGTGTTTGTCGGTCCGACCCCCACGCATTACTTGGTATCAAAAGGTTTAAAACCCACGATGATCGTCATGTTGGTATTCACGAACAATTAAATAAATAAACCCCTACCTCGGTTTCAATAACGGTGTTCATCAACGAGCCGTGGAAGACGAGCGTCGCGGAGAATGAACGTCGACGTCGCGATGCGAGCATTCGAAGTCATTGCCGGAGATTTCGTCGCGAAAAACCAACGCGGAAGAGACGATGCAGAAGAAGAACGTCGCGTCAGGGATACGACGTCGTGGAAGAATCATTGCGGAAAGAGACGTCGTGTCGCGGGTCGATGTCGCAGAGAACGAATGTAGATTCCGTTGTCGTTGAGGTGCGTTTGAAGGGAAGACGTCATTGGAAGAAGACGCCGCGTTCTTCGGCGGAGGTGTTCTTCGCATTCTTCGTTGAGGTTGAAGAAGAAGAAGACTCACGCTTCCCAATCCTCTCAAGGTTGCAAAACTCTAACCAAAAATAAAATAAGACCAAGTCTTATTTTATTAACACAACCTAACCATTTGAATTTCAAGAGATTGAAATTCAATTTAACCACACACAACTCACCTCATTAAACTAATTACATTAAAGTCATAAGTTATAACTTAGGTTAACAAAATTAATGTGGGAGTTGAGGGGGGTTAGAGAATATGAAGGGGTGGGGTTCGTGTGGGCCCCACCACCCTCATAACCTCCCAAGGGAGGTTGGGTGGTTACCAAACTTCAATCAAGAAATAACACTTAGAGTAAAAATAATAAAAATTGTAGAGTAATTATAAAATAAACTTCCACAATTTTTATCATCAACACTCGTGTAAACGCAACTCCGGAACAGGAGTTCTAAAAAAATTACCGGCGCTGCGGTTTCATCGGTGCCCTCGGAATTCGATTCTGGTCACCTGTTCAAATGTTAGAAATTCCCGCTCGTTCGTTCACTGAACGTACCCGAGCCAAACTTCAAAAATTGATTCTGGGCACACCGGGCCTCGGAATCAGGTTCCGTCAGAAACCGCGCTCTTGTAAAATTTCAAAGAAAATTATGAAAAAATTTCCCTTGAATTTTACGGGTCTTTACAAGATACATGTCCCAAAAATTTTAATGGAAATTAGATTCACGATACAAATGTATTGCTTGAATATAAAATAGGAGAGAGATGTTCCTTTAGGAATTTCGACCTAGTAACGGGTGTACATGGGAGGAATTTAATGAAAGAGAAAAGGTCTCCCATCATTCAAAAATAAAGAGGGAAGTATGAGGGAGGTGCGAAACCATACCCCAACATTCATAATTGAAATTAATAGGACAAAAAAACTTAAAGAAAATTGGAAAAAAATGAGAAAGGAAGATAAACCCTTACATGGATGTGTGTTTCTAAAGGATAGAGAGAGGCTTGTGAGGGGCTTCTTGGGAGCTTGGGGCACCGTGGGATGATTCTAGAGAGAGTAGGGAAGTGGTTGGACGAACTCCAAAGGCATTGATTGGGGAGGAAGTGGGAGCGTGGGTGGGTTTATATTGGAATGGTGAGGGAATTCTTTATTATTTAGGTTTGGGACCCCTTATATTAAATTAATCCAATCCACAAACAATCCCAAGGTTTTTGCCCATGGTTTTTGGAAAAGGGAAGAGGAAAACAATATTTTATAATTCCAAGTTCCGAATTTCTTAAAATATTAGGGTTTCTTATGTGGAGGTGAGTCACTATTGGGTCATTATGATGTCATAAAACAGATTATATATTTAAACGGTATTTAATTTTTACTAAAAAATTTAACTGTCTCAGAAAATTATGAGAAATTCACCGTTGGATAATTTAGACATCCTAATTCCAAATATAACATTTATTTTATCTAAATAATTTTCTAAATATGTTAATTTTTACTTTTCAAATAAAAACGGACATTTATCGAAAATTCACAGGTTTTGACAAAAATGGCTTTCAAACCTTAATAAAAATTATAATTGAATTCATAAAATTACTTGATCATTTATATATAATAAAATTAATCTAATAATAATAATAAAAATATTTTATTAAAAATATTATTTAATTAAAAAATCACTTAATTTAATAAAAAATATTTCTTAATTAAATAATAACTAAAAACACCATTTGAACTTTAAAAACTATTTACAATGTATCAATAATGACAAGGAATTATATTCATTATTATATAAAAAAAATAATGTGCATGAACAAAGTACTATCAATTAGTTGCATAACCCCTTAGAACAGTAGCATAATACCTAAGGGTAAGGTGTGCGATGGTGACAGACTCTTGGGGTGGCTCGGATAACATCGCTCGAGTGGTAATTTCTATCAACATCCACTGTTCCCTAGATGGTCCCATTAGAGCATGACATGATGAAGCTCAGCTTGGGCTTGGTCAAAAGCAAATCTCAAGGATGCCACCTCTTTTCTGAGCTCCGACAAATGGGCTTCGTATCGATCAATTCTACTTGATAAGGCCATCATTTCTTTTGTCTGAGTAAATTTGGGTTTGTTAAGGCCCTATAATTATACTAATCATGTGATCCCTGTTCAACGGCTATATTAGCAATGGTAAAAATTCGAAACATAAAACAAATGAAGTTGAAATTTTTTGTAAACATAAAGAGATATTTAATTAGATCAAGTGGGAATTCCATTAATGAATCTTTGGGTCGTTACAATATTCCCCACGTAAGAAATTTCACCATTGAAATTTTCCTTTTCCCACACTAAAAATGATGTGGGTAACTCATCTTCGTCACATCCTCTGATTCCCATGTCGCTTCATCAAACATTTGGTTTCTCCACAACACCTTGACGAGGGCCATTGTCTTATTTCATAGAACTTTTTCTCTACAATCTAAGATTTTCACTGGTTGTTCCTCATAAGAAAGATCATCTTCCAATTGTACCACCTCAAAAGAGAGTACATGTGAAGGGTCTGGTATGTACTTATGAAATACATCATGTACATTGGCCATAGTAGGTGGAAGTGCAAGTTGATAGGCCACAGCCCCAACATGATCAAGATTCTCGAAGGGGTCGATGTACCTTGGACATAACTTCCCTTTATTTAAAAAATCATGACCTTCTTCCACAGAGATATGCGTAGAAAAACCATGTCTCCAACATTAAACTCATGGTCTCGTTGATGATTATCTGTATAACTCTTCTATCGACTATGGGCTACCTTGATTTGTTGCTGAATGGTTTTCACCTTCTTTACCATTTCCTCGACCATTTCTGGTCCAAGAAGCTTACGTTCACCGACCTCATCCCAACATGCCGGTGTTCTGCACATTTTCCCATACAGGGCTTTATATGGTTCAATTTGGATGCTTCAGTGGAAATTGTTTTTATAAGAGAACTCAACTAGATGAAGATGCTGATCGCATCCTCCTTTAATGTCCATTGAGCATGCTCTCAACATATCCTCAAGTGTTTGGATAGTCCACTCGGATTGGCCATCAGTGTGAGGATGATAGGTCGTACTAAAGTTTAGTTCAGTATTCAGAGCATGTTGAAGACTCTTCCAAAACATAGAGGTGAATCATAGATCTTGGTCAGACATAATAGATAGTGGTACTCCATGTAACCTTACCACTTACCTGATATATATCCATGCCAGTTGATCCAATGAGAAATCCTCCCGAATAGAAAAGAAGTGTGCAGTATTTGTAAGACGATCCACAACAAACCAGATTGCATTATTGCCTTTTCATATCCTTGGAAGTCCGGTGACAAATTCCATGGTGATGTTTTCCCATTTCCATTCTGGTATGGGAAATGGTTGCATCATCCCATTAGACTTCTGCCTCTCTGCCTTCACTTGCTGACACACTAGACACTTTGATGTATATTCATCTATCCCCTTCTTCAAATTACCCCACCAAAAGTTTTCTCAGAGATCTCGATACATATTTGGGCTCCCTGGGTGAATATAGAAATTTGAACTATGTGCATCATCCAAAAGTTCTTTCTTCAACACCGTACTTGATGGAACACATAGTCTTTTCCCCAACCGCACAATTCTTTCTTCATTAACATTAAACTCTGAGGATTTCCCTTTTTTGATAGCTTCCACTTTTTCTTGAATTCCCACATCATCCTTTTGAGCATCCTTTAACATTTCTAAAAGAGACGGTTGAGCAATAATTTGTGAAAGGATTGATGATTTTCCATTCTCTATAATTCCCATGTCCATCTTCATCATGTCCTAGAAGATTGGATCCTTCTCAATTATCATCATTAATAGAACCGTTGGATCTTTTCTACTTGGGGTATCTTCCACCTTCTTCGCTTTCCCTGTGTTGTAATAGATTGAACAATCACAATCCTTGATGAGATCTATCCATATTCTCGGGCGCATATTAAGCTCTTTCTATGTGAATATATATATAAGACTCTTGTGGTTAGTATATATCTCACATTTCTCTCCATAGAGATAATGCCGCCATATTTTTAAGGCAATGATAACCGAAACAAACTCCAGATCATGTGTTGGATTGTTATGAACATGGATTTTCAAATGCCTTGAGGAATAGGATATCACTTTATCATTCTGCATCAGCACATATCCTAATCCCTTCTTCGAAGCATCACTGAATACCACAAAATGTTCCCCAATTGTGGGTAAAGTGAGCACGAGCGCAGTGATAAGCCTCATTTTTAACTCCTTCAAGATTTAATCGCATTCATCACTCCACACAAACTTTACTCCCTTTCGAGTTATCTTGGTAAAAGGGTTGGACAATCATGAGAAATTTCTAATGAATTGTATATAATATCTAGCTAACCCAAAGGAACTAGGAATATCCGTTACCAATGTTGGCCTCGACTATCTCTCAATTGTATCTGTTTTGGAGGGATCCACAGATAACCTATTACTTGTGATGATATGGCCCAAAAATGAGACCTCCTTCAACAAGAACTCACACTTTCTATACTTTTCATAGAGATTCTCCTTGCGCAAAGTCTCCAGTACAGTTCTTAAATGCTCCTCATGACACTACTTGGTTTTGGAGTATATTAGAATATCATCTATAAAGACTACCACAAATTTGTCTAGGTAATCTCTAAAGACTCTATTAATTATGTCCAAGAAGATTTCTGGAGCATTAGTGAGTCCGAAAAGCATTACTATGAATTCATAGTGCCCATATCATGTGCAAAAAGCAGTCTTGGGGATATCTTCGTTCTTCACCGTTACTTGATAATATTCGGACCGCAAGTCCACCTTGGAGAAGTATTGTGCTCCACACAGCTGATCGAACAAGTCATCAATACTTGGTAGAGGATACTTGTTCTTTATTTTGATTTTTTAAGTTCATGATAATCGATGCACAGCTGCATTGACACATCCTTTTCATGACGAAGAGGACTGGTGCACCCCTGGGTGAAGCACTTGGGTGTATAAACCCTTTATCGAGATTCTCTTGTAGTTATTTCTTCACCTTGTCAAGTTCTAAAAAATCCATTCTATATGGAGTATTTGATATTGGAAAAGCCCTGGGTATAAGTTCAATTTAGAATTAACATCTCTTCTAGGAGGAAGACTAGGAAGTTCCTCGGGAAACACTTCATTGAATTCCCTCACAATAGGCATTTTCAAGGATGGATTTTTCCGTGGACTCAATCATCTGAGCCAGATACGCATGCTCATAAGGCAGTAATATCCACACTTGAGATGATGGAGCTAATAGAAATTAATCTTCCTCCTTACACTTGTAAATAATTGGGGGATATTCTCAATATGGGGTGTGATTTCCCTCTCCCGACAATTTATGTTAGCTCTATATAAGGAAAACCAATCAATGCCAAGAATTGCAACAAATTCCACCAGAGATAGTATGACGAGGTTCGTTGGGGAATTCATTCCAAATATTATAACAGGTGAGGACTTATATTCATAGGATGCAATGATTTCCCCATTTTCTGTACTCACCGACATCTTCACTTCCATGATTTGTGGTGGTGCTGGGATTGTTCTACTAAACATTTGAGATATAAAATAATGCGTAGAACCTAAATCAAAATGTGCGTTCACTATTCTTGAATGAATAACAAGGGTACCTAACACCACTATGTTGTCGGGGTTCACATCGGCAGAAGTGATGGAAAAATCTCTTCCTTGCATCCTTGGAGGTTGTTGGTTGTCTCCAAAAACCCTTGGATTAGGGCACTGATTTGCAAAATGACCCGGTTATTTGCATTTTTAGAATTGAACAATGCGTTGACATTCAAACATGGTGTTCCTCTCCTCTGTCACAGCCACAAGTCTTTCTTACCTACAATTAATATCTAGGTCCCCTTCTCTTCCACACCTGCAACATTTCCCCATCCCCTTAAGGCATTTTCCAGGGTTCTTCTTTCCGAACATCTGGAAAGTGGGGTGCTAGATCATCATAGAACCGTTGGATTTATCCATCGGACCCCCAGCATTGAATTTTACATTATGCTTCTTGTCCCCGTGATACCCCTATGATTCTTCGATATCCATTTAGACCTTGAGGGCACATCGGACAATTTCTTCATAGTTGTCGAAGTCACGGATCACAAATGCATTCCGCAGGATAGGTTTCAACCCACCAAAAAAGCAGTCAACCTTCAATTCAAGGGTAATGAAAATGCTGGAAGCATATCGCACAATCCTTGGGAAGTTTTCTTCATATGCTCCAAAATATTCTTCTCCTATTTTCTTGAGTGAATGTAAGTCCCTTTTTATCTAAAGCCGGAGGGTGTGCATAAAATATTTATCAAAAAACATCTTCTAGAAATCCTTCAATTCCAATGCCTCAATATCCTCCTCAGGCATTGTATTTTTGATCAACATCCACCATTGATCAGCTTCACCCTCCATACGATAAGCCACCAGGAGATCCTTCTCTTGTTCAGAACATTGAAGGATGGAGAAGATCTTTTCAATTGAGTTGATCCATTGTTCAGCGATCGTGGGATAATATGATCCACTAAAAGTAGGAGGCCTTTATCTCATGAAGCTCTCGATAGAAACTTGTTCATTATTAGGGGGGTTTGGACATTCCGCTTGACCCGTGATTCTATTTAATTCTTGAGTTATCTAAGAGAGAAGCATGACAAAGTTCGCGATTCCCACTCCCATTGGATTGGGCATCTCATTAGTACAGTCATCACACTAATCTTCACATCTGTTGTTAGCCCGAGTACTCCTATTACCAGCCATTTTCTGGACTAAAAGGAATGTTATGGGTAACACATAAAATGTAATCCAACGACAAAAGTTGATAACATATAAACAAACTTTTATTTCCTTCACTCATGAGTCTATAAGCTTCAATATAGGCTTTTCATGATCTAATTTCTAAAATATATTCTTATGGGCATTTTTTTTGTAATTCCCTTAACAAGGGTTCATTCTAAGCTTGTGAATTTATCAATACATATCCCTCGGGAGTGTCGTAACCAAGAGTGTAACAAGGCCCGTTCTCATGCACCAGTTCCCATTCGAGTATAGCTCAAAGTGGTGTTTTCGGGTTTTACCCCTAGGATACATCTATTCCAGAGCCGCCTCTACCTACTCGTATCCAGACATGGATGTATTTTCTTGATAAACCACTTACTTAATACTCACCAAAAATTAGGGATGTTTATATTGTACATAGTCTTGCCTCTAAGGCTTTACTAGGGTTTTCTAATCCTAATCCCAAAAATAACTAAACCTATCATTTGTTACTAACTATGACAACCCTATTTTTATTACAAACTTAAACATGATTTATTACATAAAATGTAACTTGATACAACAAAGAAGATCGAGAGTTTTAGTGTATTTGGGTCTTAGTATCATTATATAAAAACTTAAAACATGAAATACAACATCTTTATTGAAAACATCCTTTACATGACCACTACATTCCCTCTTACTTAGCATTGCATGGGATAACCTGAGGACATGCATAAGAAAAGGGTGACCTATAAAGTCCAGTATGGGGGTACACATGGAATAACATGAGGTGTACAATAAATTTTTGGAAATATGAATATCAATTGAGCATAAAAGAAACATGAACATAAAGTCATGATAAAGAATGATAATCATAACAAGGGAATGTGGCAACAACACTTAACATGGAATTAGCATGAGCCAAGGCCCATTGCACATAGAGCATGAGTAAATCCTCATTTCACATAAAGCACGAGGGAACCCTCGTTTCAGATGAATTAGCATGATTCAACACTCATTGCACATGACTTATCATGATACAATACATTTCCCAATGCATTGGAGCGCAATAAGGGCCCACCCTTCTTGAACATTTCATTTCATGCATAAGTGTGCCACATGGATCATAAAACATGGATTCATAAAACATAATCATTTATTCAATGATAAATGAATGTGGAATTAATACATGAATCTTTATAATCAATAATTAAATGCTTATAAAGGTGAATACCCATTATGTAGAAATGGGAATGGTATTCACTACACAATGCCATTGGCTTTGAAATTTAGTGCGATTTCAGCAGTGTAACGACGTGACATAAGAATTCATAAAAATGGTTGATGAGATAGAAAGGGGATCCTCATAATATTTACATGTAATGGAAATTATGGAGAACATATAGATACAAGTCCCAACAATTGTAATGGAATTGAAATTCATGACACAAAAGTATTGCTTGAATGTAAAAGAGGAGAGAGAAGTTCCTTTTGAAATTTCGGCATAGTAACGGAGGTACATGGGAGGCATTTAATGAGAGAGAAAGGGTATTCCATCATTAAAACATAAAAAGGGAAGTATGATGGAGGTTTTAATCCATACCCCAACATTCATAAGTGAAATTAAAAGGGAAAACGCCTTAATGAAAATTGGAAAAACAGTTGAGAAAGGAAGAAAAACCCTTACTTGGAAGTGTGCTTCCAAAGGCTAGAGAGAGGCATGTGAGAGGCTTATTGGGAGCTTGGGGTACCTTGGGAGGATTCCAGAGAGAGTAGGTCAGAGTTTTGACGAACTCAAAAAGATTTGAGTGAGGAAGAAGTGGGAGTTGGGTGGGTTTATATGGGAAAGTTGAGGAAATTCTTTATTATTTAGGTTTAGGACCCCTTATATTAAATTAATCCAAACCACAAACAATCCCATGGTTTTTGCCCATGGTTTTTGGAAAAGGGAAAAGGAAAATAATATTTCATAAGTCCAGGGTCCTAACTTCTTAAAATATTAGGGTTGCTTATGTGGAGTTTAGTCACACTCCCATAGAAATTAATTTAAAAAGACAAGGTGTTTAATAAGCCTTGAGGGGTCCATTAATGCTATGAAAAGTAAGACAAAAGAACCCAAAATCACATTATTTTAATGGTAATACATATATTGGCCGAAAATAAAGACTATAGTATTTTATTACAACGCTATTGGCTCATTATGAAGTCATAAAATAGATTATATTTTTAAATGGTAGTTTATTTTTACTCAAAAATTTCACTATCACAGAAAATTATGAAAAATTCGCCGTTGGATAACTATGACATCCTGATTCCAAAAATAAAATTTATTTTCTGTAAATAATTTTTTAAAGATGTTAATTTTCACTTTTAAAATAAAAACCGACATTTATCGAAAATTCACAGGTTTTGACAAAAATGACTTTCAAACATTAATAAAAATTATAATTGCATTCATACAATTAAATGATCATTTATATATAATAAAATTAATCTAATAATAATAATAATATATTATTAAAAATATTATTTAATTCAAAAATCCATTAATTTATTAAAATATATTTCTTAATTAAATAATAACTAAAAACACCATTTGTACTTGAAAAACTATTTACAATGTATCAATAATGACAAGAAATTATATTCATTATTATATACAAAAAAATTAATGTACATGAACATAATACTATCTATTAGTTACATAACCCATTTAAAAAGCCGCATAATACCTAAGGGTAAGGTGTGCGATGGTGACAGACTCTTGGGGTGGCTCAGATAACATTGCTCGAGTGGTAATTTCTATCAACTTCCACTTTTCCCATAGAAGGTCATGTTTGATCTTGACATGATGAAGCTCATCATGGACTTGATCAAATGAGAATCCCAAGGACGCCACCTCTTTTCCATGCTCCGACAAATGGGCTTCGTATGGATCAATTCTACTGGATGAGGATATTGCTTTTTTTTCTTAGTAAATTTGGGTTTTTGATGGCCCTATATATATACTAATCATGTGATCACTGTTCAACAACTATATTATCAATGGTCAAAATTCATAAGGTAAAACCAATGAAGTTGAAATTTTATATAAACATAAAGAGACATTTAATTAGATCAAGACAGATTTCCATTTATTAGACATTGGGTCGTTACATAGAATGATGGGGGTATCTTCTTATTTGTAGGTATTTTTTCTACCCCATGTGCATATGACACAACATTTCCCCAAACGTACATGTATCACATTCATGCATTCTGGCCTGGTGTAGAAAATCCATAGCATTCCTATCCTATTATCATTTTCCATATTTTGATATAAGGATCATAATTAATAGATGTTGAAAAATATTCCAAAACTTCAAAAAACATTCACACAATTGCCTTTTCCAAAAATACATATCTTCAATCTCAATTTTTTGGACTCAAATTTTTTAAAAATCTTTATAAATAATGCTACGTTGAATATTATTTTTTATACCACATCCATATATTCCATTACTTTTTCTTAGATCATTTTCAACATTGTATTTCAATTATATCTCTACAAACGCACCAATGACCAAGGTAACCTTATTTTTAACAAACACAATCAACCCAAAATAGTATCAATTTTACCTTAAGGTATTTTCCCCAAAAAAATATGAATGGGTTATTCTTTAAAAGAAAATTATAATAGTCTTGATGATTCTTATACGGGTATTGATATCACTAATAGAATAATAAACGATTAGATAAATTTAAAGGAACTTGTAAATAACATAAATAATGTAGATTGGGTCATTATCCAAAAAGAAATTGATGGGGGAATGGACAATATTATTTGGCTACTACAAAAGGGCACATATGAACTATGTCTACTCTGTCTTCTTCCAATTAAGCTAAGATTCAACTCACTCTTGAGCAAGGAAATATCAAAGAGATATACTATGTGATCTTAAAATCCATTGATATTATAGTATGATTAGGAAAATGGTGATTATGTCGATGAATCTGAGTATGATTATGGGAATGAATCTAATCTACATGATCTGTAGTACCTTTTTGTTGATAGAGGGAATGAATTCACGGTTTTCCCCATACTCTTCTTTATTTTTGTTATTTACTTATTTTTAAATATATGTTATTGGTATGGGTTGGAATTCCAATATTTAAACCAGCATGATTCCTATAATTGATGAGAGTTTATTATTATATTAAGTATAATATTTTAGCAATGGATGAATGGTCGTTATCATTCTAGATAAATGATGAGATTATAGTAATAAACTCATACCACCATGATAGAATATATAGTATTTCCCATGATAAAATCAAATTATATAAATCATATAATATCATTAAAACATTAATATTCGTGATATAACTTGTAAGAGAATTATCTACACTACATAGAATGATATAGGTTCATAACATTACCATTATCTCAACAAAGAAAAATTGAGACAAAATTACATTACCAATTTGGTAACTTTTGATCCATATAACTGTAACACCCCGAGATTTTATGAAAAATATTCTTTCTAATTTTATTAATGTCTTGTGTTGTACGCTACACCAAAAGGAGCTTTCACAACATGCATCCTTGACTTGCCTTGCATTAAACGAAATCACGACCTTCCTCGATAGCGTGTGTAGTACGCAATAACGAGTTTCTCTAAACAACAATATGTTATTAAAATATTATTAAAACTTGCCGTTATGAATAGTAATAACCACCTTTTAAAATTTTTTAAATTATATTTTTCAAAATTGACTTCATTTTTGGATTCGGAATATCGAAATTAGCTTAGGGTGAAATTTTGGTACTTTTCGGATAACTTTAATTTTCTGATGAATAGTGAAAATTACTAAATTTTATTTAAAAACAACCCTTTTAATCGAAATAATTAATAGTGATAAATTATTAATTTGAGTGGTTTTAAAGTATATATAGAATATATTTTTACAATTTAATACAATGTTGGTAATTGGATGTAATTTTACATTTAAACCAGACATAAACAAGTGTAAATCTTTTGATAGTTATTATCTCTTAAGAACACACTATCTGTTTTGACGACGAGAATTAATTTTTAAATTAATTAATGAAACTGATATGTTTTGAATTTGGTAAAATAGACATCATTTTTGAGTTCATAATATCAAATATATCTTAGGCATAATTTTTGGTATTTTTCTTGAAACTTTCATTTTTTGATGAATAGTGAACCACTAAGTGGTAGTTAAAAAAAATGAATTTTTCATAAAACATAATTTTACTGCTTCTGTGAATGAAATTTCAAAAATCAGAGAGACAAGGTTGATGTCAGTAAGTAAAATGTGGTTCAATGAGATGAAAATATTTTTTGGTGAATAGTAACTTTTTACTTTTTTTTACCACGGTTAAAAATAAATAGGGTAATTAAGGGTAAAAATGTTATTATTATTACCCTAACACATGTCCTAATTCTATTGGATAAATGTAATTCGACCAGAAACAACCTTAGGAATAAAATATGACCATTTAGGCCTACATGGATTAGATTAGGAAATTTATTATTAATTTATTTAAAGAAGGGTAATAATAGTTAAAATCAATGTTTATTAACTAAATAATTTTTAATATAGGTTTATACATAAGATAAATTCGACTATAAATATTCATTAGAAAGATAAAAAGATTTCCTTCATAATGGAATTTTATTTGTAATTTTTAGAAGTTAAATAATTTAATTTATATATGACACAATGATGATGCAGTAATGATATTATTAATGAAATATTGACATAATTGATGTTATAAATACCCAAATAAATGTAATTTGATAATTTTTATGAATTAAAATAATTTTCTAGGTTAATATGACATGTTAGTATTTATTTAATTAATGTTTTTCGAACTAATAACTCTGTTATGATTTTTACAAAAATCAATTACTAAATAGTGTCAAAATTGACATAAAATAGTTTTTAAAACAAATATTATATTATTAATTGTTATTTTATTCCTAAAAATCTATGGTTATTCCAAATGTCTTATATAAGATTATATATATTTATAATATACAACTTCGTGTTCTTTTGTCTTGTTATAGTATGTTTATTAACCTTATAGTATAAGAACACAAGAAGACACGGTAAAAGTAAAATTATTTAACGTAATGTCAAATCTAAATGATAAGGTCCAAATAGGAACCAAAACTTGTCTAAATTATATTGGATGAGAGACTTTAGACCAATCCACACCTTATCATTGAAATAAATTAATTTGGAGCTATTTAAAACCGAACTTGACTTTATAATAAAATAATATTTTTAGTTTTTCCAAAGGTACCCCTCTCCTCCCTTATAAAAGGGCACCTCTCCCTCTCTTCCTCACACCACTTTGAGCTTTCAAGCTCGGCCAACCCCTGAAAAATTATCTTCTTCACTTCTCTAGAAACATCCTAGAGGTTCTGGTCTTCCTCAAAGACCAATTTTAGTGCCCTAAAAGGAGATCTCAAAGAGGTGCTTCAAAGAAGAGGTAATGTCCGTTATCGATTCTTTCAAATTTATTTCTTCTTCCACTTATTCTTCTTAGGTTGTTTCATTATGAAGTAATAACATAAGTATCACTAATATAATGATATGTTATTATATGTATGAAACAACCCTATTTCACCATCTATCCGTCCTACGGAAAACGAAATCACCGTGCATGCGTACATACCGAATATCGTCTCCACGCTGTGGTGTAATCTATTTTCCACCACCACCTTACTTGGATGGGTATAATGGTGTAAATAATAACTATATATTGTTATGTTAAAGTGATATTGATTCTGAAATAGTATACATACACTCCAATACAATTCCACGATCATGAGAACGATATCATCGCTCGGGCGTACGTACGGACTACTGTCCCCAAGACGCGATGCGATTCATTCTCCATGTTAGCCATTCATGAATGATTATAAAGTATATATAACAAGTAATCATGAAATATATTAAATAATAATGATACTGGATTTATGTGTATATATATGTATGTCATCCACTTAATTCCATTCAACTCCATAAGGAAACGAAAACTGCGTTCATGCGTACGTACGACCTACCGTCTCCATGAACGGTGTATTTCTTTCCATTTACTGATCTATTATATATATGTATATTCTGAATATATATTATATATAAATCATGTTTTATATTCTGGCATTAAGTAATCATGATCTATGTAATCGTATGAATAATTACAAGTCAAAACACGGACAAAAAATGAAACGATTTTAACCAAAACACTCTTTAACATGGAATTTACAAAAGAACGGGTAATATAATGACATATGTTAACCATATATGATATCATAACAATGAGTATGATTCTGGAATAAGTCAATGACATTATTTAAATCATTATACAGGAGGTTCAGACACTTATGAAGCAAATCAGACCTAGGGTAAGGGAAATATCACAATCTCATTTTTATCCGAGATTGTTAAACTTTGGTATTTAATGGGGTGTATTTTATCATCCACATCCATGTTTTCTCAATATGTAATATTATTTCAATCCTCCTACAATTGTTTAAATCCAATTTTACCCTTCGGTGAGTTTTTTAGTAAAAGATATGAATGGAATCTTTTGTCATTTTTTGTACGAGTTACGTTTTGACTTTTCCGACAAAAGTACGAAGAATGTGTTTTTAACTTATACGACACGAATGGATTTTTAAAACATTATTTCCAAGAATCTTCCTTTACAAGTTTTCATGTTTATTTTTAATCAACTTATTTTATTATAAAATTGTATGACATGTTAACAAAGGAAAAATGTTTTTGAAGTAGAAAGGATATTTTCCTCATGAATGGTGTTCATGTGTTTTATCAAAATTATTTTCCATCAAAGATAATAAAGGGTTCTGTTTCTATCCCTATTATTAAATTGATTTGATTATGTTGTGATGGAATTATTTTTATGAATTCCTTTATCTTATATGAAATGTTTTATGATGTCACAATGTTTAAGATTCCCATTTTTATTACATGGGTTATGCAATGATGTATGATTTATGATTTTGTGGCACACATAAGAATGGTATCATTATGAGATGGGTGGGACTTATATCTCCCTCCAATTCATTGGGTAATGATTTTATATCTCATGAGATAGAAATGGATGGAATGGTAGGTTATACCGGTTCAGTGAAACAGGACTGAAACGAGGAGTGAACTCGGTTCAGAAAGGGACTTTGTCAACTAAGATATTCTTGGAAATGAGTCTTGACTAATAAAAAATGATTCTCTATGATTATATGTGTATGCCACAAAGTTTCATATTTTAATTTATGATTATTGGGATTACATTTCACTACTATGATTTATCCCATGTTATGAAATCATGATCTCTTTTGCAGGTTAAGATTTCCAAAAGATATGTTCTTATGAATATGATGTGATTGATATTTCTTTTGTTGACCCTTATTGAGCTTTTGAGCTCTCCCTTTTATGTTTTCTTTTCCCCAGGATATAAAGAAAGGTTTTAGGAAATAAAAAAATGGAAGATCTTTATTGGGAGATGTTGAAGATCTTTCACCACGATTAGAGGATTTTATTCCGAGTTTCCAAAGACACTAAACTATTACGGTCCTTGTGTGTTTGTTTTTCTTATGTATTAAGTATTCCACAAAAGTAATGTAGTGCTAATGTACGTCAGGATTCAGGTCTCTACAATTGGTATCAGAGGAAAAGTTTAGTCAACCTTTGGAAACTAGGATGCGAAAACGTTAGTAAGATCCCTAGAGATATTTCTACGGTATGTCTAGGGATGTCCCTAAGGATAAGTATACGTATAGGATATAGTCCTAGAATTATGGTAACGATATTAGATTAAACCAAATATGTTAGATATTGATGTTACTCCCCCTTTATTAAGATTTTTTCCTCTCACACTATTCTTTTTGGTTTTTAGAAAATGGCTGGAAACAAGATAATTCACGATAATGGAGGATATGATGGACAATGGAATGATATTCTTCATGAGGAACGAAATGAAATGGGATTTTGAAGACCAAACATCATTATTATGCAGAATCAGAAATCTCATAATATGATCAATAAAGTAAAATTTGGTAAGTTTCCTAACATGGCTAATAAGAGAAAGATGGAGTTTCATGATGATCATAGAGGAAAGATATTTCAATTTTCCCTATGTAAATAATGTGGGAAGAGGCATCAAGGAGAATGTATCAAAGAAACTGGAAGATGCTTTCGGTGTGGAAAAGAAGGACACAAAGCCAGTAAGTGCAAAGGAAAAGGTCCAGTTAACACTAGGGATGAGGATAATGGTATTGCTACGACATCAACAATGGTTAAATGTTTTAAATGTGGAATGTACGGGCATTATGAAAACCAATTCCCTAAGTGAATGTCTCATGAAGAGAATCAGTATGGTCGTATGGGTAGTATTTATGTTGATGATGATAAAGAGACTACAAATGATATGTGAGATAAAAGAATTGTTGAAGCTCGGTCAATGGTTTATGAATGTAGTGGAATGATTACATGTTTATCATGTGTAATGTTGTATAAGTAATCTCATGTTACAATGGAATAAAGAGACAACTAAGGATTATTACACTGTTGTCTTTCCTTTAGTTTTGAAAGTGTATGATTAATGTTACCAGTATCCATGAAAGGTTATTCAGATATTTTTGGAATGTAGATGATATGTGCATAATGAAGGGATAAGGAGAAAATTAGATGTTTGATAGTATTCATGAGCTCATGACTGATATAAGGAGAAGGTTATATCATGGATTGAGTATATAGAATTTTTGGATTTTGGTATGTGGAATGTGTTAACTTTTGACAGCATTCATGTTTTCACTAAGGTTTAATGGGTATTCATTTTTCAAGAGAATACATCATTAAGGTATTCAAATGATTGGAATGTGACCAACAAGATATATGGGGGATAAATGATCGTATTCACATGCTTGGTTGACAACATTTCAAGTAATCATTTTCTTTATACTATGAGCTTGGACCGAAGTATTTTAGATAATCCTAAAGTTTATAATGGATTATGTTAACCATAATTTAGTATTGCATAAGGATAGAACTTTTTTTGATATTATTTATGTGATTTTATAGTAATGTAGTTTTATAAAAAGGACAACATGCAGGACGGGCGACAACCCATCGCGTCGGACAAGGCTATGGGAATCGAACCCACAACCGAAGTGCGACTGGCCTTTATCACAAATAAATAAACATTATTCTGCACTAATTTGATTAACATAAAATTGCAACAAGAAACAGATTCGTTTTCTTGCCTCTTTATCATTATCCAGAAATTATAAATTAATCCTAGTATAAATTATTTTATGATTTCCATCAAGAAAAAACTGATAAGAAAATAAACCATAGATTTCACACTATCTATTATAACAAGAGGCAATAACATATTATCAATATCAATTTATTTACCCGGTTAAAATATTAATTTTTTCAATTCTAATGTCATCCAATGGGATTAAACATGCTAACAATACAATTTCATGTAAACGAAATAGAATCAATGAATACCCTACCTCAAAATGGTCCTTAATGTTCGTTATATGAGAATGAACCACCCAACAGATCACGATCGCCTCCTCTCACGACAACTGTATCCACTCGAGGATGCCACGGTACGACCGCACCAACCAAAACCCACGAAAACTCTATTAGGAACATGGAGATAGAATTCCATAAAGAATAAATGAGGAACAGAAAAAGATGAACTCAAAAGAATGACACAATATCATACCTTATAACAAATATTGATTGATGCTGCTTCGTTTCACCAAAAATAGATGGTGCACTTGCAACCAGAAAAAAATTCAAGGGTATCAAATCCAAAGAGGAAAGTCTAGACGCACAAATCCTATGGAAAGGATTGAATGGTTCTAGATCTCATAGCTGATAACAAATAGGAAGAAAAAGGTAGGATGATATCTTTTACCTTTTGAAGATTTAATGGGGTGACGTTTTAAGATACGCTTAATTCCCCATTAAAAGCGGATCACATTAACCCACATGGTTTGAACATGTAAAAATATCTGAGCCATAGGAATAATAAATATAGGAGTTCTAGACATTAAATCGACCTTAGAGACCTTAAAATGAGGCTTTAAATACATTTAACGTTAATGAAAATGTCAATGCAGTGAAACTGTAGGAAGCTAGAAAAATAGTTCACCAACTGAAAATTTGGAAAAGGAAATAAAGGTGAAGGATGTATGTGAAGGATGGAACCTCACTGGTCTAGAAACACGATTCATGCAATAGGTTATGGAGAAAGGTGAAGGATAGATGTGAAGGATAGAGGTGAAGGATGGATCCTCACTAGTCTGGAAATATTGATCATGCAAGAGGTGAAGGATACCAGTGAAGGATGGAGGTGAAGGATGGAAGCTCACAGGTATGGTAACACTGTTCATGAAAGAGGTGAAGGATAGAGGTGAACGATGGTAGGTCACTGGTTGGGAAACACTGTTCATGAAAGTGGTGAAGGATAAATGTAAAGGATTGAGGTGAAGGGTAGAGGTGAAGGATAAGGGTGAAGGATATAGGTATAGGATAGAAGCTAACTGGTCTGGAAACTTTTTTCATGCAAGAGGTGATGGATAGAGGTGAAGGATTGAAGATAACTGCTTCCGAAACACTATTCAGGCAATAGGTGAAGGATTGAGGTGAATGATGGAAGCTGACTGGTCTGGAAACACTGTTCATTCAAAAGGTCAAAGATAGAGGTGAAGGATGGAGGTGAAGGGTGGAGGTGAATGATGTAACCTCACTGTTGATGAAACATTGTTCATAGAAGTAAAAAATTGGAAAATTGTTGGGAAAAAGACACCAGAACATCCCAAAACACCTGAAAACCCACAATTCAACAATGTAATGGACCAGAGAGGTCTGGGCCATTACATTTGAAATTTCAATATGCTAAAAAATAGTGGCAGTTACTAAATGGGATTCAACATCCGTTTCCAGTTCCAGAGATGAAATGGGAGAATATATCCATGGGCTTCATTGCATGACTACAAAATACTTCGTGAGGTAACAATGAAATATTGGTTTTTTTGATTGATTGAAAAATATGCCCATTTTATCGCTATTTGAGATAAAATGTATTTGGATTAGCTTTCTCTTCTGTACCACAACAATATTTTCAGGTTTCATAATGTTCGTCTTTCCATTGTATCTGGCCAAGATCCTAGGTTTAATTCTATCTTTTGGAAGGGCCTTCATATGTTGTTTGACAGAGAATTAAATTTTAGTACATCTTTTTATCCTCAATCAGATGGGTATCCAGAACAAATGATTCATACATTGGCGTATATTCTTCAAAATCGTTCTATGAAATTATAAGGATGTTGGGATCAACATCTTTCATTAGATGAGTTTTAATATAATAACGGTTTTAATTCCCATATAATGATGTAACCATTTGAGTCATTGTATGGGAAGTGATGTCAAGCTCCATTTTTTTGGGTTAATTTCAAGTAAATTATGTTAATGGGACAATAACTAGTAGAGTAAGTGGTTGAGAAATTGATGATCATCCAGTACTACATGAGGACAACTCATAGCTAGCATAAACATTTCCCATATAATAGGAGGAATGAATTTTCTTTTGAAGTAGGTGATCATATTTTTATTAGAATATCACCAAGGAAATGTGTAATTTTTTGTGGTATGAATGAAATTATAAGTACAATGTTCAATTAACCTTAGTAATTTCCAAACAACATTGGACTTTTAACACCCCGACACCTCTAGGTTGGAGCTAGTTCATTACTTGTGATATGGGAATAGTTAGAAGGAATGAAACTCCTGAAGGAACGTTCAGTTTATTAGTGTTGAAAAAATAGATACATAGATGTAACTCAAATTACGTTGCAAATGTTTACAAAATTCAATACATAACAAAAACTAAATATTGCGACCACATAAACTCAATAAACGATCACCTCTTCATCACCTGTTGATGGAAAACAATAAAAGGGGTGAGCACTAATTCTTAGTAAGGGTTAGAAATACTATATGCATGAATACAAAATTAAGTGAATCATAATCAATCTGACATAATCAATATGGTATGGTTAATAAATGAAAATGTCCTTCAATTATGAAACTGAGAATGAAACCGCATCCATAGATTATGACATAGTGAAAACCTCATGGATAGTAAAAAATGATAATGAATAATGAAAATGCCTATTAATTGGACTTCATGTATCTTTCACATGATACAATAATATCTCTAAAATAGTTTTGTTCTATGGGTAGAAACCAGTTTGATTTTTTTAAACAAACCGGAAGGGTTTGTCGCCCAACTGATTAGTTTCATCAGACCTCCGATGCATCGAGGGGCTGTAGTGGGCCCCACCTACCTCTTCATGTCCAAATAAGTTTTTATACATATATTCAATACATGAGAAATATTCCTTTTAAAATCTGTTTAGATTATAGTATATAGATTCATCAATATTTCCATAATTAAAATCACTTTACAAATAAACACCTTATGTAAAATGTTATACGGTTTAGACAACAACATATCCATTATATGAGATTATGGATATTTGATATAAATATAATTTCAAATGAAAAGTGGTCTCAAATGGGTAGTATATACACCGCATAGGGATTATTAGGTTCACAATAGAATGTTAGTCACAACAAAATAGTAGTTGAGACAAAGTCTCTTACCACAATGTAATCGGTCGGATCATATGACTAGAACATAATAACCCTCAAATGAATCATTGAATAACGTGAATATAAAGAGAATAATGTTATTATATATCAAATGGAATTAAAAATATACAACATACATGAAATAAGTGGAAAACAATGAAAGTCTAACAAAAAGGAAAGTGTGATAAGAAACCCATTACAATCATTTCAGCATGGTAACTAGTGTTCTTTCGAGGGCTGAATGAGAGGTAATGTGGTATAAAATTATTTATATGTCATAAGAAAAATATTGGGGAGGTGAGAAAACATAACCCATCATTAGGTATTAAAAATAAAAGAGCAGTACATTGGGAAGAATATTGATCAAAAGTGAGAGAGAGGATCCCTCTCCTTATGCTTGAAGGTGTTCTTGACTTGTTATAAATGACCTGAATAAACAAATTAGGATTATTAATAAATAATTATAGAAACTATACTATATTTTAATGATTTATTATAACCCTTTTTTTCTTTCAATGCCATTTAGATTAGTTATAATGTTCAATTTCATTGTTCGGGCTCATTGGATTTCTTGTTTTTAAAAGATCAGTTCACATATATTCATGTTCGGATAAATATCAAAGATAGATGTGGTTTTCCAGAAATGATGTTATAAGCCATTATTGAACATTCATGAGACTACATGGTTTTAAATTTAATATGGTTACATTGATTGAGGTCTAATTATTACATATATATAACCTTAGTGACAACTATTTTGATTAAACGGCGGGTTTGATTACAATGAACATGTTTTTCTTTAAATCATAATACCATTTGTACAAATGGATTACATAACAAAAAATATAATATATTAAATATATAATAATCTGGTTAAACCATAACAAAAATGGTTTTTGACCAGAATTAATGATTATAATAGAAATTGATGAATGGTTATCCTTGAATGTGCTAAATTAGCACATCTCAAACGGTGATTTAATTTAATCCAAATATAGGGTGTGGAAAGGTGAGAAGACACTACCACCAAAATGGTTTTTCGCAGCACCCCCCCATTATCAGTGCTAACGAAAAAGCGCTGATAAATGTTGCTGCGTTTCGCAGCGCTAAAAAAAGCGCTGATAAAGGGGGGCCTTTATTAGGGCTTTTTTTAAAAGTGCTAATAAAGGGTCGGCTTCAAAAAAATTAAAAAATATATTAATATATTAATATATAAAAATAGTTATATTGATATATAAATATAATATATAATTTTTAAATATGTTTTAGATAAGTAGAAATGTACATTTACACTTATTATACTTAATATATAAGATATTTAGTGAAAATGGATTCTTAAAAAATTAAAAAAATATTTTTAATTAATAATTTGCTAATAATTATGGAGTAGTAGTCATTTAATAACAATTTGAAGAATAAAAAATTAAAA
The DNA here is from genome assembly GCA_963277665.1 of Viscum album. Taxonomy (NCBI): domain Eukaryota; kingdom Viridiplantae; phylum Streptophyta; class Magnoliopsida; order Santalales; family Viscaceae; genus Viscum; species Viscum album. The sequence continues at coordinate 1,178,684,426 of OY728142.1, read as the reverse complement.
AAATTAAAAAAAGATCCAAAATATGTTGAAAACACAACTGAAAATTCAAACGGCAATAACTTTTGATCCGGGTGTCCGTTTGAGCTCTACAATATATCAAATTGAAGCCTGTAACGAGTTCTACGTCTCTATAATTGGAGAGATCCCATGAAAAGGGATTTTTGAGGCCAAAAGAGGCCAATAAGGCCTCCAAAACTGAGTTTTTAGTCGGGGTACCCTGATTTTTTAACATTTTGTGGATTTTCACCCTCATTTAACGGGGTATTATTGGATTTTTTTGGTGGGGTCTAAATTTATTCCAAGGTATTACATTCATATTTATATTATGACTTTGAAATTTCATCCTTTTTTAAAATGCACAGCTATTTATAATAAAAAATATAATAATATATTCATATTTCTTATATATTCACACCTATAAATTTAATTATAAATATAAATAATAAAATATATTTACATATAAAATATATATTAGATTTATCTAAATAATAACTAACATCCATTTTATTTAAAATACAAATATATGAATATTTATATACCTATATATTAGTCTAACTGTTTATATATATATATATATATTAATCTAACAATATATATATATTAATCTAACTATATATATATATATTTATTAATCTAATAACTATATATATATTTATATAACTACATATATATATATATTAGTATTACTATAAATATATATATTAATATCACTATAAATATATATATTAATATCACTTTATATATATTAATATAACTATATATATACGAATAAATATAACTAAATATCACTACATAACTATATAACTATATAGATATAGATATAACTATATAAATATATATTACTATACGAATATATATATAACTATATATATAATTTTTAATATCACTATATAACTATATATATATATAACTATATAACTATATATTAATATCACTATATAACTATATATAACTATATTAATATCATTATATAACTATATAACTATATAACTATATAACTATATTAATATCACTGTATAACTATATTAATATCACTATATAACTATATATATTAATATAAATATATATTACTATACGAATAAATATAAGTAAATATATATATATAGATATAGATATATATTAATATCACTATATATATATATTAATATGACTATATATATTAATATAACTATATATATATATATTATAATATAACTATATATATATTATAACATAACTATATACATATATTATAATATAACTATATATATATATTATAATATAACTATATATATTAATATAAATATATATAACAATACGAATAAATATAACTATATATATATATATATATATATCATTAATTGGAAGAAAAATCAAAATAGAGTAGTGGTAAAGGATTAGGCGTGCAGGGGGGAGGTCTCGAGTTCAAATCCTGGGGGAGGTAGGGGCGCACGCGCATGGGGGAATATAACAGAAAGCACTGTTAATGGGTGAAAGGGGTGTGTGGGGTGTGTGGGTTGCTGTACCGGGGCAGAAAAGCACTGTAAAAGGGGGGACTCAAGCGCTATAAAAGCCCCCCCCCCGATTTGTAGTATTTTTTAATTTATATAAATTTTTTTTTTATTTTTTTTAAATTTTTTAATTTTTTTAACTTTTATCAGTGCTTTTTTAAAAACATTGATAAAGGGGTCCTTTATCAGCGCTAAAACGAAAGCGCTGATAAAGGAATCGCTGGTATAGGACCCCTTTTATCAGCGCTTTTTTAGCAATGATAAAGGGGTCCTATAGTAGTGCTTTTCAGAGCATTGATAAAGGGGACCCCCCCCCCTTTATCTTCATCGGCTTTATCAGCGCTTTTTCTAGCACAGATAAAGGCCATTTTCAGCATTGATAAAGAACGTATTTGTAGTATTAAGATAATGAAATATCCCATTTGCATAAAATATTACAGTAAATGTGTGTTACTGGAGTTATCATACTATTTGTGTGAAGGGAGTTGAGAAAAGAATCAAAAAGAAAAGAACTTAAAAGAAATGAAGGAATTGGAAATAGGTGTTTACCTCTTGAGACTTCCTCATTTGAGAAGCTCTTAAGGGGAGATATTTTGGTATTTTTAAGTGTCTTGGAGGTTTTGTAAGTGGGGGAGGATCTTGGGTGAGAGATTTGGATAGAAGATTAGAAAGGAACAAGGCTTTAGAGGATTGAAGAGAAGTTGGAGTGAAGGGAGGTTTTATAGTGGAGGAGAGAGGAGTTTTCTTAATACAAAATTAATTAAATTATTATTTCTCTATAAGATAAGGAATAATGAGTCTTCCATGAAAAAGAATAGTAATTTTATCATGTGAATCCAAATCAATTGGGAATACATCAGCAGATCATCATCAATGACTCAATTAATCTATTATTTAGCATTTCTTATGAATTATCGAATTTTACTATTCATAAAAAATTCATGTATTTTGGAAAATTTCGAAAAACTCAACCTAACCATTCCTCAACTTGTAGAATCCATAAATGAGGTCCATTTTTGAAAAATAATTTCCTTAATATGATTAATTAAATATTCAAATAAAATCATTATTTAATCGAAAAATATAAACACATAAAATATTCTACTTCATTTTTAAGGTGCCGAAATTCACTTATACTCTCAAGGGTATGAATACAATTAATAAAATCCATATTACTATTCATAAGGGTATGTTACTATTCATAAGGGTAGGTTACTATCCATAAAGGTAGGTTACTATTCACCAAAAATAAAGTTAACACTATCAAACTATAAATATCATATTGAAAACAATCATGTTTGTCAGATTTTCAAAATTCAAATCGCATTTTTAAAAATTTTGTGTTTAATGGCTATGTTGTGGATATATCCTTTAAGTAGCCATGTTTTGTTCCATAGAGGCTAAGTGATTCATGAAATATAGGCTATAACATGAATGTATTTAAGAAAAACATACCATGATGTTTTTGGGGTGCTATATTATTCCCTACTTCAGAAATTTCTTCCCCTATATTTTATGATGAAACTCACAAAAAAGATGTGGGTGATTATTTTTCATAATATCCTCAGGTTCCCATGTTGCTCCCTCTATATTTTCGTTTCTCTAAAGAACCATTGCTAGACATGTTGTCTGATTTTTCAATACATGCTCTCTTATGTCCAGAATCTTGATAGGTTTTTCACAGTATGAAAAATCATGTTCCAGTTCAATTTCATAATATGTGAGTACATGTGTTGGTTTTGGCATGTTTTTTTTAACAATGTCATTTGGAACACATCATGAACTCTGGAGAGATTTGGAAGCATCACTAAATGGTATTCTACAACTCTGATTCTTTCTAGAATTTCAAATGGTTTGATATACCTAGGGCTTAGTTTCCCTTTCTTACCGAACATTAAGACACCCTTCCAGGGAGACACTTTCAGAAATACATGATCTCCGACATTGAAATCAATTTCATTTCTCCAGTTATTATCATAACTCTTCTGCCTACTTTGGGATACATTAATATGGGCTTGTATTTACCTCACCTTTGTCACAATCTCTTTAATATGTTCTGGGCCTATAAGTTTCCTTTCACGAACTATGTCCTATCAAGTTAGTGTCTGGCATCACTTTACATATAATAATAATGTGGATCTATATTAATACTAGAATGGAAACTATTGTTTTAGGAAAATTCCACCAAAGGAAAGTATTGATCACACATACCATGGAAGTCAAGATAGCATGACATCATTATGTCTTTTAATGTTAGAATAGTCCTTTTAGACTGTCCATCTATTTGGCGGTGATATGTAGTACTCATACGAAGCTTAATATTCAATGATTTCTGCAGTCTTTTTCAAAATTTTGATGTAAACTGGGGATCTCAATTTGATACAGTCGATATACGTGCACCATGAAGTCTTAGAACTTCATTAATGTAAAGTCATTCCAAGCGCTCAAGTGGAAAATCCCCTCTTAAAGAAAAGAAATGTGTTGATTTTGTGAGACGATCAACAATTTCCCATATTTCATCATTCCTTCTAGGTGTCCTCAGTAGTATAGTGACAAAATCCATTGTAATGTTATCCCACTTCCATATAGGAATAGGTAAAGGTGGAATCACTCTATTAGGCTGTTCTCTCTCTGCCTTCACATGTTGACACACTAGACATCTTGACACGTTGTCAGCAATTTCCCACTTTATATTATCCCACCAAAAATATTCCTTCAGATATCAATACATATTTGTTCTACCCGGGCGTATAGTGAAATTTGAGCTATGATAATCATCTAATAGTCCCTTTTTTAGCTCAGGTAATGATGGACCACATAACCTCTTCCTAAATTTCTGAACACCTTCTTCATACATGAATTCATCCAGTCTCCCATCCTTGATAGCATTAATTTTCATAGGTTGATTCTCTTATTTAGATTGAGTGCTTTTTATCTTCTCTAATAAATATTGTTTAGAAATCATTTGAAAGTGGAAAGATGTTTCCATTTCAATAAAAATTACTATATCCATACTTAGTATATCCAAAAATATAGGATCTCTCTCAACCATCATTTGATTTTGAAGTCCATGATATTTCCTGCTTAATCCATCTTCCACCTTATCCGCCTATCCTAGGTGGTAGTGTATTGATCAATCTTAAACATTAAGTAACTCAACCCATCTCTATTGCCTCATGTTCAGTTATTTTTGTGTGAAAATGTATTTCAAACTGTTGTGCTCTGTATAAATCTCATATCTCTCTCTATAGAAATAATGTCTCTATATTTGGAGAGCAAAGATTACGGCTTGTAACTCAAGATCATGAGTTGGATAATTTTTCTCATGAGCCTTCAAATGTCTTTAGGCATAACAAATAACTTTATCATTTAGCAAAATGACGTATCCCAGTCCATTCATTGATGTATCGTTGTATATTACAAATCAACCACTTCCAGATGGAAGAGTCAAAATTGGAGCATTGACCAATCTAATTTTCAATTCATTGAAGAATTATGTACAATATTTTTTCCACACAATCATAACTTCTTTATGTATGAGCTTTGATATCGGGTTATCCAGTTAGGCAAAATTCTGGACAAAATTCCGATACTAACCTACAAAGCCAAAAAAACTGCGTACTGAATTTTAGTTTGTTGGAATGGACCATTCATTGATTGCCTCTGTCTTTAGCGAATCAACTAGGAATCCATCCATAGAGAAAATTTGGCCTAGAAATGAAACTGATTGATGCAAGAATTCACACTTTCTAAACATCCCATATAATTTAATTCTTTTATGAGTTCTCAGAATAACCCACATGTGATTCTCATGGTCTTCGTATATTTTTCAGTATATAAGGATATCATCGATGAATACAACAACAAAGTTATCATGATATTGCTGGAAAAACAATTCATTAAATCCTTGAAAATAACGGTGCATTTATCAGTCCAAAAGGCCTCTCTATAAACATATATTTCCCATACCTAGTCTGACATGTTGTCCTAGGAGTATCTGCATTCCTCACATGCAACTGATGGTATCCAGATTGATGGTCAAAATTCTAAAAGTATTGATGTCTAAAAAATTGATGAAATAAATCATCAATCTGAGGCAGAGGGTACTCATTCTTTATTGTAATAGGATTGATTTCCCTGTAAACATTTCCAAGCCTTATGGATCCATCTTTCTTCTAGACAATTTGGAGAACGGCTCCCCATAGAGAAACACTTGGTCGAATAAATCCCTTTTCACTAAAATCTTCTAGTTTTTTCGTTAGCTATACTAATTCCACAGTGGCTATTCTATAATAGTTTTTGATATAGGGATTTCACTAGGAATTAAATCAATTGAGAACTCAACTTTATGCTCTGGAGGATATAATGGGAAATCCTCTTTAAATACATCAATTTAGTCTTACACTATGTGAACATATTCAATTTTAAGACATTTTCCTCACCCATAGATATTTTTTTATCCTCCTCTCTAAGTAATTCATTCAGTATTTCTACTGGGGGTGGTTCTATATAAGAATCGGGTGGCAATGCATCTTCCCGAAGGGCAGGGGATTATACACCATTTTCAAAAATTGTAATGTCCTTCTACTTAAAATAAATATTCGTATCATAATTTGACAACCAATTTCTATTAGGAATTATATCAAATTAAATCATTAGTATGATGACAATGTCAGCAAGTAAACCACATTTTGGTGTCTAGAGGGGGACTTGTCAACATGCCTTTGTTTGCAATGATACATCCCATGGGAGTTTTTACTAACAACTCCTTTGTTAAATCAATTTTGAAATATCTAATTTTCATGAAAATTTTAGGAGATATATATGAATGCAATGATCCAGAATAAAATAACGTGTATTCTATGTTTGAGGAAACAATTAATGACCTAGCACCACATCACTAGGAACTTTAACCTCTGTCGTTGTAATCTTATAAGCTCTCCCATACTCTCTTGGCCTTTTCTGAGTCATGTTTCCTTGGTGCTTAGGAGACTCATTTTCATAGTGTCCCATATATCTACAATTGTATCATTTAATATCATTGAATTGTTTCATACCATTGCAATCATCAGATCGATGACCCTTTTTCCGTAGTTATAGCAGACTACCATGCCTTTCAAGAATTTCCCAAGTTGATTCTTTCCCTAATTCTCACATAATGGGAATATCTTTGTACACTATTTCTTTTTTGGTGCTTCTCTTTATCCTTTGTTATCAGAGCATCACTTCTTATCTTGGTTTCCATTTAAAATATTTGATCTAGCAATTTTTTTCTTTATTTTGTTGGCAGTTTATACAATTTCATCATATGATGAAATTGATTTAGAATACAGTTCCCTTCGAATACATTGCATAATACCTTAACAGAAATGATCAATATTGTCTTCCAAGTCATGTATGTAATATATGGCATACCTGGCCAGCCTTTTGGAGGTATCTTCATACTCTTTAACACTTTTTTCTTCCAATTGTTTTAATCTAAGTAATTTTCTCATCATTTCAGTTTGTTGCTCATGAGGGAAATATTTTTTTAAAATATTTCATTAAAACACCTCCATTCCATATCTTCTATTTCATATTCCTTTGTGGTATTCTGGATCAATGTCCACCATTTATATGCGTCACCCTTGAGACAATATACATCCAACACTACCTTTTTTTTCATCTCATCTTAATTCCATGATTATCTTTTCGAGAGACATGATCCTTTACTTAGATACTATCAGATTTATAGTCCCACTAAAATATGGGGGCTTCTACCACATGAAATGATCAAACATAGGTGTAGCATGGTTACTCATCACAACCTGGGTATGTTTCCCCAATATGTTCATAATTTGATCTGCTCCGACATTGACTGTGTTGAGTTGCTCAGTGGGGAAATCCTTACATCTTCCATGTGTATTGATTATCATTCTTCCACTAGGCTCCATTTCTAAATAATGGCATACCCTAGATCAGTTTAAGAATCTGAAATAGAAAAAATATAATATAGATTTAAATTTATTGCATAGATAATCTCATAATCATGGTTTCTTAGAGGAAAAATTTACATTTCAATCCTTCATAATGGTTTGTAAAAAAATTTAATTATCCAAAGAATTTACCATGGGAGTGTTGTAACCATGAGTGTAGCAAGGCTCGTTTTCATGTATAGGGATAACCCATATCAAGCCTGAAACTCCTTGTCAGATTTTTCACTCCTAGGTACATCTATTCCAAAGCAACCTTTACCTGCTCGTATCTATACAGGGATGTATTTTCTAGAAAGATTAACCAAATCTATTCGTCACAAAAATACCAAGATGTTCTTGTACATTTTTTTCCCAGTTACTAAATTAGGTCTTTGTTTTCTAGTATATATTTTCTACTCTTGTTTCCATGTTTCCTACTAAATTTCCTATAATACCAACTGTAACACCCAGACCCCTCTAGGATGGAGCCGGTGCATTACGTGTGATATTGACATGGTTAGAAGGAATGAAAATCCTGAAGGAATGATCTATTTAGTAGAATTGAAGAAACTAGATATATATATATGTAACTCAGATTACATTTCATAAGGTTACCAAAAACAATACATATCAAAAAATAAAAACTACAACCACATGAACTCAATAAACGATCACCTCTTCATCGCCTATTGATGGAAAAAATGAAAGGGGTGAGCTGAAATGCTTATTAAGGGTTAATAATAGTAGAAGCATGAATACAATAATAATTTTATCATAATCAATATGTCATAATGAATATGGATGGTGAATAAATGAAAAAATCAGGCCATTAATAATCTAAAAACGAAACTGCATCCATAGATTTATTCATAGTGAAAACCTCATGGAGAGTGATTACTGATAATGAATAAAGATAATTCTTATTAATTGGACATTATTTATCTGGCACATGAATCCATAATACCATTAAAACGGTTTAGTTCTATGGGTAGAAAATTGTCTGTTTTTTGAAACAAACTTGAAGGGTTTGTCGCCAAGCTAATTTGTCTAATGAGACCTACTAATGGATCGAGGGGCTATAATAGGCCCCACCCACCACTTCATGACTTAATAATTCATTATACATAGATTAAATACCAGATAAATATGTATTTTCAATATCTCTATGTAGTATAGTATACAGATTCATCAAATTTTTCATAATTAAAATAACAATCGAAATAAACACCGTATGTAAAATGGTATATGGTTTAGAAATCAACATATCCATAATATGGGATTACGAATATTTGATATGAATATAACATGAAATGAAAATTGGTCTCATTATGGAAGTAGGTACACCACATAAGGATTATTAGGTGCACAATACAATGTTAGTCACAACAAAATAGTAGTTGAGACAATGTCTCTTACCAAAATGTAATATGTCGAATCAAATAACCAGAAGATAATTACCCTCAAATGAATCATTTAATAACATGAATATAAAGAAAATCATGTTATTATATATCAAATTTTAGTACACATAAAACAAATACAAGAAATAATTGGCAAACAATGAAAATATCCTAGAAATGAATGTGAGATGAGAAACCCCATACAAACATTTCAGCATTGTAACGAGTGTTCTTGTGAAGGCTTAATGAGAGGTAAAGGGACATACAATAATTTAAATGTCATAACGGTAGCGTGGAGGAGGTTAAAAAACTTACCCCATCATTAGGCATTAAAAATAAAAGAGCACAACTAATGGAAGATTCTGGAACAAAAGTAAGAGAGAGGATCCTTTAACTTATTCTTGAATATGTTCTTGACTTGTTATTAAATACCCGAATAAAAAAATTTCTTATTAATTCATAAGTCCAGATCCTCTAATGTATGTTAATTATTTATTATAACCCTTTTTACTTTTCTAAAAGCATTTATTATTAGTTATAATTTTCAATTTCATTATTGGGGCTCGTTGGATTACTTGTTTTTCAAACATTAGTTCACTTATATTCATGTTCAGATAAATATGAAAGATGGTAGTGGTTGTCCAGAAATTATATTACCTTCCAATAGTGAACTTCCAGGTGATTAAATGATTTTCAACTAAATTTGGCTACATAGAGTGAGGAATAATTATTAAATATATATAACCTTAGTGATAACTATTTTGGTTAAATGATGGGTTTGATTTCAATGAACAAGTTTTACTTTATAACATAATACCATTTGTTGCAAAGAATTATAGAAATAAAAATACGATAAATTACAAATATAATAATCTAGTTCAACCATAAAAAAATGGATTCATGACCAGAATTAATGATTATAATAGAAATTGATAAATTTTTGTCCTTGACTTTGCTAAATCCACACATCTCAAACAGTGATTTAATTTCTTCAAAATAAACGGTGGGGAAATGAGTGATGATAATGAATTTTACTATTTAAAAAAAATCAGTACATGTATGTTACCAGGGTTATCTTACTATTTGGCTGAAGGGTGGTGATGAAATAAAAAAATACAAAAGAACCTAAAATAAATGAAGTAATTACAAAGAAGAGTTCACCTCTTGAGACTTCCTTCTTTGAGAACTTCTTAAGGGGAGAGGTTTTGGTATTATGAAGAGGCTAGTAGTTTTTGGATGTGGGATAGGATCTTGGGGTGAGATTTGGGAAAATTTTGGCAAGGCACAAGGCTTGAGAGGTGTAAAGATAAGAGGAAGTGAGTGGGGGGGGAGGGGGTTATAGTGGAGAAGAGAGGAGTTTTGTTAAAATAAAAACTGTTAATTTATTATTTCTCCATAAAAAAAGGAATAGTGACCCTTCCCTAACCAAGACTAGTAATGTTATCATGTGAATCCGAATCAATTGGTCTTACATAAGTAGATCCTCATCAATGACTCAATTACTCTATTATTTAGAATTTATTGTTAATTATCAGATTTTACTATTTATAAAAAATTCATGTATTTCAGAAAAATACAACAAATTCACCATAATCATTTTTTGACGTGTAGAATCCAAAAATGAATTCCATTTTACAAAAAAAATTTCTTAATAATGATTAATTAAATTTAAAATTAAAATCATTATTTAATCTAGAAATATAAACACTTAAAATTTTCATCTTCATTTTTAAGGTGCCAAAATTCACGTATACACATAAGGGTATGGATAACATTCATACAATCCATATTAATATTCATAATGCTATGTTACTATTCATAAGGGTAGGTTACTATTCAGTGAAAATTATGTATGTTCTATCAGACTCTATATATTATCTCGAAAACAATCGTATTTATGAGATTTTTAAAATTCAAACCGCAGAGTTGGATAATTTAAGTTTAATGGCCAGGTTATGGATATATCCTATACGTAAAAATGTTTTTTACATATAAGATCAGTGATTCTAGGAATATAGGTTATAACTAGAATGTATTTAAGAGAATCAAACCATGATGTGTTTTGGGGTGCTACATGACTAGTCACCTACCGAGTAGCTTTTCCTACATGTTTATCTCAGGTGTATAATGTTTTTCATGTTTTTCTGTTGAGAATGTATTTCTTGATTCATCTCTTGTCTTGATCCCAAAATTAGTTCATAAAAATGAAATGATTTCTTATGAAGAGGAAATATTTTAGATTTTTGATTGAATGTGACTATGTATTGCGAAATAAGGTAATTCACTAGGTATTGGTTTTTAGAGAAACCACATGGTTGAATGAGTAACATGGGAGCTTGAAATTGATATGAGGGAAAGGTACCCTCACTTGTTTAAATAGTAACTAAAAATATGAATACTAAATTTCTAGATGTTTGGGAAAATGTAACACCCTAATGTATAAAAAACAAATTGATATGAATGAAACATTGTTTTATGTAGATAGTTATATCTAACCTTTAATCACAATTATTTTTCTTCTATGTTTTAAATTTCAGAAAATTGTCATCTATAGTTTTGATCAGTATGTTATGTGGTGTCTTATCAAACCAACTTGGTTTTTTGGTAAATAGAAACATACCATTATGAATATTAATATGAATACTAATATTACCCTAATGAATGTTAAATTGTAATAATATTATTTTTCTTAAGGCTTTAAGATAATGACATATTGAATAATTTTTCTTCGTCATATAAATTAAGTTATTGATATAAGATTGTTATTTTTTAATAAATTATTATTTTATTTGAAAATTAAATAAATAAAATATACAAAACTATTTTCAAAAAATATATTTCGTTTTTGAATGCTATATGTAGAAAAATGGTTAGTGTGAATTTTATGGATTTTTTTTGAAATTCATGAATATTTTATGAATACCTGATTGATGTAAAATACTATATATACCAATTTTTAGTTAAATGCACTATTTTTTGAAATCATCACTGATATAATCCCAATTGATTCCAAATAAGATGCCCATATTACTAATTTGGGTCATAGTAATTATGACTATTCATAATCATGGGAAAAATATTAAACTAATGATTAAAATAATGTAAACCCCCACCTCTCCTCCACTATAAATCCATCCCTCATTCTCCTCTTCCTCTCACACCTCTCAAGTAATTAGAATGGTTTATAGTCTATCAAAACCACTCCCCAAGTATTTTACCCATGTACAAGACCTTTTGGACTCACCAAAAGGCCAAAACCAATGGCCTTAAAGATGATCTCAAGTAAAAGTTATCAAGTGGTAAGAATCTTCTTTCTTTTCATGTGTTTTCATTCTAATTAGGTTGTTTTTTATACTGTATTTCCCCACACTTATCAAGGAGGTATGAAATCTATAGAAACATATATATTTCATATATTATCATTTTCATTTAAAATATTGATTATCTTTCTTCCTCTCCTCTCCAAATTATTCTACAAATAAAAAATAACATATATGATGCGCCGATTTAGAAAAATCGTTGATAATGTGTTTTCAATTTCAATTAGATCATTAAAATATGTTCATAAAACTTTTTTTAATATTTAAAAATTTATTTAAAGTTTGTTATGTAACATATTTTTTGTTTTGGAATGAACATCAATGCATGAAATTAAATTATATGATGAAAAAGGTCATGATTATCATAGAACCGAAAAAAATGATACAAACAAATATCATTAATGTTTCATCGAATGATTCAAAATTGTAAATGACAACCAAATGATTTATTGTATAATTTTATATTATAGAAACAAATTAATACCATTTCATTCATCTTTTGTAATTTCATTTCCATACGACAATAAAATCTAATACAAACCGGCCATCGATATCATGTAAAGAACACAACCAAAACAATAGAAGGGAAAAAAATACTAAAAATTAAAAGGTGAAATGACGTAATTAAATGATCATATAAGGTGTTTTAAACCTGAATATGTTTCATTTAGAAATTAATAACACTCTTTTAAACATTATATAGGTGGTGTACCAATGTTTTAACTAAGACAATATTGAGTTAATAGAATTCTTAACCTGATTTCTATTCATTGGGATAACCTTATAGCTCATTATTTATGTTGAATTAAAATTGTTTGTGTGATGAATTTTTTATTATATGAGATTTAATTATGTCTATATACAGTGTATATACATATTCCATCCACTATAATAACTATCCTTTCAATTATATGATATTTGTAAAGATATTTTCTTTTAAAATCTTCATTTAAAGATTTTGTTTTATAAAATTCAAAAGCAATGTTTTTATGAAATTATTCATGTTGTATGATTATGTTCTGGTTCTTTGGAATTGTTTGTGTTTAATAGTGGGACCTATATCTCCTTTAAATTATTTGGGTAGGTGTAACTTGTACGTCGGCTTTATGGTTACACCAAGTGTAACTATGTTGTTTACACAATAAATTACATGTGATGGTTACATTATAAGGTAGCTGTGATGGTTAAAAATTATAAGATAGTCGAGCGGGTTACAAGATTATGTATGTAATTAACCAATATACTTCTATTGTTCTATTTATATTATATATTTTTTGTGGAAATTTCATGTAAATATAAAGTTTCACAATGTAGGTTTATGTGGGTTACATGTATGTCTTTTTAAAAATGATTTCATGCGTTATTGGTATTCATGGACTAAAGAGCTCTTTCCTAATTTTTACATCCCTTACTAAGAATTTTGTCCTCATCCGAATTTTTTAAATGATTATCATATGTTATAATGATGAGTAATACAAAGAATAAATCTATGTAAAATTTTATGATGATTTATCAAAATACCATGTTTAATTGGAAAGCTATTATATTTGGGAAGAAATGAATACTACATTTATTGAATTCATTCTATATTACTGTGGAATGTTATAAATTTATTATGTCCTAATTATTGAATGCTATAAACATTAAAAGATCCCCAATGTGGATAGAATTAAATTTTTGTCTAAAATTCAAGAATATGTAACGTAATAATAAGGGTTAATTATAATTAATCTATTGATCCAAAATTATTAGAACAAATGAATTACTAATAACGGAAGTTAACTACAGTATAAATAGCTCATTATCTTCTTGTTCTATCTTGGGATATAGAGTCATCTATATATTTCTTATGTTATTATTCATAAGATGATTCTGTTATCAAAGAATCAATATAATGTTCTAAAACATGATCAGACAACATTGGGAATCTCTATCAATGAATCACTACATAGATCATGGAATTAATTCTTAAAACTATTCGAGTTGTTTCCACCCATTTAAAAAAAACTAAATTCAAATCATAATAATATTTAAATTAATAATTAAAAACCTAACATTTTCAGAATTAGGTAATTTCCAATACCCATCGACTGGAGGAATTTATACCCTGATATGGATAACAATATAAATTTACTCAAGAATAAGACAACTCAAACTACATTTAAATAATATAGAAAATACCCTTAGATGTTTTTAAAAAAATCTAAATGTTCAACATGACTTTTATACCCTTAGAAGAGTTTTAAAATAGTTTAACATGACTTTTATATATTATTGGGCTAGATATATGTAGATGTACCTTAAATTCATCCCACATTAAAAAATAGTGTTTACTATTTTGTAACGAAGGAATTTCATTGTACCCTTACCACAAATATGGTTTGACGTATGAGTAATCAAATAATAAATATATTAAAAAAATTAATACACTAAAATTATTTACAACCCATATATATTTAATTATTTGAATATACAATAAAAAAAATGAGGATGGATACTTGATAATTTATTTGGAATAATTGATAAAAGAAGAAAAAATGTTTAAAAAGTATATTATATCTCATAATACAAAACAATTTTTTATAAAATATTTATTTCTTAAATACAATTTATATAAATTTTCAAAATAACTTTTAAGAATTATAAAAATGTATGGACACTCTACCAAACAACTAGACTCCCTAAAATGAAAATATATGGACTCTAGAAAAAGTCGAAAACATTTATTGGATAAATTGCGAAAAATTTATATCCATGAAAATTAAAAAATGATGAAAAATATATAAGGGTTATGAGAACTTACACTAAAAGATAAATCTAAAAGATGTCCCTTATAATGAAATTGAACCCAATTCCATAGAGATACATTCTACTATACTACAACAGAATATGATATAAGGATTAAAATATTAATGTATTTAATGTATAGTTTTCCTAAAAATCTTGATACACATTGTGAAATTAACATTACAATTGTAATCAAAAAATAATCCATTATTTTATTTGAGAACACTCTATATCCTGTTAGAATATCCCAATATAAAAATTACAACCCATTTTCAGGCCTACTAAGGAAAATGAAAAATAAGAAACGGATAAGCATATATGATCATTAATAGTATGAATACAATATATTCTATAATGAATACATAAGATTAATTAATTATTAAACTTGAATAACTTAAACACATTACATTTAAATTATAAATTGAGCTAAATATGGACGAAATAAATGATGATCAAATCATACCATATTAATAATCACATGTTATTAAAACATAATAATGGATATTCTAACTAACTGAAAAACCTCTTGAACATCATGAACTAATAACATAATTTCATAATGCATAATATTTGACATATGAAACATGATACACAGATCATTCACATTATAGTTTGAATATATGATTAAAAACACATCTAATTTGGAAAACTGATTTGTATGAAGATAATTTTCAGTTCATCGAGGGGATATATATAACTAGTCCCCATATGTCACTTAGTAAGTATAAAGTAATATTAACATAAAAGGAATGAAACATAATCAACATAAACAGTAATATTAAAAATCTATCATATAAAATGTTATTACGTACTCTAATCAAATGTACATAATCATAAAAATGTTCATTAATATAGTGAATTGTTTTTAAAAAATATACATAATGAGTCCAAACCATCCAAATAAAGAATAAATATTACATCAATACACAATATCCCATGTGAAATATAAGTACAATGAAGGGTTGGTGTATTTTTTGTATAATAAACAATAAAAATTTCATTAATGAAATCTCGAGGAAGAAAACCTTTTCACATTGATAATATTTTTTAAATCAAAATATTTCCAATGTATTTTGAAATTTATATTCATTGAAAATAACTATTTAAAATATTTAATATAAGGTTTAAAAAATTAAATATTTATTTTATTATAAAACTCTCTTCATTATATATGCTAAAAGGTATATTCATTTATCATTTTTGGCAATAATCAGAAATCATTTATTGGAAAATAAAAATTAAGATTCAATTAGAAATATTCTTCAAAATTTCGAACATGTGTAAAGAAATTATTAATAACACAGTATGATAATGTAAAAATATTTATATACTTTTTTGAAAACATTATTTTGGACGAAAAAGTATTTTCGATTGATGAGGGAGGTGATTCCAGGTATTGTTCAAAATATGTTCTCCATAATTTTAAGTACCAAAGTGAAGAAATGTGGTAAAATTATTTTAAAAGATCATTAAAAGATATAGGATACCGAAATATTTTTATTTTAATATATATATATAATATACAAATCATCTAAGGTATATTAAAACATTATTAATCCTGAATAATTATGAGATGGTTTTATAAACCATAACCCTTTTGAATAATTTGAATGATAAGACCAATAAAAGAATTAAAAAAATTAAATATTAATCAACGTGAATATAAATGTATTCATTATACAACATATGAAAATGGAAAATATAGACACCACAAATGGGAGTAAGTGGAGAATATTTAAGATATCTAGTTTATGTAAAAGTGAGATGACAAAACCCAAATCTATGGCTCGATTCAATTAATATGCGTATAAACCTCCTGTATAATAAATCTACGTTCATTATAAATTTAAAATATTAACATAATTAAATATAAATTCTTAATATGATCCAATTATATCATTTAACCACTTCTTTGTTACTAATACTTCAATATTTTCATTCTGTAAGGTTAAAATTGACTTGTTTTCTGATGCATGTTTTTTCTGGAAAGTTATGGTTCTTATGCATAGGATATAAATCCAAAAACACCAGAATTATAATAATTTAACTAATATTATTTTGGTTAATTATATAATTCCTTATAACAATTCATTAATTTTAGACATAGAAAATGAAACGCAATGCTAAGTAGATATGGTAAGTTGAGTGTACGCATGTGAGAGAATATCATTCACATAATTGGTGAAATGGTATGGATTTTCATGATATAAATTTTTTTTTAAAAAATTTATATCATGTCATATATATCATATATATTTATTTAATTTATCTTTATTACTCTCCACATAATTCTTAAATAATAATGAATCACAATTCTTATTTAGATGGTTTTCCGTCAAAAACACAAACTAGGATGTCATTTTTTAAATAGAATTGAAATTATGGAGGAATATGTGATATTATATATTAATGAGTATATTAATATAAAAAATATTTCATATAAACATTAAATATAATAATATATTCCAGAAAAATTATTTTTTATGGAAAATGAGTAAAATCAGTTCGTGAGGTGATAGTCTGTCATATACACAATTGATTATTTCATTTCCCATTTAATGACAGTGAATATTAATAAATATTTTTTAATAAACATAATAATGTATAATTATATGAGCATTAATACTTCAATTATATTGTGTGTATACATAATTTAATTTTCTAAAAGAACAATGAAAATGATTGCACTTAGTGACGACAATTACCTTATTTTTGAGAACCCTCTTTTGGATATCGTCGTAAGGACCCTAGGCATCGTATTATAGAAACACCAAAATATCTAAAATGTGGCTAATAATATTTGCGATTTATTTTTTAAAATCCAAATGGGTTGATAGGATTGAATTTGTTAGTGTATTTATTGACCTTTTATAATTAATGAGGAGAAGCATTTTTGTAAATGCCACTAGATTTGTAATAATTGAATGAAATTTTCACCCCATGTGTCTAAAAACTGATAAATAATGCAGTGTAGGGATGATATGGTTATACCAAAAATCCAACAAAAAACCAATAAAATTAACTTCTTATTCCATAAACATTATGATTACTTAATGTTACCATTTTATTTTTCACCTTATTAACTTGTATATTTTTTACTTACCTATAATTTTATCATTTAACTATAAGTATAAAATGAATATTTTTAGATGATTTAGAAACATTTATTATATATATTAAATCTAATTTATCAAATTAAAATTCAATTTCTGTGGAAAATTAGTTTTATCACAATAACATGTAATGCGCACAACCTCATACCAACCATAACCATGTTAATTGACTTATGATTTTTTTAAATAATTAATAGTACCAAAAAATAATTTCACCATATTATATAATAAATATTATTATTATATAAAAAATATAACCCATTTTTTCAAATTAAATTAATATAATTGGTATAATTAAATTTGTAATAAACATGTAGACTTGTCAAAAAATGAAAATTTTCAAAAGATTTAAATGTTTTTATATCATAATTTAAAATGTGATCAGTTTTAATGACATAAATTATTTATCTTGCACTATAGTTGAACTAATTATATTTAAAATAATATTAAAGTATAATTTATCTATTTTAATTATTTAAATATTTATATAGTTTTAAATAAAAATCAATATTTTTTAAAATTCATCCACAAATTCAAATAAAATCATCCAACATTTATATTGACATGTAGATTTCAAAAATTATGTTTGATTTTTATAATCAATTTTCAAAATATGTTAATAATTTATTTTGAATTATGTATGCAGTGTTCGATTAAACCTCATTTCTGAAAAATATATATTTTTCAAAAAAACATATTGTTCTCATTCAAATGGTTCATTATTCATTATTAATTAATAAAAGTAAATTGAATTTATTTTATACATGTTTAAATCGTGTATTTTCGATAAATAATGTATTAACATTCATACTCTTTATATTAATAGCTATCTTATAATGGTAGTGTTCAAATAATTATATTTTAAAAGAGTATCGTATTTCACTCCTACCCGATGTTGTGTCTGCTGCATGTTATTAAATATATTTAAATAATTTAAATAGAAATATATCATAAAGTATCATGTTGTTAAACCATCTTCTATTATTGTTGTTTTTTTCATATAAAATATCAAATATGATGTTCCTCATTTCAAATATTCGGGTGTTACATTATACAACCTTAAATAAATTGATTCCTTTCAATTTAATCATGATCTCATTAATCAAGTATATGAAATTTCAAAATACAATTCTGGAAACCCCACCACAGAAAAAGTAATAATAATACATACTATTATAAAATATGATGTGAAGTAAAATTTTCAGGTAGAATAACTCATTAAACTGTTTGTATGTTTGTGAACATTAATGGGAATTGTTGATATGAACATTAAAAATTTCCAAAATATTAAAGATTGTGATAGTGATCATTGATCATAATAAAGTGAATGATCAACGAAATTTTAGGTACTTGGAAACCATAAGTCTATAATTATTTAAAAGAACATTAGATTAAAATGATATAAAAGTAATATAATAACATGTTTTTTAATGATCCTTATTTTAAACATGAGGAATTAATTTAATACATTATTATTTAAAAAAATATAATATATTGATATCTTTATATTTTATAATAAAAATTGAAGTATTTTTTATTATTCAAAAAAATTCCAATTCACCTCTTACTCGATGAAATGAATATCAAGAAATCTATTTTCATTCATGATGGAATAAAAATTAATTTTTAACGAATTATAAGATGCAAAAAAAGGGTGAAAATTCATTCCACATATCATTAGAAAAAACAAAATTGATAACACATGTTTCCCTATATAATGCATTAATCTCTAAACATCAATATTTACACCCGAAGTCTATCTTAATCAATTCTCTAAATATATTTCCTTAAGTTTCATCCTATATATTTCTAACCTAATTAAAATTCAATACATTTTGAATTAAAGTCCCTAAATCGAAATAATATTCCCAAGAAAAAATAAATCATTTACCAATTTCACATTATAAATATTTGAATACCATATACATGATAAAACAACAATGTTTTATTTATTATTTCATTAATTAAATGTCAGGTTGTCGAATATATTCCATTAATCAAAACATTTATCAAACTCCGTCAAATATAATGTTAACCATAATTTCACATACAAATTTAAATTTCAACAATAACATCCAAAAAACATATCTTTATCATTATTATCTCTAAATCACCATATATTTGCATTATCATCCCTAAATCAGGTGTTTCCAAAAAGTTATCAAATTTCTAAACTATCAATGTTCATTTTACAATTCTATATATCTCTACAAATTCATATAGAGGACTATTAGAGTATTATATTTATTCATTTCATGATTACTATCAATGATAAAATACTTATAGAACATAATAATTGAAACCAAATATTCAATAAAATTAATCATTCCACTTTAGTTTTAGTAACTACATAAGCTTAACTATGATCCATTTACATGATCTAACATATATTTCCTTAATTCATAGAAAACTCATTATCATATATCCCAATATCCTCGTATTTGAAACAATTATTACAAAATATTTCATTATTACTCGTGAAAAAAAGAGGATTCCATAATTTTTATCCAAACATATAAAAACTATCTTTCCCATAAAATACGTATCAGGGTTTATTATTCTAGAATTATCATTTGGGGAAATGCCCTATTAACTTATCCAATTTGTCAATATTTTTTATATTCTATCATCTTATTTTGTTTTGAATAAATTTAATGAGACATGGAAAATTATTTATATATCATCAAAGAACATAATATTTTGTGATAATTTGATTAATATTTTAAGGAGAGTAGTTCCCTCGTGATGATTGACATCTTCCTATCAAATAAATGTTATTTTTTACTCTTTGGATTGTGTGAATTTACATGGTCCCAATTCTGTCTACTAGATTCTATGTCAAAAAATGGAACACACTATATGACATCATTAAATTCTAAAAAAAAAATTTATCATCCCAAAAAAGTCAAAGGAAATGAACTAATTTAAAAAAATCATGGCTAATCTCAAAATCATAATCATGGTTTCTTTAGATAGGTTATCAGTTCATAAAACTATTTTAAAATATATCATAATGGGTTATAAGGTAATGTTTTATTAACTAACGATTATCCTATGGGATTTATATATAGCGTGTTTGGTAATTCCCATTGTCAGATAACAGGTAAACCTTGTTTAAAGCTTGATTTTAATTTTTTGGGGTTATTACAACTTAGTAGATCTATGTCAGAACTGTGTCCAATTATAGTTCCTATATAGGGATTCATTTATTAGAAAAAACATAATATATACATTTCAATAAAGTTAGTTTATTATCATATACTTAAAATTATCATTAATGTAACTCATATGCTTATATTCCCCAATATATGTTAACCTGAATCAACTTCCAATATCATCAGCTACATTTCCTCTAATAAAAACAGTAAAAATTATAAACCCTATAGTCCCGAGCTGATAGATAATTTTTTAAATATTATAAGATAGAAGGAATCAAAGCACAAAGTATCTGTGTGTTTAGTATACATTTCAAACTATATACTAACATGAAAATCACATTACAATTAAAAACATAAAATAAAAAATGTGTTTTCATTGAGAAAGATAAATTTCCCCTTATCATATCACTCCAAATCAATAACAAAACACGTCTCGATTTTCTATGAAAAATAAAAAATATGTGGTGGGATCAGACGCTTAGTATAGTTATGTATAGGGAAGGTTTTATCATGAATACTGAATAGTAATCAATGAGGGATTGTGAATAACGAAAACACATTCCATTTAAACAACAACTTGAGCAAAATATTGTGGGAATAATTGATTATCAAATAAATCAATATAAAAAATCACAAAAAAAATGAACGTTATAAATATTTATTATAAGTAATAGAATAATCCCATTGAAATCAATAATTAGTCTCATTTTGAGGGAATTATTAATGATCGATATCTAAGACATGTTTTCAAGACCATTGAAAATACATTTTTATTCTGTGTGTAATAACCTATCAAATTTGGATAATTGCTTTGTTAAATATGACCCAATTGATACATCATGGGGATATCAATAACAGGACCCACCCAACATATAAAAAATCAAATACATTTTTCATGTTAAAGGGTTGAAACATATTAAACACATAGATTATTATTGATAATATAACATCATATATGTTAATACTTACCCATATCAAATAAAAATAATCATAATAGTCTATTGTAATGTAGTTAATGGCAATAAAATTTTTCATCATATTCATAATTCATATAATATATGAATAATTATTTTAAAAAATCATAAACTAGAGGATCATAACTATGATGAATGATTCATATCATTGATGAATCAAAATATAGAGAAATCATTAAAACACAACTGATGAAAACATCCTTTTAAGATAGAATATAATTAAAAATTTGATGAAACATTTATTATAAAATAAATTCAAATGAAATTTAGCTTTTAAAATATCTATACAAAACATTAAAATAGTGATTAGTAATGAAAAAATAATCTTTTATTCATGTAACATAAGATAAAATAAATATTCATTCCCATATGCAGAAAATGAAAAACCATAAATATTTGAAGTACCACTTGAATATTTGATTATTTTTTTAAAAAAAATTAAAAAATGGGACAAAATATCATTAATAATTAATATTTATAATGTAAAATTATTTTTCATGAATTTTTTTATAAAACATGATTTTTGAGTGAAAATTATATTTGAGTGAATATTGAAATAATTTTGGATTTTCTTCAAAAAAAATTCATAATATTTTTAAGATCCAAAGATATTTAAATTGAAATATTACTTGAAAATATCATTAGTTACCACATTATAATAAACTATATATTTCTTAATATAGAAATAAAAAATAATTTCTTTATGTGAGAATTAAAAATAAACCATCATGAATAATGATGTGACTGTTAAATAACACTTATTAATTTGGTAAATTTAGAATCAGGAAACCCATGTATGAATTAAAATAAAATAAAATATTAAATAATATGAGGAGTAACATATTAAATATATAATATATCCAATGAGGAATTATATACACCACAAAAAGGAATATGTGCTGAATAAGTTATATGTCTCATGGAAGTAAAAATGTGATGAGAAACAACTTACCTTAGGACCAAGACCATTAATTTGTGTGTGGTCCTCCTATATATTAAATATTGGATTATAATAAATTATTTATAGGACCATACAGACATATATATATATATCATACCATATATTATCCATTCATAACATTTTAAGAACTTTTTTATTAATATTTCATTATTTCCAATGTTTTGAGTGTTAATTTCCAGGATTTATCATCGTTGTTTTCCATTAATTCTTTAGTTATTATACATATGATATAGTTCCATAGTCACCATAATTATATTAAAACTATAATTTTTATTATTTTTAAATAGATAAATCCTTATGAACATTTTTGAATATTTGAAATAGTAATTGAATCAAATTGCTTCGTGGAGAAATTAGGTCATACATAAGCATGGGTGATAAAATCATTCTTTTAAAGGGTGAAACAGTAAATAAGTGTAAGATATATTTTTTTTAAAAATTATATAATCTCATATATATATATATATAATATTACTTAAATTTATCCTTTTTAATTTCCATTTAAATCATAATAAAAAACCAAATCACATAACTTCATGAGGCGGTAGTCTACCATACACACAGTCAATGTTATCACATTTTGAAATGAAAGGAAAGGAATGTAAGAACATATATTTGATAATATAACTCTATGAGTATAATTATATAATCATAATTTTATATTTAGATTAAATAAATAATTATATCCGTTCATGACCATTATTAATGGTAAGTGATTTACGTCAGCTCCAGAGGTTGTAGTCTGTCATACACACGATTGATGATTTTGTTACTCATTTTATTTAAGTGGTAATGGTAAAATATTACTCCATAATCACAATAATATCATAGTATATGGATGATAATTGTTCCTTTATATTGTACATTTTAATATATAATTTATGTTTGTAAAATAAGAAGAAAAGTGCTTAGCAACGATAATTACATTCTCATAGAGGAACCTCCTTTAGACTCCTTATTAAGGATCAAATGGTTTGTATTTAAGGAATAATATATACTATAGATTTTATATATGTGATTTTTGAAGGTAGTTTTGAGGTGTTTGTTCAATAAAAATGGCTTTCGTGGTGTGAGTATGTGAGGGGGGTGATTGTCCTTTTATAAATGTGAATGATTGGCATTTATGAAAATAAGCAGGAAATATTTGATAATGGGATGTCACTATCACCCCATATGGCACTAGAATTGTCAAATAATTCAGTTTAGTGATCCTTTATTCAATTTAAACATCCCTATCAACCTAATATGTTTTCAACATGTTAAATATTTTCCATTAATTTTGATTAATTCTACCTATTTAATTTTTACCCTATATAATTTGTACCTTTTTACATACCAAGGTAATTTCTCCTTTAATACTGAAATTAAGTTGACTGTTATTGGATAATTTGAACCCTATTATTATTAATAATAACTTTGATATATAAAATAAAAATTAAATATATGCGGAATATTAATTTTATCATGATAGCATTTAACACGTAAAACCTCATTTCAACACTAACCACATTAATCAATTTATTAATGTTTTTTATAAAAATTATTAGAACAAAAATTACCTTATTATATAATATTAATTAGTCTGATTCATGTTATTGAGACTAATTTTCCTTACATATTTCAATAAAATTGTAGAATTCAATTTATTATATCCCAACTTAGACTTGTGGAAAAACAGGTTTTCCAAAGTAAAATATTAACAGATTGAATTTGTTTTTGTATAAATTTATTTTGAAATTGATTCCATTTACCTAATTCAGATAAGTATTAATATAATTTAGTAAATATTACATTGAAACTAATTTAAACTATAATTTATCTTTTTAAAAAATTTAAATTAAAAATTCATTTTTCATTAATTATTTGTAATTTTCGTTATTCATAATTCATTAAATATTTTTAAAAAATTATAAAAACATAACCAAGTTAAAATTTTGAATATATGATTTAAAAAATGAAGTCCATTTTTTCAAATAAACATAGTAAAATTGGTATTAATTTATTGAAATTGTGTTCTACAAAACAACTAATCTATCATTTATAAAAATACACGATTTCAAAACAATAATTGTCTTTATATTACTTTGTGTTTTATTACTCATAAATAAATTAATAATAATTTTATTTTATAAATTTTCATTCCATTTAGTTTTAAAAATTTAGTTCTTACAATTAATACGCTTAAAAATGGCTATGTTATAATAGTAATGTTTATATAATAATTTTTAAAAGTGTTTTATATTTAATTAAAGCTTGTTGTTGTGTACCTTCCAGGAAATCAAAGAGAATGAGTTTATATAAAAGGAAATATAATGTAATGCCTAATAGAACTACATTATATTATTGGATTTTTTTCCATAGATTTTATTTAATATTATATTCCTCTTTTGAAACCATTTGAGTGTTACATTGTTGTGTAATGAACACATTAATCTCAATAGATGAATACAAGACATAACTAATCTAACAATAAATCCCAAAACACACTTCCTAGAGTCATACCTCTCAGACATAGTGAAAACAATCAATAGAGTATAACGAAAGTGGGAACTAGATATATACTTTTGTAGAAATCATGGTATCATAAAATTAATTTTCATAATTATCCCCTTGAATACAGTGGCTACAGAGATCACATCAACAAAACTGATCCCAAATTAAGGTCACATGTTTTCCTAAAAATCCAGGGACACTTTTATATGAAATATTATGTAAAATATTTGTCAATTAATAATAAATAAAACTTCATGTGTAATAAAAACATGTGAAATCATCACACAATTACATTATATTATTAAAATGAAGGTCAAAAAACACATTTTGTAATAAATAATTATATATTTCATTTGAGTAAAATTTCTTATATTTGCAGTTTTTGGGTATTTCTTATAATATCTCTTATTAAGATATATTATTGAGTGAAATGCTTCCAATGTGCATGACTGATATACACATTGAGAAAATCACTAACATGAGGCCTATTAGAGGTCAAATTTATTGTTCATTATGTATATTACTTCAACGGTATCATTGTGGGGGTCACATTAGAGGACATGGTTGTAAATGGTAGTAACCCCTGACTCCCACCACCAATGGTTCATGGGATGGAATCTAAGAATGAATTAATAATCACAAAAAATTGTGAGGTATTACCCTCAAAATAAAATGTTATATATGTTAACCTATCAAAAATCACCATTTAATATTGAAAAAAACACTCTCAAAATGCATGTACTATTATTTATATAATATAAAAATAAAATAAAATATATCATTAATAGAAGAAATTAACAAACTCAATCCATGAACCCAATGTGTTAGAGATGTAAATCCCATGAAATAAGTATCTCTTTCTAATATTAAAATGGAATGATATATATTTATATATGTGTGTGATTTTGTATTGAAATGAATGATCCAAAATATATAGTCAGTTGAATAACCCACAAATCTACTTAGGTAAATGTAGGATAAGAAAATTTATTCCTAAGTAAAAATACTTTAAATACAAATAATATATATAGTAGTTAAAATTAAATATATCCTAACTATTTCTTATTGAACTATCGTTGATTATTTTATATTCTAACCAAATTACATAAAAAATACACATCATGAATGTACCGTAAAAAATCCCTTCTAGATATTTCTCATATATTCCTATCAATCAGGTGTCTAAGTACTACCATCCATCCCATAGTAATTATATCGCACATCATATCCCAATATAATAAATTAATATAACATGATACGAAAAAATCATTGGTGTCATCCCATATCCACAACCACATAAATCTCGATAACTATAGGCAAATATTCACCAAAATCCAAATCATGATTAAAACCCCAAGCCATATCCTCATAGGGTAACATGATCTAAATGTACATTAATAACATGTTATCCTTATACTATTAACAGCTTTTACCATACATAATCACCAAAATATAATAATATCATCTATTTCATTAAATATTAAAATAATATTCACATATACATGATGTTCAAAAGGATCCAATAACAATTGGGAAGGGGGAGGGATTGAGTTAGTTGTCCACATTTGATAAGTTTCAATGATTTAAAAAATAGAACCCATACAACAAATTAAAATTTAGTTACTTATTTACTTTTATTAAATAATCAAGTAGGAAAATGAAGGAATGAATGTAACACACATAATATTTACAATGTTCAGACTCAGTGTGAGAACATAAATCCTTTACATAGCCACTCCCATGGGTTTATATAAATCCAATATTATGATAAAGTTAATACAACTTGTGCCAACACCCATTAGATACTATCAATATCCTGATAAGAATGATTATACTAACTCCCAACAGTTTACAATTTTATCTTATAAAATCATTAATCTAAAATATAGAATAAGGACTTTATTAATATTTCTCCACAATTTCTCAGTCTAAACCCACATTTAAATTGGAATGTATCTTATTTTCTCGATTCAATGATTCTGGATAAAATTATCTAAAAAAAATCTTTTGGGTTATGATTCCATCAACACGATGTCTCGGGATTAGATTTATATAATACAATCAGTCAAGGTTTGATTCTCTCAATATGATGAGTTTGGATCTATTTCTCTCAATATGAATGACTCAGAATAATGAACATATTATCAACTAAAAAACTTAAAATCTACTCAAATAATTAATATGATTTTCCTCATTATGAATGACTCAATTTTTTTACTGAATATGAACTTGTCAATATGTTCATTCTCTATTTGGAAAACAAAAATTTGGATGTTTTATCTTCGTTACATGATCTATGGCCAGCAATGATTATCACATTATTACTTCAGTGCTCCTCCTTTTGTACTTGTATGAAATTTCTTCTTGAATGAATTATGTGAGCTATTATTTATAAGAGACTCTGAAAATAAAAGCATGAAACAGGTAAACATTCCCCGCTACCTCAAATCTAAAAATATATGAAAATATATATCCTATAAACTTCACCATTGAATTATTAAAACATGGTTTAATGTTTATGAGACTTATAAAAAATTTAATATCAATTTTGACCTCTTTAACTCTTAATAAAACTTTCTGAAATTTCTTTTTTAGTCTTCCTCATAAACATAATATTACGAATACGTTTTTTCTCAAAGATTGTATGATTATTATTTCCTTCTATTTTCCAATACAAATTTTGTTTCCTTATTACAGCCAGTAATATTTCGGTTTCATTCTTATTGAATATGATTTCTATAATTCTTTTAATTTCTCCACCAATTCATCAATAAATTTTATAATGTGTTTTTCATGATTTGTGAGGTCATTATGACCAAAAAAGCATCATCATATTTTGTATAGAATTTTTGAAGTATTTTTAACTCTGGAAATCACTCTCTTCGACAAACATCATCAGTAAAAAATGAGACTTCTTCCTTCAACAACATCTTTCGTTCTCGAATTACGAAAAATGAAATTCATCCTGCAAAAAATAATTTCTACCTCCAAATCATTTTGATATAATGATCTAAGTATGATTCATATAAATATTATAATTTTAATACAAATAATATTCATTATGATTGATATTGGATTGATTCCTAAAAACATTATTTTGAAATGATAGTTTGTTTTCTACAAATACAACACTTTGTTAAAAAAACACATTGGAGGTTCTTCAATATCCCCCATTGGATTTGTGGAAAACCATCATTAAAAAATTCTATACGTCTCATTATTTTTTGACAACTCAGTTATTATTACATAAATAAAAATATATCATTTCTCTAAAAAGAGTTTCCTTGCACCACAATACTAGATAAGTTAATGTTTTTCAATGAATTCCATCCCTTGGTGAAAATAAAATTTTGTGTTCAGGTAAAGATAACCTCCCCCATCACTTTTATCGTTTCCTTTTCAACATTACTTTTTATCGCACTTTTGTTTTGGTCTCACTTTTCTTTTCCTCTCTCTTAATCTATGATAACCACATATTTAGACAAATAAAGGAATGATAAGTAAAATATAATACAATGTAAAAGGTTGTTACTTTATCTGCCCTTGTTTCTACATAATCCAAATAATGATGGGGATTCTTCTATATAAATCTTTGGAAGTCATGGGAGGAGTCTTACCATGAATTTAAACATCAATTCAACAAAACATTCTGTTTTCATTTATTTTGTAATGATATCGTAAATATGATTATTTGTTCAAATGTATGCTATCAAAACCTCTCCAGAAGAAACATTCTCTTTTATAATTGGAAACCGTAAATCTATTTGTGTTGATTATGAAGGTTGAAAAAGATTTTTTGAAATATATACTAACTGTGATTATCATAAAGGATAATAGATGGTTTATAAACATAAAATATCTAGTATTCCATCTAATTTTAATCCAAAACATTTGAGTAGATGCTTCTGTAGCTGCAACACATTCAGATTTAACTATGATCAAACATTCTAAACTTTCTTTCTAACTATGTCGACTCACACAAAAATCACCCAAATAAATTGTTCCTCCTAAGGGTGATTTTATATAATTATAATAGCCCACTCAATTTGGATAAATATAACCATGAAACTTCAAGTCACTATTTATTTTTTCTAACAACCCATGTGAAGTTGTTCCTTTAGAATATATCACAATTCTTTTTACTACCAAAATATGGGATTATTTTGTATTAAATTTTTTATTGGATAACATAGTTAAATCATAAAAAATATCAATCTTTGAGGGAATAAGGTAACAAAGACTTTTTACCAGCTTTCAAAAGACATTATTATTCACACTTAATCGAGCTTCATTATTACAGAGCTTTGTGGTCACTGAAATAAAATTAGACATTTATATGGATTATTTCAACCCAATCATCATTAGGAATTACTTGGAATACTTTTTGTTAGATAATAAAATGTAATTTTATTTTTGTTGAAGTTATATTGAGAGGAAAAAGGTTAAGTCTCCCAAAATTGAAATTTCAAAATTCATCTTCCTTTCCTTAGAATATTTTTTATAGACATTTTTTTAATCCCTATAAAAAAATTATATCATCTATATATATGATTAAAATTATATTTTAGATTCAACAACATTCACATACATTTTTATATCAACTTTTACTTTAGAAAAGTACAAAATTATCAAACAATTTTCATGCTTAGAATGCCATTAAAGTGGAGTTTGTTTCAGTCCATACAAATTATTCTTCAATTAAATATTTTTGTTTTCATCCCCATCATATACAAACCCACATATTTGTTCAATGTGAACGTACTACTCAATATCAACAATTATGAAATACGACTATACATCCATCTATTAACCATTTTAATTATAATTTTTTTCCAATAAGAGAAAAATTCTAGTAGTTTCTAATATTGTAATTAAGGAAAACATTTCTTCAAAATCCCCACATTCTAGCTATGAATAACCTTAGAAAAAAATCCTAAATCTATTATTTGATGATTCTCCATATTTATTTTACTATTTTTTGTTAACCCACATGGTTTCATATACTTTTTTATTTGATGGATATGAAATAAGTTCCCATGTTGTGATTCTTATCAATACGATCTAACTCATAATTCATAGAATACAACCATTATTTTTGTTGAATAATCACTAAAACTGACTCTAGTTCAACATTCTAGATAAGAGAAGTGAAATTATCTAATCTCAACTTATTTTTTTCCTAAACTA
Organism: Viscum album; assembly: GCA_963277665.1. NCBI lineage: Eukaryota > Viridiplantae > Streptophyta > Magnoliopsida > Santalales > Viscaceae > Viscum > Viscum album. The sequence goes on along the minus strand of OY728142.1, from coordinate 1,178,653,589 downwards.
GATCCTTATATTTTCCTATAATGTTTTCAAATTCAACATGTTTTTTTAATGGTATGAAATTTCAAGGGACCTTTAATAACTGTAATTTTCTTATTGGAGGGTTATTCTAAATCATTATAAGGATTTTTTGAATTACATTAATTATTTTTGTAATTCTCCAACTTCTACACATCAGCACTCTCAAAAAAATGTTATGGAACATTGATTTTAAATTACCTTCACATTATATAAGTCCACCAAAAACTAAAACCATTTGTTCCAACATTTTTGTCTTCTTCCATTTGGTGAATACACCATAAAAGTTCTTTCCTCATCATTCTCATCTAAATTTCCACAATCTAGATTTATTTATTTTGAGAAAAATTGGACTTCAAAAAATATTAATTAATTTCAAAGGAGGTTTTTTGTAATTAAAAATTTTTAAGGAGTCATCATATTTTATGTTTTCAAAAAGAATCTATTTTGAAGAATTAAAATAGTACTAATGGATTATATCCATTAGAATGTTGAATTATTGTGTTATACTAAGATACTTATTCCCATTTCCACCAAATTATGTTATTTATTTATACTAAAGAATTTTGTATTGGAATATAGGGAGCACTATACTAATGATTGACACCATAATTTCTCATAATTTTTAAAATAATTTCTTTTTTTTACCATTATATATTCTTAATATTTTAATGGAAACCTCCATTCCTTTGTCAAAATCCTTTTCGATTAATTTGAACATTTCTATTTCATCTGACTTCTGCTTCATAAACATGATGTTTGTCATCCATGTGATATAAGAAATAAAAGTTATAAAGTAAAAATATCCTTATATTGATTGATGTATCATCAGAACTCATAAATTTAAATGAATAAGATCATGTGGTTTGGTTTATTGAATCTTAACTCTTTTATGACTTTTTTTAGTCATATTCCCATTTTGACAAATTAGACAAAAGAGCTTTTTTTCTTCTTTTCAGTTTTGGAAAAGTTTGATTGAAAAATAATTTATAATTTTTTTCATAACATTCTATCCATGTTGCACATGTCATTCGAGCTATAATTTTTTTTTATCTTATGCAGTCATGTAATAGCAATTAGTGATTTCTACTATTTGGAAAATATTCTCATTGGTTATTTATCCTTTTTTAATTACATTTCATTCATTCAAACTTTTGATAATACAATAATATTTTTCTAAAAAAACTTCATTCCAATCATCAAAATTTTGAAATAAAGTTTGTATATTATGTTTTATCCCATTAAAAAAATACTTAGATTTCAAATTTTCCGCATCAATCAGAGTTGTTTTGATTCTACTGATTTTGAAGGAATTTTCAGTATAGAAGATAAAAACTTAACCATCATGATGATCAACATGTTTAATGATTTTCATACCACCATTAATATTTGATGAGAAACCAATATCAAGTATCCATGATTTTTTCCTTTTAATTTCATACAAAGTGTTCCAACAATAAAAACACTTTCCTCGATATTCTTTATTTCAGATTTCTATTCATTCCTATCACAATAAAATTATTCTGGAAGGAGTGTCACACATATTTTTGAATGGTGACTAGTCTGATGACAATTTTAACAAAAAAATTTCAAAAATAATTTTATTTAATGTTTCTAACATATTGATAATTCATTTTTTTAACTTTTTTGATGATATGAAATTTACTGATTCGACATCCACTATTTCTTCCACTCTGTCCAAATATTATTGCAAGTAGAGATAATTATGACAAAAATGACATGCATATTGTCCATAGATTTCATAGCCCCCATAATAACCATCAAATCATGGTTTTCTTTTTAGGAACATTCTTTCGTTGTAGAAACCTTGTTGAGTTTGATAACATCTATTAGATCTAATATACTCATGTAATGGACTAACTTTTCATTTAAGTGAGCCTTCTAATTTTATAGATTTTATTGGTTTTTAAAATCCTATCTCTACCCAATATGTTCCAATACTATTTACAGATCCTAAAGTGATAAAATAATCAGATGAAACAATATTTTGGGTAAGATGGGATTTTACCCAATTCACATATTTGGGATTCTTATTAGCTTTTACTTTGGAAGCATTGTTGGAGTTTTCATTCATCTTTCTGATGGTACATTAGGACTTAAGAATTATTTTTAGAAACTTGTTAAATACTTCTTCCTTAGAATCAATTTTCATACTATGTTCATAAAAAATTACCACCATCAATAATCCTATGTTTATAACAAAAAATCTCCAGATTTTATTCATCCTCCTACAGAAAGATATCTTTTCAACATTGAAAACATCACCACAATGTTTCATAATTAATATAATTTCATTCTTGAGATTTTTTTGGTCAATACATGTAACCTATTATGTTCGTATATGATATTACCTATAAGATTATTAACCAAATTATTCACTCTCTGAGGAATTTTTTATTTTATAATCCTTTGTAGTAAAGGATTTGAATTTTTCTGAACTTTCAACTTTGGATAAATTTTTTTCAACTGATTCTGATACGAATTTGTTACTCAACTTACATTTTGTTTCATCAAAATATATTCTTATATATGTTGGATGATTTTTCTTCTTTATAATTTTTGTTCAACAAATTCCATATAGTTTTTTCAACAAAATTATCTTGATATTCTCCAAATTTTGGGGATATTCATAGAAAAGTGTCTAATTCTGCCACACTATAAACATTTGAGAGTACATCTAACAGTATACATTCCTCTTCCCCTTAAATTGTTTTTGGATATGAGAGAACTATGTTTTTCATATAACTTCTCATATTATTTATCATTTGAGTCATAAGGATCAACATCTTAAAAATAATGAATTTTCAACATTCTCAGTGCTTGAAAATCGATTTTATCATTCATATTATTTTCAAACATTATATTTTTTAATTTCATAAGAAATATAATATTTATAAAATTCTTCATGAGATATATTATCCTCATCTTATAAAGAATAACTTTTTGAATCAAACATATACATAAGTTTTCTCATAATATTCTTCACAAGTTTAAAATATTCTATAATATCTTTGAATCCTATAATATTTCAAACAATTTCATTTACTCTGGTGATGTATTCAACAATGGTTTCACCATCTCTCATTTTTATGTCTTCACACATCCGATGCAATATTATTAAATTTTCATCATTACCCTTTGTATTCCCTTTGAAAAAATATTACAGATTGTCCGACATAATTTTTTGATATTTTGAGAGCCATTAACTACTAATAATCATTTCTTGATAAGTAAATGATAATAGAATTTATAGCCTTTCTATAAAATTCAATATTTATATTATTAGGAAAATTTATTGGAAATTTTTTACAATAGGTGGAAACCTAATAGTTGAGAAATCAATAACTTCCAAGATAAGGGATAGAAAATAAGAGTCATCCTATTTTTCTATAAATGTTATTTTTTCCATAAAATGATGGAATTATTCTTCTATTGGTAGACATTATATTAATATTGATAAGGATTTTACTAGGTAACATTTTCTCTATTACCTATTTATTTTACAGAGGATTGAATAATAACTAATAAATGTTGGTTTAATTAGTTGTTTACTTTTTTTTAAGTTTTAATTATTTTCCAAAAATAACCCCTATAACCAGTAAATATTTATTTCCACGTTAATGTTTAGTTAATATTTATGTATGAAGAAATAGGAAAGCAAGTAAATAACAAAAGTTTTAAAAGGTTCATCCTATGCATGAGAACCTACATCCATTCCATAGCCACTCCTTGGGGTCTCTGGAAATACACTATTATTAATAAGTGAATAAAAATTGTGACAAGTCCCAGTAGACACCCTCTATCTCCTAAAAGAAAATATTATACCAAATACCATCAGTTTACAATTTTTTCTTTTAATACAATTGATCCGGAATAAAAAATAACGACTCTATCGAAACTGCTCCACAATACCTCAGTCAAAATCCTCATTCCAATTTAGCTAGATAAAATTTTATCAATATGATGAGTCTAGAACCCATTATCTCAATACAATTTATATGGAAGTGATTATTTCAATACAATTAGTTTGGATCTGATTTTAAAAATAAAATATGTCCCAATCCTATTTTCTAAATATAGTATGTATGGATCTAATTCGATCAATATGATCCATCTGGATCTGTTTCTCTTAATACGATAGACTCGTAAAATGAACCTATTCTCATTATGAGAAAGGAAAACTCTATTCAAATACTCAATACATTTTACCTTATTCTGATTGACACAATTCGATTAACTGAATATGATCTTCTCAATAAAATTGTGCTCAATCTAGTATACATACATTTTGTTGTCTGATCTTCTTATGAGATCTCTAGAAAACAATGACACTCACTTGATTTCGTCAGTGATCCACCTTTTTTGTTTATGTGATGTTTTTTATTGATAAATGATATGAGAAATTAATTATAGATGACTCAAAATTTAAAATCGGGAAACTAGAAAACTTTTTCTACTTCCTCAAATCTAAATAATACTAAAAATATCACGCAGATAAAATTAATATTTTACTTCTTGAAACCTCTTTAAATTTCACTAAGATTCTTAAAAAATAAAATTTTACATTTGACCTCTTTAACTATAAATAAATAATCTGGAAATTTTATTTTCAGTATTATTTTTAATAATTATATTATCAATGTCTTTCCTTCTCAAAGTTAGTCTGATTTCTGTTTACTCCTCACAGTCATTCCAATTATTATTTCCTTCTCAGAGTTATTATGATTTCAATTTCATTATTAGTGAATCTATTTTATTTATTTCATCAATTACATCAACCATTTCTTTAAATTATATTATAAGGAACGTTTTCATATTTTTTAGAACATTGAGATGGACATAAGATCATTTAATTTTTTGCAATGTATGAAAATATTCTAACTCTTGACATTACAATCATCAAAAAAAACTTTTTATAAATAATATGAATTCATCCCTCAACAACTTATTTCTTTATCTGATTAAGAAAAAGGGAAAATTCCAAAAAATTACAATTTTTGCTTCTAATTATTTTGGATTTGAAGATATAAATATGATGCAGATTGATGTCATCCTCTGAATCTGATAAATCTTTATTACGATGGATATGAGTTTTATTGATAATTACAAAAAAATATTTTAGAATGTTTTAGTTTTCAACAAATACAAATGTTTTAAAAACCCCAATGTTTCTAAAATTTATAATATATATACATACTGTGATCATTCACAACCTATAATACACCATGATGAGAGAGTACGGATCTGAGGGATGAGAACTATAAATTCCATATTAAATATGGATAATGGTGAAAAATTAAGAACAAATAACATATGTTCATCTATAAGAATTTTTCACATCGGTAGTTATGTGTAGAAAATTACAATAAAATATATCTAATATCATATATCTATATAATCCCACTCTGTGTTATCATACCAAATTAGTACATAAAAATACAATAATTGCCCTCAAAATAAACATTAATGAAATAGAATATGATTTAATAACTAATCCAAAAAAATATTATTATACATATATAAATTATCATAACAATTATTCATAACATAGAAATACTTTGTTATTCAAAATTATCATTTATTCAGTCACTATTAATATCAATTTTACACAAACCCCCATGATTATAATTATTTATTTATTTATTTATTATGATATCAATTACATAAATTGTTTCATTTATTACCCATATTCAACGTGGAACATATTTTTAAAAATTAGTCACATTTACCATGATCATTTCTACTCCACATGAGCAAATATATTTCTATTTATTATCCCACAGCCCACATTCATTCACTAAATATTTAAATTATTTCTATGATGTATCCTTACCGTGTAAGGCCAAATATTAAATGTACAATTTCCACATTAAAATATGTTACTAGGAGACTTTATTTCAACCATATTACCTCCTCACTCCATCATAACAACAACCTCACTTCCATTTTCCAGAAACCAAAAAAAACCTAAAATAACATCCACACCATCAAACAACATATTCATGATAAATAGGTCATACCATGACCACAAAAAAAACAACACCACATCAGAAAAAATTTACAATATAACCATATAATTCCAAACTACTAAAAAATATAATGAATCTAATAAATGATATTGGAATTCAAAATGCAATGGTAATTCAAAAAAAAATCTATAATATACAGCCTTATAGATTAAAGATTCGATGAAATTATATATTTTTAAAGAAGATATTTTTTACCATCGTTATAAAAATCTTTTTATAAAATGTGATTCAAAAATTGTAACAGAATCATTCAAAGTATATAAATGTCCCAAAAATTAATCAAGTAAGAAAAAAATCAACCAAATCATTTATACTATAAAAGCATGAAAATAATTTACCCCATTCAATCTAACTTGTCATCTATTAAATTTTCATTTTGATCATCATTATACATTTTTCTATATTATAACACATTTAAGACAACAGATGTTTCATAACACCCATCATTAATTATGTAACAAACCTATTAAGAAATACTATTCAATTTTGAAATCATCTTCACTATTCAATATAATTTTAATTCTATGGTTTAATTATGAATGGTAATTTATCTCATGGAGAAAAACAAACCTTATTTAATAGTTATTTTTAATCAATATGATATATTATTAATAAAAAAATAAAATCACATAAGGAATATATAAATTTACTTTTAACATCAATTACAATAGTTTCATTAAATATCGTAATAAGGACAATTAGGTCTATTTAGCCTTTCAAAAAAATGATTAATTCATTATATAACAGAATTAAATAAAAAAATTCATGAAACCCTATAAATTTTAAATATTTAAGGATAACCTATAAAATTATGAAAGAATATTTATAAATCATTTTAATACAAGATAAAGAAAAATCTGAGGTCATAAATAGAATGAACATACATCATTCCACTCAAAAATAGTCACCAAAAATAAAAAAAAAAATCCTTCAATAATATTCATAATGATTTAATATGTCATGATTAAATATAAAAATATAGAGATATGGGAAACAATAGATTATTAAATAAATAAATAATTTATTAGGGTGGCTATTATCAACCAAGCGGTAAATGATTTGCACTAAGTGATGCCCATGGATCAGCTAGGGCTCAAGGGAATGAATAAATGTTGAACTAAAGAAGGACATATATTTATAGAGAGAAACAAATGGGACACTGCAATGATATGGAGTAACAAAACATACAAATTATGTTATTTTAAAAAATGTTATTTGGAACGCTATGACATAAAAAAAAATATTCCCTCATTCAGTATAGAAATATCAACCATTTATTTTTTTGGAAAAAAACTCTCACATATAGGCCCATAAAAATTCTACTGTAACACCCCAAGATATTATGATATTAATTTTTCTTAAATTTAATTTTTTTTCTAGCATATGATTCACACCACACCTAACCTAAACGAATAACGATATACAAATAAATATAAATATATTAAAATGACTATTATAACCTAGCCTTTAAATTGGCTTGAAGGAATAGTATTAAAAATTCATTAAATTTATGTATTTTATATTTGATTATATGTTTTTACATTTCTTCAAATTATTTTATAGGCATAAGATAAGAATGGAATCAATTTTATGCATTAAAGGCTATATTTTTTCTAAAGGAAATTTTACTAACTTTTAATGATGCACTTATTTTCAAACTAAATATTGACACTTTTATAAATTTAATAAATCTGAATAAGAGTAATTTTTAAAATATGAATGTTAAAATAATATTAGGATTAAATGACTATATTTTATATAAAAAAAATTATTTTCTAGTGAATAATGATAAATCTCAATTTTCATAAAAAAATCATTTTCTTTATTATAGTAGTATATTTATGATTTGAATAGTAACATCATATATTAAATTATATGTATAATTTTGGTATATTATTAATGAAAATATAATGTTTTTATATTATGGAATAAGTAGATAAATGTTTTTAAAAGTTTAAATGATTTAATGGTAATTTTGGGGAACAACATTTTTATTTACAATTTAATAAATAAAATAATAATTTAAAATGAAATGAATTTTCATAAAATATATTCATATATTAATATTTTTTTTTCTTTTATGAGTCCTTAATTTATTTTACAAAGTGTCATATGATGAGTTATAATTTTAAAAATATTATTTCTTGAATGCATGAATATATTAATTAAACATTAAATTTCTAATATTTAGAAAATTATTTTTAAAAATTGAATATCATTTTTGAATTCTACACATTAGAAAATGATTACGTTGAATTTTTAGTTTTTTTCTAAAATTGAGGATTTTTTGGTGAATTTTGAAATAATGTAATTTACGGTATAATAAATAAATGATTTATTGAGTCATTAACGTATTATGGATCAGCTAAGATCCAATTGGATAGAATTCAAATGCACTATTTATATCATTTAGTGTGAAAATTCATAAATATTCATAATCATGATCTAAAAAAATAAACTAATGAAAAAAAACACTCCCCTCTTCCACTATAAATACCACCCCCTCACGACCCTTTCTCCTCCCACCTCTTAAGCTATGAAGCATGTAATCTAAATTCCTAATACTCTTCAAATACTATTCCCCATTTCTAGGAGATAATTTTATCAAAAAAAACTCCAAACTAATTACCCTATGGATCTTCTCAAGGAGATGAATTCTAGAGGAAGAACCCTCTTTCGCTTTCATTATTTTATTTCCACTTTCTTTTCTTCTTTCAAACTATCCTAACATACTATTTCCAAAAAGAAATTATAACTAAATTAAATTATAAATAAAATAATTTTATTATTTCAGTGGAAACTAGACCACCTTGTCTCTTATCCACTTCATTTTATTCAAAAAATGAAAACACCATCTAGGAGGTGTTGATTTACAGACTTCGTTGATGCTGTGTTTTCATTTTTCCATTATACATTTGAGGCTGGTAATAAAACCATTTAATGGATATGATAGATTGTATTATATGACTTATTTACTATTTAACATTATGGAACAATTATTTATATGTAACATTAACTAAAATAAAAAGTAGTTTGTGATTATCGAAAAGATGCTAAAATAATCTAGACGTTTATCTATACCATTTTATCTAATGATTCATCCTCATTCCATATAAATTAGTTAAATATATAATTGTTTAGCATAATTGTTTTAATTAATAACATTTAACATCAATTATGGGTAACTATTTTTTATTTTACTTTTTTTTCTATACATATATACAAGTAGATGGTACATGAAAGGCAAAGAAATGAATGCCACGAAATGATGACATTATATGTTATAATACAAAAAAACTGAAATAAATGAACGTGATAAAATTATAATAAATAAAATAAACTAATATATATTTTGCATTTAAATAATTATTGGGTATAATCTGATTATACATGACATTAAGATCATGTGCAGAACAAATTCTGACCAATGGTATGGGTTTTCTCATTCTAGTTTTATTTATGTGATATTTTCCTTATTCGCCACAATTTTTTGTGTATGGTGTATTTATAATTCTATTTTATGTATAATATAATGATAAATTTTATCTTTATTGAATAAAATGTTTCTATTTATGTTCATTAATTTTATTGGACATACGGTTTTGAGAGATTGTAATGTAGTAACAAATTCATTCCGAACCACCATTTTTTCTTTCGGGCAATGCTTTCTGACTCTGTATACCAATGTAATTCTTCATTACATTTATTTAATTCATATAAATTGTGTTTATATGATCCAAAATCCTATAAAGAGATCATATCAACATTATTTGATTGGGAAATACAATTTTTAATAACATTCCCCTTCTCAATTCTTATCGACAAGCAAGCCCGATTAAAGGGAAACTCCCAATTTATTACAAATTTTCATGTACCATCCATAATATTTTTTGTGATACCATTAAAATTCTAAAGTCACACATTTTATAGTGAGAAATGTTTATATTTTACTTATGGTTATATAAAATCAACTATTCCATCTTCCATTTTAACGACACTTTATTTTTTCCCTTAAACCGCACTAAAGTGACTTATTTATAAAGTTTCTTAAACACTATTTATTAAATGTTTTCACTTATTATGGACCTAATTTATCATGATCATTTCCTATGTTCCATTATTAACTTATATTATTATTTAAATCCTTTCATTCATTGACTTCATTTAATTTCATTAGTTATTAATTATTCTCCACATATTCCTTGTGTGTGGTATATGTATACTTCTCTTCCATTTTTGATCATCATTCATGGAAGATTTCATTAAATATTAATATTTATTATATCATAGATATTATTATTTACTTATTCATCGACCATTTTTATATATTATTTTTCATTGAATAATGTAATAATTTGTGAAATATTGATGAATATGTATCCTTTACTTGATTCAAATATTTGTATAAGATAAATTGTTCATTAATTGATTCTGTATAAGAAAAATTATTTAGACATGTAGTAATGGGTGGTGCTCAGTTATAGGTAGACCATTGATTCAGCAACATGTCTAATGATATAATATAGTTTTTGATATAGACTTTATGTTTTTTGTAGAGACCTGAAGCTTGACGTACATTGACATTACATTACTTTTTCGGAATACTTAATACATAACAAAAACAGTAGTTTAGTGTCTTTGGAAACTCGGAATATAAAAATCCAATCCTATAAAAAGATCTTCAACATCTCTCATATCGATCTTCCCCTTTTTTTCCTACCTAAAACCTTTTTTTATATACAGGGGAAAAGAAAACATATAAAGGGTGATCTCAAATTCTCAGTAAGGGTAAGTATGGATAAAATAAAACAAATCATATACATTTGATCTTAAAAACATGAACATAATGTTTAAACATCAATATCTTGAGCAATGACATAAAACATGGAAGCACGTAAGGAATAGATAATAAAGAAACATTAAACATGATAAAATAGCATGGGAGTAAAACATGTAATTGTGGAAACTATTCAGCACATGTCATGATTTCAATAGTATCCAAGGCATTGCTGCCATGGCCATCTTAGTGACAAAGTCCCTTTCTGAATAGAGTTCACTCCTGGTTCCAATCCTGTATTACTGAACCGGTTTAACTTTCCGTTCCAGCCATGTCTATCTCATGAGATATAAATATTTACCCAATGCATTGGAGGGAGATAAAGGTCCCACCCATCTCATAATGAAATCTTTCTTACTTGTGCCACAAAATAAACTTAAAACATTCATTATAACCCAAAGAATAAAATGGGTTTCATAAACATCATCCCATAATTTCATAATCCATATAAAACAAACAGACATTTCATCATAAGAAAAGTGAACCATGTAAATTATAGAGTCATTGATCTTAAAATACACACATATGAAATAATTTCATCTTATATGGAAAATGGATTTGATAAAACATTTGAAATAAATTCTTGAGGAAAATATCCTCTCTTCTTCAAAATCAATTTCATTTCACAAAACGTCATGCTATTTTAAAATAAAGAGATTTTGTTTCAAATATTCATGATATGTTTTGAAGGAAGCTTCATGCAAATAAGGCTTTATAAAACTGTAAAAATCCGTTCGTGCCGTATAAGTAAAAAAACATTCTTCTCGTACTTTTGCAGGAAAAGTTAAAAAAGTACCTTGTGACGTAAGAAAAAGAAATATTCCTTACATACCATGTAGTAAAAGTCAAAAATAGGTAAAAATTATTTTAAACATAAATGAAAATAATTTTATAAAACATGGACATGGATGATAGAAATAACCCCAGTAAATACTTACGAATAAGCAATCTCGGATAAAAATAAGATTTGCAAAATTATCCCTTACCATAGGTCTGATATGCTTCGTACGTATCCAAACCTCCTGTATAATGATTTAAATAATGTCATTGACTTAATACAGAATCATATTAATTGTTATTATATCATATATGGTTCACTTATGACTTTATATTACCCGTTCTTTTGTAAATTCAATGTTAAAGAGTGTTTTGGGTAAAATCGTTTCATCTGTCGTCTGTGTTTTGACTTTTAATTATTCATATGATTACTTAGATAATGATTACTTAATTCTAGAATATAAAAAATGATTTATATATAATATATATTCATAATATACATATTTATAATAGATCGATAAATGGAATGAAATACATTGTTCATGGAGACGGTAGGTCGTACATACGTATGAACGCTGTTTTCGTTTCCTTATTGAGTTGAATGGAATTTTGTAGATGACATACAAATATATATACACATAAATACAGTATTATTATTATCTCACATATTTCATGATTAATTATTATATATACTTTATAATCATTTATGAATGGTTAACGTGGAGAATGAATCTCATCGTGTCGTGGAGACGGTATTCCGTACGTACGCACGTGTGGTGATTTTGTTTTCCGTAGGATGGATAGATGGTGAAATAGGGTTGTTTCATACTTATAATAATATATCATTATATTAGTGATACTGATTTTATTACTTCAAAATGAAACAACCGAAAAAGAATAAGTGGAAGAAGAAATAAAATTGAAAGAATCCTTAACGGACATTACCTCTTCTTTGAAGCGCCTCATTGATTCCTCTTCTAAGGGCACTAAAATTGGTCTTTGAAGAAGAGTAGGACTTCTAGTTTTTTTCTATGGAAGTGGTTAAGTGAATTTGGCAGAGATTGGCCGAGCTTGAAGGCTCAATGTGGTGTGAGGAAGAGAGGGATGAGGTACCCTTTTATAAGGGAGGAGAGGGGCTCCTTTGGAAGAACTAAAAATATTATTCTATTATAAAGACAAATTCGGTTTTAAATAGCTCCAAATTGATTTAATTATAAGATAAGGTGGGGATGGGTCTAAATACACTCATCCAAAAGAATTTAGACAAGTTTAGGTTCCTATTTTATCCATATCATTTAGATTTACCATTAAGTTAAATAATTTTACTTTTACCGTGTCTTCTTGTGTTCTTATACTATAAGGTTAATAAACATACTATAACAAGACAAAAAAACCCCAAGTTGTTTATTACTAATATATATAGCCTTAGCTATGTCATTTGGCCGAACCGTAGATTTTTTGGAATAAAATAACAATTAATAATATAATATTTGTTTTAAAAACTATTTTATGTCAATTTTGACACTATGTTGTAATTGATTTTTGTGAAAATCATAACAGAATTATTAGTTCAAATAAAGTTAATAAAATTAATAATAACATGTCATATTAACCTATAAAATTAGTTTAATTCATAAAAAGTCTTTAATTACATTTATTTGGGTATTTAAAACATCAATTATGTCAATATTTCATTAATAAGATAATTACTGTATCATCTTTGTGTCGTAAATATATTAACTTTTATAATGTCTAAAAATTACAAATAAAATATTCTTATGTAGGAAATATATTTATCTGTCTAATAAATATTTATAGTCGAATTTATCTTATGGATAACCCTATATTAAAAATGATCTAGTTATTATACTTTGATTTTAACTATTTTAACCCTTTTTTAAATAAATTAATAATAAATGCCCAAATCTAATCCAAGTGGGCCTAAATGGTCATATTTGATTCCTAAGGCTGTTTTTTGGTCTAATTACACTTATCTAATAGAATTAGGACACGTGTTAGGGTAATGATAATTACATTTTTACCTTTAATTACCCTATTTACTTTTAACTGTGGTAAAAAAGTATAAAATTACTATTCACCAAAAATTATTTTCATCTCATTGAACAACATTTTACTTAATGACATCAACCGTGTCTCTCGGATTTTTGAAATTCCACTCACAGAAGTGGAAAAATTATGTTTGATGAAAAATTCATTTTTTTAACTACCACTTAGTGGTTTCACTATTCATCAAAAATGAAAGTTTCCAGAAAAATACCAAAAATTAGGCCTGAGCTATATTTGATATTATGAACTCAAAAATGATGTCTATTTTACCAAATTAGAAACATATCAGTTGCATTAATTTATTTAAAAATTAATTCTCGTCATCAAAACAAATAGTGTGTTCTTAAGAGATAATAACTATCAAAAGATTGACACTTGTTTATGTCTGGTTTAAATGTGAAATTACATCCAATGACCAAAATTGTATTAAAATGTAAAAATATATTCTAAATATAAATTAAAACCACTCAAATTAATAATTTATCACTATTAATTATTTTAATTAAAAAGGTAGTTTTTAATTTAAAATTTAGTAATTTTCACTATTCATCAGAAAATGAAAGTCAGCCGAAAAGTACCAAAATTTCACCCTAAACTAATTTCGATATTCCGAATCTGAAAATGAAGTCCAATTTGAAAAATAAAATTTCAAAAATTTCAAAAATTGGTCATTACTATTCATAACGGCTAGTTTTAATAATATTTTAATAGCATATCGTTGTTTAGTGAAACTCGGTATTCCGTACTACACATGCTATCGAGGAAGGTCGTGATTGCGTGTAATGAAAGGAAATTCAAGGATGCGTGTTGTGAAATCTCCTTTTGGTGTAGTGTACAACACAAGACATTAAATAAATTAAAAAGAATATTTTTCATAAAATCTCAGGGTGTTACATTATACCCCCCTTAAAATGAATTTCGCCCTCGAAATTCGTCGGGGTTATAAATGGTTTACTAATCGAAAGTCTCATTAATAGAAACCCACATCGTAAAAAGGAATACCAAAACCAATCTTCAAAAAAAAAAAGTATGAAAAGTAACAGTTACCCAAATAAACTAATCATTGGGTTTCCACATAGGTGAAAATATGGATATGGAAGAGAAATCTAACCATCATGTTCTGATGGAGAGTGGTAGAGAACATGGCTATGAAAAATCCAAAAATCACAAAGCAATAAATTTGTGATGATCTAGGGTACCATCTGATTCATCAGATATAAGATCACTAGGAAAACATTTTTGGTTTCAAATATCATTTTCTTAGAGTTGAAAATTTTTAATTAGAACAAATACTTACTTGATTTTGGTACAATCTAAATGTTGTATGTGCTTAAAATAATTTCCACTTCATCTCTTAAAGAAACGAAGTTGAATTTGTTATTCGTGAAGTTTTAACAGATCATGTGATAGAATGATGGGTCATTCCATCTGTTTCAAACAAAAGGTTAGAAAATGTTATAAGTCTATATTATGGTGAGATTAATCGTATATGGTTCCAACAGTAGACTTCTACTTTATTTATAATACCGCTTAATAAAATAAAACTACTTTCCACTAACTAGGGACTTCCTATAGGCCAATGGTAGGTGATAAAGGTCAGTCGCACTTTGTTTGTGGTTTCGATTCCCACAGCCTTGTCCGACGCGACAGGTTGTCGCCCGTCCTATAGGTTGCCCCTTTTTTTAAAACTACATTACTATAACATCCCATAAAGAATATCGAAAAAACTTTTGTCCTTAAAAAATACTAACTTATGTCCAACATAATCCACTCCAATCTTTAGGCTTATCCAAAATACTTCGGTCCAAGCTCATAGTATAAAGAAAACAATTTCTTGAAATGTCATCAACCAAGCATGTGAATACCATCATTTATCCCCCATATATCTTGCTGGTCACATTCCAGTCATGTGAATACCTTAATCATGTATTCTATTGAAAAATGAATACCCATTAAACCTTAGTGAAAACATGAATGCTGTCAAAAGTTAACTCTTTCCACATACCAAAATCCAAAAATTCTATATACTCAAACCATGATATAACTTTCTCCTTATATCAGTCATGAGCTCATGAATACTATAAAACATCTTATTTTCTCCTTATCCCTTCATTATGTGCATATCATATACATTCCAAAAATATCTAAATAACCATTCATGGATACTGGTACCATTAATCATACACATTCAAAACTCAAGGAAAGACAATAGTGTAACAATCATTAGATGTCTCTTTATTCCATAGTACCATACATTATTCTTTATAAACATACAATCATTCCACTAACTTCTTAAACCACTAGCTGAGCTTCATCATTTATTTCATCTCATATTTCATTTGTAGTCTCTTCATCATCATCCACATAAATACTACCCGTATGACCATGCTGATTCTCTTCATGAGATTTTCCCTTAGGGAATTGGTTTTCATAATGCCCATACATTCCACATTTAAAACATCTAATCATTGTTGATGTCATAGCAATACCATTATCTTTGTCCATGGTGTTAACTGAACCTTTTCCTTTGCACTTAATGGCTTTGTGTCCTTCTATTCCACACCCAAGGAATCTTCTAGATCCTTTGAAACAATCTCCCTGATACCCCTTCCCACATGATTTACATGAGGGAAATTGAACTTTCTTTCCTCTATGATCATCATGAAACTCCATCATTCTCTTATTAGCAGAGTCATGAAACTTACCAAATTTGAGTTTATTGATCATATTATGAGATTGCGAATTCAGCATAATAATGATGTTTGGACATTCAAATCCCATTTCATTTGGTTTCTCGTGAAGAATATCATTCCATTATCTGTCATATCCTCCATTATCATGAATCTTTCTGTTTCCATCCATTTTCAATAATCTAAAAAGAATAGTGTGAGAGGCAAAAATCATTCTAGGGAAAACAACATAGTAAAGTGGGAGTTCCCTCAATATCTTACATCTTAGGTTAAATTATAAGATCGTTACTGTAGTTCTAGGACTATATCCTATATGTATACATATCCTTAGGGACATCCCTAGACATACCTTAGAAATATCTCTAGGTATCTCACTAAAGTTATCACATCTTAGTTTCTAATGGTTGACTAAATCGTTGCTCTGATACCAACTGTAGAGACTCGAAGCATGATGTACATGGACATTACATTACTTTTGCGGAATACTTAATACATAACAAAAACATACACACAAGGACCGTAATAGTTTAGTGTCCTTGGAAACTCGGAATATAAACATATAATCCTCTTAGAAGAACTTCAACATCTCTTATATCGATCTTCCCCTTTTGTTTTCCTACCTAAAACCTTTATTTATATCCTGGGGAAAAGAGACCATATAAAGGGTGAGCTCAAATGCTCAGTAAGGGTAAGCATGGATAAAATAAAACAAATCATATACATTTGAGCTTAAAAACATGAACATAATGTTTAAACATCAAAATCTTGAGCAATTACATAAAACATGGAAGTACGTAAGGAATAGATCATAAATAAACCTTAAGCATGATAAAATAGCATGGGAGTAAATCATGTAATTTTGGCAACCATTCAGCACATGTCATAATTTCTATAGTAGCCGAGGCATTGCTGCTAAGACCATCTTAATGGACAAAGTCCCTTTCTGAATAGAGTTCAGTCCTCGTTCTAGTCCTGTATTACTGAACCGGTTTGACTTGTCGTTCCAGCCATGTCTATCTCATGAGATATAAATCTTTACCCAATGCATTGGAGGGAGATATAGGTCCCACCCAACTCGTAATGAAATCATTCTTACTTGTGCCACAAAATAAATATAAAACATTCATCATAACCCAAAGAATAAAATGGGTTTCATAAACATCATCTCATAATTTCATAATCCATATAAAACAAACAGACATTTCATCATATGAAAAGTGAACCATGTAAATTATATAGTCATTAAACATAAAAAACACACATATGAAATAATTTCATCTTAGATGGAAATTGGTTTTGATAAAACATTTGAAATGAATTCTTGAGGAAAATATCCTTTCTTCTTCAAAATCAATTTCTTTTCACAAAACATCATTCTATTTTAAAAGAAAGAGATTTTTTTGAAAATAGTCATGAAATCTTTTGAATGAATCTTCATGCAAATAAGGCTTTATAAAACCATAAAAATCTGTTTGTGCCGTATAAGTAAAAAAACATTCTTCTCGTACTTTTGCCAAAAAAGTCAAAAAAGTACCTCGTAACGTAAACAAAAGAAAGATTCCTTACATACCATGTAGTAAAAGTCAAAAATGGGTAAAAATTACTTTAAAAATACATGAAATTACTTTTATAAATCATGTACATGGATGATAGAAATAACCCCAGTAAATACTTACGAATAAGCAATCTCATATAAAAATGAGATTTGCAAAATTATCCCTTACCTTAGGTCTGATATGCTTCATACGTATCCAAACCTCCTGTATAATGATTTAAATAATGTCATTGACTTATTACAGAATCATATTCATTGTTATTATATCATATATGGTTCACTTATGACTTTATATTACCTGTTCATTGGTAAATTCCATGTTAAAGAGTGTTTTGGGTAAAATCGTTTCATTTGTCGTCCGTGTTTTAACTTGTAATTATTCATATGATTACCTAGATAATGATTACTTAATTCCAGAATATAAAAAACGATTTATTTATAATATATATTAATAATATACATATTTATAATAGATCGATAAATAGAAAGAAATACACCGTTCATGAAGACGGTAGGTCGTACGTACGCATGAACGCTGTTTTTGTTTCCTTGTTGAGTTGAATGGAATTAAGTAGATGACATAAACATATATATACACATAAATCCAGTATCATTATTATGTAATATATTTCATGATTACATATTATATATACTTTATAATTATTCATGAATGGTTAACGTGGAGAATGAATCTCATCGCGTCGTGGGGACGGTATTCCGTACGTACGCACGTGTGATGATTTCGTTTTCCATAGGATGGATGGATGGTGAAATAGGGTTGTTTCATACATATAATAACATATCATTATATGAGGGATACTGACGTTATTACTTCATAATGAAACATCCTAAAAATAATAAGTGGAAGAAGAAATAAAGTTGAAAGAATCGGTAACGGACATTACCTCTTTTTGGAAGCGCATCTTTGAGTCCTCTTCTTAGGGCACAAAAATTGGACTTTAAAGAATACCAGGACCTCTAGGATGTTTCTAGGGAAGTGGATAAGATAATTTTTCAGATATTGGCCTATCATTAAGGCTCAAAGTGGTGTGAGGATGAGAGGGAGGAGAGGGGCTTCTTTGGAAAAACTAAAAATATTAGTTTTTTAAAAAAGAAAATTCGATTTTAAATAGCTCCAAATTGATTTATATCGAAGATAAGGTGGGGATGAGTCGAAATCCTCTCATCCAATAGAATTTAGACATGTTTAGGTTCCTATTTTAACCTTATCATTTAGATTTAACATTAAGTTAAATAATTTTACTTTTACCGTGTCTTCTTGTGTTCTTATACTATAAGGTTAATAAACTTATTATAACAAGCCAAACGAACCCCAAGTTGTTTATTATTAATATATATAGCCTTATCGAAGTAATTTGGCCGAACCTTAGATTTTTACTAATAAAATATCAATAAATAATATTACATTTATTTTGATAACAATTTTATGTCAATTTTGACACTATTTTGTAATTGATTTTTGTGAAACTCATAACAGAAATATTAGTTCGAAAAAAGTTCATTAAATAAATAATAAAATGTCATATTAACCTATAAAATAATGTTAATTCATAAAAATTATTAAATTACATTTATTTGGGTATTTAAAACATCAATTATGTCAATATTTCATTAATAAGATAATTACTGCAACATCTTTGTTTCATGAATAAATTAACTTTTTTAATGTCTAAAAATTACAAATAAAATATCACTATGTAGGAAATCTTTTTATATTTCTAATGAATATTTATAGTCGAATTTATCTTCTTTATAACCCTATATTAAAAATGATTTAGTTATTAAACATTGATTTTAACTATTTTAACCCTTCTTTAAATAAATTAATAATAAATGTCCTAATCTAATCCAAGTGGGCCTAAATGGTCATATTTTATTCCTAAGGTTGTTTTTGGTCGAATTACACTTATCCAATAGAATTATGACATGTTTTAGGGTAATAATAACTACATTATTACCCTTAATTACCCTATTTACTTTTAACCGTGGTTAAAAAAATTAAAAAATTACTATTCACCAAAAATTATTTTCATCTCATTCAACAACATTTTACTTACTGACATCAACCATGTCTCTCGAATTTTTGAAATTCAACTCACATAAGTGGTAAAATTATGTTTTAGGAAAAATTCATTTTTTTAACTACCACTTAGTGGTTTCACTATTCATCAAATAATGAAAGTTTCCAGAAAAATACAAAAAATTAGGCCTAAGTTATATTTGATATTATGAACTCAAAAATGATGTCTATTTTACCAAATTCAAAACATATCAGTTGCATTAATTAAATTAAAAATTAATTTCCGTCGTCAAAACAAATAGCATGTTCTTAAGAGATAATAATTGTCAAAAGATTGACACTTGTTTATGTTTGGTTTAAATGTGAAATTACATCTAATGACCAACATTTTATTAAACTATAAAAACATATTCTAAATATACTTTAAAACCACTATAATTAATAATTTATCACTATTAATTATTTCAATTAAAAAGGTTGTTTTTAATTTAAAATTTAGTAATTTTCCCTATTCATCAGAAAATGAAAGTCAGTCGAAAACTACCAAAATTTCACCCTAATCTAATTTCGATATTCTGAATCCAAAAATGAAGTCCATTTTGAAAAATATCATTTACAAAATTTCAAAAAGTTGTTATTACTATTCATAATGGCTAGTTTTAATAATATTTTAATAGCATATCATTGTTTAGTGAAACTCGGTATTGCGTACTACACACGCTATCGACGAAGGTCGCGATTGCGTGTAATGAAAGGAAAGTCAAGGATGCATGTTGTGCAATCTCCTTTTGGTGTTGCGTACAACACAAGACATTAATGAAATTAAAAATAATATTTTTCATAAAATCTCGGGGGGTTGCATTTTGTTTCAAATAGTATCATACATGTTTTTACATACAGACATAAACAGTCTTAATGGGATAATGGTTCATGTGCCAGATACATGACCTATAATAATTATGAATTTTTTTCATTTAATATTTTTTATTACATTCCATGATATTTTCACTATGAAAAAACACTTTAGATTTATTTTCAATCTCATTTTATTGATGAAATGTTTTTTTACAGATTATTTACCTTGCCATAATGTAAATTCCAATATGAATTTACTTAAAATATTATTGTTCTATATACCACTTATTGAGAATTTGAGTTCACACATTTATCTTTTTAATTCCATAGGTTGTGAAGATGAAAATTTCGAATAAGTGAAAAGAAGTAGTTTATTTTATTTTAATATATACTATGATTAATTAGGAATGTAATAAGGGAGCCATGTATGTATCTAGTTTCTTCAAGAATACTAAATTGACCAATCCTTGGTGTTGTGATCTCTTTTATTTTCATAATTGTAATAAAATGACCACTGACGATGGGCTACTTGGGTTGGGGTTCATATAATTGGTATAAGATTATGTTCACGAGTAACCTTGAAAATAATATTTTTAAAACATTGATTAGAGAAAAAACCTCGGGTAGAATCTATGGATATGCACAAAAGATCATCCTATAATTTTGGTAAGGTAGAGATTTTGTGGTTATTCCTATAAATACAACCCTATTTGAAAAATACATGTTAATGTGGGTTTGGAATAAATGTACCTAGGGGTAAAAAATTTGACATGGTTTGTTGGGACTGACATGGCATAACTTAGCAAATGACAACACCTCTTATTGCGCACCATGTTTGACAAATTTATCGAATATACATTGGATTACCCACATTTTATTTACAAACCATTTTCATCGATTGGAATATAGAATTAAAATTAATAAATAATGATAAACCTAACATGTTATAGGTTAAAAATAAGATGTCATGATATATATAAATTATTATTAATTTTTTTAACTATAAAAACTATTACTCACACTATGCTTTCTTGTATAAATAATGGATGGAACAAAATGGTGTTATGTGAACATTGGACATGATTTAAAAGGATTGGGTAATGAGTAACCAAATGAGATGTTGATATGAGTGAATTATATCATCATCATTCCTAATCAGCTTTCTTGAACTATTATTTACAACATATAACTCAAAAAACTCCTAAAAATGACCAAATAATTTATGGATGGAGTTTTCTATGAGATCAAATGCTGGAGACAATAGAGAAAAGAATTCTAAATTTCCATCAAGAAAAAAATATGGAATTAGAAACCCATGAACATGACTCAAAGGAATAAATAAATTTATTATATGGCGGAATGAAGGACATAAATCAGATAATTACTGTGGAAAATGAAGAAAACATTGGATGAAAATAAAACACATCCAAAAAATCCATTAGTACATCATTTTGTAAAATGTCTAGAATCTGGGAATTACCTGAGTCAGTACCCTCTTCAGCAATATAAACTCATGACTGAGGAAGGTCTTAATGTGAAAAAATGGATGAAGTATTTTTTTTATTTGTGTTGTATTGATAAAGTTTTTTATTAACATTATTTCAAGAATATCCATAAAATCAATTTATGAAGTCATATTACTATATTTTTATAAAAATATAAATATGTAGGATTGGTGACAACAAATCGCATCTGGTACGTTCGTAGGGATTGAACATAGAACCAAATGGTGATTAATGTAAAATTCCTACCACTAGCCTACATGAATTCATGACTAGAATGAACTTTTTTATCTTACAGATAAAAATTAATTATATATTAGATATATTTTTTTATAAATATTACAACATAAGGATTGGAAAAATATTTTATGATTATGTGATTGATATTATTTTGGCATACGAAGAATATTTTATGGTATAATAGATGAATTTTATACTAGATCCAAATATGTTTTTATTATTTGATTAAGGTGATTCAGGTTATTTATATAAACGGTTACCATATATTTTAAATTTGAAGTCCATTTTGGATTGTGAATTTATAAATATATATTCTCAGTGAGTCTTAAGGTTGGAATATACTATTTTGAACATTGGATATTGTTTTTTGTGGTTAATGTATGATTTTTTTTATACTTTGTATTCATAATTTTTGATTGAATAAATATTTAATATCTCAAAGGATAGATGATGGATCTTACGGTTTATGAAAGTGGTTCATGTGTGAAAAAATCATTTTGAAATTTCACTTCTAGGTGTGATGGATGATGGAAATTTAAATCATAGCATAACCATTGGATTATATTATTATTATGACATGGTATAAAATCATGTATATTTATTTTATCATATACTTATCTTAATATTAAAAGATTCCCTCAACTCTAGGAAATAACTTTTGAAACAAATTGTTATCCTTTTACTTTTCTTTCTTCAAAATAAATATTCTTTTAATTTTTCTAATGATTTATGGTTTTGTGATTGTTAGATTTCTAATTACCATGATCTATATCAATATCATCATAAAATGATATTTTGATTTCTCTTCAATTTCCAAATTATCACATTACACTAATGATTTCCTATAAAAAATCATATTTTTATAGTGACCTATTATTTCCTCTTTCCTTCCTAATAAAATGATATTTTATTAACCCTATTTTCAATATGGGTTTCCCACAAACTAATTTGGAAGTATCATCCTTTGATTTTCAGATTAAAATTTAATTTTTTAGAACACAGTTTATTATAGGTTTTTAGAATGTATCACACCAAGATCTTATGTGATGTAATTTTCTAAAATTTAATTTCATTGGTAACATAGGTTTCACACAACAAGAATCATAAATAAAAAATGATATGAATTTAAATATCATTATTCTTAAATGGTTATTATAAAATCATTGTTAAATTGAATATAATAAATAATATTAACCTAATTAGGAAAATTATATATAATATATTTAATAAAATTTCTTTAATTTCCTATAGATGATTCCATGGGTTTAATATAATAATGAATCCAATTTTACCCATTGAAAGGCTATATTTTTCTGAATCCGGTTTTAATTCCTTTTAGTGGAACATGTGTCTTGAAACTAAATATTGACAATATTATATATTATATTTAACAAAATAAATATTACTTTAAAATCTAAATTTCAAATGTATATTATGGTGAAATTTTCGTATTTTTCATGAAATCATTATTTCCATGTGAATAGTAAAAAATCATAATTTCTTAAAACAACCATTGTTGTTATAATTATATTTTTTTATGATTTGAATATTAATATAACCTATGACTGTAATAAAATAATTTATAAATCTTATGATTGATTATATAATGAAATTATATAAGAGAATAAGTAGACAAATGTTTTAATAATGAAAATTTCAGTGCTGGATTTTTTAATAAAAAAACTGTTTATTTATAGAGTTATTATTAATATAATGATTTAAAAGAAAATTTACTTTCATAAAACATATTATTAAATTAATTTTCTATTTTAATTTTATTATAATAGAAATTTTTTAGGCCATAATTATTTTTTCATTCTTTCTGAGACCAGTTATAAATTTTTAATCGATATTTTTTAGTAAATAATGATTTCATATAAAAATTAAATTTATAAAATTTGGAAATTATTTTCAACAAAATTCTATATTTTTAATTAAAAATGTCAAAAAATGGCTAGTGTAATTTTTTAGATTTATCTAATATAGTTTATTTTTTGGTGAAAATTGAAAATCAATAATATAAGGTGTAAGTAAATAAATGAATTATTGATTCATGAATAATGTATGGATGAGGAAATAACCAAGTGTTTTGAAATAAACTTAAATATTAATTTATTTAGTAATATGAATCATCACTATTAATTGTATGGTGCCAAAAAAAATAAACTAATGAAATAAATTATAAACAATCTACCCTCTCCTCCACTATATAAATCTCACCTCACCAACTATTCCAATCAAACATATTAAGTGTTTAATATTGAACAATTTACAGCCAAACTTTCCCCCACATTGAAGAGGTTCTACTCTAGGAAAACCAAAACTAGTTTCTCTAAGGAGGATCTGAAAGGGGAAAATTCTCATGGTAAAATCCCCTTTCAAAATGTTTTATTTTGTTTTCACTTTATTTTATTTTTTATATATATAGTCATCACCTCCACTATTAAAAAATTAATGATAACTCTATTATCTTATATTTAGTATAATTTTGTTATTTTAATGTAAAATCCACTATCAATACTCTTTTCCCCTTCTATTAAATCTAAAAATCTAGACATCATCTCTGATGTTCTGATTTACCTCCTTCTTTGACAATGTGTATTTATTGTTCAATATTGTCTTATAGAATGGTCATAAAACCATTTTTTGGTTTCAAAATTTTATTACTATATGTAATAAAACGTCTTTAACATTCACTAGGAAATATATATACATAATATTAATTAATAAAACAAAACTAATTCATGATAATCGAAAAAACACCATAATGAACTAAAAGATGATCACTAACATTTTATCTAATGATTTATCAACATATCATATAACAGAAAGAAATATATAAAAATTTAATATATTTTATTATATTTAATAACATATTATTTCAATTCTATACAACGATTATCATATTACATGCTTTTCCGTACATATATACAAGTAAATTGATCATTAAAACCAAGGAATCCAATGCCCCTGAATGACAAAGTTGCATCCTATAAATCATTACAAATTAAATAACTGAAATTAATAAATTTATTATAAATAAAATAAAAGTAAAAATGGTTCTAAATTAGTTAATTAAATAATTGATTCTGATTATTACAGACATTAAGATCAAGTGTAGAAAACATTCAAACATGAGGTATGGGTTTTCTTATATAACTTTTATTTATTTGATATTTTCTTTATTAACCATTATTTTTTGTCAGTGGTGTATGTATACATCCATTGGATATAAAGTATACATAAACATTGTATCTATATGTTGTTCAACTTTTCTTTTTATGTTTATTATTTTTATAGAACATGTCATCTGATAGTTTGAATAGTAGTAATGGATACTTTCAGAACATCCATTTTTCCTTCAAGTTATGCTTTCTCAAAATTTATTCCAACATAATTATTATTAATTTATATGGAAAAAAAATATTATATGTTCCAGAATTATGTATTCACGTCCTATCACACATTTTAATAGGGAAATTCATGTTTTTAAAAGGGTCCCTTCCCAATTCAACCAAATAAGCTAACCCGAATTAAGGGAACGACCCAGTATCATACGCATTTTCAAGCACCATCAATAATTTGTTTCAAGATAAAAATATTTTTATAAAATCACACATTATTTACTGAAAATCTATCTTTTCTAATTTTTGGGTTTAAGCAAATAATTATTCCTTTTTCTATTTCAAATACATTTTACTAATTTCATTACAGCACACAAAAGTTGATAATCTCTAATGATTTTTAGTCAATATTTTTTATAAATGTTTTCACTTTATTTGGACATAATTTATCATTATTAATACATATTTTACATTATTAATGTCCAAGTATGATTTAAATATTGAGAATTGGTACCGTCTACTTAATATGGATATTTTGATAAGTCATATTGTTAATGAATTTAATCTATATATGATGAATGGTTTTTACTTGTAGTAATGGGTGGGGCCTAGTTATAGATAGACCCTAGAGACATAGAATAGTCTCATTGTAAAAAACACTTGTAAATGGACCCTTATTGATTGTTTTTTAATTGAATAAGATGGGGTTTACCCTCATACTTAAACTGCATTGATGGAATAATGGTTCATGTGGAAGAAAGATGAAATATAATAGATAATCATTTTCTTATTTAAGTATTTATTTAGTACATTAACAGATATTTTATCAATGAAAAATTATACAGATGGATTTTCATTTTAAGATTATTGATTGAATGATTTTTTATATTATTAACATCGCTATATTGCCTATGCCATTTAGAATTTACTTCACCTATTAATGTTCCATGTAACACTTACTGGTCATTTGTGATTGCCCTTTTATTTTTTTCCCTCCCCATGTTAAGAAGAATGAATATCTGAATATGAAGTAAGAAGAATTTTTTTCATTTGTTATATAATATATATAATTAAAAATCATCGAAGGGAACTATATATGTATGTAGTTTCTTCAAGACTACTAAACCGATCTATCCTTGGCGATTTGATCTCTTTTATCTTTTTCATTATAATAAATAAGACCACCAATTCTAGGATACATTGTTCTGGGTTTTTTCATCCATTTTAAATGTTAACATAGCTCCCATAAAAGTTCCACTATGTTTTAATAGAAAATAAATTACTATTTCTACACATACGTTGTTACTAATAAAGAATAAAACACCGTGATTTTTTTTGTAAAAACACCTTGACTAATAAAGTGATAATTAAAACCCTCACCATTTAACAATGTAAATTTACAAAAACTTCACAAGTCACTACACACTCCAAAAAGTGCATTACCATTCCAAAGTCTATATAAATGATTAGAAAAAAATAAAAAAATCCACAGATTATTCCCTATAACATAGTAATATCTTTACTTTAGGTTAATTCCAAAAACCCTATCCATTCATATAATTAATTCATATATGATTTAAAATTTACCAATAATGAATAATAAACCTTAAAATAAAAAAATGTTTGTGATTTTAAACCTTAAACATTCACCACCACTACTTCTAAAATTGGTTTTATAAATGTATAGTCTTAAAACACCATCATACAGATCCATAATATTATCAAATATCATAATAACTAATTCAAATCATAGTTAATCATAATTTTATGTTATATGAATGTCTAGTCAATTAAATTTCTTACTTATAAAATTATTTACATTATTTTGAATTATAAAACATTAATAAATAAAATGACAGCAAATCCTAATATCTCTAATAGATACAGATCATTAATGTAACTCACATCTACTAAAACAAAATCACAAATCACAGAAGAAAACTCAACCATAATAGAATAGTGTTTAACAGTTCAACATAATGATGAGTCATATAAATTATACTCATCCAACAAAACAATTATTAGATATAGTAGCCAAATAATATTGTTTACATCAAAATGAAATCAACATAAATGACTAGAAATTATTTTTTAAAAAATATAAACCCCATTTTTACGGGTAAAAGAAGAAATTAGTATGACACAAAAGTCCAAGACAAGCCCAAAAGGAACCATGGATCCAATAGTCCATGGCCAAGAAGCCCACACTACATGTGAAAATACCCTCACAGAATCATAATACATAAAATCCAGCTTCCACCTTTCAACACTAATTGGAAATCTATCCCATGCAGTAACGATTACGACTAGTATTGATTTCCATGACTATAACCTATCAAAAATCCTATTCTGGAATTATATAGCATAATGGAAACTAATTTCCCTAAACCTCATCTAGAGATACTTCATGTAGATAATATGATTGCAGAATCCCCTTAACCATGGAACACCGAGGGCAGAGAAAATAAAGCACCAATAAAAGTGGCCACATTGATAAATCATCCAAAGAGAAACACAACTGATTCTCAACATCAACCATCACTGACTCTTTGATATTCAAACATATTCAATATCAATTCACACCACTCTATAAATCATCATGAGTAGCAAATTCATAAGAAAAAATTATGATCCTTCAACACATTAAAAATAAAATGCAACCCAAACACTTAGAACCCTCGTGAGAAGAAGATCCAAAATAGAATACATGGATCCCCAACCACCATCTCTTCATATCACCACAATTATATCAATCACTTTAGAACAGCAAAAACTCTCACCAAAAGTAGTAATAACAAAAAATCATCGAGGAAATGATCCAAAAACGACATTCAATACTCAACCAAATCATGAATTCAAAAAAATAACGCAATCTGAAAAATAAATATCTCTAAATACCAAATACCCTCACAAAATTATCATCATGATCAAAAAAATTGCAAAAATAACAAAAAATGTGAGAAAAAAATATAGAAAACCAATAATTGCATATTAGAAGGTAGTTCAACTGCAAATTAGATCTTGTCGCTACCAACCATGATGCTTATTTAAACCCGGATGAAACCTTTGACGCACAAACTAGTGTTGAGGGAACAACCCATAGGCTATAAGAACAACGGATCCACCTCCAAGAACTCACCGAGTGAGAGGTGGGACACTGTTCCAATCCAAGATGAAAAAAGGATGCAAAGATAATGGGAAACCCTAGCTCGTAAATCCCCTTATGAGAGCATCTAGATTCTATCAGGAAAAAAATCAAAAGGAAATAAATATAGATAATAATGAATGAGGAAAATTAAAATCAACAAAATAGAAATATCAACCCACATACTATCCATCACTCCTTTCATAATATCAATATATGTCCATGAAATTATGTATCCAATGATATTTCATTTATTAAAAATTGATTTTAATCTTCTCAAATATATTTATCATTTTAAAAACCATAAAATATTTCTTGATAAATTAGACATCATCATCATAGTGTATTTCCAATCTATCAATTATAAAATAAACACTTTTGAAACAAATCTTGAATTAACATTAATATAAATATTTTGATAAGTTTTGAGAATATAATAATGAAAACATTTTTAATATTAATCATAATAATTATTAATTAAACATTTTTTAATACAATAGTGTCATTGAATCTAGACGCATACACATTAAATCTATTAAAACCCATTTCAATCAACTATAAAAAATTAAAAACTAAAATCTAACTGAACTACCCAATAAAGAACACTTCACCAAAACCTAGTAAGACTAAAAATGATATTTCAATTAAATTTTTGATGACATGTGTCATTATGAAGAAAAAATATGTGTTTACCCGAAACAAGAAAACTCTAAAGAAATAAACCAAATTCCCAATTACATTATTGTACTCAATGTGACTAAATGAATTTATACAATTTTTTTAAAAAAACCCATGACATGAGGAATCATTGGTGTCACTCAAAATATTCATAAATATTTATCCCTTAATAATATAATCAACATTCCTAACCTCATCTAAATTCCCTAGAATTTTTTTTAATATCCATTAAATATAAACCATTAAATAAATGATAAAATTTAACTATTGTACTATATCATTAGTTAATGGGATGTGAAATTTGAAAATCAACATGAAAAAGTGAATATGAAAACCATTTACACTAAACTACCATTTTTGAACACTATGAGAACCTTCAAACATTCAACATTAAAAACTATGGGAGATAACCCTTTTATAATAATGTTTGGGATCCCCTCATAACAAAACTTTTATAGAATACCATTATAATTTTTATACCTATTTTGATACAACCAGAGAACAAAACTTGTTGTTATAGATATTCAAAATTTGTCTATTCTATGATTTTATTATATGGATTCATAAATATCTCCCATTATATTATCAACTAATATGATTGAAAATCCACTATTGAAGTGATAACAAACCCTCACTTGAAACCCATCTATTGATTAGAGAAAATATAAGAATAACACCTAAGGCCCTTATCTAATAAGCTATATTTCATTGACTCGAACGAAGGTACAAAACATACAAATGAGAGGAATTACCATTTTCATACATAGGAATAAAATCAAAACCTAGTGTTCAAAAAAATAATATTAATAAATAGGATAAGAAATAATCCGATAAATAATAAATAAAATTAGAATATACATATCACAAATTAAAAAATCTTAAATAAATGTTATTGAATAACATTGTAGAAAAACACTTTCTTTATAATAGTTTTATCCCTCCGGGTTACCAATCACAAAATAGAAATCTTTAAAATAGTATATATATATATATATATATCGCATGTATACATTTTTAGTAAAGGTGTTATTTCATAATTCATTTCATGTATATGTTTCATGACAATTCCAAACATACATTATATCGAGATGCATGAATGAAATAATATTTATCTCATGCCACTAAATTCAATCGAATGAGAAACAAAATATTATGTGTGTTAATATTTTAAGGTAAGAACCACATTAAAAGGTATCATTTATTTATATTGTGACATTTGATGTAATGTATTATGAGTTCTGAATGCATTGGATGCATGTGTTTGTTAAATAAATATTTATTCATGAATTATAAATTCATGAATAAATGAAAAAGAAGGTGAAATGTTCTCATTTAATGATATATTTAAATTAGAAACGTAGTAGGTAATTTAGATTGATTAGAAAATTCTTGGATATTCTCCTAAACACAAAAATATATCTTTTATCATTCTGATTTAAATTAAGTGGGACTATCATATTGTAGGTAACATTTGACTCCCATAAGAATGTATAATTATTTTTCATACCCATGGATATTTATAGTGGTCGGATGCTTATGCTTGCAATTTTTTGATCCCAATCATACACATGATATGGATTAACAAGATGATGAAGTTGAATTTTTTATGTATGGTATGTGTGTTTTATGTTTTATTCATTTCATTTTTTAATATTGGATTTATATTATCATTTATCATTAATCCTTTTTTCTGTTTCTAATTTATTATAATATGTCTATTATGTTTTTTAGAAATATTATTTAATATAAAAATAGTATTAGAATAATAAATTTTTTAGATCTATCAAATCATTTATTGAAATTGGGTACAGACCAAGAATTGTCCATCATTTTTCATTTTTTTAATAATCTATAAAAATGATTTAACTTTATGAAACTGAGTTTTGTATAGGAAACTAAAACATTAAACATACAAAACTAATTTACATGAGGGTATTCTTTATGATTACCTATACATAAGTGGTCATGTAATGGTAACACATGTGTTAACATTATGTGAATGGTTTCATGTAATAATAAACCTATTTTTCTTATCTCGCATAAATGGAACGTTGTAACATTCAATTATGTGCAGAATTGATTGAGTAAAGGTATCCAATTTTTTAACATTATATAATAGCTTTTATAATACTAATTTTGGATTAAAAAGGCTATGCAATGTCTATACCTTGTGAGAGATGGCTATGTAAAGGTAATACCCATTCATATTGGTGTTAAAAGATTTACATAAAGGTAGATTTGTACCCATCCTTTTTTTTTGAATGTATCATGTAATTTTATATCTTTAGTACCCTTATATAAAATATTCTACTCGTTTAACATGAAAATCTACTTTCACATAAGGGCTCAAAAACAAAATTATTCTTATGTATAGTATCATTGTATTGTTCATTTGAGGATACACATACATAAGAATGGGATCCTACACATGGGTAAAAAAATGATTTTAAAATTTAATTTTAAAAACATAAATGATTTTAATTATTAATAAGAAATTAAAAAAAGTGTATAAAATATATCATTGAAAATTTTATTCAATAAATAGATATATATTTAATAATTTATTTATAATGGAATTATAATTAAGTTAATTCATCTTTATGATACATTTATTATTCATAAACATTTAATATTTTTTGTTTTAATACCCTTTAACAAAATTATATGAAATATATTACAATAATGAAATAAAATATTAATTATAAAAATAATAAATGGTAATTTATAATGAGTTATAAATATTGAAATAATAAAAGAATATAACGTATTTATTGTTAAATTATAAATTTTTCATTTTCAATAAATTTATATTGTTCAAAATTAAAGGTTCTTTAATTTTGATATTATTTAAGGCACTCTAACTAAATTTTTAGGATTTATCATATATTTGTTTAAATAATATATAAGTATGTGATATTTATATTATGTAAAATTATTAAATAATATAAATTTCATCATAAGTGTGTTAAAATTCATGAAATTAATAAGTTTTTTAAATATAAATTCTATATAATTATAAATATGAAAGAGTTCTTATTATATAGAATATAATATTTAATAACTCAAAATTTTGTAATTTTCTTAATGTCAAATATGAAATGATTAATGAGTTAATAGTTAGCGATCATATTTTTATTGTTTATAAAATTTTATATCATGTTTAAATCTTTGAAATGTTAATTTTTTTAAAAACTTATACAATTTTATATTAATATTTTTTTAAAATTTTATACAATAATAGAAGTATTTTTGATTTAGATTAACTTCTAAATGAATTTTAGTAAGATCCATTCATTATATTTGATGCATGTTTCAAAAATAAATTTATATTTTTTTTCTTTTGACTAATGTTTGTTAAATGAAGTCATTATGTTGAATGTAGTTTTCTAATATTGTGTGTATATATTATGTGATAATATTTTGGATGAATTGTATTCTCTATTGGTTAATGTATCCTTAGGTGGAGGGTCTTGCGATCAGGCTACCTATATACGTGTAGTTTGCATCCTTGTCTATATAAGTGTATGGATTTTGTCTATCTATCTCTCTGGGATTACTCATATAGAGATTCTTAATAACTTAAAATTATTATCATTTACATTATATTTCCATGTAATGTAGGGATATGAGGTGTTGATATATATTTGAATATAATTAAATTATATTTTTTGTTGAGTAACAAAACATTATGGGTTTTGTAAGGAGTTATCCATCATTACGGGTTTATCTTATTAGCTTAGGAGGATGGAATAAGATTCCAAAACTATATTTCATTAAGTATTCAGACCAAAAATGATAAATCAATTGGGTAGGTCATGTAAAATCTTGCTTCCATTAGGTTATATTGAGTATTGAAGGAAAGGATACATTCCATTAAAAAGTCCATGGTTAAGTAATTCCAAATATGGATTTCATTGAATTTTTTATTGATAGCATATTTTTTTATTTTTTTTATTTTTACCTTTTTAGAAGACCATACTTTATTTAGGTTACTAGAAGAATAAATTTCAATATATCCACATTATATTTTAGAAAAATGGATTTCTTCTCAACTATCAAAGAGAAATATATGATTTTATTGTGATAAATCATTTTCTAAATAATGATGTTGTGTATGAAACAACAATGGGGACTCATTTCATTGTGAAATATTTATTACTCTTATCGAAAAGAATTAATTTTTATTTGTTATCATAAAAATGAATGTGTATCCTATGTTTTTCTTATAAAAATAATATAGTGTCTATGAGGATATTAAGAGTATATTGGGACATAATTATGTTAAATGTTAAAATATAATGAGTTACACCATTCTATATTTGAAAATACATTAACTTAATTTTTTAGAGAGTTTTGATGTTTTGGTCAATTAGAAGGAATATACTTTTATTAGTTCCTAGAAAAAAATTTATGGAACATTGTTGTGTGGATTATGATGATGAAAATAGAATTATTTCAATGTAGAAAACATAAGATGACATTGTAACCTTTTATATTATGATGTTATGTTGTTTGAATATTATGTAAAAGTTAAAAATTTTGGTATATGATTCCATAGTCTCCCTCTAAAAAAAATTGTGTACTTGATAGATGTTTTTTATAAAAGTATTAGTGGGAGAGATTTATTTTATATTCCTAAAAATATTTTTCATGGATTACATATGATGTAATATGTTATCAAAACAGAGACAATATTGCTAATATATGGTAGATCTGTATGTTTTTCATCTATAATATTAGAAAAGAGTGATTTTTTTGGATTCGATAAATTTTTTTAAATATATTTATAACCTTGAAGGAAAAATTTTAATGGAGTCCAATATTTTATCATTATTTTATATTTTTTATATACTTATATATATATAATATGAGGAATGTTAACAATATACATCTCAAAGTACAACATTGAGTTTGTTCCTAACCAATGGTCATAAAGGATAATTATATGGTATGAAAAAATAATATGGTTTTCATGAGTATGATTCTTTTATAAATATAAATAATATTATCATTAGATATAAAATAATGAATATTTTTCTTTCTTTTCAATGGATAGCCCAATATGTATACCATATTAAATTTCATATTGATATGTTTGGTATTCTAAGGGTGCATGTATCATATTTGATCCCCCGCTACCCTAGGATGGTGACAAAGATAGAACATGAAACATACAACCTTGATAGCCTTCATACAATATTCCACATTAAAAAATATATAATATGGGGGTGGTTGTTAATATTTTAAATATTATCATTTATTTGGGTTTTTTTAAGTTGTAATTAGTCCTCCCGTATAATGACTATGACATTATTTCCCACAATTGGGATAGGTTTTGGGAGTGTGAGACCACAAATAAATATTTCATATCTGTATATATAAGGTAAAATTGATTCTTATATACAAAAGGTAGAATTAAATGTGTTCAATTCATCTATCATGTCAGTTTGTACGCATTAAATCACAAATAGATGAGTTCCCTTTGGGTGGTTGATATGATACATGTCTCACGGTAACTCGGCGTCTTGAAATATGGGTAAATATGATAATAAATGTTTTTATTTGATGGATACCATTTTTTATAGCTATATTGATATAAGTACTTGATTTTTTTATTTTATAACCCTTTATAAAATTAAGGGGATTGACATTTTTCTACTTCCATCTCTTTAAAAACATATATGGTTACAATGATAAATATGTTTTGTTGAAAAAATAAAGGCGGAAAGGTGAACACATTTTTTTAAACATAAGGGGATTTTGTTTGACTAATAGGGATACTAGAAAAATTTTCTAGAGTAAATGTAATGATTTGTATGATGGGTTTTTAGGAGGAATTATATATGATGAGATAAAAGTTGAAGTTAGAGATACAATTCCAAAACTGTTTTGTATGATATCTGAATGTTTTTGGTATATTATTTAAAATTTTATTTTATAAGATACAATATAAAGTGAAATAGTAATGAAATGTTTATTTAATATAGTGAGAGAGTAAAAGAGATATTTCCTAATGATATATAATGTATATGATGAATGTATATATCATTATTATTGTATATAGATAATCATGCATGATATATTATACATTTCATACCATGACCATTAATTGGAAAAGAATTAAAATAATATGTGGATTAATATTAAAATGGATATAACTCATTAGATACAATCAATTTTTTATACCATTACATAATATGCAGTGGATTTTAAGTTATAAATGAATTAGACACAAGAGTTTACTGAATAAATATTCAATCCTTCCATATAATTGAATGACTATATACAAAACCCCAAGAAATATTCTCAGTTATATATATATATATATTGCATCCATTCAATTTCATTAGATGATCATTAATAATGTGTGGTTAAACCCATGATTCCCAGTGTTCTATTTCATCATTCCATTGTATTTATAGGTACTAACATATTATCGAGAAAATGTGAATCCAATCTTAATGTCAGATGACTCAGTTTACCCATTGATTCCTATGAAGGTGGGATTGTATTTCACAATCATAGTCACTCTCAGACCCATGAAATGATGTTTCAATATGATGACTTAATGTATTTGGTTTAATGTACTTATTTTTTATAGTATTATTAATTACCTTTTTTAATCGTGTTTCATATCAACGTGCATGATAGATTATAATATTTGGTTTTTAATTAAATATTTTTTGTATAATAACTATTATTAGATTTATCTAAAACCTTACTATATTGTTATAACTATTACCTATCCATAAAATAAAAAATTAAAATACAAATTCATTAGTGAAAAAATTGAAAAAGCCCCAATCACATCTCACATTTACTAAAAACAAACTTATCCAAGGTTTTATCACAAAATATCACATTAGTAAATAATAAAATTTTATAGATTAATATATCAAGAAGGTACCCTGCAATAACATTTCTTATAGTTTATTTCTCTCACACCCCAATGTAAATTGATCGATTATACCTATCCATTCTACAATCATGCCACATCACACAATGTATCATATCAGGAACATTAGGGTATCATGATTAGAAATGAAATCAAGAATATTCTTTATACCTATAATGATCGAACCACATAGTATAATAAAATCTCATCTAGCACACCATACGGTCTGTAGTTTCACCTATACACCAAATACAAACCCTTTTCATTGTACTATTACATTTTATACCCATCATCACACTACTACCCTATAGGGTCTATAAATACACCACATAATGTAGTAGTGTGATCATTCCATCCATGTGACATCATAACATATACGACACTTAGAATGGGGGGGGAGAGGAAGTGGGTGATGTTTTCCACCCAATCCCTCTCCAACAGGGATATTATAAAAGTTCACAAGGTGCCCATGTAATTTGGGTGTAATTAATGGTATCCAAAATGAGTGGGTGTATATATAAATAACACAAAAATACAGCATATATATATATATATAACAAGACCAATATAAATGATTTCATCATATCTAGTTATACCTCATGTAAATAATATCTGAAAACTATTATTGACATGCACTATAATAATTTCCACAAGTAAAATCACAAATATCCTCACATACCATGAAAACATCCCCACTAAACATGTAAAAATTTCTATTAACCATGATATTTTTCCTTTTCATGGTTACCATTTTCAAGGAAATATATATTCTATAAGCCATGGAATTCCATATTTAATTAAAAACATCATTTTTTCATTTACCATTTATTTCATGCATCAATATCTAATTTGGTTTCAAGAAGTTATTCATTTTTAACAAGTCATAATTCATGTTCAACATCACCGTCAATATTTTTCACTAATGATCTACTATTAAATGACACATATCATCCAACCAGAACATTTCACACTCCAAAAAACTGATTCATTATTCTCATTCATGGAAATGTATTCTTTCCTAAAAAGTGTCACATATCCTAAATTTCATACACATGTTCCATCCAAGGCCTCCATCATAACACCTTCTATATAGCGTATTATTTCAAACAACTCTCCCAAATGTGATGGATGAAATATACTAAAACATCTACTTCTAGAAATCATGATCAATACCTAAAACAATCTCCCAAACATATCCATTATAATAATAAATGGAAGTAAACAAAACAATAATTTTAGCATAAATTAAAACCATATTGTTCTCTATACATAATATGTTTTCATAAAAATTCACATTTTAAACTACATATATTTTAATATTTTTATGTTACAATAATTTTGTTAAATCGATATCCACAACACAATCATATAAGTTACAAGAAATATAAATAATAATAATTTTTTTTGAAAATAATGAAATATTAGTAGAAAATTTGAGATGAATATCATGATGTAAGATAAAAATTTTTTAATAATTGATAATCCCAAAAAAGTTATTTGAATTTTCATTATCTTTATTATATCAGTCAATATTGTTTACCCAATTAAGGGAATAAAATGTTTATATGGTCTTATCCATAAATATTACTTATTCTTGAGTTATGTCAAAATATTTGATATTCATTTACATTGAGTATCTTTTGAGGTTTAGAGATATTTATAATTATGAAATAACTCATAGATAACAATATGAATATTTCAATGTAGACACATCTACACCCAATACATTTCACTATTAAAAAAACATACAAAAAGAAACATGGATTATTTTCATGTTTAAACATCATACCTTTCCCTTGATCTCATACTTGCAATATTCTCCTTTAAATAATTTTAAAGTCATTTGAAAACATGGGATGAGAATAAATACCTAGTAAGGGATATATAATGGAAGAAAACTATTATCCTTGATAAAACATGTAAACTATGAATAATTTATTATAATGAAATACTTTTCAGCATTAAGAATCAGGAATTACACATCACTGAATATAAGGTCACTGATTACAGTTTTTGTAGTCAAAATATTACCTTAAATTCCATAAAAATAAACATATAATATATAAAGGTAACATGGGACCTAATAATACTTAAATAGAATAACCATATTTTTGATGTCCTCACATATCACTAAATTGAATAGCCATAAAACAAACATGCATACCCACTGTAGTGAAGGATTTAATGTTACCACCCTTCATTGGTATATCACAGAATCACTAGTCTTGATTTTATCACATTACCACCCATATTTGGATTATAACATACCCACCCATTAAATATATATATACCATTATATAATCATAACACATAAAATAATGAAATTATCCACATTTAATTCAAAGTGTTTCATTTGCAATCACAATAAATCATTTCAAGATATTGAAGTAGTCAATCCATTTTCAAAACCATTTTCACTTCCAAAATATACAAAAAATGAATATGGGATTTCTTTCTCCCTTTAAAAATGTTAAGTCTTACATAGGAATCCTAATATCAAAAAACAGTTATTACGGTGGAGAAGTCATTGTACCCACATATTTTAACAAAACTCATCTTGTTGTTCAGAGAAATGGTTTATATAAAAAGTATTCTATTTTAAAACCTGTTCAATGAAATTAAAAGTCAAAGGGTTTATTATACACCATATAAAATAAGTATTTTTATATTATCAAAATATACCTTAATGAAAGGTTATTTAGATGAACTTCTTTTACAAAGATCATATCATTATATTAAGAATAAATCAATGTCATAAATATGTGTGACGACTATAATTGCACCCAATATAAGTAGATAATTTGTCTAAATCAACAGATTCCATTCAAATATATTCTTGAAAAAACTAAACCAATGACATGTATATATAACTCAATGAATGGAGATTGATTTATGATTTTCCAAACCTAAAGTCCAACTTGTCTAATACATACATATTTTCCTAAATAATAAACATAGGATAATTGATACTTTCTTGATACCCTTTTTAAAGATTATTATTCCCATTATATCACTTATTAAAGTGTTATTAAAATTACATAACTATTTAGGTTCATATTGGAATATTTCTTGATATTCAGATCTTGTGTCAAAAATGAACTTGTTTTGAAGTAAATTGTATATTTGGTTAAAATTGAGTCGTCTATAGAATAGTTTTCATGATTTAAATGTCATATATATCCAGTATATATGTATTTATAATAATCTATTATTTTTGGACATAAAAATAGAAATGCATTGTTCATGGTGATGGTAGGTAGTACGTACAAAATAACGCTACCATCATTTCATTGTAATATTAAAAGAATAATAATTAAATGATATAAATTTTTATTATATAAATAGTATAATAATATGGACATATATATCTCATAGGTTTAAAGATATCATCATTTATATATTCCATGTATTGTGGGAATGATTTATATCGCATTGAAGGGGAGGTGGTCTGCACTTCCTCAAATCAAATTATCATATTTACACAACATGGAAAAAATAAATACAGGTTCTAAAAGAATTATAGAATAATAAATAAAATATAACAAAATATATATCATATTTAAAAATAATATTTTTCAAAATAAAATCCATCATGAGAGGTATATTGGTTTTTGGGAAAATTTACAGAATTTTCATTTCATGAGGCAATATTTTTCCCTACAACGAAATATTATGTTTGTTACTCATTAAATAGAGGTGTGTGAAAGTGTAGATTGAAACCTTATAATAAAAAATCCTATTATATTTATTTTACTTATATTTTTATATAATCATATAGTAATAATAATATATCGATTGGAAAATGGAAATGAAACTAAAAATTATTAGAGATGGTGTAACCTCATAACTGGGTAACATCTTCTGGTTTATTCAAAAAGGAATACATTGTAGGATTTCAACTATAAAAAAAGATTACAGCATGAGGTGATAATTTGTTGGATGTGTTTTGTGAAGGTCATGGATGATACAATTGTTTCTTGCATGGTGAGTATATGAAAATATAGGGCACAGTTTTATAGAAGAATGATGGGGAACCCTTGGAAAATATTAAATTATTAAAATAATACAAATTAATTTTTATATTTTAAGGATCCAACATGAGATATGTTGAAATAAGGTGTGCATGGCTCTAAATAATTTCTTCAATTGATTTTTAGACTTGTATTTATTTTTGTATGAACCATATATTTTCAGTTTAGCGTTAATTATTCTCTTTTAATTTTAATTGTCTTAAAAATATTTCAATTTTTAAGAGGCAATTAATTTTTCGTATATCTGGTCAATTTCACAAAATGAGACACCAAAAAACTTTTAAATCTTATCATAGTAAATTTTTGAATTAAAAAGTTTTTAGGATTTTAAAAAATTTATTAATTTACAATTTTTATAAAACATCAATTACGTAAATTTATACAGTATTCATTATGTTGAATTTAAATAAAATCTAGACAGAGAGATAACGGTAATAAAACCATTTAATAATCTTTTAAAATAATATTTTCACCTATATAAAATTTTAATGATATAATGTAAAGACCCGAAGCTTGACGTACATGGACATTACATTACTTTTGTGGAATACTTAATA
This sequence comes from Viscum album, assembly GCA_963277665.1. NCBI lineage: Eukaryota > Viridiplantae > Streptophyta > Magnoliopsida > Santalales > Viscaceae > Viscum > Viscum album. The sequence goes on along the minus strand of OY728142.1, from coordinate 1,178,612,310 downwards.
CATAATAAAAACAGATACACAAGGACCATAATAGTTTAGTGTATTTGGAAACATGGAATAAAATCTTCTAATCACGGTGAAATATCTTCAACATCTCCCAATAAAGATCTTCCCTTTTTTTCTTACCTAAAACCTTTCTTTATATCCTAGGGAAAAGAAAACATAAAAGGGGTGTTCTCAAATTCCCAGTAAGGGTAAACATAGAGAACATAAAACAATCCATAAACACTTGAATGCAAAAACATGAACATAAAATCTAAACATCAAAATCTTGGGCAAAGACATAAATCATGGATGTAAATAAAGTATATATCATAAAAGAACATTAATCATGACAAAATAGATTGGAATTAAAACTATTAATTGTGGCAACCATTAATCACATGATATGATTTCCATAGTAGCCAAGGCATTGCTACCACGACCATCTTAGTGGACAAAGTCCCTTTCTGAATCGAGTTCACTGCTTGTTCCAGTCCTGTATTGCTGAACTAGTTTAACTTGTCGTTCCATCCGTCTCTATCTCATGAGATATAAAATATTTACCCAATGCATTGGAGGGAGATATAGGTCCCACCAATCTCATAATGAAATCTTTCTTACTTGTGCCACAATAGAAACATAAAACATTCATCATAACCCAAAGAATAAAATGGGTTTCATAAACATCATATCATCACCACATAATCTATATAAAATAAATGGATATTTCATCATCAGAAAATTGAAATCATGTAAATCATAGAGACATTATACTTGAAACATAAACATTTGAAATAATTTCATCTTAGATGGAAAATGGTTTTGATAAATCACTTGAAATGAATTCTTGAGGAAAATATCATTTCTTCTTCAAAAATATTTTTTTCCATTATAAAAATTTCATACAATTTTAAACTAAAATAAGTTGATTAAAAAGAAACTTGAAAACATGTAAAGGAAGCTTCTTGGAAATAATGTTTTAAAAATCCATTCATGTCGTATAAGTTAAAAAAATCACTCTTCTCGTACTTTTGTCGGAAAGGTCAAAAAGTACCTCATAACTTAAAAAAAAGAAATATTCCTTACATACCATGTAGTAAAAGTTAAAAATGGGTAAAAATTACATGAAACAATTTTTATAAAACATGGGCTTGGATGATAAATATTACCGCAGTAAATACTTACGAATAAACAATCTCGGATAAAAATGAGATTGATAAATTATCCCTTAACTTAGGTCTGATTTGCTTCGTAAGTTTCTGAACCTCCTATATAATGATTTAAATAATGTCATTGACTTATTAAAGAATCATATTCATTGTTATAATATCATATATGGTTCACTTATGACTTTATATTACCCATTCTTTTGTAAATTCATCTTAAAGTAGCGTTTCGGGTAAAATCGTCTCATTTGTTGTTCATGTTTTAACTTTTAATTATTCATATGATTACTCCGATCATGATTACTTAAATCCAGAATGTGAAACATGATTTATATATAATAAATATTCAGAATATGCATATATATATAATGGATCGATAAATGTAATTAAATACACCGTTCATGGAGACGGTAGGTCGTACGTTCGCATGAACTCTATTTTCGGTTCCTAATTGAATTGAGTGGAATTAAGTAGACGACATAAATATATATATACATAAATCCAGTAGTATTATTATGTAGTATATTTCATGATTATTTATTATATATACATTATAATCATTCATTAATGGTTAACATGGAGAATGAATCTCATCGCGTCGTGGAGACGGTAGTCCGTACGTACGCACGAGCGATGATATCATTATCAAGATTGTGGAATTGTATTGGAGTGTATGTATACTATTTCAGAATCAATATCATATTACAATAATCATATATTGTTATTATTTTCACCATTATACCCATCCAAGTTAGGTGGTGGTGGAAAATAGATTACACCACGATGTGGAGATGGTATTCCGTACGTACGTAGGCGCGGTGATTTTGTTTTCAGTAGGATGGATAGATGGTGAAATATGGTTGTTTCATAATTATAATAAAATATCAGTATATTAGTGATACTGATGTTATTACTTCATAATGAAAAAACCAATGAAGAAGAAGTGGAAGAAGAAATAAAGTTGAAAGAATCGGTAACGGACATTACCTCTTCTTTGAAGCGCCTCTTTGAGTCCTCCTCTTAGGGCACTAAAATTTGTCTTTGAAGAAGACCAGAACCTCTAGGATGCTTCTAGGGAAGTTTATATGAGAATTTTTCAGGGGTTGGCCGATCTTTAAGGCTCAATGTGGTGTGTGGAAGAGAGGGAGGATGTGCCCTTTTATAAGGGAGGAGAGGGGGACCTTTGGAATAACTAAAATTATTATTTTATTATAAAGCCATATTCAGTTTTAAATAGCTCCAAATTGATTTATTTCGAAGCTAATGTGTGGATGGGTCGAAATCCTCTCATCCAATAGAATTTAGACAAGTTTAGGTCATTATATTAACCTTATCTTTTAGTTTTAACTCATAGTTAATTAGATTGACATTTACCATGTCACTTTGTATTTTTATATTATATAGTTAATAAACGTACCATATACATAAAAGCGTCCCCAAAGTGGTCCATTAATGATAAACCTATCATGATATAAGTATCATGGCCGAGCCTTAGATTTTTAGGAATAAAATTTCAATTAATAATATAATATTTGTTTTAAAAACTATTTTATATCAATTTTTACACTATTCAATAGTTAATTTTTTTGAAACTTATAACAGAACGATTACTTCGACAAAAGTTAATTAAATCAATCTTAACATGTCATATTAACCTAGAAAATTAGTGTAATTCATAAAAAGTCTCAAATTATATTTATTTGGGTATTTATAATATCAATTATTCTAATTTTTCACTATTATGGTAATTACTGCATCATCATTGTGTCATAAATAAATTAAATTTTATATTGTCTAAAAGTAATAAATAAAATATAATTACGTAGGAAATCGTTTTAGATTTCTAATGAATATTTATAGTAGAATTTATCTTATGTATAACTATATATTAAAAATTATTTAGTTATCAAACTTTCATTTTAACTATTTTAACCCTTCTTTAAATAAATTAATAATAAATGTCCTAATCTAATCTAAGTGGGCCAAAATGGTCATATTTTATTCCTAATGTAGTTTTTGGTCGAATTAAACTTATCCAATAGAATTAGGACATGTGTTAGGGTAATAATAATATCATTTTTACCGTTAATTACTGTATTTACTTTTAACCGTGGTAAAAAAAAATAGTAAAAAGTTACTATTCACCAAAAATTATTTTCATCTCATTGAACCACATTTTACTAACTAACATCAACCGTGTCTCTCGGATTTTTGAAATTCCACTCACAGAAGCGGTAAAATTTAGTTTTATGAAAAATTCAATTTTTTAACTACCACTTAGTGGTTTCACTATTCATCAAAAAATGAATGTTTCCAGAAAAATACCAAAAATTAGGCCTAAGCTATATTTGATATTATGAACTCAAAAATGATTTCTATTTTACCAAATTCAAAACATATCAGTTTCATTAATTAATTGAAAAATTAATTCTCGTCGTCAAAACAAATAACGTTTCCTTAAGAGATAATAACTATCAAAAGATCAACACTTGTTTATGTCTGATTTAAATGTGAAATTACATCAAATGACCAACATTGTATTAAATTGTAAAAATATATTCTAAATATACATTCAAGCCACTCAAATTAATAATTTATCACTATTAATTATTTCGATTAAAAAGGTTATTTTTAATTAAAATTTAGTAATTTTCACTATTAATCAGAATATGAATGTTATCCAACAAGTACCAAAATTTCACCCTAAGCTAATTTTGATATTCCGAATCAATAAATGAAGTCCATTTTGAAAAATTAAATTTACAAAATATCAAAAAGTGGTTATTACTATTCATAACAACTAGTTTTAATAATATTTTAATACCATATCATTGTTTAGTGAAACATGATATTGCGTACTACACACGCTATCAAGGAAGGTCGCGATTACGTGTAATGCAAGGCAAGTCCAGGATGTGTGTTTTTCAAGCTCGTTTTGGTGTAACGTACAACACAAGACATTAATGAAATTATAAAGAATATTTTTCATAAAATCTCGCGGTGTTACATTCTACCCCCTTAAAATGAATTTCGCCCTCGAAATTCGTCGGGGTTAAAAATTGTTACTACTCAAAAGTTTCTTTAATAGAAACCCACATCATAAAAAGAATACCAAAACAGGGTTTTAAAAACTAATGTATGAAATGTAACGGTTACCCAAATAAACTAATCACTGGGTTTCCACATAGGTGAAAATATGGATATGGAAGAGAAATATAACCATCATGTTCTGATGGAGAGTGGTAGAGAACATGGCTATGGAAAATCTAGCAATAATAAATTCATAGATTTGTGATGATCTAAGGTACGATCTGATTCATCGGATATAAGTGCACTAGGACAACATTTTTGGTTTTCAATATCATTTCCCTAAAGTTGAAAATTTTGAATTAGAAGAAATACTTGCTTGATTTTGGTTCAATCTCACTGTTGTTGGTGCTTTGAACAATTTCCACATCATATCATAAAGAAATAAAGTTGAATTTTTCATTTATGAAGTGTTAACAAATCATGTGATAGAATGATGAGTCATTCCATCTAAACAAAAGGTTAGAAAAAGTTATCAAATATACATAAGTCCATCAATGGTGAGGTTAATCATATAAGATTCCAAAAAATGAACTTATACTTCAGATATCATACCGCGTAATAAAATAAAACTAGTTTCTTCTAACCAGTGACTTCTTGTAGGCCAGTGGTAGGTGATAAAGGCCAGTCGCACTTTGGTTGTGGGTTCGATTCCCACAGCTTTGTCCGACGCGATGGGCTATTGCCCGTCCTGTAGGTTTTCGTTTTTCTAAAACTATATTACTATAACAACCCATCAATAATATCAAAAAAAAGTTCTATCCTTAAACAATACTAACTTATGTCCCACATAATCCATTCCAATATTTTAGGGTTATCTAAAATACTTCGGTCCGAGCTCATAGTATAAAGAAAATGATTACTTGAAATGTCTCATAACAATCACGTGAATTCCATCATTTATGCCCCATATATCATAAGATATATCTTGTTGGTCTAATTACAAACATGTGAATACATTAATCATGTATTGTCTTGAAGAATGAATACCAATTGAACCTTAGTGAAAACATGAATGCAGTTAAAAGTGAACACTTTCCACATAACAAAATCCTCAAATTTCTATATACTCAAACCATGATATCACTTAGTCCTTATATCAGTCATGAGCTCATGAATACTGTCAAACATTTCATTTTCTCATTTTCCCTTCATTATGCGCATATCATCTTTTTTTATTCCAAAAAAATTATCTCAATCACGTTCCATGGTTACCGGTACCATAAAATTATTGAAAACTACAATAGACCAATAAATAAATATTCCAATATTTCACGATACTATATACAAAATTATTTTGGAATCCCATTGCATAAACACATAATCATTCCACCACATCGTTGTCATATTCAACATCGCCAATAGTTATTGCATGTGACTTCCCTTTGTCCTTTGCCTTAAGTGGTTGCTCATGTCGATCATCACTAACCCTTGGATTAGGGAATTTATTAGCATAATGCCCCATTTCCTTTCACTTGAATCATTGAAGTGTTGGTGGTGAGTTCTCTGTAGTCTTTTCTTTATTCACATCAATAGAAACCCTTTTTCTATTACATTGACACTCAGCTGCTCGATGACCTTCTTTTCCACACTTATAACATTTTCTAGTCCCTCTAAGACAATCTCCACCATGCTTCTTTTCACAATTTGATCATAATGAAACATTCATCTTCTTTTCACTATTATTCTAAGATTTCTCCTTGAACTCCATCATTCGTTTCTTGTCAACACTATGAGATGGATAAGTAACACCAACTTCCATTTCTACCTTGATAGCACAACACAAAATTTTTCATAGATATTGAAGTCTTTTATAGCTAATGCCCTTCGAAGATTTGGTTTTAAGCCACTGAAGAATCGATCAACTTTACTTTCAGGTTGGATAATAAATCCATATGCATACATTGCAAGCCTTGTAAAATTTGCTTCGTATATACCAACAGATTCACCATCCTTTTGCTTTATTTCAAGAAACTCTTTCTCCATCTTTGTTCAAATAATATGAGGGAAGTACTTATTGAAAAATAAGTTCTTGAACTCGTCCCATTCCATAGAATCAATTTCATCTCTTGGCCTCGTATTCTTGATAAGATTCCACCATTGATCAGCTTCACCTTCCAAACGATACCCTGCTAAGATGACTTTATCATGTTCAGAACATTGATGAACTAAAAATATCTTTTCAGTGGTAATGATCCATTATTCAGCAACAAGTGGATCAAAATACCCACTGAAAGAAGGTGGATGTTGCCTCATTGAGGACTCAATAGAATATTGTTCCCTTCTCTGCTCAATTGGAAGTCCAGAACGATTCATAGCTTGTGTAAGTATAGAAATATGATTTTTCACTCCATCTCCCATAACATTTGTTTTTTCAGGAGGAAAATCATTGCATTGTCCATTGCATTGATCAACACGGTTCCTTCGGGTTCCATCCGTCGTCTAAAACCCAAAAAGAATAGTGTGAGAGGAAAAAATCATGCTAGGGAAAACATCATAATAAAGGTGGAGTACCTTAAATATCTAACATATTAGGTTTAATACTAATATTGTTACCATAATTCTAGGACTATAACCTATACATATACTTAACCATAGGGACATCCCTAGACATACCATAGAAATATCTATAGGGATTTCACTAAAGTTCTCGCATCCTAGTTTCCAAAGGATGACTAAACCTTTCCTCTGATACCAACTTTAAAGAACCGAAACTTGACGTACATGGACATTACATTATTTTTGCGGAATACTTATTACATAATAAAAATAGACACACAAGGACCGTAATAGTTTAGTGTCTTTGGAAACATGGAATAAAATCTTCTAATCGTTGTGAAAGATCTTCAACATCTCCCAATAAAGATATTCCAGTTTTTTTTCTTACCTAAATCCTTTCTTTATATCCTGGGGAAAAGAAAACATAAAAGGGGTGAGCTCAAATTCCCAGTAAGGGTAAACATAGAGAACATAAAACAATCCATAAACATTTGAATTCAAAAAACATGAACATAAAATCTAAACATCAAAATCTTGAGAAAAGACATAAATCATGGAAGTGCATAAATTATAGATCATAAAAGAACATTAATCATGATAAAATAGCTTGGAAGTAAAACATGTAATTGTGGAAACCATTAAGAACATGATATGATTTCCATAGTAGCCAAGGCATTGCTGCTATGACCATCTTAGTGGACATAGTCTCTTTCTGAATCGAGTTCACTTCTCGTTCCAGCCCTGTATTACTGAAACTGTTTAACTTGCCGTTCCAGCCATGTTTATCTCATGAGATATAAAATCATTACCCAATTCATTGGAGGGAGATATAGGTCCCACCAATCTCATAATGAAATCATTCTTACTTATGCCACAACATAAACTAAAAACATTCATCATAACCCAAAGAATAAAATGGGTTTATAAACATCATATCATCATCACATAATCCATATAAAATACATGGATATTTCATCATAAGAAAATTTATAGCATGTAAATCATAGATAAATTATACTTGAATCATACACATTTGAAATAATTTCATCTTAGATGGAAAATTGTTTTGATAAAACACATCAAATGATTTTTTGAGGAAAATTTCATTTCCTCTTCAAAAAATTTTTTTTCCTTTCAAAACATTCCATAAAATTTTAAACTAAAAGAAGATGATTAAAAATAAACATGAATACTTTTAAAGTAATATTCTTGGAAATAATGTTTTTAAAATCCAATCATGCTGTATAAGTTAAAGAAAACATTATTCTCGTACTTTTGTCGGAAAGGTCAAAAAGTACCTCGTAACATAAAAAAAGAAATATTCCTTACATATCATGTAGTAAAAGTCAAAAATGGGTAAAAAGTACATGAAACCATTTTTAGAAAACATGGGCTTGGATGATAAAGATAACCCCAGTAAATACTTACGAATAAACAATCTTGGATAAAAATGAGATTTATGAATTATCCCTTACCTTAAGTCTGATTTGGTTCATAAGTGTCCGAACCTCCTATATAATTATTTAAATAATGTCATTGACTTATTACAGAATCATATTCATTGTTATTATATCATATAAGGTTCACTTATGACTTTATATTACCTGTTCCTTTGTAAATTCATGTTAAATTGCGTTTTGGGTAAAATCCTCTCATTTGTCGTTTGTGTTTTAACTTGTAATTAATCATATGATTACTTTGATCATGATTACTTAAATCCATAATGTGAAAAATAATTTATATATAATAAATATTCACAATATACATATATAAAATGGATCGATAAATGGAATGAAATACACCGTTCATGGAGATGGTAGGGCATACGTTCGCATGAACGATGTTTTCAGTTCCTTATTGAATTGAATGAAATTAATTAGAGGACATAAATATATATATACATAAAAACAGTAGTATTATTATTTCATATATTTCATGATTACTTATTAAATATACTTTATAATCATTAATTAATGGTTAACATGGAGAATGAATCTCAACGCGTCATGGAGACGGTAGTCCGTACGTACGCACGAGCGATGATATCATTCTCATGATCGTGGAATTGTATTGGAGTATATATATACTATTTCAGAATCAATATCACATTATAATAATCATATATAGTTATTATGTACACCATTATACCCATCCAAGTAAGGTGGTGGTGGAAAATAGATTACACCACGGCATGGAGACGGTATTCTGTACGTACGTATGCATGGTGATTTTGTTTTCCGTAGGATGGATAGATGGTGAAATAGGGTTGTTTCATACTTATAATAACATATTATTATATGAGTGATACTGATGTTATTACTTCATAATGGAAAATCCTAAGAAGAAGAAGTGGAAGAAGAAATAAAGTTGAAAGAATTGATAACGGACATTACTTCTTTTTAAAGCGCCTCTTTGAGTCCTCCTCTTAGGGCACTAAAATTTGTATTTTAAGAAGACCAGGACCTCTAGGATGTTTCTAGGGAAGTGTAGAAGAGAATTGGGAAGTGGTTGGACGATCCTGAAGGCTCAATGTGGTGTCTGGAAGAGAGGGAGGAGGTGCCCTTTTATAAGGGAGGAGAGGGGCACCCTTGGAATAACTAAAATTATTATTTGATTATAAAGCCATATTCGGTTTTAAATAGCTCCAAATTGATTTATTTCGAAGCTAAGGTAGGGATGCGTCTAAATACTCTCATCCAATATAATTTAGACAAGTTTAGGTCATTATATTAAACTTATCTTTTAGTTTTAACTCATAGTTAATTAGATTGACATTTACCATGTCACTTTGTATTTTTATATTATATAGTTAATAAACTTACCATATACATAAAAGAGAGCCACAAGTGGTCCATTAATAATAAACCTATCATGATATAAGTATATTCGCGAACCATAGATTTTTAAGAATAAAATGACAATTAATAATATAATATTTGTTTTAAAACTATTTTACGTCAATTTTGACACTATTCAAGAGTTGATTTTTGTGAAACTTATAACAGAAGGATTACTTCGACCAATGATAATTAAATGAATCCTAACATGTCATATTAACATATAAAATTAGTTTAATTCATAAAAAGTCTCAAATTATATTTATTTGGGTATTTATAATATCAATTATTTTAATTTTTCACTATTATGGTAATTATTGCATCATCATTGTGTCATAAATAACATAAATTATATAATGTCTAAAAAATATAAATAAAATATAATTATTTAGGAAATATATTTAGCTTTCTAATAAATATTTATAGTCGAATTTATCTTACATATATCCCTATATTAAAAATTATTTAGTTATCAAACATTGATTTTAACTATTTTAACCCTTCTTTAAATAAATTAATAATAAATGTCCTAATCTAATCCAAGTGGGCATAAATGTTCATATTATATTTATAAGGTTATTTTTGGTTGAATTACACTTATCCAATAGAATTAGGACATGTCTTAGAGTAATAATAATATCATTTTTACCCTAAATTGCCCTATTTACTTTTAACTGTGGTAAAAAAAAGTAAAAAGTTACTATTCACCAAAAATTATTTTCCTCTCATTGAACCAAATTTTACTAACTGACATCAACCATGTCTCTCGGATTTTTGAAATTCCACTCAGAGAAGAGGTAAAATTAAGTTTTATGAAAAATTCATTTTTTTAACTACCACTTAGTGGTTTCACTATTCATCAAAAAATGAATGTTTTCAGAAAATTACCAAAAATTATTCTTAAGCCATATTTGATATTATGAACTCAAAAATGATGTCTATTTTTCCAAATTCAAAACATATCATTTGAATTAATTAATTTAAAAATTAATTCCCATCGTCAAAACAAATAGCGTGTTCTTAGGAGATAATAACTATCAAAAGATTGACACTTGTTTATGTCTGATTTAAATGTGAAATTGCATCCAATGAACAACATTGTATTTAATTGTAAAAATATATTCTAAATGTACTTTGAAAATACTCAAATTAATAATTTATCACTATTAATTATTTTAATTAAAAAGGTTGTTTTTAAATAAAATTTATGAATTTCACTATTCATCATAATATGAAAGTTATCCGAATATTACCAAAATTTTACCCTAAGATAATTTCGATATTACGAATCCAAAAATGAAGTCCATTTTGAACAATAAAATTTACAAAATTTCAAAAAGTGGTTATTACTATTCATGACGGCTATTTTTAATAATATTTTAATAGCATATCATTGTTTAGTGAAAATCGGTATTGCATACTACACACACTATCGAGGAAGGTCGCGATTGTGTGTAATGAAAGGCAAGTAAAGGATGCGTGTTGTGCAAGCTTCTTTTGGTGTAGCGTAAAACACAAGACATTAATGAAATTAAAAAGAATATTTTTCATAAAATCTCGTGGTGTTACATATAATATTTTTCAAATATTATTAATTTTAATATTTAGAATGAAAATTCATTGATTCCTTCATTAATAATAAAAACACTACATCATCCTTCGTTCACAATTGAATTTAATAATATAATATATAAAAATAATAAATAAAATAACATGATGTATTAAATGTTTTATTATTTATATTGAATATTTATAGTATAATAAATCATTTCTATAAACACATATAAAAAAATTAGTAAGAAGAAATATGTTTATAATATATATTCATTTAAATTAAATGTTATTAGTGTCATAATCACATATGAGTGGCTTAAAAGGGCCAAATTTTCATCTCAATGGAGTAATTTTTTCTTCCATATCTCATAATATAGGATTAGTACAAGTGTTATGGTATTTTTATATTATTATGACATCATTTTTACACTTATTTACATGATTTAGCCAATAACCGTTGTAAATAATAATAATTACTCAAATTACTATTCTTCATGTAAAAATATAAAAGGGAACTATTTAAATAATTTTGGAGTATCTGATTCCAAATATGGACTCCATTTTTACAAATTCAAAATACATAAGTTGCATTAATTAATTTAATATTTATTCCCATTTTCAAAATGAAAAATGAATTTTTAAAAGTAAAAACTAAAAAATGATTGACATGTGTTTATATCCAATTTCAATATGAAATTACCACTAATGAAAAACATTTGGTTAAATTAAAAAAACAAAATTAAAATATAGTTTAAAAAATAAAATTGATAATCTAACTATAAATAATTATGCAAAAATGCAGTTTTGAATTAAAATGTAGTTAATATGGAATTTTATTAAAGTAAAAAAGAAAAGAAATACCGGAAAAAATACAATCAAGAAACACAAAATGACCATGATATATGTTGAAAGGGAACAAAAACCAAATCAACAAAAAACATCAGCCAAGGTAAATTTTGAAGACTCATTTCAAAATAATTAGTTTATTTATTCAAATATAACTTTTAAAATCTTCAAAAAAATTGATTTCAAATGGGTTCTCCGTCAAATGGTTACAAAAATGCCTTTTTGAAAATTCTTCTTTTATGCTTAAAATTTATTTTGATTTTATATATTTTCTAAAAAAACACATAATATGAGTTTTAAACTTTAAATTGAGTTTTTTTTCATTAATATAATCACAAAATAGTGTCATGATTTTATAAACACAATTACTCTCATTTAAATATTTTTTTTAAAAAACATAGATTTATATTCAACTGGTTTTTATTTCCATACCTAATAAATTTGTTAACAAATGAATTATTATATAAACATGTGTAAACCACATATAAAAAATTTAATTAATACTCATCATTACCACCATTGAAATGGCTAGGTTATTATGATATCATTTAAATAAAAATAATTACTTTTTCGTTTAATCTTTATGTAGTGTAACTTTTATGATATTAAACATAGTGTATCTTTATTAATAGTTAGGATGTTAAATCCTCCCACATTAAAAAAATTTTCATCCTCAAATTCTCAATTTGTGGTCAGTAACAAGGGTATGTCATTTCAAAATACCTTTATTGAAAACCCACATTAGAAAAATGGTTAATAAAACTACCACATTAAAAGAAATAATGAGAAGTAAAAACGACCAACCAAGAAAACAAATACTGTGATTCGATGAAAAGAATAGATATGAAATAAAACTAAGATTCATATTTTGATTTAGAGTGATGTAAAACATCATCAAGAGATGTTTCAAAATCCAAAAACCATAATTTTTTTAATTTTTTAATTGGATATTGATTTCATAATAGGAAGAGAAAACATAAAACATTTTTTTAAGATCATTATCATAAATTTGGGGAATTATTTTACATCTAAAAATAATATAATAAGGAAACATACTAACTTATCAAGTAGAATATCATCCTTCTATAAATTTATACATAAACTAATATTTTCTCCATACGATGAGTATCCATGATGACTTGGTTACCCCAGAAGCACTATAATCAACATATATAGAATCACAAAATCCACCAAAGATTAATTGTCTATTCATCATATATTAATATATTATCCAAACTCAAAAAGGTTAGTATAATGTCATATAATTCAAAAAAATATATAAAATTTTATAAAGAAAAAATAATTTTGATATCCTAAATTTAATAGTAAAATCCAATGTTAAACAAATCCATTTGATAAAAATTTATCCTTAAAATTCCTCAAAAAATCCAAACTATGATTCTAAGCAAAAAAATAGAATCATTTGACTATATAGTGTTCCAAGATAAATAATAACATTTTCCTCCAAATAATATCAAACATTATTAATGTCTCACACCAAAAATGTAATTAAACTAATCACATTTTCTCCAATATAAGTTAATCTCATCCATAAATAACATGAATTTCCATAAGTCCTCTATAAAAACATACATTCATCCAAAATAAAATTCAACCATTATTCCTAAAAAACCCTATAAAATTCAATTTTCCTTAGGCATATGGAGTTCCCTAAATAGTGAATGTCTTTTAAAATAAAATTTATCAGTTAATCCCTAAATAATTTTCTAATACTAGTGATATCCATTTTCTAAAACATAATTTCCCAAAATTATCTTATTATTAATCCCTAAAAATGTTTAAATAATTAATTAAATTCACACTAACCAGCGACATCACCAAATCTTGTGGTAGGTTATTCAACCTTCTCATCATTCAGTTGGGGATTCAATCCTTGTGGCACTGCTAGATGCGACATGTTGTACCCCTTTTTGTGGTTTTTTCTTTTCCTAAAATAATATAATTCTTTTAACATTCCCAAGATGTGATAAAATCATCACGAATAAACATATCATGTTTTAACCATAGTTCTTATCTCATGGATTTCATTTTTCATAAATAAAGTAATAAACAATAATTACATCAAAGTTGAATGTCTCTAAAATTTCCATTAATCAAATTAATTGTTCATAACATAAAACATCAAAATGGATTTAAATACAATAATCTTGTAATTATCCTTAAAATTTTAATCCATGGTTGATATCTCTAAATCTTTAGAAAGAATTCTAAACTCCAAAGTTATCTAATTTATCATCTGATACAAATTATAAGGCCTTATCCTTATATATTATTTTTTATTGAGTTACGTTAATAAATCAATGTTAATTTAGATAGAGGATATTTTCATTTTCATAGATTTAGACAATAAGTAAATAACCCATACATAACAACATAAATATTACAAAGTATACACTTCTACACACTATCCAATTTTTTATAAAACCCAATCATTTAAAAAAGAAACATGGTTCTGATTAATATTTAAATATCCAATATTTTTCATGATCCCATAATTGATTATATTCTCCATTGAATCCTGTCAAAGTCATTTCAAACCATGGGATGAGTAATAAAAATAGTAAGGGATGCAAAAAATAAGGAAAACTATTAGCCTTGTGAAAACATGTAAACTAAGAATAATTTATTATAAAGTAACGTTTTTAACCTTTAGGAAGACATAATTACACTTAAATGAATATTATCTCAACTATTACCCTTTCGTAATTAAAATATTAACATAAAACCCATATAAATCAAAATTTAACATATAACGGTAACTTGGGACATAATCATACTTAAATAGATTGAATATATAGTCGACTTCTATACATATCAATAAAGTTAAAAGCCATATGGATGACATCCATACCCAATGAATTGGATGTTGTAATGTGACCACACATCCTTGTTTTATCCTGAAACTATCCATCTATAGTTTACCATGTGACAACCTATCTTTTCTTTATCACATATCCTCATGTCTTCATTCAAAGTACAATTAAATAATCATAACACATAAATGATTTCAATTACCAACATTTAAATCATAATGATTCATATGTAATAAAAATTCTATTTCTAGATATTTATTTATTCAATCCATTTTCAAAACCAATATCAAATCAAAAAAAATTAATGGGAATAATGGATATGTTTTTCCTTTAAAATTATTAAGGCTTAAATAGGAAGCCAAATATAATATAGCGACTATAACAGCAGAGAATTCCTTGTCGCCAAATATGTTAAAAAATTCCGTTTTCCTATTAGTAAAATTCTTTGTATAAAAATGATTCCATTTTGAAATCTATATAATGGAATTAAAATTAAAAGGATTGATTATGCACCATATAAAAGAGGATGTTGTATATTTTAAAAATATTCCTCATTGAAAAGAGATAGAGACATAGTTCCTTTACAATGACTTAATCATTAGATTAAATATAAATAAATGACATAAATTCATGTGAAAAATGTAAATATACCAAATATACGTGTATGTTAATTGTATAAAACCATAGATCATTCACAAATATTCATGGAAAAACAAATCCAATGACATTGATATTTAACTCAATGAATGGAGATTGAGTTATGATTTCCTTTAACATGAGTCTGGTTTATCTCATACATTCTTAATTTTTTATAATAATAAACATAGCATAACTTATACTTTAATGAGAAATATTATAAATATTATTATTTCTTTTATATCACTTATTAACATGTTAAAAAAACTACATTACTAGTTATGTCAGTTCAAACAATTTTTCAATATTTGGTACTTGAGTTAGAAATAAACTTGTTTTGATTTAAATTTTATATGTCATAAAATTCCATCATCCTTAGAATAGTATTAATGATTTAAATATCATATATATCCATTATATAGGTATTTATAATAGTCCATAATATTTTAATATATGAAATGAAATGCATCATTCATGGAGTTGATAGGCCATGCGTACAAATGAATGCTACTTTCATTTCATTGACATATTTGAAGAATAATTATTAAAATATATAAATTTATATCATAAAAATATTATTATATTAATGAAATATATATATAATAGGTTCAATGAAATAATCTTATATACGATCCAGGTATAGAGAGAAAAAGTCATATGACTTGGATGGGTGGTAGTACCTAATTTCTGAAACTAAATTATCGAAATTACACTACATGGAAATAATAATTGTATATTATAAATAAAAATTAATAAAAAAATAGAGACAATATAAATATAATATATATCATTTGTAAAATAATAGTTTCCATTTTAATGTCCACGGTGAGAGGTGGTTGGTAAAATTAAACAATCATCATTTTGTGAGGTAGTAGTTTGTCCTATAGGGAATCGACATGTATGTTACCTGTTAAATAGAGGTGTGCGTAAATGTAGATTGAAACCATAACATAAAATATCCTAGATTATTTAGGATTTTTTTTCTTATGTAATTATATAATAATTACTGTTCTCGGGAGTGGATAACGGAAATGAAACAAAAAGATGATAGACGGTGTTTCCTCTTAATAGGGTATCATCTTTTGGTTTATACACAAATGCATCTCTCAGAGGATTTATATGCTAATGAAGGCTTCCAAGATTAGTTTAGAGATTATATTTAGAGGATTGGGTTGGAAATTTCTGAACCAAATTGTTATTTATGTGTGAGTATTAGAGAAGATATGGTATATTTTTATGGGAGAAAGAAGGGGAAGCCTTGGAAAATCATAAATTATTAAATTATTATAAATTAATTTTTTAATACAATTGGCTCCATTATGAGATATGTAGAATATGAAACGATTAAAATTCTATATAGTATCATCCAATAAATTTTAGACAAGTATTGATTTTATTTTAATCCATATATTTTCAGTTTACCTTTAATTATTCTCTTTTATTTCTCATGTGGTACAACTATTTAATTGATAAGAGGATGTTAATTTTACTTATTTTGGGTAAATTTTACATAATTGGATGATAAATGACCTTATAGAAATTATAATTGTCACTTTGTGATTTTAAAATATTTATATAAATTTTAAATAATTGAATTAATTACAATTTTTATAAAAGACCAATTATGTTAATTTTATACTATTTATTTTATTCAATTTATATAAAATATTAAAAGGGAGATAAATTCGAAAAAAACCATTTAATAGTCTTATAACATTTAATAGTAACTTATAAAAATCTTGTAGGACTAATATTATGTCAAATATTATTTATTTTAATATTTATAATATTATTTTTTTCGATTTCTTCATTGATAAAGCAATCACTACATCATCATTATGTCATAATTAATTTTAGTTATATAATGTATAAAAATTATAAATCAAAAACCACGATATTGGAAATAATATAATATTTATAATTAATTTTTATAGTCAAATATATAAACTATAAAAACCCATATTAAATTTTTTTAGTAAGAATATATATGTTTATAACATATTTTCCATCACTTTTAATTAAACGTTATAAGTGTTATAATCGCACCAAAGTGGGTTCCAAAAGAAATATTTTCATCCCAAAGGTTGTATGCGTCGGCTATATTTCTTCCAATAGGATTAGAACAAGTTTTAGGGTTGTTTTATATTTTTAATTTATTATTTTTCTAATATTTTCTTGATTTATCCTTTAACCGTGATAAATAAAAATCTTTTCTAAAGATACTATTCATCATTTTCAAAAATAAATGGCGCCTATTTACATAATTTTGAACTTATGATTAAAAATATTTAATCCATTTTTTCAAATTCAAAACACATAATATTCAGTAACAAATTCGAAATTAATTCTCGTTTACAAAATTAGAAAACTTGTTTTTTATAAGTAAAACCCATCAATGGTTTAACAAGTGGTTATATCAAATTTCAATGTTAAATATCCTTCAAAGAAGAAAAATGAATTAAATTATTAAAATAATAAAAAAATCACATATTAAAACCAATGAAATGGAAAATCTACCAATATAAAAAAATAGAGAAAAAGATAGTTTTGAATTTAAATGCATTATTTTTCACTATTCAATAAAAATTTGAATTTTATTATAAAAAGACCAATAAATCAACAAAAATAAATTTTGATTCCAATAATTAAAAAAAAATTATTATTTAATTAAGAACATATAAAATTTTCAAGAAATATATTTAAAATTGCTTCCCCATCAAAATGATTTAAAAATTCCTTATTTAAAAATATTTCTTTTATGCTTAAAATTGATTATAATATTATATCATATCTATAAAACAAAGTATATGTGTTTTAAAAATCACATAAAATTTATATCTCATTAAAATATTCCAAATATAGTTATATTATTTTATAAACACAATTATTCACATTTAAATAGGATTTCATAAAGACACATCCTTTATATTAAATTGGATTTTATTTTCATTTTTAATACATTTGGTAACCAATGAATTATTATAAAAACACGTGTAATCTATATTTTCAATATTCAGATAATTTAATTTATTATCACCATTCTAATGGGAAGGTTATGAGGATAACATTAAAATATGAATATTTAGTTGTTCATTTAAGCTCGATGTACATTATCTTGTATGCTATTAAACATTGTGAATCATTATTAAAAATTCGTATGTTACAATGTTTAACCAATAATTGATGTTTATGGAGGCGTGGTGGCATCTCCATGTGTCATTTCATTCAAAAACATTCATCTCAATTTCATAAAGATTAGTCATGGTTTCTCTTCGATACATAAAATATTTTTTCACATTATGGACTCTATCAATACATAATTAGAATGATCCTTTGATTTTGTGGTTCATGACTCAGCAGATGTAAAGGGTTAATATATATATAACATAAATCAAGAAGGTGATCCAAAATGTGAAACCCTATAAAAATCATAAGTAATCTCATTTGTGAAGGTGCTAAAGGGAAATATCTATCTAATGAAGCTACCTTGAAGATTCTCCTCTAAAATAAATCAGAAGATGATGGTTTTTAGTCTCTTCTAACATAGATTAACTTCATAAAGATCTCAACATGTATATGTTTTATATTCTAGGGTGGATTACACATTTAACGGGTGATAAACCAAATAATATTGTACATGTCAAGTTCCAAATCTGTCAATGTTAGAAAAAATAAATATTAAATTGGTTCTAATTGCATGAGGATATTATCACTTTATAATTGGCTCTGATGATGATATAAATTTATCTTTGATTTTTTGATACATTAAATTTCTCCTTGGTTTTTTACATTTAGCCGAATGATATATCTCCATTAATCTCTTCAACCACTGGAAAACAGTGAAAAAATCCATTTTAGGATTTATGGATTATACTAGGTTTTTTGGAACCTAAATATTCTAAATGGGCATTCTTCAGAATGATTATTTCACCTTAAAAGGGGGGAGGGTTATATATTTAAGCATTATGGTTGATGATATTTTTGATTAAAAAATAGTAAAAGTAGTATGATTCAAAAGTAACTACATCAATGATGATTTCAAGTTATATAATGATTAAATAACACCATTATGAGATATATGTATAATAATTGGACACTCCATTGATACTTGTAGAGTGATTAATGAAGGATAAAATGCCCCCTGATAATGATTGTAAGGATATTAAAAGAACTAAAATGGAATGTCCCGTATCATTGATAAGGGTGAACCTTATAAAAATTATGATTTTTCCAAATGGAAAAAAATGAAAAATCATTGACAAATAAAAAAGTGACTTTAGTGATCTCTGGGATTGGATTATTGCAGAATATGTGAAGGAATTTAAATATAACAACATAACTATTTAAATCTTTCATGATTTTTGGAATCTCATCAACTTCACTAAACCTAAAGATACTCTGGAATTCTTAAATATTGGCATCGAAAATTCATCGTCTTTGTTATTTTGTGTATACACCCAGTTGGGATAGTGTGATACATTTCAAATATATTTTTTAAGGATAATAGAATTCCTCAGATTCCTATAATCTTTTTATGAATGATGCAATATAATCTATTCTTATTGGCATGATATCTTCTGATGTAAAAAATGAAAAAATTCATACATTAAGGCATGCATGGCCTTAATAAACAATGTAATTCTAATAATAAATGTGCCACAATGGGACTTGAACAATAGATACATGATTCATCTAAGTTTTAAGGAAATTTTATTAGATTTATTCCACCATGAATGAACTCAAGTATATGAAAACAGATGTAGTTGGATATAATTTTCAAGTAACCAAACCGGATAGTTATGGTGTTCTCATAAGCTCTTTATCCAAAGATGATGATATAATAAAATATTATAATAATTATTTCTGTATTATTTCCATGAATTTAATTATTTATAATGTTTCTTTTGATGATTACCATATTTCTATAACTATTATGTTTGATGGATGTAGGAATATTTACTTGTTTACAACTTTGTTTCTCTAACAGTTTGTTGATACTTATTTTCCTAGTTCCAAAATAACTAAATCAACAAGAAAACATGTAAGGTAGAAGACCTATGTATGTAAAATGAAGGGGCTTTCCAACACCAATGAAAAGTTTAAATGAATATTATTTATATTAATTTTCATGGAGTTGAAAACCATGAAACAAACAATTCATTTAATTTTTTTTCACACACACATACAAAATATTTTTTCTATTTCTAAGCCTAAGATGAATTAATCCACTTTTTGTAATGTTTTTAATCGTAAGATATTATATTATTAGATATCTCATCATAAATTCTGTTTTTACTCCCTTTACATGTTTTATCATTCCATGTTGAATATTTTTTTATCATATAACATTGAAGAATAAGAGTTCACTTATAAGTTGGTTTTCCAGAATTTACACATTTTCACTTTCAACTATTCTATAAATAGGTACCATGATAGAAAATGTATTTAGATTAATTTTGATTAATTTACTATTAGAATACTTTATTAATGGATTATTATTTGTGATATTAATTCTATTCTCTATCCGAGTGAAAAAATGGGTCTGACTCATTCAATTATTTCTACAAGATAGTTTAGATATTAGATTATAGATAACAATCTAATTGATATTAATTTATTTTTGATGAAGTATAAAACATTGTTACAGACATTAAAATACAATTGGTTCTATTAATCTTGATCTAGCCTTCTCTAATTATCAAACACATGATAAGTGGGATCCTATTTTCAACACGACCCTTGATAAAATAAATTCTAATGATCAACAAGTTTTGGTCATCCTTTATATTTTAATCTCCATAAACATCCTCCTTTTAGATTTAATAATTCCAAGGAATCCAACCTGGATTGTGGTGAAATTAGAAAATAAAATTGGAGTTCTATTATTTTTGGAAAAGATTCATTAAATTTTATAATGATGTTGAAACTATTAGTGTGAAAAATAAAGGGTTATGATCAATTACATCCAACCACATTGATATTGAAATTATCACCCTAGAATCCAATCTCAATCACATTAAATATAATTCTACAAAATTATTGATTTTTTTTATTTTAATCTAGAAATAGCGATTTATACCAAGTTAAACTCTGTTCTGTTTATGAATATTAAACATTAAAATGATATTTTCAATGTCCCATTCATAAATGTTAGAGAAAGAGAAAAAAATGATTAAAAAATTATCATCTAAGGGATTTGAA
Organism: Viscum album; assembly: GCA_963277665.1. Taxonomy (NCBI): domain Eukaryota; kingdom Viridiplantae; phylum Streptophyta; class Magnoliopsida; order Santalales; family Viscaceae; genus Viscum; species Viscum album. The sequence continues at coordinate 1,178,590,668 of OY728142.1, read as the reverse complement.
TAATTGTAGACCATATACCATCCTTATGGTTGAGGACAATATTATGGACAATATGGAAATACATCGTTATCCTATTGTTTCTTATTTTATCAATATCTTCAATGGGATAGAGCTATATATGAATTTAATTATTTATATCATATAAACAATTGTTAGCAACAAATAAAATAATATCCAAATATGTGTACTTATTTATTTTGAAATCAAATATGTTATCTGTATTCTGAATCCATATACTACACTTGGTCCTGATGGTTTTACCAACTCTTTTTTCCACACTATTAGGATATATTACATCTATAGAAGTGTAAATTTTCTATATTTTTCTTATCCAATGGAATTACTCCCTGTGTAATTAATTATTTTATCCTCAATATCAATCCCAAATTTGATAACTCGTCTAAGATACATATTTTTAGACCTATAGCACTTATAAACACACTAAAAAATATCATTACCATACACCTTGATTACTGTCTCTCCATAATTTCAAACAATGTTTTATCATTAAATAAGAATTTTTTTTTGAATGGTTTAACCATTAATGGTATTTTCTTGGAATTAGAATGAGGAAATATTATATTGAAATCACATATAAGAGGTATCACTACTATTAAATTTTATATTAGATAGGATATTCATACAATATATTCCAGAATCATATGCATGGTTCATCAATGGGTGGTTTCATTAATCTATTTTTATATAATATTAAAACCATTTATACCTTTTCTATCATCTCAAATATCATCAATGTCTCTCAAAAGGGTTATTTAAAATTCATAAAAAGGGTTGGAAAATGTAATCCTTTATCAACCATCCATTTCTCTATTTTTGAGGATTTTTTAAAAGGATCCATACATATATGGTGGATCAATATAATCATAATATCATTATATCATCACAAAATCATAATGTTCCTTCTAATTTTATTTATGTGGTTATCATTAGTTAATTAACATAATGTGGGAAAAAGAATATTCTAATATTAAGAAAACTATCTCCCCTTATGATAATGTTTTAAGCCAGGGAATAAATTACAATAAAACCTTTATTTTATATTGTAAAAGGTCATGTATTGCTATATAAAATGAATATAATGATTGATTGGGACATCCAAGAGGAGTATATTCCATTCAACTATGTTGGTTTCTCTCTATTTGGTGGGAGGCCAAAAATTATCATTTTTCCATGCATATTTGAACTAATAAGGATTCAAATTTATTATTTTAATGGGAATTTCATATCTATGGATATAATAATTTTCCTTATAAAACCAATCATTTTTTATGAAATGGTTTACACTTTGATGATTTATAATAGGCATATTGGAATTCATAATATTCTCAATGTATCATGTGAATTTTTTTTTGAATTTGGAGCACTCTAGAGAAGAAATAATTTATCATCCATTAGACTAATTTTTATAATCTTATTGATAATGGTTGCATGAGAATAAATAATATCAAATTACATAATGATTTTTTAAATTCATACTTTAAATGGAATCATATAAGTAATAATTCCATGGCCCTCAATTTTCCTAAATTTAAGATTATTGAGAAACTAAAGAAATGAAACTTACATTATATGGAATCATCTATTTTTCTAGCCATAAAATTTTAATTTTCTAGCATTATGTCTCATTATAGATGGATCATTAATAAAGTGTCCTCTCTCAAATATTTTCAGGATAATTTGTTTTCTTCCCAAATTATTTCTATTCCTGATTCCTTATATTTATCTATTGACACTCGCAAATATTTTAATGATTTTTTGAACTCACTGAGAATGGAGATTGTAGATAATATTAACAGTTTAGTTAAATATTTTTTTTACTGAGGGAATTTTTATCACAGAACTTACTTATAATGGTACTCTTGATTCTAAACATTGATATTTTCAAAATTTCAATGTTACAATGTATGATTTTTTTGATGAAAATCATTGAAAATAATTGGATATGACTTTATCAATTTACTCTTACTTAATTTAATTCTCATTGTTCAATTCCCACATATACACATCTCCAAAATTTTAGTATTAAACTATGTTCAAAATTACATCTGTGTTACTAAAATAGAGAAGATGATGACTACCTTTTTTATGTTGTTCAACTGATGCATCATAATGGAAGTATATATATATATGTGTGTGGGATATTTTTCAAATTAGGTCAATGGAATATGATTTTATTTGCCCTGAAATCCTAAAATTTATAGCTATAAAAATTTCTAAATAACTCTTGACCATTTTCCTTTCTACTGTGGTCAAATGAATTCATGTCATCTGGTATGAAAAAAATTATTTCTTTTAATTTTTTTCCTTCCACCATTATGAATCATGGAAGAAAATATAAAATATTTTTAAGGAGTATTTCTTACTAGAAGATGACTTATTCAATAACTATATTTGGTATTTCCTTATGTTGCATCAAATAAAAGTTTCAAAAAAATTTAGCCAACATAGGGTTACATTTGAAGTCATATGGTATTCCCTGATTCTAGGATGTATTCATGTCAATGTAGACAGTTCCTTAATTAGAAACCCTATTTTAATAGGTTGTGGATCTATTAACTAGGAACAAAAGAAAATATTCATCGATGTTTTTTATCGAACCAGTGGCATTACATCCTCCATGGAATCTGAAATGATTAGAATTTTTATTGTTGTCTCTTTTGCAATAGGAAGTGGATGGACAATCCAATGGCCTAAAAGATACTCTACCACCATTGTGTAAGTAGTTTGTAATGGCATGACTCATCCATCATGTATCCTCTCTAAAAAGTGACTGAAATATATTCTTTCATAATCGGGATATAACCATATCATTAACCATGCTTTTCGGGAGGTGAACCAAGTGGCAAATGGGATATCCTATGAAAGAGTCATCACATACATCACATTTTCAGATGATCTTCCTCTATAGTTAGTTTATTTTTAAATAACAAATTATTTTATTAAACATCACCCATTTATAAATTTGATACTTTGTTTTTTCCAATAAGTGTTCCTTCATTATTTTGAAAATAAAATCATCTATTAAAAAATTGATACCATAATTTTCATAGAAAAGGGACTGTTATAAAATGCCCTAAAATGATCTGATTCTTTCTATGAATCACAATATTATAATCTAATATGTTATTAAAAATCACCACAAATGTTAATTTGATAAACAAGGAAGATTACCATAATAACCAAAAATCAATCCAAACATAATCCTCAACCAAAAACCATTGATACATAGTTCAGTGATCCATTATTGTTAGGAATTAATTTAAATGGAGAGAAGAAGGGGACAGAATTACCATATTCTATTAGTGAATGATCTAGATGAATGATTATTGTTGATCCCACAAGGGATATTGTTTTCGGGATATAGAATGTATATAATCATAATTGGTTTTTTAGAGGAGGGTAGAAATAAAATCATGGATGGTCTGAACCTCTATTTATTAAGGAAGTACAAATTGACTCTATGACACTATAGTATTGAAAGAAATGACTATAATGGGCCTTCATTAATGAAAATCATATTTATAAACCACTAAAAATAATTATTTATTCAGAATACCATCATCATTTTAAAACTGTTGAAAATGCATTGATTAACACCATTTCATTCTTCAAGACATAGAAAATTCCATTTTTATTTCCCATATGATATCCTTGTACTTTACTATAGTATAGGGAATTTTTCATTTAAATTTCTTCACTCAATGCCTCAGATTATGCTATCATGTATCCTAGATTATTGTTTTATACCTTCACCATGATACTTGACGCCTTTTTTACTCTACACCACTACACCCATCACAATATAATTTTCACTTCTTTTAGTTTATCATATGGAGAACAACCAAAGAATCTGGAAACACCCAACCATTAAACATTAGATTCATCTCATAATAATTTCTCATAAAAAACATCATATGAAATGAAATCCACTTTGTGTGTTTCAAAACCGATAGTTCTTCGACCACCAAAAAAGATGGCCTATACCATTATTATAGTGAAACATGATTCACATAAATGGATATTACACATTTTTAGATAAATATTCATTAAATAACAATAATTCATGCTTTAGGACTATAATATTTTAGTTCCACTAAAATCATTGAACATAATATTCTATTATAGTGAAAGGACATCAATTTTTCCGACAATGATCTTCCCCTTTAGTACTCAAACATAAAACAATTCATTATATCCTCCGGAAAGGAAACACAAGATAGGGAGAGCTCAGATTCAATATAAGGGTAAATAAATGATATAAATAAGCCTAACATGAACATTAAGGGTTTGAGAACATGATACTATCATTTCAAAACTATAAATTTTATATCATATGTACTAATAAGGTGTCATGAATAAGGATTGGAATTTTTTAATAAAATAATTATAAGATAAAAAATTATCCTGATCCATGAGATCACAACATTGGAATTAGACATAGATTTTTTTTCCAACTCATAAGTACATAAATACCTTCCCTATAAGTCATGGATCATTTCTAGAATATAATAGGGAACATCATATGGGATACACCTACTAGGTGAGATTCACCACAATACATGATCATAGACATTTAACTATAGTGGAATAGGTTCAAACCCTAAGTCATCAGAATGGGACATGTCCCTTACATTACAAGATTCAATCCCATATAAAAACATTTATATCTGATGAGAGATATAAATAATTAGAAAATTCATTACAGAGATATATAAATTCACTCATCATGTAATATATAATGGGCTCACCTGATGATATCTGGGTAGCCGAATCATATAATCTATAATGGGATAACCCAATTTTCTCTATATAACCACATCATAAAAGATGTAATGGGAATACCCAGTCCCATCTAGGCCACCCCATCATATAATATGTAACAGGATTACCTGATTCTATCTGGGACACCCCATCAAATAAGTAATTTCCAAGAACCACAACATAAATAATGTACAAAGAGAATTAATATCTTCATAAAACTCCTAAAAATATCATTATTAGTTCATATTATTATTAATCAATATAAAATAAATGATTTCTATGTCAATATATGGTAAAAATGTTCAAATCATATAAAATATACTAGTTTCATAAACATCATGCCATTAAAACAAGAACAATTAAATGAAAAAAAACTTATAATATCCTTAGATAATATCCCTATAAGGCATATTTAAAACTAAATGATGTAATATTACATAGAAAATATTTTTTAAATGATTATTTAAATAAAATCCGTCGGAAAATATCCTTCCTAATTTGAAAACATCATTTTAAGATATAAATCTTTGTTAAAACTTTTTTCTATGAAAATAACCTTGAAAGCATATTAAAGAAGCATTAAAAATATTGTAAATATATTTTAAATAATAAATAATTTTCAAAACAATATTTCATGAAATTCAATTAAAAATACAAATTAAAATCATTTCCGAATTTTTTTTAATAAAATGTTATTTTGGATGAAAACTGATTTCTAAATATACAGTGATATTATGTCAGATTTTCATATAAACATTTTTCTAGTTATCATATGTAATAAATATTGGAATAATTTTAATATTATGTGAATATATAATTAATAAAATTATAATAAAAATGTTCATGAGAATTTAGAGAGATAGATCCTTATATATTATTATTTGAAGCATAATTATAAAATATCTAAAAAAATGATGAGATTGTAATATAAAACCATTTTCACTTTGGTAACCTAGAATTGTCATATTAATGAAGGAATAACATAAAAAGGAACTAATAATATCATAATTATAGTATAATTCATGATATTACATGTCAAATGGGTAGTATATACACCTTGTGAAAAAATATAGGTGCATGTTGTAACAGACAACAAAATAAAGGGAAATTGAGACAAACATCCTTTATTGATTAGAAAATATTGAATTGTAAACCAGTTGAAATAGAGATAATAAAATATATATTTAAATATAATTTAATTTTATTAGAATAATATATAAATAAATTAACAGCTTGTATATATTTTAAATAGAAGAAAGTGGTGGTGAATATAGAATTTCTCTCACAAATGTAAAATGTGAAAAGTAAATTGCTATCCCTGAGTCTTGACATCCATCGTACTCTTTAAAAAACCTATTTAATAAATATAAATCTATTAAAATTAATTAATATACACATATTCATATATATAAAAACCTATATTATTTTATTATTTCCTTTTATTACACTTTTAATAACAATACCCTGTTAAACATATGTTTCATACAATAACCTCTTTTTTGGCATAAGTTTTGATTTGTTATAATGTTTGTCTTATTACATTGATAATTATTTAATAATATAAAGAATGTAAACCATCATATGAATATCATATATATTAATTGTATATGTATTTATATTAATGAATAAAATATGGAAATAGGAAATGAAATACACAGTTCAGGGAGATGGTAGGTCGTATGTACGCATGAATGATATTTCAATTTTATTATCATATTGAAAGAATAAAATTATATGATATATATATATATCAATATATATTATCATTCTTGTGAATTTTTTATTCCTTATATGTGATATATTTCTAATTAAACCTCCTTAAATACATTCTCTTTATTATGTGAATGAATCACATCACTTTGTGCGGCGGTTGTCTGCCTTACACAAGAACAAAGTTACCATATTCCTAAAAAAAAGAACGAAAGAAGTTATGTGTTACATAATAATTAACAAATTTTAAATACATAATTAATATAAAATATATCATATATAAATATTATGCAAATAATTATTCCCATCCTTGAATGGTGCTAATTGAAAAATGAACGACATCAGTTCATGAGATAGTAATCTGTCATACCCATGAATGATGATTTAATATGGCATTTCCTGAAGTTATGTGTGGTTGTAGATCATACCTATAACATAACATAACCTCCATATATGTAATAAAATTTAATTATTATAAATTACTTAATAATTCTAAATGATTGAGGTCGATAATGAAATAAAACAAAAAACATTTTAAGAAAAATGTTACCACATATTCTGTTTCCAAAATTAGGTTTACACTAAATCCATAAAATGTTTTCATTATTACAATAATAAGGTTTTAGGGATGTGTCTGGAAATTTTTGGAAATTATTTTATCATATATTGGCTTATGCAAATTTTTTGGGAGGTGAGAATAAGGGGGAGAATAAGTTCCCTTTGATAGTTGACATGGACTGGAAATCAAGTAATACTCAAAAGTATTCGCTATTGGGATGTAACTATTATATTATATGTCTCAAAAATTGTATAATAATTGAGGGAGGGATTATTTTTTAAAATACACCTCCACCACAAATATAAGTCCCAATTGTTTATTATTTTCCTCTATATTCTTCATGTTTCCTCAATTTTATTGTTTTTAGATTTTTCAATAGTAAATAGTGTTATAACATTGGTATTTTATTAATTGAGGATAAATGAAGGTGATAAATATTAAAATCTTTAAACCCCAAAATTATGAATTTTATATAAAAATTATAAAATATGAAATCCTTTTTTAGTTGATTATTAATTTATTCAGAATCCCCCATAATGCGCCCAAATACACCATTAACCCGAACCGTGCTAACAAATATTTTTACTATTTAGGTTTCATTATTTTATCTATAAATGATAAATTGGTCCATTAATGGACCATATTTCCATTTTATTTACATTTAATAGTAACTTGGTATAATATGGTGATTTTAGTAATCCAAAATATATTAATGAAATGTCATTTATTACAAAATTATGTTAATTTCATTTTTTGACATTATTTATGTAATTTGAATTTAAATATATCAATACAATGAAGAAAATCTCAAATATTAATATCAAATTTTTGTGAAATGATATATTATAATAATAATTAATTAAGAATAATAATTCATTCCATTTACATCACTTTTAATTTTATTAGTATGTTTATTTTAGATAATTGTTAATTTGATAACTCTTACATTGGAATTACATCAGGTTTTAATGAATCTGTTAAATATATAAAAAATTTAAAAGAATTATTAGTATTATAGACATAGTTAAAATTTAAAATAATATTTAATATGAAGTATAATTTTTTTTCCTATCCAGATGATTTATAAATATTAAAGGCAATAAGGATTATTTTCCCTTTTTATTTACGCAAATTATTATATAAATCAATTTCATAGAATAGTTTCCCACATACTCAAAAAATTATATCAAATGGTGTTAAATGTATAAAATTCTTTATCCATGGAGTTTTGGATAATAAAGTTGATATTAAACCTCATATTATATGTTTATCCATTTCATAAACTAGTTTTTATATTAATAATTGTAATTAATTTTAACCACTTACCTTAATCAATTTGGTAAAAAGAATTAAGTTGACCATAATATATTATGTAAATTATTTTTTATTAAAAATATAATATCTATTTTTAAAATTCTACTCACTAATGTGACATATTCAAATATAAAATTTATCTAACCAAAATAAAGGAAAATGATATTTTAAAGCGAAAATTATAGGAAGATTAAACTTTTTTATATCAAAATTAAATATGAAAATGTGTCTAAGAAACTACATTAGGTTAAGATATGTATAGTAAAAAAAATTTGACTTTAAATCCAAAAAAATTTATATTAATATTATAAATTATTTAAATGGAAAGGAAGTTTTCAATTAAATTTAAGAATTTTTCAATATTCAGGATAATTGAAACTTCTCCACAAAAATAATAAAAAATCACTCAATGATAATTTTTGTATTCCTATTAGAAAAATTAATTTTACATTTTGATATATATTTTACTAAATTTTTAATAATTTATTTATAATTATTTGTTCTATGGATGATTTAACTTTCTTTTAGAAAAGATATTTTTTTCAAAAAACATTTTCTTTTCCTTTTAAATGATTCTTATTTTTTTCTAATCAATATATAAATAATAAAAAATTGAATATTTAACCATATATAAGATAGTTAATCTTGTTAATACTCTTAATTACAATCGATAGTTGATAATAATGTCATTAAATAATAATATTAATTATAAATTTTACTATAATAAATCTCGAATTTTTCTATAATACATGCTCTAAATGGAACTCAATAATGCTTCAAACTCAATTCAATCATAGTATTGAGTGTTTTGAAACTCAATTTTTTGTATATCGAAAGAATAACTTCTTGTATCATTTAAATCATTCTTAGGATAGTGTATCATGCAATTAATTCCATTAATTAATTTAAAATTATTCAAAAAATAATAATTCATAAAAACATTGGGTCTTACATTCCCCCCCCCCAATGAATTTCAGCATAAAAATTATTTTGTGTCATCGAATGTTTAATATTTCATTGATTCTTTCAACTAAACTCATAACATAAAAAATTATTATTGAAACATCATTTCAAAACAGATTGTTGCAAAATTAAGGATTACCCAAATTAACTCATAATCGTGTTTCAACAAAAGAGAAAATATGTGGGAACAAAATATTTATAAATGAATGAAAAGATTTAATAATTTTATAGAGTGATAGAGATCAGTGAACAACTTAATGTGGGTGATCATTATAATTTTAACAATCACAGAACCATACATTATTGATTATTTAAGGTATCATTTGATTCTTTAGAAATGAATATACAAGGATAACATTTTCTCCAATATCATTCAGTTGTAGATTTTCATAAGAATATTTTCAAACATGATTTTATACCATTTCATAAGAACAATCTCATCCATTGACTATTCCTTGATCAATTTTCACTTCATCATGTAATGAATGTGAATTTTTATTGAATAATAACTAATAGATCATGAGATTCCAAAATAGAATGATAGTTAATTAGATATTTCATTATTTATATTAATAGATGAATGGTTATAATATGATATCTAATATGCAAAAATTCTTATATGGAGAGATAGTGTATTATTATATAAAACCTCATCTAAATTTTAGCATAAACCATTCCATACATGGTTATCCTTTACCCTTCCAACATTGATTTTTTTAAAAGGCTACTAAATTTCTAAAAATTAACATAACTTTATCACCCCATAATTTTTTTTAATTCCTTTCATAGAAAATATATTTTGGGATATATTTCTCAAATAAAAAATATATTTTAAACTCCATCCATGATAGGATAAGCCACTTTTTTCAATAATGCATTAATCTATTCCAAGGAAATAAATATTATCCAATTTACACTTTTCTGATCCAATATCTCTTTTTCTATATTAATCAACATTTTATCAAAATTAATTTTGTTTTAAGGGATACATTCCCATAATAAAAATATCACATTTCTTATAAATCACATTTCCATTCATTCATCATCATTCAACATATTCAATCAAATCCATAACAAATAAATTATATTGAAAATTCCTATTATATTTATCAATTAATAATTCATGAATCCAAATACAGAAATACATAAATACTCCTACTTTAATGATTGGATTTGAATATTTCTATCCTTGGTATAGAAGTAATTTCTTTGGTCACATAATTTTTTTGGTTAATGTCCATGTTATGTAAATATAAGACATTAAACTCCTCAAACATTTGACACTTTTGACACATTATTTAAAATTGATAACATCTTCCCCTCTATTTTAGATATTCCTCCTTGTTTTTTGTTATCCATTCTAGATAATAATGAAGCTTAGCCTCTATTACCCAATTGTCATTACCTTATGTTCTTTTATAAAATTCAATATTCAACTTATTCGATGTTTCTAGAATCTCACTAATGATTACATTATTATAAATATATCACTCTAGATGATTAAGAATTGTCACAAAATATTTGAATCCATTCATCTACTAATTTGGTTTCTCATAGTTACTAAATTGTCCCTGAGATTCAATTCTAACAATATTCCTTTTTGTTCTAGCCCATGACTAAAACCAAAATCAAACTTTCAATAAGATAGTTCATTTTGGAAAATCACATAATCATTAATTATCACATATTGGATGTCTAAATTATGAAAAATTATTTAATATATGATTTTTTAGGTTTATCTAAGTAAACTCACAGTCATTTAAATTTAATTCCTTCTGGGTAGATTATTAAGAGTTTTTTATTTTACAATAATTATCTTAAAATAGTATCAAAAAAATTGTGCAAAAAGGCCCCTTGTCATGTAGTAGTTTTTGACAGTTTCTAGATCAATATGGTATCTTCAGTTTTGTCACTCCTAGGAACATCTATGTTAGAGGAATATCCACTTATAGTATCTAGCTAAGGATGAATTTTTGGTAAAAAATATCTCTATCCTTTTCCAAAATTCAAATACATTTTCTTATATTTTGTCTCATATTTAGTCTTATATGTAAATACATCACAAGAAATATCATTGGAAATATAATCAGACGGCTCACTAATGTATTTTCATACCATTTTCAAAATTTTTCCTAAATTATTTCATTGATGCCAACTTTTGAATTACAGGCATCACGTACAAGGATAATACCATATTTTAGATTAATATTCAGTATGTTACATTAAAATATTTTGATAGATGATAATAGATAAGTTTCATTGGTTAATTAGAATATAGTATTATAGTCTCGTGAATGATCTTCAATAATTACCTTAATGATCTTCCCCATCGTTATCGCAACTTAAAACAATTCATCATCTCATGGGGAAAAGAAACATAAGAGATGGTGAGACGAGATTATTGGGAAGGATAAATAAAGAATATATTTAAGAATATGATTAACATAATGGTATGATAACAAGAGAATTACTTTTAAAAACCTGAATTTTCATATCAGTGATCATAATCACAAGTCATGGAATAATTATGGGAAGTTCACAAGGCACTAATAATAACATAATCAATGGTCATGATTCCTGAGAGCATAAAATCAACATAAGACATTGATTTTTTTGCATAAACATAATCATATGAAATAATTCCCAAAATTTATATACTCATTTTCCAATCATATCATGGAACATTATGTGAGATACAACTACTGGGCAGGACACACCACAATTCCCAGTCATAAGCCTTTCCTTATTGTGTAATGGGTTTAATCCAAAAACCGTAATAATGTACAATGTCCTATATTGTACTAGGATCACTCCCTATACCTTAAATTTTTATATCAAGAGATATATAAATATTTACAAAATTTATTGGAGTTTAATTTGGTTACACACATCATGTATGGTATACCGGTCTCACACCACGTAATTTGGTCCCCCACATTGTATAATATGTAATGTGCTTACCCAGTACTGTCATGGCCACCACATCATATATGTTGTACCAGGCATACCATGTATTATTCTAGACACCCCATAAAATATGATTTAAATGTATTACATGGTTCTATCTAGGAAACCACATTTAATAATTAATGTGTAAGTACGTAAACTCGAATAATGTACAAAGAGAATGCATATCATCATAAAAAAATATTAAAATAATTATTCATTCATAACCGGATTGAACCATATGAATTAAATGGGTTCTATTTTAGTATATTTGAAATGTGATTATCCTGTGAAAAAAAAATAGGTTCATAAAAATATCTTAGATATATGATTAAATAATGGATAAGAAACAAGTTGAATAAAAAATTCCATGAAAACCTAAACCCTTCCTAGAAAAAATAAATTTAAGTGTATCTATGGATAATACCCCCATTAAGTTATATGAAACACAAAAAGATAAAATATTATATGTAAAATTATTTTAAAGGATTATTTAAAACATTTCTCAATGAAAATATCATTGTCTCTTTGAAAAACACTTTTTATGACATAAACCAAAATTGATAACATTTTTCATTAAAAATATAATTGAAAACGTATAAAGGAAGCCTTGAAAATAATTGAAAACAATTTTTAAAACGTAGATAATTTTGAAATTACTTTTCCATGAAAATAAGGTTAAAATACCTTTTACTGAAAATTTAAAATAGTTATAGAAAACATCATTTTGGATGAAATCATATTTCTGATTGGGGAGATAAATAACATCATTTTTTATTAAAAACGTTTTCTTAATTATTATAACTACCAATGTGTGGAAAAAAGGTACCATTACATGAATATATCAAGAAATAACATTGTACAAGGAATATCATGTGAATTATTGAGATAAATATTATAATATTTTATCATTGGAGTCATAATAAAAAATAATCCTGATAAATGATGAGATTGTAACATAAAATCGTTACCGCATTAGTAAATTTCAATAATAATCCCCATTAAGGAATAACAAAAAATGGAACACATAAAATCATTTGGATAGTAATTTAATGATATTAAATTTCATTGGGGGTATATATACAGAAAAGAATGAATATATGTTCCTGTTATAACAAACTTCCCCATGAAATAAGGTTAAGACCAAAATCCTTAACTAATTTTGTCACTTTTGAACCATAAACCACATGATAAAGATATAATAAAATGGATATGTATATACCAATATTTTTTTAAATAATAATCATAAATATAATAATGGGTTTAATATACACTATATTGAATAAATCTGTATTGAATATGGCATTAATCTCAAAAATGTAAAAAGTGATATGCAAATCCCTTACTATATGTATTGACCATTAGCATACTCATTCAAATCTTTGGTATAATAAATATATGTTTTTTATAAATATATTATAAAACTGTGTTCATATATATATATATATATATCATACCATATATTATTTTTCTTATTAAATTTTATTACTCGTGGGTTAACAATTCCTTGTTAAAGTTACATTTCAGGTAATATCTTATATGTTATTCATATAATTTAAATTTCCTATAAATATTTGCCTATTACTTTGATCATTATTTCATCATATCATATCTATTAACTATGATATAAATATCATATATATATTAATTATATATTTATTTATTGATGTCCATAAAATTAGGGTATATAAAGTTGAATAAATTATTAATGGAAAAGGTTGGTTATATGTATACATGAACGCTGATTCAATTTTATTTTCATAGTTAATGAAAGAAAATTAACATATATATATATATATATTATAATTATTTTATATTATTTATTTCATATATATCACACATCTATATTTAACAAATCATTAATTCATTCCATGTAATGCGTTAACGAATCACATCGGTTTGTAATGCGGTGGTCCCCATACACACAAATAACATTATCAAATTCCCAAAAAATGTAAATCATGATGTTAGGCCTTATATAATAAGTAAAAATCATAAATACAACATAAATATCATATATGTCATAATGAAATAGTATTCCCGTTATTATTCCTAACCATGAAATTTGGTGATGCAAAAAATGAACGACATCAGTTGGTGAGGTGGTTTGTACGTTATACACAAGAATGATTATTTCATAATGCATTTGATAGATGTATGTGTGGTTCTAGTTCATAAAATTATAAAAAAACATTTCATTGTATAAAATATACTGATATTTTTATATAATAATGATATAATTGTAATTGAAGTAGGTGGATAAGTAAATAAAACAAATATGATTTTAGAAGAACATTACCTCTTCTTTGGGTAGCCTCCATAGGTTTTTAGTAAAACACGAAAAAATTTATTTATATTAAAACCCTTATATTTATTACACAATTATTCAAGGTTTCTAACATATAATTTCACATATTATAACCTAGAATATGGATAAGTCTAGTTACTTTGGGAATAAGGCACATAACATGAAAACACAAAACATGGGATACAATAAAATTGTTGAAAACATCCATGACATGTACATATTAGTCCATTGTAAATAAAATTTTATGGGATATCCTGGGGACATACATAACAAAGGGATGATAAATAATTCCCTAAAAGGGATTAAACATTGAATAACATGAGTAATGTATTACATGTTAGATAATATCCATATTAATGAGACATAAAAAGGGTGAGAATCATAATCACGTACAATGAGTCATAACATATTTTGTTAATCATAAATAAAATTTAGTAAATTTGGAAAAAAACATAAAAAAATTACCTCATAAATAAAGTTCATGGATAAGTTCTAAAACATGATGATGCAAAAATTCATGTGATGGATATGGTTTACTCCATAATCCCTTTATAAAAGTACATGGTTTTTTCTTGAGGAATACAATATATATCATTTTGTAAATTTTAATGTAAAAATTTATAACTGCCATATGTGAATGTATTTTGTGGGCATGGATGTGTTTGGGGTGAATGAGGCTTTTCTGGATCTCGAATCCCCCTTTATTAGAAAAAAAATCAGTCAGTTTTTTCAATTTGTAGAAATTGTGGAGGGGAGACCCATGGTTACATATAACTATGTGAGGCTAGAGGGAGATGATATAAGACACAATATTTGAGAAAATAGTGACAATATAGTATCAAAACCTTGTGGGCACTCTTAATTTTTAGAAGATCTATATCACATGTTTTGGAAAATTGTGCTCCATAACTATGTGTGGTACCCCTCTTTATAGTATAGGGTGCATAATTGGCGAATGGAATGGCCAAACATAGGGAGAAACCATGCAATATATATTTTTAGGGTAAATTTACAAAATTTAAAAAAAATTATTCTAAACCTAAAACTTTATTTCTTATCTCACCTATTTGCATCCATGAGGTTTAAGATCTCATTTTCAGGATAAATCATAGATTTTTTCTCATATTTCTATACTAGGATATAGATTCAAGTACTGATATTCTTGTTGGATTCACACCAGCGAGTACATGATTCTTTTTTTCGTTTTGCATTTAACATTGTATTGACATAGTTATTTAGGTTAAAGTGAATATTCCCTATTTCCAGATTCTTTATATGTTCTTCATTATTCTCATGGTCTGAGTTATACCAAGATGCGTACTAGTTTGAAACTCTATTACAGATCTACTGTAAGTGTTCTCATGATTTTCTGTCAATATTGAGGACTATATATATAATGTGTTCTGAAACATTCCAAATTTTTTGATAATAACTATTAAAATATAATTTTTTACATTATTTAAATAGATAGGTATGACCTATACAATAAAAGAGACCATTAATAAATTTATAAAAGTTATTAATAAAGATTTGGAAACACCCCTTTGATGTGTTGTTTAATTAATTGGGCCACTATGGGTGGAATATAAACTTAAATAACTTATTATTTTTCCATTTTTCTTATTCCATTGAATGTTAATTGATTAATTATAATATTTAATGGTAATTTATTAAATTATTGTAATGGAAGACCATATCCCAAGGCTATGAAAATATAATTTTATTTCTTGATGAGTTTCTAGTATAATGAAATGCCCATGTGAGATAATTTAAAGACCATCCTTGACACATCTTTTGATGTGAGATTTAAATGAATTTATCATGGTGATTAACATTAAACTTTTAAATTATTATTAATAAATGTTTAATAAATCCAATTTGTGACACATGGGTTCATAAACGAAGGCCATGGATGGAATATATTTTTTTCTACCTTGCTGACACCGGTGTAATACATAGAATCTATAAAGGATTGACTAGGATGAATTTATAGGGTTGATTCTATATATTCCAAACTAATACTTGGGCTCATTTTTGATATTTCCATCGATGAACTCAATGGGATTTTGATTATATACATTGTGGGTGACACATGGTCTTCCTTAGAAGCACACTAATGATGGATACAGTGAGTGGTGATGTTATACCGCATCCAAAGTGATACCTGGGTTAGGATTTGGATCTCCATGTATAGGATTTTATGTTAATTGGTTTGAAATATTCGAGGATTTATAACTGGATTCAAAATAAAGAATTTAAATAAAGGGAACTAGTTCATTATTTATTAATTAATTAAATGATTTATATGATGTGTCTACTAAGACAAAGCATAAAAATGGATTTGGTTAAAGTCTTATACCATATACATGGCATGGTTAGGCATCACGTGATCATATATTTTTATGGGGGGCACTAGGCTACATGCTAGGTCCCAAGGCGTATTTAACAAATCAGATAGTTTAATTAAACAACTCATACATATAAATTGATATAGAAAATAATTTTTATTCAAACACATTCGTGCTATGGACAAATTGGGAAGCAGTGGAAGGGTGTCAATATGAACCTAGAACATTATGGGATTTTTACTACTGGTACTAGCTTTACATAATCTATTACTAAATGATCATTTTTATTATTATATATTTACTGACTATATTTCATTAGACTTCATTGGTGGTGGGGTATTTTGATTTTATCTCACACGCTACTCAAGATTCCTTTTGTACTTGAGATGAATGTATGTCTACAACAATGGATATGTGCAATCACCCAGCAAAAAGTTTTTTTTATTTCTTCTTAGAATTAGGGGACAAAATGAATGAGCTAAGGCTCATGATGATAGTTGCGATGGTGTTTTGTATTTTTGGTATTTTGATTTCATGTTGTTTATTTTTATATGGATACAAATTTTGGATGATTTGAAGACATGAAAAGAAATATAATCTATATATGAGATTACGTTTGGAATTTATATATATATATATATGGATTTGGATGTTTATCAAATGATCAATTAAATATATTTTTTATTTATTTATTGCTTAAATTATTCAATGTATTTTTCTACCACTATGTTAGAAAATGATAATATCAAATAATCTCCTTATAGACTCACATTAGTCTCTCTCTATTAGTCAGTATCATCTAGTTTTTGGGGAGATTCCCTTGAGACCATGTGACCAAAAAGGATTGGGCAATCTTTTTGCGGCATCTAGGTGTACGAATATACAATTTAGAATCAAAGCTTGATTTTCTGTTTCTCTCTAAAATTTTTTGAAAATAAAAAATGATAAAAAGGAATATGAATTTATTAAGGTGTTGTTCCTACTGGTAGCATACCCATGTATATTAAAAACTAATTTTCCTAGAATGAAAATTATTATTATCATGATATTGTATATTATAATTTAATTGATTATAACATTGGGTTATTCACATGTATTGTTATGTTATTATTGATATAAATGTTGGCTTTTTTTTGTTTATCAAAGTTGATATGATGGTATTCCATCTCATCTATCATTTTAGTCACATTATTGGATTTTCATTTCATGAATTATATCATTCTATATAGGATGAATTACTCAATTTCATCATGTTATGATATGTTTCGTGGTTGATATACCTAATACATAATAAATTATTGTGAAGGGTTTTGGAGAAGGTCATTGGTTCATAGAGTGCCTAACATGACCTAATAAGTATTTTCCCGATTAGGCTACAATATACACCCTAGGAAGTCAATTTTGGAACATTGATTCATAGACATGAAGTCATAGGGAAAAACATGTTATAGTGTGGTTTAGGTGGACAAAAAATTTCTGTTCATATAGAGTAGGGTCCCTTATCGATCAGATTTGGTAAACCATCAATTTTGACCAATTTAATTGAATGTGAAATAAAATGAGAATAAATTGAGAACTAATTTTTCTCATAGTAGAGAATTTAACCCATACATAACCTTAGAAGTGGGTAGTTGGTAGTAAATCATCATTAATTATGATCTTTATGTCTCCCATACCTAACTATAGGAGAGGGAATAAGGGTTTCTTTCTTAAATAGGAAGTCTTGTACTTATTCTATTTTCATACCTACACTTTTATTGGTTTTTGAATATTTAAATGTTGTGATTACGTGGTATTGTAGAGATAACCCACTATAGAATCCTCCAACAGTAATCCAAGAGAATGATGTCAATATTGCTTCAGATTTGCATGGTCATTAGATACTATATATCCTTCTATAGTTTCAGTTGATGTACTGGTATTTGTACCAAAAATAGCTTCTGAGGAACAGTTCCTTGAAGGCTTTATATGTTTTTTGCATATCATTCAGGGATGTCTGCAACCTTCCCTGACTACGGCTATGTCAATGAATGAGTTCTAGAAGTCATTTCCAACCACATTTTTAGGTGATGTAGGTTCATAGGATCTTGATACATTGTTATATTCCATTATATCATTCACTGAGCATCTCTAGAAACCTCCCAAAATGAGGGTAAACCTCCATAATTATATTATATGTGATTTTTGAAAGAGATGGTGTGATTTTATTACTCAAACTGATCATAATCAAGAGATATATTGGATAAATTTTCATAAAAAATTTTATTACTAATTCTACCCTAATACCTTATCTGCTTATAGAGCCTGGTATTTCATGCCCTAAAAGTAAGGTTTTTTATCAGTTGTGGATTATTTGGTCCATTTTATAGAGCTTCATTGCTTCGAAACATTTCTGATGGGTGATGAGTAATCAAAAGCTAGGTGATTTGAGGATTATCTCAATTTTGGCATTTGATAATAGGGGAATGTATTTTGGCGGACTAATAAATATAGAATAGTGAATCACGTTCTAATTATTAATAAAAACCTAAAATATAATATAGGTGGGAGAAAGGGATGTTCTGCACATAGATTTGGCATTACAATGATTAATAGATTGAAGCATCATCTATATCTTTCGATGGTGAAATTAGTATCAAGATCACATACACATATAGTAAGGGGAGGTTCCACCCATACAGTAGAATAGTACATATGAAACCTCAGTGAATAAAAGACTAAGTTGAGTGTTGATCTAGGGACAAGATAGGACATCTATAGTGTTTTTCCATAATTTTTCCTCTAGATTCTTCTAAGAGTGGGTCAACACCAAATCTACATATAGGAACAAGGTCAACAACATCTTGTCAAGAATGGAGATGGGGTGCTGCAGACCGATCTGGACATGGTGGTGGTCATGGTTAGGGTAGTCAGACCCCAGTTTTGTAGTAGCGGTATATAGGATCTACAAAGGGTTGGTGGGCTATATCAATTAGCTATAGTTCAGGACAGATATATGAATTCCAACCAACACTATAGGAAGAAAATCCCAGAATTTTTGCTATGATATGTAATATTATATTACCCTCTAATTCAGAATCAACACTTTTATATGCATGTACTATTCATACCATAATTTCTATAACTATTTATGATATCATTGGGCTCAATGTTCGGCATTTTGGTGGATATATGATTCATAATACTCTTTTGGGAATTTTAATGGATGATCCATGTTAGTGAAAAGATTTCCCCCTTGATATTGGCTGTATTCACTTCACAATGGACCTCAAAGTCCTTGATATAACTTGAATTAACATCATCCCGAGGATAGATTGTTTAGTTCCCTTTAATACATTCACTAGTGGTCATCACCTTCGTGTGACTTTCACATCACCATAGGGAGGTGTGTTTATTGATAATTGTGAATGGGATGTCCATGTGAATCGAGAAGGACATGATAATTGTGGGATAGGTGGATGATATCCCAAATTGTTATTTTATATCTATATGGTCTAGGAACACATTAGGAAGATCTTCTTTTAGGGATTTATTATTTCAGAGACATTTTCTCAGTTGACTTTTAAAGACTACCTCAAAAGAGGAAGGTAGAGATCTCTATCAACATAGTTAAATGGGCTTCCTTAGTATCAATTCATACTAAAAATACGGATACTACTAAGATTCAATATATCAATAATTATTTGGAGGATTTATATGAAAATGAGTTTATCCAACTAAGTGCATTTCTATTGTGTTTTCTAGTCATTTTTATGTAATGGTGGCTAAACATTTTAAACTATGTGTGGATTACCTAAAATTGAACTGATTGAGGGTTATGAATTGATATCATCTTAAATGGAAATATGATCTCTTTAAACTACATTGAAAAGTTTTGGTTTTTTGTAAGATTGATTCGAGATCAGAATATCACCATATGGGTGTAAGACTATCTGACACACCACATATTGATTTTTATAGCCGGTATAGACTATATTTGTATTTGCTTTTGTTTTTCAGTCTAAAGATCATGACAATAATTTTCATGGTGCTAATGAAATGATTTTTCCATAATTATTTAGATTAAAAAATCGTGGAAATCATGGATGATATCTTGGGGAATTCTCACACAATACATGACCATTCCAAACATTGTGAGAACGTATTGGATACACTATGAGATCATCAGTTATATTCTATGCTCACAAAGTTCCTCTTTTAAATGGATCAAATTTAATTCTAGGTCACATTATCTTATAGATAGTAGAGTCGATTGACCAAGATATGGTGACATGTGTAGTTTCCTGAGAGAATCCTATGAAATCATTTGTGAAAAGATTCTTCGTGTTTGTTGAATAATATAAGTGATTCCTAAAATACATATAACACCTATTAGAACCTATACATGTCTTGAAAAACAAGGTTATGAAGTATGTATAGTAATATTTATAGCATTCTACCTTTTTATAACATAACATTTCATTACATTTTACAAAACCAAGGATCATTAAGGTTTAGTATCTTTGAAACCAGGAACTTAACACATGATGACATAAAACATTATTCTTAAACACATGAAAGGATTCTTATTTGGCCATCCTAACTTCATTACATAATCTCATAACCTGGGGGCATACATCAAAGGAAATGGTGAGTAGAAGTCCTAGTAAGGGAAACAAGAGAAAAATTTTACATGTGAACTTGAGAGACATCAATAAAGTCATGATAAATAACTTTAAGGCACGAGAAAGAGATCATGACGTATATTATAATAAAAATAACGTGTTTTATAACTTTAAGATGTGGCTACAACATTTAACATATAAAATCATTTTTGTATCACCAATGTCCATCCCTAAGGTGTCATTAAAAAAATTATCAAGGTTATTCACCATGGTATCATAAAAATGGTAATCACTAGAGATTATGTCTTTAGCTAATGCATTGGAGGACTATCAGGTCACACCCTTAATTTGTATTTATTATCATGTTATCCACATATATCATCATAAATAATTTTATAAACAACCCATATAGCATAAAATAAATTGGTTTCATTTCATAGTCATAACATTTTACAAACTACTTTAAAGATGTGACCTTTATGTCACTTTAAACCGATGGAAAAGGAAATCAGGTCTCATTTATGTAAATCCCAGAATTTAAAATAGAACAATTTGATATATATTTGAATAAACCTGTAGAAAAAAGATTTTTTCTTATTCACTTAACAAAATAAAATAATTTGAGAAAAAGAAAGAGACATTTAGAGACAAAATTTCGGTGGCATAACAACTATGTTGCAGGGTTTTAGAAAACATTGAAAAGAGAGGGAACCTGTTTCACCCACTCATAAATGATCCATGAAATAGTAGTGGGACAAAATATAAAGGATATAAGAACATGGTAATGAAATATTAAGTACATACCATATGAAATGAAAAACATTAATGGAAGACAAAAATAAGATTTCTCTTATTAAAGAATTCGGTAGCCTAACGACATCGCATAAAACATCAAAAAATGAATTGATGAGATTAAATAAGGTATCTCATAATGTGAACATAAATGGAGAGTATTATAAATATAGATATCGTACCCCAACCGGGAAAAAAGTGACTTGAATGATTTGACATGAAAGTATAACTTGAAAATAAGAAGGGCGAAAGAACCCCTTACAAATATTCGACACCCTAATAGCACCACATAAACATTCATAAAATGAATTGATGAGAGAAAGAGGGGGTATCTCATCATATGAACATGAAAAGGAAAGTAGGATGAATATAAAATAGCATCTCCTAACCTAAGAACATGGAGAATAAAATAAATGACATAATGGAGAATACATGAAAACCAAGAGAGAGGTAGGATCCTTTACCTTGAAGAGTAACTTCAAAATCTTGATGTTTGGGACCTTGCGATCCTTTAGGGCTCCTTGGGAGGACACCTTGGGAGGTAATGAGACCATAAATTCATTGAGGAGGATTTTGTAATGGAAAGGGTGAGATAATGGCTTGGTATTTATATGGGATGTGAGGGGACAAGGCATTAATGTCCAAGGGACACCACATTGGTGGTATTGGCAAAGCCATGGGCTTGCCCATGGTATTTTCCCATGGTATTGGCCAATTGGGACACCTCATACATTATCTTAGTATTCATAAGTCGACCAGAATCATTACATAATTATTACATCCTTAATGATGTCATTAAACACCCGAAACATTAAGCTGAAAATTCACTATTCACCGAAAATTCTACATTTTCAGAAAAATCTGAAAATTCCACCTAAACCAAATATCGATGCTCTTTTATCAAAAATTAACTCCATTTTTAATTTAATTTTAAAATAAATAACACTATTCACTAAAAATTTAGCAATTACAAAAATTCTCAAAAATTCACTTTAACCTAATATTGATGCTCTGAATTCAAAAATGAATTCCATTTTATACAAATAATTTTCTAAATATTTTTAATTTAATTTTAAAATAAAAAAACTATTCACCCGAAAAAAAATAATACTTAAAAAATACTTTCTGGAAGAGTTATTTACCAATTTTATTGAATCGCATTACTTAATCAAGGTGCCTAGATTATATTAATACTTTCTTAAGTGAGGTTACTGAATCCATTTGATCACATTACTAATCACAAGCGTAAAATCTCTATTCATAATTTACTATTCATAAAACATTACGTTGATGTTATTAGACTCTAAATTTCTTACTGAACATAACTGTAGTAGACCGTTTTTTGAAAATCATTACACATTATTAATTATTTAAGGATAATTTAAATATTTTTAAAAATATACTTCTAAAATTCATCAATATTATGCATACTATATTTATCCAGACATTTGAAAATTCTCAAACTTCACCATAAGAAGAAATCAGAATTTTTTTTAAATGAGTGGATTACACAAGGCGGTTATGGTCTCGTTACATAACCCCTTATAACACCAGCATAGGACCTAAGAGTATGGTGTGCTGGGGAGATAGAATCTTTGGGCAGTAAGGCCAACATTTCCCGAGTAGTGATTTATATCAGTTTGAACATCTCGTGAAGGCAATTTCGTTCTAGCTTCACATGATGAAGTTCGGCTTGGGTTTGGTCCTGAGCAAATCTCAAAGGTTCTACATCATTCCCGAGTTCAGTTATATGGGCTTTGATTCTCCTGAGACTACTGGATGTGGCCATAAAATCTTCTTTCTATATTAATTAATCCAGATAACTTGTATTTATAGACAATAATTATAACATTTAGTTTTGAACGGTCTTATTGACCAATGGTCATATAACAGTCAAAACCCAATGGTCTCATTTTAATTATACTAATTTTATTAAAATAAAAAAACAATAACCTACAATAATTAGGGAACAATATCTACTCAAAATTTCAGGTCTTTACAATCTTCCCCCCTTATGAAATTTCGTCCTCGCAATTTTGAAATTGGCCTTGGAAATTTCATTGAATGTCCCAGATCAAAAAAAGAGTTAGTAAAAGTTTTACATTAAAATAAAAAAAGGGAAGTACAAACGTCACCCGAGTTAACCCATACTAGGATTCTACGTAGAGATACATGGATATTGAAGAGAAAAAAAAGGCTCACGTTCTGATGGAGAGTGATAGAAAACATGATTTGGAGAAATTTTACCACTAGAAAATCACAAACTTATGATGTGTGTAAATGTTCTTTGATTACCCAGTTGGAAACATAAACCCACAATGTTTTTTTACGCTCATTTTCATAATTTAAACGAATTCAATTACTATGTAGAATAAAAACATAAAGAAATATAATTACCATCAATTAGAGTTTCATCCTTTAATAGGTTTCTACCAAAACTATTCTTTTCTCCAAACAATGAGCATTCAAAAGGACTAGGTCACATCAATAGCACAATAATCATCTTCTAGAGAATCACATAATCCACAAAAAGAGAACTATATATTTCCCATGTATTTATAAATCAACTAAAACCAAAATGGATAGTACGAGATCATAAGTCCCCAAAAGGATAATACATTATAAAAAAATACAATTAATCTCAAAAATTCAAAAAATTGTACCCAAAGATCAAGAAAGACCATTCAATACACAATCATCTTTAAAATTCATCAAAATAATCCAAACTATGATTGAAACCCACAATGCAGAAGGATTTAATCACATAGTCTTCCACAATAAATTTTTACATTTATCTCCAAATAGCATCGACTACTCAAAAAGTAACATACTAAATTGTAATTAACCGAATCACATATTCTCTATGCTAGGTTAATCATTTTTCAGAAATAACCCAAATCACCATATGTCCACAATTAATACATAGATTCTTACAAAATAAAAATTTCAACAATTCCTCCACAAGTAAAATCTTATAGTATTTTATATTCTTTAGCCATATAGTACTTCAAAAAAGAATACATCATCCAAAATAACCTTTATAATTTAATCAAAAAATCATTTTACTATACAAAGGATATCAATTTGATTAAACACATGTTTACAAAACAAACTTATTCTTGATCCATAAAAATAGCAAGTGCATTAGTCAGTCTAAAAGGCATTACAACAAACTCATAATTCCCATATCTTGATTGGAAGGCAGTTTTTGGAATATCATCATTCATCACCCTCAATTGATGATAACCAGAATGAAGATCAATCATAGAGAATAATTGAGTCCCACGAAGTTGGTCAAATAAGTCATCCATTCTTGGAAGAGAGTATTTGTTCTTCACTATGATCCCATTCAGTTCTCTATAATCAATGCATAGCTTCATCAATCCATCATTCTTCTTCAAAAAGAGAACTAGTGCTCCCCAAGGATACACACATGGTTGGATAAACCCATTCTACAAATGATCTTGGAGTTGTTTCTTTAATTCTTCTGGCTTTACATTTTCCATCTTATAGGGGGACTTTGACATCGGATGAGATACAGGTATGAGTTCAATGGAGAACTCTACCTCTCATTCTAGGGGTGGTCCGTGTAACTACTCAGGAAATACATCAATGCATTCCTAGACGATGGGGGCATTTTCGAAAAGAATAAATCCTTCTTGAGAAACTTATTTCTTTTATGAATATTTTAACTAGGATTTTATGTCTTAAAACATCATTCTTAGATAATTATATTTTTTATAATTCCTTCATAATTATTAATAAAAATCATGTGATTAACCAAACATATCCCCCGAAAGTGTTGTAACAAAGAGTGCAGCATGGCTCATTGTCATGTACCAGTTCCCGATCGAGTCTTGCTCAAAGCGTGGTTTTCGGGTTTAAACCCTATGTACATCTGTGCTAGAGCCACCTTTACCTTCTCATATCCAGACCGGGATGTATTTTCTTGATGAACCACTTACTCAATACTCACCAAAATACGAGGAAGATTTCTTATATTTAAACTTTTCTATAGGATTCTTCCTAATGTTTTCATATCCTAATTTCCATAAATAACTAAACCATCCTTTGATACTAACTATAGCATCCCACCTTTTTATAAAATCACTTTTCATTACATTTTACAAAACTGAGTATCATTAAAGTTTAATATCATGGAAACCAGGAACATTATACATGATGACATAAAACATTCTTCTTCGAAACTGCCAAGATTTTTCTTTGTTCATCCTAAGTTCATTACAACATCTCTTAACCTGGGAGCATACATCAAAGGAAAGGGTCAGCAGAAGGCCCAGTAATGGAAACAAGAGAAACATTTTTCATGTGAACTTGAGATACACCAATAATGTCATGATAAATATCATTAAGGCAAGAGAAAGAGATCATGAGGAATATCTAATAAAAATAACATGTTTCATAAATTGATGATGTGGCTATAACATTTAACATAGACAATCATTTCTGTATCTCCAAGGTCCATCCCCATGTGTCATTAAAAAAAATTATCAAGGTTATTCACCAAAGTATCGTTAAAATGGTCATCTCTAGAGATTAAGTCTTTACCCAATGCATTAGAGCACAATCAAGGAGCACCCTTAATTTGTATTTATTATCATGAGAGACACATATATGATCATAAATAATTTCATAAACAACCCATATACCATAAAAGAAATTGGTTTCATTTCATAGTTATAACATTATTAAAACTGCTTAAAAGACGTGATCTTTATGTCACTTTAAACCCATAAAAAAGGAAAGCGGATCTCGTGTATGTAAATCCCAGAATTTATAATAGAATATTTTGATATATATGTGAATACCCCTATAGAATATTGATATTTGAGTATTCACTTAATAAAATAAAATAATTTGAGAAAAAGAGAGAGATATTTTGAGACGAAATTTCGGCAGCATAACAGCTATGTTGCAGGGTTTTAGAAAACATTGAAATGAGAGGGAACATGGGTCACCCACTCATAAATGATCCATAAAATAATAGGGGGATAGAATATAAAGGATATAAGAACATGGTAATGAAATTTTAAGGAAATACCATATGAAATGAAAAACAATAAAGGAATACAAAAATAGGATTTCCCTTATGAGGAATTCGTCAGCCTATCGGCGTCACTTAAAACATCAAAATAATGATTTGATGAGATTAAATAGGGTCTCCCATCATGTGAACATAAAAGTAAAGTATTATGAATATATATATCATACCCCAACATGGAAAAAAGGATCTTGAATGACTTGTCATGAAAGTAGAACGTGAAAATGAAAAGGGTGAAAGAATCCTATACCAAATTTCGGCAACCTAACGGCAACACTTAAACATTCTAAAAATGAATTGATGAGAGAAAGATGGGGTCTCTCATCATATGAACATGAAAAAGACAGGAAGATGAAGAAAAAATAACATCCCCAAACATAAGAACATGGATATTAAAATAAATGACATAAAGAAGAATAGATTGTAAGAAAGAGAGAGGTAGGATCCCTTACCTTGTAGAGTAACTTTGAAATCTTGACGTTTGGGACCTTGGGAGGCTTTAGGGAATCTTGGGAGGACACCATTGGAGGTTAGGAGACCAGAAAATCATTGATGAGGATTTTGGAATGGAAAGGATGAGATAATGGATTTGTATTTATAGGGGAAGTGAGGGGACAAGGCATTAATGGCCAAGGGACACCTCATTGGTGGTATTGGAATAACCATGTGTATTCCCATGGTATATTCCCATGGTATTAGCCACTTGGGACACCACATACCTTATCTTACTATCCATAATTCGGCCAGAATTATTACATAATTGTTACATCCTTAAGGATGACAATAAACACACGAAACTCTAAACAGAAAATTCACTATTCATGGAAAATTCAACTTTTTCAGAAAAATCCCAAAATTTCACCTTAACCAAATATCGATGCTCTGATTTCAAAAATGAACTCCATTTTATGAAAATAATTATCTAAATATTTGTAATTTAATTTTTAAATAAAAACACTATTCACTGAAAATTCCACTATTTCAAAACATTCCCAAAAATTCACCTTAACCTAATATCAATGCTCTGAATTCAAAAATGAACTCCATTTTATAAAAATAAATTTCCAATACTTTTTTATTTTATTTTAAAATAAAAACACAATTCACTAAAAATTCAACTATTTCAGAAAATTCCCAAAAATTCACCTTAACCTAATATAGATGCTCTGAATTCAAAAATGATCACCATTTTATAAAAACAATTTTCTAAATATTTTTAAATTAATTTTAATATAAAAAACACTACTCACCTAAAAAAAACTAATAATTAACCAGTACTTTCTGGAATAGTTATTTACCTATTTTATTGAATCACATTACTTAATCAAGGTGCCTAGATTATATCAATACTTTCTCAAGTGAGGTTACTTAATCCATTTGATCACATTACTAATCATAATTGTAAAATCACTATTCATAATTCACTATTCATCAAAAATTATGTTGATCTAATTAGACTCTAAATTTCTAACTGAACACAACTGTAGAAGACTGGTTTTGAAAATCATTACACATTACACATTATTTATGTTTTACATAAATATTTTCAATAATATCCTACTAAAATACATCAATAATATGCATACTATATTTATCCAGATATTAGAAAATTCACAAACTTCACCATAAGAAGAAATCAGAAATTTTATTTAAATGAAAGGATTACACAAGACAGTTATAGTCTCATAACATAATCCCTTATAACACCAACATAGGACCTATGAGTATGGTGTGTTAGTGTGATAGAATCTTGGGGCGGCTCGGTGAACATTGCCTGAGTAGTGATTTCTATCAACTTGAACATCTCGTGAAGGCGATTTTGTTCCAACTTCACATGATGATGTTATGCTTGGGTTTGGTCTAGAGCAAAGCCCAAAGGTGCTACATCCTTCTCGAGTTCCCTCAGATGGGCTTTGATCATCCCATGACTACTGGATGTGGCCATCAAATGTTCGTTCCATATTAATTAATCTATATAAATTGTATTTATAGACAATAATTGTAACATTTAATTTTCAACGGTCTTATTGACCAATTGTCATAAAATAGTCAAAACCCAATAGTATCATTTTAATTATACACATTTTATTAAATTAAATAATTAAAATAACATAAAAAAAATTAGGAAACAATATCTACTCAAAATATCATGTCGTTTTAATATTCGTGTGATTCATCCTTTTAAGATCCATATGGGATATTGAATTTAGAATCAATGCTGATTGTTACAAAATCATGTTGGAGTTACATTTTTTACAGTGATGCATCAGTTATTAGACATGGATATGTATTTATGAAGTGGGATAGAGACATGGATTATAATTTATAATATTTTATGCAGAACTAGAGGAATTACCCAATTCATGATCTCTAGTTAGCCATAGTTTCTCGTGATTTGCTCTATTTTAGAAAATGTTTATTAACAGGGCATTATTTTGTGTAAACTAAATATAAAATCCTTGGGGTATATCTTTACACATCACAATTTTAATTTGAGAAAATTAAAATATTTTTAGCACCTATATTCTTTTAACAATGATCATGCCTATACAAATGGTAATGAAAATGTAGTGGATTATACACTATCCCGAAAGAATTATATAGAATATTTTTATGTAGCCAGTAGTGAATGGATGATTTTAGATATGTTATCTAAGATGCAGATGGAGGGTCAGGATAGTTGGGGGAAGAATATTATTTTATTGTTTGTTGTTACCCTAACCCTTTTAGTTAAAAAAATGATGAGGTAGCTATCGAATTAACATGGCCTAGTCCTATGGGAGAGAGTGGTAGCTGAGAACCCTCCCCTTATATAAGCTATAGGTGAGGGTGAAATTTTTCATTTCTGTTTTCACATATGAGTATTATTAGACACATGAAAGGTGATAATTTGATAATTTCATTCTTTATCATGGGTATTTCATCCCAGTATCACAATGATATATTAGAATTTACATTGCCTATAATTTTGGCCAGGTATGAAATGGGATGTAGTTGGTGTTTTCATGAGGTGTTCTACCTATCAGCAGGCGAAGGTGAAACACTACTAACCAGCCAAAAAATTACAATATTTTTCCATACTCTAGTAGAAATGGGATGACATTGTGATGTATTTCATTGTCGATTTGCTGAGGTCACCATGAGGTAATGATACCATTTGGGGTTTTTTTACATGCTCACAAAGGTTGCTAATATAATACATATTAATGATACAATATTAGTATATTAGATTGGGAGGTTCTATACCCATGATATAGTTTGAATTGATAGGGTCCATAATACTACTATTTTAGATATGAATGCATGATTTTATTTATTATTGTGGAGAGAGTTGCTTATGGAGTTGGGTACACAGGTATTTCTGAACATAGCATAACAACATAAGACTGATTGTTAGTCAGAGTGCATGATACATGATCTCTGGGACATGTTGTAAGAATTTTTCCATGATTTGGAGGCCCATTGTATCATCCCCAACCTAATTAGACACCAGAACATTTCTCTAGGATGTAGGTTTAATGGGCATTAGGCGCACCTCCCCGAATTCAAATTGATTTCACCTAGAAGTGTGGGTTTAAAAAGAGAAATTGGAGATGCTATAAACTCTAGAAATAATATACTACTGGTCTATGTAATAATATAAACCATGATGTTAAAATAAAAGACTTAGTAGACTCAAACTAGTCCTAGAAATGGTTGGAGGACAGTCAATCATATGGAATAGCATAATCCTAAATTAAAAAAGAAATGGAAATAAATAAACATGCCAGTAAACCACTTTTGAGATTATAAAATATGGAAAGCGTTTCAAAATAATTATTATAATATAATATATCGAACGGGGATAAAATTATAATAATCAAACATTTTAATAATGAAAATTTTTCTTGATCTAAAATGGTTATATAAAACATATGCACTTCCTTGGTTTTATGTTTTTGTATTTTAATATATCATAATGAATTGTTACCATTGAAAATATAACTGTTAAATTGTTATCGCATGATTAGAATAAATATATGGCTTTAACAAATCCAATTTTATCAGACAAAAGAATTGATGGCCTCGTCTAAATGAATTTCTCTATTTTAAGCCCATTTTTTGGAGCTCAAAAATGAGGTAGTGTCACATGGATTCTCTATTGACCAATCCCAAGATGAGCATCAACAAGTTATGCTTGAACGGAATCTCCTACCTAAGATGTGTAAGGTAATATAGATTATAAACCAAGTGATGTTATTTGGGTCTCCCCAAGAGTATACCACCATTCCACACCTTAATTTTACATCATATGTGGTTGTTTTAAGGGGTTATGTTACAAGACCCTAGCACTATGATTATGTGAATAAGTTTTTCACAGAAAAAAAATACAATAATTTTATTATTTTTTAATTGTAAATAGTTTTCAAATAACAAATACTATTTTTTAGTTAACATTAAAATAAGAAATCTATTTTGATAAATTAATGGATTTTTTAAGTAAATATTATTTTAATAAAATATTATTACTAAATTACTTTTTATTAAATATAAATGATTATAAAATTTTTTGGAATTCAATTTTAATTTTTAATAATGTTAGAAAAATGTTGCTGTCAAACCCCATGAATTTTCAATAAATAATGCTTTATATTTTAAAAGTATAAATTAACATATTTATAAATTTTTTTAGATAAAATGGTTATTATCTTTTGATTCATGATGTCAGATTTATCCAATGGTGAATCTTTCATAATATTTTGAGAGAGTCAAATTTTTGGGTAAAAATAAAATACCATTTAAATATATATTGTGTTTTATCACAGCATAAAGGAATAATGGTGATGTAATAAAATACTATAAAAGGGTTATTCATCAAATATATCTTTTAACTTTAAAATATTTCTATTTTTGTTAGTTTTTTAATTTTTTGGTGCCTTAGTGGATCCACCCAGACTTATAAATCATTGTATCTTATTAAACTGATTTCTTTGAGAGTGTGACTCACCTTGACATATGAAAGCATAATATATTAATATGGTTGAGAATTGGACATAAAAAATAATATTTTCCACTCACCTTTGGAAAATAAAATATTTTCAATCACCATGGGTTGTTTTTTATTATTTTAATGTGTAGTGTCCAAAACAAAACCAATAAAGAATTCCCTATCATTTCCTATACAAACCCATACAATGTCCCATTATTATTCTCTCAAACCATTTGGAGGTCAATGGAACTCTTCCCTACTCTCTCTATAATCCACTCTAGACTCCCCAAGATCCATATAAGCCCTTATCAAGCATCTACCAAGCCATTGAGATCACACATCCAAGTAAGGGATTTCTTCTTTTCTCTTTTCTGTCCATGTTTCTTTATGTTGATATACCATTATATTTTCAATTAAAAATGATGGGGTATGATTTATAAACTCCCTCATACTAGACTCCTTATGTTTTAATAAGGATAGAACCCTTTCTATCTCATTAATGATTCCCTTGTACACCTCTTACCATGCCAAAATTCCATACGGGATTTCTCTCTCATTTATATTGATGAAATTCTTTTTTTATTATATATCTAAATTTTGTTACATATGTTAGAGAAATGTATCTATATGACCAACTTTATATTAATCTCATGTAATGTTTAGAGACCCAAATAATGACGTACATGGACATTACATTACTTTTTTGGAATACTAAATACATAACAAAAATAGACACCAAATAAAAGTAATAGTTTACTGTCTTTGGAAACTTGGACTATAATCTTCTAATCCTGGTCAATGATATTCATTATCTCCCATAACGATATTCCATTTTTTTCCTTTCCTAAAACCTTTATTTATATTCTGGAGAAAAGAAAACATATAAATGGTGAGCTCAAATGCTCAGTAAGGGTAAACATGGAGAAAATAAAAAAACCATATACATTTGAACATAAAAACATGAACATAGTGTTTAAACATCGAAATCCTGAGCAGTGACATAAAACATGGCAGTATGTAAGTCATAGATCATAATGGAACATCAATCATGATAAAATAGTATGGAAATAAAACTTTTAATTGTGGAAAAACATTATACACATGATATGATTTCCATAGTTTCCGAGGCATTGCTGCCAAGACCATCTTAGTGGACAATGTCCCTTACTGAACTAAGTTTACATGTCGTTCTAGCACAACATTATTGTACTAGATTTACTTTCCGTTTTATCCATGTCTATATCATGAGATATAAATCATTACCAAATGAATTTGAGGGAGATATAGGTCCCATCGATCTCATATTGAAATCATTCTTACGTGTGCCACAAAACAATCATAAATCATTCATCATAACCCAAAGAATAAATTGGGTTTCATAAACATCATTCCATCATAACATAATCCATATAAAACAAATGGATATCATTTCGTCACAAGATATGTGAAACCATATAAATCATAGAGACGTTATACTTGAAACATACACATATTAAATAATGTCATCTTATATGGAAAATGGTTTTGATAAAGCACTTGAAATGAATTCTGTAGGAAAATATCTTTTATTCTTGAAAATCATTTTCTTTTCACTAAATGTCATTCAATTTTAAAAGAAAATGATTGTCTTAAAAATATACATGAAATATTGTAGAGTAAGCATCATTAAAATAAGGCGTTATGAAAACTATAAAAATCCATTCATGCCGTATAAGTTAAGAAAAACATTCTCCTCATACATTTGTCGAAAAAGTCAAAAAGTGCCTCATATAGTAAACAATAGAAAGATTCCTTATATACGATGTGGTAAAAGTAAAAAAGGGTTAAAAATGACTTTAAACATACATGGAATAAATGTAAACATTTCATGAAAAAATTTTGAGAACATATGGACATGGATAATAAACATAACCCCAGTAAATACTTACGAATAAACAATCTCGGATAAGAATGAGATTTGAATAATTATCCCTTACCTTAGGTTTGATATGCTTCATATGTAACCAAACATCTTGTATGATGATTTAAATAATCCCATTGACTTATTACAGAATCATATTCATTGTTATGATATCATATATGGTTCACTTATTACTTTATATTACCCGTTCTTTTGTAAATTTCATGTTAAAGAGCATTTTGGGTAAAATCGTTTCATTTGTCGTCTGTGTTTTGACTTGTAATTATTCATATGATTACATAGATCATGATTAATTAATTTCAGAATATAAAACATTATTTATATATAACATATATTCAGAATATACATATATATAACATATCGTTAAATGGAAATAAATACACAGTTCATGGAGACGGTAGGTTGTACATACGCATGAACGTTGTTTTCGTTTCCTTATTGAATTGAATGGAATTAAGTAGATGACACACACATATATATATATACATAAATCTAGTAGAATTATAATATAATATATTTCATTATTATTCATTATATATACTTAATAATCATTCTTGAGTGGTTAACATGGAGAATGAATCTCATCGCGTCGTGGAGACGGTAATCTGTATGTACGCACGAGTGATGATATCATTCCCATATTTATTGAATGGAATTAGAGTTATTGATATAATATCTTAGAACCATTATGATGTTATAATTATTTTATTTAGTTATTATTTACACCATTATACGCATCCAAGTAAGCTGGTGGTGGAAAAACATATTACACCACAGCGTGGAGACGGTATTTCGTACGTACGCACGCGCTGTGATTTCATTTTCCATAGGATGGATAGAAGGTGAAATGAGTTTGTTTCATATATATAATAAAATATAAGTATATTAGGGATAAATATGTTATTACATCATAATTAAACCACTAAATAAGAGGAAGTATAAGAAGAAAGAAACTTGAATGAATCGGTAGAAGGTATTACCTCTTTCTCGAAGTGCCTCCTTTGAACCTCCTCTTAGGGAACTAGAGTTGGTCTTTTTGAGAAGAACAGTACCTATATAATGTTTCTAGGGAAGTGGGAATGTGAAATGGGAAGAGTTTGTCCGACCTTCAAGGATCAAAATGGTGTGAGGAGGAGAGGGAGGAGGTGTCCTTTTATAAAGCAGGAGAGGGGCACCTTTGGAATACTAAAAAATATTAGTTTAATATATATTCAAAGCCCACATAAAAACCTCCAAAAATTACTCAATTAGAATATTAGATGATATAGGGTTGTAATATCAACAACCAATCAAATTTAGACATGTTTTAATCTTATTTTAAACCTTATCATTTTGATTTATCCTTATTTAATCTATTTTGATTTTATTTGTGGTAATAAATATCTAAATTTTAAATGGTTATAAATAATCCCTTATGTGTTGTTAATTTCAATAATTGGATACATTATGATATTTTTGACTACATAAATTTTAGTTTATAATTTTTATATATTTATTTGAATTTTAAAAAATATTATAATATGTAATTTTTATAAAATAACAATAGTGTCAATTTTGACAGAATTCATTTGTTTGAATTAAAAAAATATATATACAGAAGATATGTTCAAAATAAAAGAAATTATAGATTCATAACATGTCATAATTATTTATAAAATTATTGGAGCACATTAAATAGTTAATATATTATTTATTTAAATATTTTTACAACATTTTATTTGGTATATCTCTTAAAAAAATAATTACTACAACAATTTTGTATAATTATTTTATATACTTATTTTTTGCATAAAAATTTAAAATAAAATCATTTGATTATGATAAATATAATAAATTTTATAATAGTATTCTTAAATAAATTTAGTATCATAAAATAAAAACATTTAAATTGTTATATTTAGTAAATTATCAAAGTGACATCTTTGACATCATTTAAAATCAAATAATATAAATGTCATTATCGGATTTATAAAGATCCAAATGTTCACAAAATCGACCCATGGATGATTAGGGTATATATATACTCGATAAATACTTTTTGGTCAAGTTTATGGTCATGTTGATAGGTATTTTTATTTTAATAAAAACTATATTATTGATTTTTCACTAAATAAACAATTTCCGCATCACTATTGTGTCACCATTAATGATAATTATATAATCCCTAAAATACTAAATAAATTCTCATAATTTAGATAATTATTTCAAATATCTAGAGAATATTTTTTTTTTATGTTTAATGAAGTTTATCACTAAATTAAAATTATCATACTTAAAAGATTTAAGAGAGTGACATGTTGTCACTTACTTTGGTAATAATAATAATTAAATTATTTTCATGGTCAAAAGCCCATAAAATGAATCTAACCTGACCCTTAGGTGATATGGGTCGACTTTTAGTCATCCAATATAATTTTGGAATGTGTTAGGGTAATTTTATAATCTTAGGTTTACCCTTAATTACCCGATTTATCTTTAATTGAAGTATATAGAACTATCGTAGTTACTATTCATAGGGCCCAATAATAAAAAGTAGCTTATTAACATAATTTAGACCTACTGATTCCAAATATGGAATCCATTTTTTAAAATTTTAAACACAGAAGTTGCATTAATTCATTTAATATTAATCCCACTATTAAGAAAATTAGTTTTAAAAGATAAAACATTGCAAAAGATTGAAATGATTTTACCTATGAATTAAATGTAAAATAAATGCTAATGACATACATTATATTAAATGGTAAAAATATACTATATTCATAAATTGAAACCATTCAATATTATAATTTAACCATATAAATTATTATGATGAAAAAAGTTGTTTTTAATTAAAATATAGCATGTTTTTACTATTCATTAAAATATGATAGTACTTAGAATAAAATGAAAAGTTCATCCAATGTGAATTTTAATATCCTGATTCAATAGAAGAATTTTATTTTGTCAAATTGAACTTATAAACTTATCAAATACAATATTTAAAGTGTGTGCGCCATCAAAAGGCGGAAAAGTTCATTTTTTTAAAAAATACTTATTTTACCAGAAAATTTTATTTTGTTCTTATACCATGTTCTAGAAAATGTGTAAGATGAATATTAATTTTATAAAATTCAAAAAATATTTAATAATATTAATAACGGAAATTTCATAATAATATTATAATAATATATCATTGTTTAGTGAAACCATGTATTACGTACAACACACGCTATCGAGGAAGGTCATGATTGCGTGTAATGCAAGCCAAGTCAGGGTTGTGTGTACTATAAGCTACTTTTGGTGTAGTGTAAAACACAAGACATCAATGAAATTAAAAGGAATATTTTTCATAAAATTTCAGGGTGTTACATTCTACCCCCCTTAAAATGAATTTCTCCCTTGAAATTCGTCGGGGTTATAAATGGTTTACTACTCAAAAGTTTCTTTTATAGAAACACACATCATAAAAAGGAATACCAAAACATGCCTTTAAAAATGAAAGTATAAAACATAACGGTTACCCAAATTAACTAATCACTGGGATTCCACATAGGAGAACATAGGGGAAAATATGGATATGGAAGAGAAATATAACTATAATGTTCTGATGGAGAGTGGTAGAGAACATGGCTATAAAAAATCCAACAATCACAAATCCATAAATTTGTGATGATTTATTCTACATTCTGATTCATTAGATATAAAGACACCAGGAAAAGATTTTATTTGTATTAAATATCATTTCCCAAAATTTGAATAATTGTTTAAAAGAAATAATTACTTGATTTTGGTACTATCTTACTGTTGTTTGTGAATTGAACAATTTCCACATCATCCCTTAATGAAATGAAGTTGAATTTGTCTTCCGTGAAGTGTTAGCAGATCATGTGATAGAATGATAGGTCATTCCATCTGCCTCAAACAAAAGGATAATAAATGTTATTAAATATACATAAGTCCATATATAGTGAGATTAAACATATATGGTTCCTAAAATGGACTTATACATCATATATCATACTGCTTAATATAATAAAACTAGCTTTTACTATCCAGGGACTTCCTGTAGGCCAGTGGTAGGTGATAAAGTCCTGTTTCACTTCGGTTGTGGGTTCGATTCCCACAGCCTTGTCCATCGCGATGGGTTGTCACCTGTTCTTCATGTTTTCCCTTTTCTTAAACTACAATATTATAACATTCCATCAGTGATATCGAAAAAAGTTCTAGCCTTAAACAATACTATCTTATGTCCAACACAATTCATTCCAATCTTTAGGCTTATCTAAAATACTTCTGTCCAAGCTCATAGTATAAACAAAACAATTACTAGAAATCTCATCTACTGATCATGTGAATACCATCATTTATACCCTATATATAATACAATAGGTCTTGTTAGTCACATTCCAAACATGTGAATACCTTAATCATGTATTCTCTAAAAACATAAATTACCATAGAACCTCAGTGATAACATGAATTCTATCAAAAGCTAACTCCTTCCACATACCAAAATCCCAAAAATTATATATACTAAACCCATGATATAACATTATCCTTACATCAGTTATGAGGTCAATAATATTATCAAACATGTCATTATCTCTTTATCCCTTCATTATGCCCATATTAGGTGCTTTCTAAAAATATCTGATTAACCTTTCATGGTTACCAGTACCATTCAACATATACTTTCAAAAACATATAAAAAACAATAGTGTAAAAATCCTTTGATGTCTCATTATTCCATAGTAACATGAGATTTCTTATACAACATTACTCTTGATAAACATGTAATCATTCCACTGCCTTCTTAAACCATTGACCAATCATGAACAATTCTTTGATCTCACATATCATTTGTAGTTTCTTTATCATCATCAACATAAATACTACCCATATGACCATTCTGATTCTCTTCATGAGACATTCCCTTAGAGAATTGGTTTGCATAATTCCTGTACATTCCACATTTAATCATTGTTGATGTCAGAGAAATACCATTATCCTTTTCCATGGTGTTAACTGAACCTTTTCCTTTTCACTTACTGGCATTGTGTCCTTCCTTTCCACACAAAAAACATCTTCCAGTTTCATTGAAACATTCTCCTTGATGCCTTTTCCCACATGATTTACACGAGGGAAATTGATCTTTCGTTCCTGTTTGATCATCTTGAAACTCCATCTTTCACTTATTAAATGAGTCGGGATACTTACCAAAGTATAGATTATTGATCATATTATGAGATTGCTGATTAGGAATAATAATGATGTTTTGACTTCCAAATCCTGCTTCATTTGGCTTTTCATGAAGAATATCATTCCATTTTCCATCATATATTCCATTATCGTGAATCTTCATATTTCCATCCATTTTCTAAAACCCAAAAAATAATAATGTGACAGGTAAAAATCATAATCAAGGGGGAGTACCTTCAATATCTAACATCTTAGGTTAAATTATACGATTTTTACCATAATTCTAGGACTATAACTTATACTTATACTTAACCTTAGGGACATCCCTAGACATACCTTAGAAATATCTCTAGGGATCTCACTAAAGTTTTCGCATCCCAGTTTCCCAAGGTTAACAAAACCATTCTCTGATACAAACTATAGATGTCTGGAATTACATCCAGTGTACTATAATTGAATCTTATCAGGTCACTCCATGGGTGGCTACAACCCCTGGGTGGGACACACCCCCATCCCTGGTGGAAACCATTTACTCATGAATCCCTTGGGAGGAGAGCCATTCTTCGTCCAACGCTGACATGTGAGAGTTCTAAACGACCAGATTAATTCCTACCTCTTTATCCTCTGATAACAACATTAGAGACCCAAAGCATGACGTACATGGACATTACATTTCTTTTGCAGAATACTTAATACATAACAAAAATAGTCACCAAAGGACTGTAATAGGTTAGTGTCTTTGGAAACTCAAACTATAATCTTCTAATCATGGTGAATAATCTTCAATATCTCCCATAATGATCTTCCCTTTTTATTCCTTACCTAAAACCTTTCTTTATATCCTGGGGAAAAGAAATAATATAAAGGTTGAGATAAAAGTCTCAGTAAGGGTGAGCATGGAGAAAATAAAACAAACCATATACATTTGAACATAAAAACATGAACATAATGCTTAAACATCGAAATCATGAGTAGTGACATAAAACATGGCAGTACGTAAGCCATAGATCATAATGGAACATCAATCATGATAAAATAACTTGGAAATTAAACTTTTAATTGTTCAAAAACATTAAGCACATGATATGATTTCCATAGTAGCCAAGGCATTGCTGCCAATACTATATTAGAGGACAAAGTGCCTTACTGAATTAGGTTTACTTTCTGTTCCAGCCCTGAATTACTAAACTGGATTTAGTTTCCGTTTCAGCCATGTCTATCTCATGAGATATAAATTTTTACCCAATGCATTGGAGGGAGTTATAGGTCCCACACATCTCATATTTAAATCATTCTTATGTGTGCCACAAAACAATCATAAATATTCATCATTACCCAAAGAATAAATTGGGTTTCGTAAACATCATTCCATCATAACATAATCTATATAAAACAAATGGATATCATTTTTCATAAGAGAAGTGAAACCAATTAAATCATAGAGATATTATAATTATATCATACACATATGAAATATTGTCATCATAGATGGAAACTGGTTTTGAAAAAGCACTTGAAATGAATTCTTGAGGAAAATATCCATTCTTCTTGAAAATCATTTTCTTTTTCACAAAATTCCATTCAATTTTAAAAGGAAAGGTTTTTTTTAAAATAGTCATCAAATCTTTTAGAGTATGCTTCATCAATATAAGGTGTTATGAAAACAATAAAAATCTGTTCATGTTGTATAAGTTAAAAAAACATTCTCCTCGTACTTTTGTTGAAAAAGTCAAAAAGTACCTCGTATGGTAAACAAAAGAAATATTCCTTCCATACGATGTGCTAAAAGTAAAAAGAGGTAAAAATGACATTAAACATACAAGGATGAAAAGTAAAAATTTTATAAAAGCATTTTGAGAACATATAGACATGGATAATAAACATAACCCCAATAAATACTTACGAATAAACAATCTCAGATGAGAATGAGATTGAAATAATTATCCCTTACCTTAGGTCTGATAGGCTTAGTACGTATCTGAACCTCCTGTATAATGATTTAAATAATTTCATTGACTTATTACAGAATCATATTCATTGTTCTGATATCATATTTGGCTCACTTATGACTTTATATTACCCGTTCTTTAGTAAATTCCTTGTTATTGAGTGTTTTGGGTAATATCGTTTCATTTGTCGCCCGTGTTTTGACTTGTAATTATTCATATGATTACGTAGATTATGATTACTTAATTATAGAATATAAAAAATTATTTATATATAATATATATTCAGAATATACATATATTTATATAACAGATCGATAAATGGAAAGAAATACACCATTCATGGAGACGGTAGGTTGTACATATGCAAGAACGCTATTTTCGTTTCCTTATTGAATTGAATGGAATTAAGTAGATGAAATACATTTATATATACAAAAATCCTGTAGAATTATCAATTCATATAATTTA
The DNA here is from genome assembly GCA_963277665.1 of Viscum album. NCBI lineage: Eukaryota > Viridiplantae > Streptophyta > Magnoliopsida > Santalales > Viscaceae > Viscum > Viscum album. The sequence goes on along the minus strand of OY728142.1, from coordinate 1,178,548,792 downwards.
TTATTATTCATTATATATACTTAATAATCATTCTATAGTGGTTAACATGGAGAATGAATCTCATCACATCGTGGAGACGGTAATCCGTACGTACACACGAGCGATGATATTGTTCCCATATTTATTGACTGGAATTGGAGTGAATGATATAATACCTTATAATCATTATTATTTTATAATAATCTTATGTAGTTATTTTTTACACCATTATACCCATCTTAGAAAGGTGGTGGTTGAAAAATATATTACACCACAGCATGGAGATGGTATTCCGTACATATACACGCGCTGTGATTTCATTTTCCGTATGATGGATAGAAGGTGAAATGAGTTTTTTTAATATTTATAATAAAATATCAGTATATGAGGAATAATTATGTTGTTACATCATAATGAAACCACTAAATAAGATGAAGTATGAGAAGAATGAAACTTGAAGGAATCAGTAGAAGGTGTTACCTCTTTCTCGAAGTGCCTCCTTTGAACACCCTCTTAGGGCACTAGAGTTAGTCTTTTGAGAAGACCAATACCTCTATAAGGTTTCTAGGGAAGTGGGTAAGTGAAATGGGTAGAGTTTTTCCGAGAATCAAGGCTAAAAATGGTTTGAGGAGGAGAGGGAGGATGTTTCCTTTTATAAGGGAGGAGAGGGACACCTTTGAAATCCTCAAAAATATTAGTTTAATATAAATTCAAAAACACATAAAAACCTCCAAAAATGACTAAATTAGAATTTTATATGAGATAGGGTTGTAAAATCATCAACCAATCAAATTTAGGCATGTTTTGATCTTATTTTAACCCTTATAATTTTTATTTAACCTTATTTAATCTATTTAATTTTATATGTGGTAATAAAATTGTAAATTTTAAATGGATATAAATAATCACTTATGTGTTGTTAATTTCCATAATTGGATAATTTATGACATTTTAGACTATATAAATTTCAGCTTAAAATTTTTAAAAATTTATTTGATTTTTAAACAATTTTATAATATGTAATTTTTATAAAATAACAATAGTGTCAATTTTGACACTATGAATTTGTTTGAATTTAAAAAAAATACAGAAGTTATGTTCAAAATAAAAACATTAATATATTCATAACTTGTCATATTTATCTATTAAATTAGTGGAGAACATTAAATAGTTCATATAATATTTATTTCAATATTTTTAAAACCATTTAATTGGTATAACTCTTAAAAAAAATTAATTAGTACATCATTTTTGGACAAATATTTAATATACTAATTATTTGCATAAAAATTTAAAATAATATTGTATGATAAAGATAAATATAATACCTTTCATAATAATATAATTACATGAATTTATCATCATAAAATTAAAACATTTAGATTGTTATATTTATTAAATTATCAAGGTGACAACATTGACATCATTTAAAATAAAATAATATAAATGTGATAGTCAGATTTATAAAGCTCCAAATGGTCCCCAAATCGACCATTGGATGCTTATGGTATAGATATACTTGACCAACAATTTTTGGTCAAGTTTACGGTCCTTTTGATACGTATTGGTATTTTAATAAAAACTATATTATTGATTTATCACTAAATAAACAATTTCTGCATCACTATTGTGTCACCATTAATGATAATTATTTATTACCTAAAAATACTAAAAAAATCTCAAGATGTAGATACTTTTTTTATATTTATATACAATATTCTTGTTTGATGTTTCATGAATTTTATCACTAAATTAATATTATTATACTTATAAGATTTAAGAGAGTGACATGTTGTCACTTTCATTGGTAATAATAATAATTAAATTATTTTCATGGTCAAAAGTCGATTAAATGAATCCAATCCAACCCTTAGGTGATATGGGTCTACATTTAGTCATCCAATATAATTTTGGCATGTGTTAGGGCAATTTTATGATCTTAGGTTTACCCTTAATTACCCGAATTATCGTTAACTGATGTAAATAAAAATTATTATAGTTACTATTCATAGTGCCCAAAAATAAAAAGTAGCCTTTTAACATAATTTGGACGTACTGATTCAAAATATGGAATCCATTTTTTAAATTTCAAAACACAGAAGTGGCAGTAAATAATTTAAAATTAATCCCGCTATTAAGAAAATGACTTTTAAATGTTAAAACATTGCAAAAGATTGAAATGATTTTATCTATGAATTCAATGTAAAACTAATGCTAATGACATAAATTATATTAAATGGTAAAAATATATTCTATTTATACTTTAAAACCAATAAATATTATAATTTAACCATATAAATTTTAAGATGAAAAAAGTTATTTTTAATTAAAATATACCGTGTTTTTACTATTCATTAAAATATGAAAGTTGTCAGAATAATATGAAAAGTTTATCCAAAGTAAATTTTAATACTCTGATTCAATATAAGAATTTTGTTTCTCAAATTGAACATATGAAAATGTCAAAAACTAGATTTAATGTGGGTGTGCCATCAAAAGGCGGAAAAACTACATTTTTTCTTTCAAAATACTTATTTTACCCGAAAAATTTATTTTGTTCTTATACCATTTCTAGAAAATGTGTAAGATGAATAATAATGTTATAAAATTAAAAATTTAATTAATACTATTCATAACAGCTAGTTCATAATAATATTATAATAATATATCATTGTTTAGTGAAACCCAGTGTTGCGTACAACACATGCTATCAAGGAAGGTCACTATTGTGTGTAATGCAAGCCAAAGTCAGGGTTGTGTGTAGTGAAAGCTCCTTATGGTGTAGCGTACAACACAATAAATTAATGAAATTAAGAAGAATATTTTTCATAAAATATCTGGGTGTTACATACATATTATTAGATACACATTTAAATCTCATTAACCATTTTTATCGATTCATATGTCACGCTGTTATGCTGGAGAAATTGCACATTTATTTTCCAAGACAATGTCATTCTATTGTAAATACCATGCCCATTTCTCTATTGAGGGTATTCACCTTTATGGAAAATTACCTATTGATTATAGAGTTTCATGTATGAATTCCACATTCCATTATCGTGGAATAAATTATGATGTTTAATGAATCCATGATGTATGATTTGTGAGGCACACTTATGCATGAAATGAAATGATTAAGAAGGGTGTGCCCTGACACACTCCAATGCATTGGGTATTGAATAGTATCATCTCACTCCATGTACAATGACAGTTTAGTCCGGATAATTCATGTTCAATGAGGTTTTACTTATGCTCCATGTGCAATGTGCCTTGGCTCAAGAAAATATCATGATAAATATTGTTACCACATTTCCATGTTATGATAATCATGCTATATCATCCGTTTATAAACTTATTTCTATTATTCTCTATTGATATGACAATTTCTTTGAATTTATTTTATTCTTCATGTTATTCCTTGTATACACACTTACATAGATTTATAGCTCACCCTTTTTTATGTATATCCTCAGGTTACCCCATGTAATGATAAGTACAAAGGAATGTTGTGGTCAAGTAAAAGATGTTCTCAATAAAGATGTTGTATTTAACTTCTTATGATTTCATTTAATGTTCCTAATTTCCCAAGACTCTACACCTCTCAATCCTTCGAGCTGGCACAGGTGAATTTTTATGTAATAAATCATTTTTTAATGTGTAATAATGAGAAGGGTTGTTATAGTTCATATCAAATGATAAGTTTAGTTATATTTTGTATTATGGTTAAGAAACCCTAGTGAAAGAATTATGAATATGACTATGTATAATAAAAAATCAATAAATCTGTGTGAGTATATATTATGTGGATTATCAATAAAATAACCCATGTCTAGATACGAACAAGTATATGTGTCCGTAGCACAGATGTATTTATGGGTAAAAATCGAAACACCACATTGAGCTAGAATCGAATGGGAATTAGTGAAAGACAGTGGGCCTTGCTTGACTCTTGGTTACAACACTCCCAAGGGGTATGATTTGGTAAATTAATATGTTTATTAATAAAAATTATTATGGGAATAAAAAAATTTCCCTAAGAATATATTATGGGAAGTATCTCACAGATAACATAGAGTGAATCCAATAAATTCATATGTTAAGGAAATAAATGTAATTTGTAATTTATCTCTTTTTTTAACTGGATTAAACTTTATTTTTTACCCCAAAATTTTCTTTTTTTCTAGACTATGGCCTATAATAAGAGTACTCGGGTTGAAAAATGATCTGAAGATCAATGTGATGACTTTTCAAACAAGATGCCAAATGCAATGGGAGAAGTAATAACAAACTTTTTCATGATACACTCTTAGTTAACTGATATTTTTAATAGAAAAATGGGTCAAGCGGATCATTCAACCCCCCCCCTCTCCCAAAGAAAGAACAATCCACAATTTAGAGCTTCGTGATATAAAGGCAGTGTTCTTTTAATGGATCTTTTGATCCATCAATCGTCAAAAAATTGATCAAATCCATTGAAATGTTCCTCTCCATCCATTAATATTTCAAAGAATATAAGGTTCTTATGGCTGCTTATTGTATGGATGGTGAAGATGGTCAGTGGAAAACATTTATAAAAAATACAAGCCCTAAAAAAGAGATTATGTCATTTTAATGGACGGATTTCTAGAAAAAATAACTGACAAAACTTTTCCTCTCACCCTCCGACTTATGATAGAAAGGGACTTCCTTTCTCCCATGAAAAAAGACAATGAATCCATTAGAGTGTACAAAGATAAATTCACAAGGATTGCATGATACTCCTCCGTCATTTTCATTACCCCAGAATCAAAGTTTTAACACTTCATTGATGGGATAAATCATAACCAATAAAAATCCTTAGTCATCCATTACATTGATAGCTATAGAGAAATTTTCTGATGTTCCCTCAATGTTGATATATAGATCAGATAATCTAAAGGTTTTCATGGGGATAATAAGGGTAAACTGGACATTAATTTTGGGTGTTCAATTGATAAATCCAATGGTGCTAATAAAATCCAATACCCAACATGCCAATGGTTCGGAAGGATGCACCCTAAAAATTTCCAAAAGGGGATGAAGAAATGCTTTAGGTGTGGATGATAAGGGAACCTAGATATTAACTATTATCAATAAAAACTACTTCTTTGATAGAGGAGAGGAATGCTCCAATCAACCCTCAATGCATTATTCATTTCAACAACTTTAATGAATCAGGGATCTTTTCAAACGATTTACCTAATCCATGGGTTTTCGGAGGAACCAATAACCTCCATGGCATCAATGGAGAGATATTTACATCACTACTATCGAAAAGAACCCTAAAAAATTTAGTTATTGGTACTATAATTATTAATTGAATATCAACGTACCTATTTTTTATTCCAATTTAATCATTTTTTATATCCTAAAAGTTTAGTTGAACAATATCAACACCACCACAAATCATGGAAGTAAATATGTAGGTGAGAACCACAAATGGGGAAATCAATGAATCCCAGAAATCTATCTCCTACCTTATCATAATTTGTGGATTCCTTCCGAGGAAACCTTCTCACACTCCCCCTGGTGGTATTTGATGAATTTTTGGGAATGTACTATATTTCCCAACATAGAGCCAACATAAATTTTAGTGAGATATAAATCACTCCTCGTATGTCGAATTGAACACTGATTATGTACAAATGAAAGTGGGATGATAAAATATCATTAACACCATCATATATGGAGTGGATATTACAACCCTATGATAACTCGTTTCATGCCGATATGATTGTGTCTAATGAAGAAACCATCCTTGAACACATGCCTATTGTGAAAGAATTCACTAAAGTGTATCCCAGGAAATTTCCTGGTCAACCGCCTAAAAGAGATGTTAAATTCATGAGTGATATTATACCTAGGGAGCTTCAAATATCCATGAATCCATATTGGATGGCTTTTTTGGGTCTTGAGGAGATTAAAAAACAACTACATGAGAATCTAGATAAAGGGTTTATATGCCCAGGTGTTTCACCATGGGGTGCACCAGTCCTCTTTATCAAGAAGAATGATGGTTCAATGTGCATTTTCATTGATTATCATGAGCTTAACAAAATAACGATGAATAACAAATATCCTTTTCATCGAATTGATGATTGATTGATCTATTATGAGGAGCACAATACTTCTCTAAGGTGGATTTGATGTCAGGATATTATCAAGTAAGGGTAAATATGGAGAATATCCACAAGACTTATTTTCGTAGAAGATATAAGAAATATGAATTCATAGTAATTCCTTTCAAAATCACTAATCCCCCCACACTCTTCTTGTGCATGATGAATAGAGTCTTTAGATATTACCTCCAAAATTGTGTGGTTGTCTTCATAGAAGATATTACAATATACTCCAAAACTAAGGAGATTTAGGAGGAGAATATTATCGCTATACTACAGGCCTTGTGAAAGGAGAAGCACTTTTCAATGTAAATAAAGTGTGAGTTATGGTGAAGGAGGTCTCATTCCTAGGACATATTCTCTTATACAATGTTATATCTATGGATCCCTCCAAGACAAGTATAATTGAGGGATGGAAGAGGCCAACATTAGTGATGGATATCCATAGATTACTAGGGTTGGAATGATATTATATCAAATTTATGAGAAATTTCTCATGATTTTACAACCCTACTACTAATCTAGCTTGGAAGGGAGTGGTATTTATTTAGATATATAAATGAAAATATAGTTTCAAGGAGTTGAAAAGGATGCTTGTCACTATGCATGTGCTCACACTACCCAATAGTGGAGAACTTTTTTTGGTATTTAGTGATGCTTTGAAGAAGGGAATGGGATGGGTGTTGTTAAAAAATTACAATGTCTTTTCATATGCCTTAATGGAATAGAATGTTTATGGGAAAAAATATCCATAACATGATATGGAGTTGGTTGTATTAATATTCACATTGAATGTTTGGGGACATTACCTATTTGGGGAGAAGTGTGAATTATATATAATTAAAAAAAGAATCAACAATATATTCACATAGATTGATCTGAATATGCCCCCAAAAAAGATTGTTAAAGATGATCAAATACTATAACTGCTCCATCCATTACTATCTTGGCAATGAGAACAAGGTCGCATATTCTCTATGTAGAAAGGAACCAAAAATTATATCATTTATGAGAATTAAAAAGGATCCAACCTTATTTGATTTTATGAATATTTACATGGGAATAATAAACAAAGAAACATCATCAATACTTTCACAAAGGATTGCTAAACCAATTTTTTTTAAATATTATAGGCTGCTAAAAAAGATGATGTGAGAATTTAGAAGAAAATGGATACTATAAAAAAATATAAATCCTTAGAGTTCAATGATAATAAATAATGAATTTTGTGATTTTGGACAAGACTATATGTTCCATAAAATTCAGAGTTAATGAATGATCTTTTGGACGATTCATATATTTTGAATTTCATCATTCACCTAGTAAACACATATATGAATCATGATATCCAAGAGAATTATAGGTTAGATGACATGAAAAATGTGATCCCTCAGTATACATCAATGTTCTGGGTATGTTGGAATGTGAAGCATGAGTGAGAGATGTATAAGAGGATGATGGAACCATTACATATACCGACATGGAAATGGGAGAACATCACAACTGACTATGTCACCGGAAATTTGAAGACATCCAAAGGAAACAGTGCTATCCGGGTTGTTGTGGATCATCTTACAAATATTTCACAGATCATTGCAATTCAAGAGGATTTCTCATTGGATAAACTAGAATGGATCTACATCAGAGAAATCAAAAGGTTGCATTTAGTACCACGGTCGATTGTATCCGATTGATATCTACGATTCACTTATATGTTCTGGAAGATTGTAAAACATTATTTGAATACTGAGCCGAACATCCATATAGATTATCAACCTAAAAATAATAGAAAATATTAGTTGTCTATCCATCCACTAGAGGAAATATTGATAGATTTCTCAATAGACATCAAAGGGTGATGAGATCATCATATTCCTGTAGTTCAGTTCTCTTAGATTAAAAGTTTCCACTCAGTCATCCAAATGGTTCCCTTTGATGGAAGAGATGTCGTACAACAGATTGTTAGGATGAAGCTAGGTATTGAAAACACCTTGGTCCATAAATGGAAGAATAAATGGTGGATAATGTTAAGACATATTATTAGTACATTAAATCTACTCACAGTTGACAAAAGAGATATGCTGATAATCATCGACGAGACCTAGAGTTTGATATTGGAAACATGGTATTCCTCCGTATATCACACTGGAAGAGGGTTATGAGATTTGGGATGACAGGAAAGACTTTTCCATGTTACATAAGCCATTTTGAGATCCTGATCACATTGGGGTTGTGTCTCATCGACTATCACTCCCACCAAACATTTCTAACATGAATGATATATTCCATTTGTCATTCTCGAGGAAGTAAATACCTGACCAATCGCATGTTCTCAATCCTAAGGTGGTACCATTGGAGAATGACCTCACCTATTAAGAGAAGCCGGTGAAGATCTTAGTTCATGGGGAAAAATCATTAAAATAAAATAATGACCCTCATCAAGCTTCTATGGTGCAACCATAAGTTCGAAGAATCAACGTGGGAATCTAACAAAGTGATGAAGCGGAGTTACCCTCCTCTGTTTTAGTGTGGGAAAATGAAATTTTGACGGAGAAATTTCTTTAGGGTGGAAGATTTTAACGACCCAAACATATATTAATGAAAATTCCTCATGATCTAAAATGGTTATGTAAAACATATGAACTTCTTTGGATTTAAGTTTTTTAATTTTAAAATACCGTTAATAATTTTAATTTTTTCTATTAGAGTTGTTGAACAGAGATCACATGATTAGTATAAATATAGGACTTTAACAAATCCAATTTCCTTAGAAAAAGGATGTGATGGCTTAATCTAGTAGATTTGCTCCATACAAAGCCCATTTGTTAGAGTTCATAATGGTGGTATCATCCCTGGGCTTCGCTTTTGACCAAACCCAAGTCAAGCTCCAACATGTTAGGCTTGAACAGAATCTACTACAAATGAATTGGATGTTAATAGTGATTACCACCCAATTGATTTTATCAGAGCCCCCCCAAGGGTCTGTCAGCATTGCACACCATTCCCATAGGTATTATGTGGGTGTCATAATGGGTTATGTTACAAACCCTAGAACTATGATTATTTGAATTAGTTTTTTATAGAGTAAATAATATACATTAATTTTATTATCATTACATTATAAATGGGTTTTTAATCACAAATAGAATTTTTTTAGTTAATATTAAAATATAAAATTTAATTCTAGGAATTAATGGATTTTTGAAGTAAATAATATTTTAAGAAAATATTATTACTAAATTTCTTTTTATTAAATATAAATGATCATAGAATTATTATGAATTCATTTGTATGTTTTATTAATGTTTCAAAACTATTTTTTGTAATAACCCATGAATTTTATAATAGTCAGTTTTTATTTTAATAGATAAGATAAAAATATTTAGAAAATTCTTTCATGGAAATTATTTAATTTTTTTGGATTTAGAGAATTGAAATTATCCAATGGTTAATTTTTCATAATTTTCTGAGATAGTCGAATATTTGGGTAAAAAATAAAAACCCTTGAAATATTTAATGTGTTTTATGACATAATAATTCCTTCATTGTGATGTAATCATATACTATATAATGGATATTCGTCCAATATATGGTTTACCTTTAAAATAATGTTATTTTAGAGTTTTATTATTAATTTTATGTTGCCTTAGTGGACCCTCTAATTCTTATAAATCATTTTTATTTTTTAAAATGATTTCCATGAGAATGTGACTCACCTCCACTTAAGAAAGCCTAATATTCCAAAATTATATTCTATTGTCCTTATAAAAAAATGTTTCCCACTCCCCTTTTTCAAAAATCATTGGAAAACCCATTGGTTGGTTTTTTGTTTTGAGTAGTTTGTTATGTTCTACCAAAACCTTAATAAAAAAACATTTCTTCTCCTTTTTAATATAATCCCCCTCAATCTCCAATTACTCTTCACTAAAAAAATTTGGATCTCGACCAACATATTCCCTCCTCTCTGTAGAATCCTCTGAAGGTGCCTCATTCCCCCAAGAAGTCTCTTCCAAACCTTTCTAATGCCTTTGGTTTCACACTTCTAAGTATGTGATTTCTTCTTTTCTCATTTTTTTGATGTTTATTTATGTAGATATACCCTTTTATTTTCAATTAGGAATGTTGGGGTATGATTTATCACCTCTTCCATACTTCCCTACTTATTGTTTAATGATTATAGACCCATTTCTCTCTCTTTAATGACTCCAATGTACACCCATTACCATGCCAAAATTCTGTATGAGATTTCTCACTCCTCATTTACATTCATCAAATCCTTTTATATTACGCATCAAAATTCCCTTACATGTATTGGAAATTTATCTATATGACCCCCTTAAGGTTTATTTCATGTCCATATTATGATATTACAGTTTCTATCTCATCATCAATGTTTATGAATTTTTATGTCACACCATTATGCTGCCGAAATTGCATTGTGATTTTCTGAGCCAAAGTCATTGGGTAGTGAAAACCATGCTCATTTATCTATCAATGTTTTTCACAATTTGGCACATTTACACATTGATTATATAGTTTCATGTATAAATTCCATATTCCTTTATTGTGGAATAAATGATGATGATTAATCCATGTTGAATGTTCTATGTGGCACAGATATGCATGAGATGAAATGATTAAGAAAGATGTTCCCTGATAACGCTCTAATGAATTGGGTAATGAATAATATCATGATATGCCATGTGCAGTGGAGGTTCACACATTCTAATTCAAGTGTAATGATGGTTTACTCATTCTCCATGTGCAATGGTCCTTGCCTTATACTAATATCATGTTTAATGTTGCTGCCACATTTCCTTATTATGATAATCATGCTATATGATGTCTTTATATTCATATTTCTCTTGATCCCCATTGAAATTCCTATTTCATAGAATTTATTTTATTCTTCATTTTTTTCATGTTTACCCCCATACTAGACTTTATATCTTACCCATTTCTTATGTATTTCCTTAGGTTACCCCATGCAATGCGAAGTATGAAGGAATGTTGTGGTCATGTAAAAGAAGTTTTCAATAAATATGTTGCATTTCGAGTCTTATGTATATATGTAATGTTCATAATTTCCAAAGACACTAGATATCTCAATATTTGGATGTTTATTATGTTCATATTATGTAATATATCATGTTTAATTGTGTAATAAAGAGAAAGGTTGTTATGAAAATGGACAATTGTAGTAAAATAAATGCATATATAGCATGCTGATAAAACAAAATTACTAAAATAGTAAATAAAAATAGGACTAATATCAAGGTCCCATGCTAACATACCATGAAAATTGCTACAAATAACCAACTCTAGAGCCCGAACCTTCACCTAAACGTAAAAACAAGAAGACTACACGGATCCCAAAGGTTCTGTTTTGGGTTTGAGAATGTGTCTCAGTCGGATTCCATATACATAAGAATAACCATAATTGATTTTTATGTAGTTATGTAATAAGGAATTAAAAGAAAGGAATAGTTCAAGAAATTAATGAAAATTCAAACTCCACAAATGCTCAATAGCCACCAGGATGATGTCATCTTCTTCGGCCAACACCTTAATTATGAATAAGAAAGCATCCTTGTCACATGGACCAATGTATCCATACAATGTTAACAGCCCTAGTGAACATTTAGTTTTCACCTAAAAAGAAATAAACTAGAACCTTTTTCCTCTTGACACCTCGTGTCTCAAATAAAATACTAACTTCTGAAATTCACACCCAAAAAAGTAATCATTCCCTCAGACCCTTGCTCTAGAGAACTCATCCTCCCATTACCTAACAACCAATGGCACACTGATACCTATCCTCCAATTAATGTCATATTTTGCTCTTATTAGTACTTATAGAGAACCAACGATGTCTATTCTCTCAATTCATACTAGGCCCACAACCTCAATATGGTGTGCCTCATCCGAAAAACGATAGATTCACCACAACAAACTAGAGGTTACTCACCTCCAATGTGGATTTCTATGAAAACCACCCCCAAAAATTCACTAATCATTACTACTAAGGTTTTATACCCACAAGAGTGGTAAAAACACCATATCATGGATTCAACTAGTGTGAAAATGACTCAATATCATATTTCAGCAATAATGGGTGACAAAAATTATCCAAATTAATACCTAATCCACATCAAAACTAAAACCTATTTCACTTGAAACCATTTCGCTAAAATATGGTGACCATGCATTCACATATAATAGGTCACTCCCAACTTGATATCCTTACCACCTCAATCTAAAATCCACGATGCCCCATCCAATGAAAATCACAACTCAATATATATATATAATCTTGGTCATGCCAAAAAAGATGATCTCGTCACCTCAATTCCGAATGGCCAACTATATCGAAACCTCAAGCCAATCCCATCATGACTCCATGTGTCTATAATTTTAGTACATGAATTACATTTATATGAACAAATTCACATGACAAACTATTCAATTTAATATGATTGAATTATACAAATTAAATAAAAATAACAATTTAATGAAATTGATTTTTTGAATTCCAACATACAACACACATATATATCAATTCTATTAAATAATACACTTCAATGAAATGGAATTGAACAATTTCAATTAAATAAACAATTAAATTTATTATAAACAACCCCCTAACCAAACATCCAATGGAGAGACGTCCTCTAATCTAGACTCGCATGAGGAAAATTGGTTCGGGCATGCCCAAGCGCATGCCAAAATGTCCAATTGTCAATTTGGTAGGAATGAATAGGCTATCTCTCAGTCTGAAACATTTTATCTAAAAGTCACACCCCTAAAAAGCCCACAAAAACAAAAATTTATTTGTACAACACTTAACAAGGACTCGTAGATGTAGGCATGTATTGGGTTTTCCTCTAACTCGATATTTTTTAGAAGATATCTATGTTTCGATCATACGCCTGGAAAATAATGAAAATTTGTTCAAACTGATTTAGTACACTGTTAGATGAAATAAAATAATAATTTATGTGTAATTGAGGGTAGTGTTACCACTCTGATTCCCAAGAACCTGATATATCTAAAATCAAATCATGGATGAAGATGTGGGAGAAACATGAAGGTGGAGGTGGATCGAAGGATCTCTCCCTCTACTATATGTATCCCACTATTGAATAATGAGGGAAGAAATAAAGAAAAGGGAAATGAAATATCAGAAAAATGGAATTTCATTCCTTACATGGGATTCAATGTTTATCCCACATGGTTTCCCAAACAATGCACAATCTGTGTGGGTTATAGTGCTGAGGTACTTCCTATGTGGAAGTAAATGTGAAGCTTTCCACAAAATTTTCACTAACCATGATCAAAACATGTTGTTTTCCTCTGAAATTACTATAGACGAGGCTATGGATCCATGCTCCACGCTAAAGGATTTACCAAAACAATGAGGAAGTTAAAAACTAGGTAGAACAGTTTTCTAGAAGGGGATACATCATTTACCCAAAATGGTGCACCTTGGCCTGCATTTCCAAAATATGTCTTGGGGTCCCTGATGCACCCAAAATCCCTTCTGAACACATAAAGAAATGGTTAAATTCCTAAAACCCTATAAAATTTGAAATAATTTTAATTGAACTCTCACAAATGAGTTTTAATCAATGATAATGAAAACAACACCCTGACTAATTGAAAAAATTCAAAATAGGAGTTATTTCATCCGGATTCAAAAACATGGGATGTTACAATCTCCCAAACATAATTCAGCACATCCCTGAGCTATAAAAAATGTGTTGATGGTTCCAAAAACCCCTATCCAATATATAAAAACTCTGAAAACCAACACCTCAAGGGTATAGGTCATCATACCTCAAGAGGGCTCCCCACATTTGGAGTGACCTACCCCTATCTCATTAGACCCAAAATCTCATATCATGCAATGGCCAATGGACTGATTCGTAGACCCAAGGTCCTCCCATGATGCATCGTCACTCTCTCACATAATCAGGTGATCCCATGTCATTCCAAACACCCATTAAAATCTCGCACCCCATTAGAGCCCTCCTCATGCCTATGTTCAACATAGAAAAACAAACCTCGACATCTGAACTGAAACTCAACAGTCTTGGTGCCTAACACCTCCATCACATACTACTCTGAAAAGCTTCCTAGATGCATCGTACCAAAATTATTGACATATCATCAATTCCTTAGTTCTAGGAACACCAACATCGTATATATATTTGATTAAAATGTTGTAAAAACCTATGTAAAACCACATTCATCAATGTTCGAATGAAAATCATTGTGCCTTGCAATTCATATATATATATATATAATCTGGCACCTGATACTATAAAATCCTATGAAATAGTGTCAAGTCAGTCCATGTATATACCCAATGAAACTAGTGCACCCAAAAAGGAATTCTTCAAGAGGACATTACAAAATTTCCACAGGAACCAGGAAATTCCCTTGATGTACCTCTAACTATCATCAGCTCATGAGCTAACCCATCCCATGGAAGATCTGTGGTGAAAACCTATCCTGAAGAATGATTTATTAATATATAACCTCCTTATGATGCTACACTCACCAGTAGATAGTAACCATGCTCCCAGGTCCCACCTCCTTTTCCACAACATCAATAGGGAGCTAATTCTTAGCTACCCTCACTTGGTAATGATTCCGAACCGATATTAGAAGCCTGATTCTGAACTGGTCTCTAACTGCTGGATGTCCTAAAAAGATCCTTGCAGAACCTCTTGAGACACATGACCTATTCACTTAACTAACACAACTTTGAATGTTGCTCACAATGTGTCCAAACATGTACTGGATTCCCACACTAAAAGAAAACCATGTAATACTAAATATGAGGTTTTATGATCAAGTCATAAGCCATATTTTCCTTTTAGAACTCATCCCATCCTCACAACTTTCCATATGATGAATCACCACATAAATCACATGATGGTGGTTCCTAGATCTAGTAAGACACATTTATCATGTATCCCATATCTATGAGCTCCTAGTTCACCAACTCAGATAATGAGGCCAACCGAAATTTATTTACATGCACCCAAATGGAATGTCATTAACCATAATTGAATCTCCTCAATCTTGGGAAATCTTCTCTCCCAATTCTGGGTGAAGAGTGCAAAACAATTTCTGAATTTATCTATATAGACAATTAAAAATATGTCTCCCTACTGAAGGTTCCTAAACTCCCTCGATATTCTATCCCATGTCATCTACCAGAAGATATCCCCAAAAATTCTGGCCTCAAAATCAATCTAGGACAAACACTCATGTCTTCGTAACTATAACTGGATGTTATACACGAAATTTCCATGCCATCAGAGCATGTAGATGGCCAATTTTACCCTCAAACCATGAAGAAACTCCAATTTCTAAAAAATCATCAGCATACTCTTGATCAAATTATACGTTGACTAACGACTTCCCTCAACATAGAAAAACATTGGGAGCTACAAATAAAAAACCTGATTCAGATACACCATATATAGATATAATCCCTGGGAATCCTTTTTGATCCCATGTAACACACATACCAGGATTACTTGTAGCTTTCACGCCACCATAATAAAAATGATATCATGTTTGGAAAATTCCATACCAATATGAGAACCTAAATCTGAGCCTGTCCTAGAGCATGTTCCTTCACTACCAAAGCCTAAAAGGTCGAAACCAAATTGTTGTCCAGAGGGACTATATCATCACACACCTGATGTTCTATTCGATCAATCTAAGAAGAACCTTCTTAAATACCATCAACATGGATATACATCCAAATAGCAGACACACACACACTCTAAATATATATATATATACAAATAGGGAATGTAGAAAAAAATCAGGACATCCTTACTACCTATACCCTTCCCTAACACAACCATACCACACACCATATCGGCCTCATAGACTCTTTACCAACCCTCAACAGAGCCATGTATCAAAATCCAGCATGCCACAGATGTCCAAACAACCTTTGTTTCCTCAATATGACATCCAAGTCACCCAACCTTGGGATCAAAGTTACCTCAAACCATTGTGCATGCCTTCTCATATAACATCCATTACCATATATAAATCAAATTATATCAGTGTTCATATTACATAGAATATCTAATTCATCAAATCAGTTTTTTCATGGAACATTAAAATTCATAATTGAAATTTCCAACAATGTAAATAATAGAGCATAAGAACACATCTCAATAACAACTTCGGTCACTGGGCCAAGGTCCCATGATTTCCCTTAGCTCATCTGGAGAAGGGTCACTAATAAAAACCAATAAAAGTTCATATTACATGAATAAAATCACATTTCAAATAATCCAATCTAGGTGAAAATAAATCCAAATATTATCTGATCAAAACATAAAAATATTTCTTATTCCCAACAACTGAGTCTGTCCCTCATACTTGGGGTTTCAGTAACTGAACAAAGAGCAATGAATCTAGTTTTGAAAATGTCTTAATATTGAGTCTCCCTTAAACCAAATATTAATACCATGGAAATTGGTAAATGAAACATCTATAATAGCTTTTTTATCATCCTTGACCTGATTAGACAACTGATTAGTGCCTTGGGTCATAGGTCAACTTGGCCTTAGTCCCACCATCCCAAATAAAAACGATTATGACTAGAAGTGATGGTTAAAAATTTTTAGTGGGGAAGCTATAACATCTGGGAAGTCATATGAAATTTTTTTATTAATATTATATAACATACAACAAAATTATCCAACTCAGGACACTATAACCAGACCCATGAATGGTGGAAACACAATCAATCATAAGCAATGGTTGTAGAATAATCAAATAAAGATGTGAAAATAAATATACATTCCAAAAAACACGTGTATCACTTAAAAAATAGATAATTCATATAAAAAATAGTTATTCAATAAAATATCTAGAATGGGATCTCCAACAGTAGACCGTAGTACAATAAATACATATATATAGTGATGACACAAAAAAATAAACTAAAATTGAATCTCTATCTTGGATTGATCTGCTGGTCTCATGCCAACATCCTTGAAAAAACAACTACAAAAAACCATCTCCAAATACTAGTCATTTACCTAAACATAAACACATAATGTAAACACACATCTTCAAGGGCCCCAGTTGGGTGTGATAATGTGTCAAATTAAGATACGGCCCAATTTAGGATAGCCAACAAGAGTGTTTAAATTCTTTTTTAATAATGAATTAAATAAAATACAGAACTAATTAAATTAAAATAAATACAAACTCAAGCGCTGCTCAACAGCCACAAGTGATATGTAAACTATATTATCTAGAGACAAGTTTCTGAATAGAAAGGGATCATTGGCCCATGGCACAAGCTATACCTCAAATTTCACCCGTCAAGGAGAACCCCTGAGTTCCATGACAAAAAAAACATAGCACCTTGTGCCTCCAGACACCTCATGTCTCAAATTACTTTATTATTTACCAAAGTCATGCCTAATAAAAGACACCAGTCCATCTGACCCCAGATCAAAATCACTTTTCATCCCATGGCAAGAAATCTGGAGGCACAACGATACATGTACTAAAATAAAAGACACCATCAGATCTCAGAATGACATCCTGAGAAATAGTGACATCTATTCTCCAAAATCAGACCATGACAATGACCACAATGTGGTGAACCACATACCCTAATGAATAGCCTCATTCCTATCATCCAAAATCTCCTCACCTCCCAATGTGGATTTATATATAAAGCACCCCAAAAACAATTCCTAATCTACACTACCACGGGGCCTCTACCCGCACGATTGTTCAACCCCACCTCATCACGGAGTCAACCTTTGTGCACATCACTCAAATACACACTTTAGCCATCACGAATGAGTGAAAATCAGTGAATTAATACCTAATCCACATCAAAAAAAGAATGTTGTACACCTATTAACTTTTCACCTAAATCTGATGACCATGCCATACAATTTCATGGGATATTCCCTACTATACAACCTCACTAACTCAACCCGACGATTGTGATTCCCAATATCATTCTCATAATCACTCAATATATATATTATCTATGGTTATCACAACCATATGATCTCATAGCCACAAATCCAAATATCCAATTCAATCTCAACATCAGGCCAATACCATCATGACCCCATTGGTACTAGAAATTTATCAATGTAATTACATATATAAAAATCAATTCACTTAACAAATAGTTCTAATTAATACGATTTAATTTTATAAATTAAATAAACATAAAATTTCAATGAAATATAATTTTTTATTTTCAATATATGTCTCATATATAAATCACATCAATAAAATTTTAATGTTAAATGAAATATTATTGAACAACATGAATTAATTACACAATTCAATTTAATATAAACAACCCCCGATCAAACTATCCCTGGAGTGATGGCATCTAATCTACACTCAGATAATAAAAAAAAGATTATGCATTCCCAACAACATTCCACAAGATCTCAATGTCAATTTTACATGAAGATATTGGGTCTCATTCAATTTCCAAAATGCGTGAAAAAATCCACTACCCCAAAAAATAATCCAAAATCCAAATTAAGGTATACACCACCTAATAGAGACTCGTATATATAGGAAAATTTGGTATTTTACTCTAACTCAAAGACATTTAGAAGAGATAATATTTTCCTAAATATTCCATGAAAATACAAAAATAGATCAAATATATTTATCACTCAATGAGGTAAAAGAAAAGATGAAGAGAAGGTTGGGTGAGGACGCCTCACCAGTATGCTTCCAATGAACCTGAAAGAGCTGAAATCGAATCACGCATGAATAGATGGGCGTAAAACCAAAGGATGAGGAGGAAGTGTGTAACAATCCTCCTTCTGTACGCACCCCATAAAGGAAGAATAATATAAAAATGAAATAATAATTAAAAATAAAGAAAGGGTAAAAATTAAATTTCATACCTTTACTAGGCCTTCTGTTTTAGCACTTACTATTTTTCAAACTGTGAAAAAACCTTGTAGGAAATAATGACGACCTACGACCTTAGTAGAAGTACCTATGAAACCATATTCAAGGTTTTATCCAACCATGTTCAAACCAAGTGGCATCCCTCTTCAATTAATATGGATGAGTCTGCATGGTTGGGTTCCACCAAACATGGTTTAACCAAGCCATGTGGTGGTTCAAAACTAGGCTGCACAGTTTACCCAAAACCATGCACCCTGACTTATATCTCCAAAATATGCCTTCATGTCTCTGACTGTTCTGAAGCACCTTACGAGAACCTAAATATTTTCTTAAACCCATAAACCCTTGTAAACATATGATATAAATAAGACCTAACTTTTGAAATTGAGTTCTGATCAATGATAATGAAAACAACACCCAGACAAAGTGAAAAAATCAAAACAATAGTATATTTCAGCCCAATTCAAAAACCTAGGATGTGATACTCTAGGGAGAGGAAAATATTCTTGGTTTAATTATCTTAAAAAATCTATTTACATAAGCTATTAAAACAATTTCTTTAGAAAATGGTTTTGTTAGGCTATGTCGATTAGCCCTACGCAATTTAGAGTTTAGAGAGGCAGTTATTATTTCACCATATTTCAAGAAGAAGAATATGGATATGGTTATGTTGATTGAAAAAGTATGTCTCAAACATATTATTGATATAATTCTTACACCGATAACCATCAATTAACTATATATTTCATGGTTGTGGAACCTGCCTTTCTATTTTTTTAATTAAAGAATAGATGTAAAAGGATTAGGAGACTTGGTATACATTCACCATTGTATTTTGGTCCATTCATGAATCTTGATAGATCTATTCTAGTACCTATCTATTTTATTTACCTCTAAGGTATCTAGCTTTAAATGAAATATTTTACTTATCTCATTGTTTCATTATCATTCAAAATTGTATCATGCTTTTTATCCTCCAGAGGATGATTTATAGGTAGATGTTTCATTAAAGGATTGTCCTATTTTAATTGTGGATCATAGAATTATGTTTCTTTGATGCCAGTCAATTCCTCTAGTATGGGTGCTTTGGAAGAATAGTTTTTTTAGGTTATGACCTGGGTGTATGATGGTGATGTATGGGAATCTTTGTGGGTGTTATTCTCATGAAAATATTGAACACCATAAAGAGAGTAATTTTGGGAAAATTTGATTTAGGTTGGATTTTTTAATAATACTATTATTTATTGTGGTACATAATATTTTAAAATCAGCCTATTTTCAGTTTAAATGCTTGTTTATAGACTTATGTGAACGTCATTTGAGGTCAAAGAGGTGTCAAGGGTGTCAACGGCATGTTCAGAACCCTCAATCAACCATTTTAGTCATATCACGTAGGCTTCATGGATAGTATAAACAATGTGTGGTAGACTACATGGTAACATCTATCCTTGTGAGGCTGGACATAGTGGATCTATAAGCCATACAGTTTCAAAAAATTATGTGGATGGAGGTGCATACTCATGCAGTGAATCTTCTATTTTTATAAGTGGTGAATCACACTGTTTTTTTCATATTTTGAAATTTTATGTGGACTAACCATAGGAGCTGATCCTCCTTAAATTATATGGTTCTCATTTTAAGTATTTTTTTTCCAAAAAATTATGCAAAACCATGAATCCAAGACTTATATAGTAAAACTACTAAATTTCCATTAAAAATATTTTATACCTAACGACTTATTTTATTTCTAATCTATAAGAAGTTGTGAGATTTTAGATCTCATCTTCATGATAAATCATATATTTTGATTTCATTCCTCCTTCCAGACTCGGATTTGAGTGTTGATCATCTTGTTTGATTAGCACCAGTGATTTTTCAATTCCTTCTATATCATACATCATTTATCTTCAGATCGACAGAGTTATTTAGGTCAAATATATAAGGATATATATCTAGGTTATTCATCCATTATTTGTTTTACTCATAATTTTAGGTAAATTAAGAGTTTCTATTGGATGATCACTCTACTAAGGACATTTAATATGTGGTATCGTGTTGTTCCCTCAAATTCGGGGTGTTTATATATTTTTTATTGTGCCATATTTCCAATATTTAGAGTGTATCCCTAAAAATTGAACTTAAAAAATTCATAAAATGCATAGGTAAGATCTATTTAATGAAATATATATTTTATAAAGGAATAAGTTTTATGAAACTTAAATTATAACCAGTAATTGGCTACGTTATTTAATTATTCGGACCACCACGGGTGGTGTCTAAACATGAATACCTTATTAGTGTGTTGCGTACAGCTTTCTGTGGGATGGTAAATGATTAATTATAAAATGTAATTTGAATTGATTTATTTAAGGGAATTGAAGACCATATCCCTAGGCTAGGGCCATTTAATTTCTTTCATATGGATGAGTTTCTCTTATAATGCAGTTCCAAATTGAGATACTTAAGAGGAAAATCTATTTAAGAATATTCTGTTCCTTAACCCTCCTTATAGGGAGAGGTTTAAAGGAAGTTATCATAGTGATGAAATTTATTTTATAGAATATAATGTTTTATTGATTAATAGTTTCATTGGGTGACACATGGGTTCATATAATAATGAAATGGATAGAGTCATTTGGACACTTCCATCCTTATGCATGAGTGATACTCGGACTCCCTTGTATTTTTGATGGATGGTCTTAGAGGGGTGATTCAATATATTCATGAGTGAATGATGGACTCATTTTATGGACTTTGAAGGAAAAACTCATAGGAAAATTGATTATATATGATATGGGTGACAGTTGGGTGGCCTTAGATGACCTTCAATGATGGACAGGGGGATTGGTGATGTTATACAACACCAAGAGAAATACATGGGTTCTAATGAGGACCTACATTTATGGTCTTGTATGTTTTTTGATTCATGATACATTTTGAGTTATACCTAGATTCCAAATAAATAATTATAAGGATGGTATTAGTTTCATAATAGATTAATTAATGAACTGATTTTTACAATGTGTATGCTAAGGCAAAGCACAAGTTTGGATTTAGTCAAAGTATTGTAACCTATACCTCGCCTGGTTTGGAATATATTGATCACACATTATTATGGGGGACACTGAGATATGTCATAGGTCCCAATACATATTAAACAAATGAGGTAGATTAATTTACTGAAACTTATTTATAAATTGATATAGGACTGACTACTTATTTTGAGATATTCTGGCTATGGGTAAAGCGGGTAGAATAGTATGGGTTTCCAAGGGAAACCAAACCATTATGGTTTGTTTTATATTAGTATTATCATTAAATTATAATACTATTTTATAATACTAAGGTATTAAATTACTAAAATAGTAACCTTAGTGTTGGGGAGGTGAGTCATTCTCTTAAAGAAATGATTTCAATACCTTAAAATATATTCTACGTTTTGGAGGGTTCATAAAGGCCTTATAAAATTAATCAAATAAACATGAAATCACATTATTTTAAGTGTAAAATATATATTTGTTCATTTTTACATGTTATTCTATTTATTAAATAATTTTTTATTCATTATGATGTCATAATAAACACGTTATATTTAGCCATATTAAATGTTTACCCAAAATTTTGAATATCTAATAAAATTAAGAATCATTTACACAGAGGATAATATTGAAATTTTTATTCCAAAAAAATATTAATTTTATAAAAATTAAATTAGAAATTTATTTAATTTATATTTTATGATAGCATCAATATTAATTTAGAAATTTTATGTATTTTTTTTAAAAAAAGTGTTTTTGAACACATATAAAAATTACATTTGAATTCATAAACATTAAATGATCATTTATATTTAATAAAAAAATTGACCTATAATATATTATTAATATACAATATATATCAAAAATACGTTTATTTAATAATACAAACATGTCAATTGAAATATATTATTAATTAAAAATATATTTTTAAAATTTTTTAGAAAAAAAACATTTATAAGTTACGATAAGAAGTAAATATAACCACTATGATATTGAAAATAAATAATAGATATTTATATTATAATGTTATTAAAAAATATCCATTTAAAAAAACTGTGAACTCCATAAGATTAATGATTGGGATTGTGAGACATTCATGGGGTGGTTCAACATAGAAGGTTTGGGTCATGATCTCATTGAGTTTGATATTCTCTTGCAAATGGTTTCACTCATACTTATTTTTTTAGATCATAGCTTATTATTGGTTGAAGTAAAATCCTAGTGATGTTATCACCCTCCTAAGCTTAAATAAATGGGATTTATAGTGTACGATCAAACTAGTTGAGTCCATCACTTCCCTAGTCAATGTCAACTACATTTGTTAAAACCATGTATTTATATAAATCATATGATCACTATACGACATCTATTTTATCAATAATAATTATCATTAAGGGTCTTCTAAATCCAATAGAATTAAATGAAACCTATTATGTTCATGTGTTTTCTATATCTATAATATTAATTATTAATTTAATTAAATAATAAGGGTGGTTTTGTTTACAAATTTTCATGTTGTTATAATCTTCCCCCCTTAAAAAATTTCATCGTATAAATTTTCATTTCCCGTTCTAAAATAGAGGAGGGTAATTATTTTCTTCACCTCCTCTAGTTCCCACATATATTATTCTATCTTGTTGTTTGTCCACAAAAATTTGATATATTACAATGTATTATTTTGTATAACATTATCTTGATGATCTATGTTTTCACCAAAATCTCCTTATATGAATGATTATTATTTAATGGTACCACCTCTAGGTTGAATGCAAGTGATGGGTTTGGTATGTACTTCCCCAATAATGATATATGGAACATATGATGCACATTAGATAGGTTAGGTGGGAGTAATTATCAAAAGGCCACTACTCCAATAAGATTGTGGATCTCCAAGGTATAAATGTATCTTATACTAAGCTTTCCCATTTAACAAAATATGACGCATTTATTACATACATATATGTTCAATAATTCCTTGCCTAAAACATCAAACATTATTACTCTCTGATTATTTTTTGCATAGGTCTCTTGTCAACTATGATTATCTGTTATTTTATTCTAAATGGTCGAGACCTTTTACACAATTTCCAAGACCATTTTAGGACCAATCTGTTTCTATTACCAAACATCATCCCAACATGAATGTGTACTATATCTATTACCCTGAATGTATTCTGAGGGATCTATTCTTATGCTTGAGTGGAAACTATTATTGAATAAGAAGAATGCTAGAAGTATATATTTATCAAATTCTCATTTGAAGTCAACTAAGAATGCTCTAAACAATTTCTCAAGTATCTAGATAGTCCACTGATATTGGTCATCAGTTTGGGGTTGATAATCCATGATGGAGTTAGAGACATCATTTATAGCATGTTGGATACTCTTCTAGGGCATAGAGGTAATACTCGGTTATCTGTTAGATATAATTGATATATTTATTCCTTGAAGCCTCACTACATCTCTAATTCATATCCTTGAAAGTTGTTTAATACAAAAGTCCTCTTGAATTTAAATGAAATGTGAAATCATTGTATGATGATCTTCCACAACCCATATATAATTATTTCCTCTTGATTTATTTAGTTGACCTATGATAAATCCCATGGTGGTTTTCTTCCATATCCTTGTAGGTGTGGGAAATGTTTACATCATCCCAATGTATTTTATCCTTTATTCCTTCAATTTTTGACATATAAAAATGGTTATGTATATTCCATGATCTAATAAATCATATTTTTCAACCAATAGAGATCTTGGAGATATAAATACATCTTTGTGATTCCTAAATTTTTGGAGATGTCAAACTATGTATATCTTCCAAAATATCCTTCGTGAACTCAGAATATTATTCTATACATAGTCGTGACCCAAATATCAGAACTCCTTCATTAACACAGAACCCTTAGAGTTTCCCTCTTCTTACAAATTCCAATTTCATTGATTTAAAAAATCATCCCTTTGAGCATTCTTTATCCTTTAAAAAATAGAATTTTGAGAAATAATTTGTAAAATGATTGATCATGTTCTTTTATTTATAAAACTCATGCCTAGCCTTATGTTTCAAAGAATATCATAGCCTTCAAAATTATAACCAATGACAAAATTTCTAGATCATTTCTTTTTAAGGAATATTTCACTTAATTTTCATTCCCACGATGGTAGTGTATTGAGTAGTAATAGTCCCTGATCAAATCCAACTACCAACATTTTTACATATTCAGCTATTTGTTTATGAATATATTCATGAGGATTTTATGATATGTGTATATTTTAAACTATTCTTAAAGGAAATATTGACGCTAGATTTTATCTTTGAAGATCATTGAAGGTAGCTCCAGATCATGAATTAGGAATTTCTAATTGTGAAACATCAATTCACCTGAAGTATAGACTATAATTGTCTCATTTGCATTAACAAACAACCCAATCCCTTCATTGATTCGTCACTTTATACCTCTAAATTTTCTTCACATATGGGTGGTGTTGGTATAGGTGAAGTGAGAAGAATCTTCCTAAACATCTTTAAGATCTCTCTACATCCATCATTCTAAGAATAATGAATCCCTTTCAAGTTATCATGGTGTGTGGGAATGACAACCATAATAATTTTCTCACCAACAAACATGAATATATAGATAATATAAAGAAACTATGGATATATGTTACTTATTATTGCCTCGACCATACTTATATTTCTTAAGTATTTTATTTTTCCACACTTATCCCATTGATTTTGATATTATTCCACAATAATGATACTTTCTTGAATAAAAAATCTCATTTTCTACAGAATGCATAAATTTCCAACTTTCATAAGTTTTTTAGAATATTGCTCTTATGCTTCTTGTGCACCAGTGTTTTTTGCATTATATTGGAATATCTTATCTAAATTCTATGAAAATATGTAGAGGTGATATATAAATACTCTATTCATCATCTCTATAATTATTCTAGTAGAATTAGTGAGTTTGAATAGAATTACTATGATCTCATAGTTCCCATACCATGAAAGAATTGTTTTCTTGGGGATATACTTTTACATAACCCTTAATTTCTATTACCCCAACCATAGATTCACTTTGGAAATGAATTGGGATCCACAATAATGATCAAAAAAATGAAATCAATCCATTATAGAGGATACATATTCATTATCATGAACTTTTTGACCTCAAGATAATCAATAAGAAGACACATTGTCCCATCCTTCTTTCTGAAGTACTTGATTTGTGCACCCCAATGTGAAGAACATGTTCATATGAACCATTTTTACAAATTATCCTAAATGTTTTTCCATTATCTCCTCTATTTCCACAACATCCTTTATATATTAATTCTTCAATATTGGTAAATCGCCAATTATATGATGGATTGAATACTGAACCTCCCATCTAGAAGGGAGATACTTAAATTATGTAGGTAATGTATTAACATATTCCCCACAATGATCATTTCATCAAGGATAATATTTTCTATTAATGAAATCATTTGATAAATACATGCTTTCTTATAGAGAAATTATATTTATTATTGAGACATTGGTGGTGATGATATTTCATCCTCATTGATGAACTTGTATAGAATCAGGGGTTGATTCATGATACAGAGAGTGATTTCTTTCTCATAGAAATTTATTCTTTTTATATAGAAGGAAATCCAATCCAAAATAGGAATTACATACAATCCAACTAAATGGAGTTTCACAATGTTCACTGGGAAGCTCATCCTGAAAAAATTGATAGGTGAGGAGTTATATACTCCAGATTACCTAATTTTAGAATTTTTTATTTCCTCTAACATCTTTACTTCCACTCTTTGTGGTGTCATTGGAATAGTTAAACTAAAAATGTGTTATATGAAAGAATTCATAGAACTAAAACAAAATAGTAATTTTTTTATGATTGAATGAAAAATAAGAGTACCTTCCACCACTTAATTTTTGGGATCAACTCAATGGTTTTGATGGAAAAATTTCATTTTTCCAACCTTGGAGATTTCTTGATGCCTCCAAAACCCTGTACTCGTGCATTGGTTTTCAATGTGTCATTATTCCCTACAATTGAAACAAAAATCAATATTACATTGGTTTGATCTAATAATTTACTTACTACATACCATTATTGTGATTCTCGATTAGTAATACTTATCATCGAATTATTCCATCCCAAATATAAAGAATTTACTCATCGAACTTAGGAAAATCTAGAGGAACAACTATATGAAATTATAATAAGTAGGATATTGAAATTTGTTATCTTCATTATATTATTCCATAGTATTAACGTAATTAAAACCCACATTAACCTTATTATCACTATGATACCCTCGATATTCATTGATCTCTATGAAAACATTATAGGGTCAATGGAAAATTTACTAATATATATCAATGCCATGGATCAAAAGTACCTTTCATATAGTATGTATTAGACCACAAAATATGTGGTCAAAATTGCATTCATGGTTAATGAAAAATCATGAGTCTTATTGTGCATGCCTTGTGAATTTTACCTCATTCAACCTGAATGATTCTTATTATTTTTTATTTATTGAAAATAAATATCACTACATTTTATATCTTAGGGTACATGGAATATATTTTTCATAAATCATTTTCAATAAATCCTTCTCCCCATTTCATAGATATATTCCTTATGATTTTTATTCATTATCAATTTACACTATTGATCAGCTTCTCCCTCCATATTATAAATACCCAGTAGTTCCTATTCTTTCATGGAATGTTAAATGATGGATAATAACTTTTCAATGTAGTTGATCCACTATTCTATGATTAAAGGACTAGATGGCCCATTGAAAGTAGAAGTCCTTTTTGAGATAATGGACTCATTTACATATTTTTCATTATAAGGGGGATTTGGGTGCTCCTCCTGACCTAATTTTCAATTAAAAACTTGATCTTGCTAAGAGAGTATCATAACAATGTTTACTATTAATTCCCCCATCAGGTATGGAATCTCATTTATGTAGTCATCACATTTCCCTTCACATTTTTTTTTACATGATTCCTCATGTTTTCATCCATTGGAAAGAATAATGGAAAAATTTTGGTTGAGCATTTTTATACTATTAAACACCTAAAGTGAAGTCCACTAAATTTAAAGGGATAAATTATAAATGAAATTAATTTATTTATTTTTAAAGTTGTATGTTTTAACCGATTTTATCCATGATCTCATTCATAACATTTATTCTTATTGGAATTTTTATACACATAAAAATGGTTCAAAATGATCCTATGAATTTTAAAAATACTATTCCCCATGACTGTCAAACAAGATGGCCTGCAAGAACCATTGTAATGCACTGGTTTCCGATTGATTCAGGATAAATGAGGTGTGTTTTTGGGTTTTCCCCTATGTACTTTTGTGCTAGAGCCACATCAACATATAATGTCCTGATAGGGAATTATTTTATTAGTATACAACATTATCAACCCCTAACACATTTTAAGGTTTTTTTCTTATAAATTGACTTATAACAAAGGATTTCACTATAGTTTTCTAATCATAATCCCCAAATTAACTAATCATTTTCTTTTATTCCAACTATAACAACCCTAAACACTATTACATATTAATTCCTAATTTATTACATAACATTACACATGATACAACTAAGAATATAAAGAAGTATATTATCTTTTTGAATTAGGTAAACTACTAAAAAAATTAAAACAAGGGAACAACATCATCATTTAAAACTTCATTTAACTTTTCATATTATTCTGTCATAATGAATAGTGCATGGGATAACCGAAATACATAAATAATTAAGGGGTGAGATATAAGTCCCATTAATTGAGTATGAATGGAATAAAATGACGAAATAATTACATTTTAGACAATAAGAATAACAAATATACATGAAATGGGTCAGAATCAAAATCATGAAGAATGAGGTGTGATATAGAATTATAAGAAAAAAGGTAGGATGTGAAATGTGTAAACAACAAAATGAGATGAATCATAAACATATGTCAAAGATGACATCAATTATTTTATGATAAATTAGTCCCATTATTGATTGGTTTCAATCCCTATTTCGTTTCATGACGTTTTATAATAATAATAAATTCTCAATGCATTGCATTGGTATATAATTTTTGGTGCACCCATCAATGTCATTTCATTCTCATGGTTAACTATGACACATTATTCATTAAACATGGATTCATTAATCGTTTTAGTTTGATTCAATATAAATTACTATGTAATAAATACATGTATATCCCCAAGTATATTGTATATGTGTGTATGGTAGAATACCACAGATAGGTAATGGGTACAAGTATTCAGTACATATTTTTTTAGCATGGAAAATCATGGCGAAACATTAGCAAAATAATGGTGTGTATGAATGTTCATGGGAGGAATTGATGAAAGTGAATGGAGAATCTCATAATTTATAAATAAAATGGATATTATGTTTTATATATAAGAATGTATCCCAACATTAGTAAATGAAGATAAAATACCTATGATAATGATGATACATAAATAATAGATGAGAAGTAGAGGAACCCTTACATTGAGAGGGTAATCCCAAATGATTTTTTAGGAGCATCATTGAGAACTTGGGGGAATCAAGGGAGGTCTATTGATAAGATAGGGTAGAGTAATAACATGTTTAGAGGTTCTTTAGGGAAGATAAATGCGATCATGAGTGGGTTTAAATAGTAAATGAGTGGGTAATTCTTTATTATTTCTCAAACATAGGTTTTGAACACTATACAATGAAATAAAAAACCAATATCATTCCCAAGTATTTTCCAAATTTTTCTTCAAAATATGGTTTTTTTCATTATTTTAAAACATTAAGGTTCTAAATTATTAAAATATTACCCTTGGTTATGTTAAAGTGATTAATACTCTAAAAGAAATGATTTTAAAACCATAAAATATTTTATCGGTTTGGGAGGGTCCATAAAGTCCTTATAAAATTAATGAAATTAACATAAAATATTATTAATTTAGATGGAAACCAAATATTTGTTCATTGATACATTTTATGTTATTTATTATGTCTTTTGGTCATTATGTTGTCATACGAGACAACATATATTAATTTTTTACCCAAAAATTCAACTGACGCTGAAAATTATAAAAAAATAATTATTATATAATTTCAAAATTATCATATTAAAATATAAGATTCATTTTTTTAAAAAAGTGTAGATATTTTAATAGTAATATTTAAAATATAATTGTTTTTTTGATAATTAATGTGGATTTTTACATTAACTATTTTTTAACCCTTATAAAATTTACATTTGAATTCATAAAAATTAAATGGCCATTTCTATTTCCTAAAAATTATATAATAATTTTTTTTATTAAAGTATAGTTTATTTCAATAATCATTTTAGTCCCCAAAAAAAATGTCCTCATTGAAATAGAATATTAATTAAAAATAAAAATTGTATTTTTGTATAAAAATAAAAAACATTTATTATGTGACAATATGAAGTAATTATAACTATTATTAAATTAAAAATAAAATATTCATATTCATAATATTTTGGACTTAGTACATATCCCTTTAATAAACCAACAATAACCCTATTGGTAAGGTGTGTTACGATGAGACTTTCATATGGTGGTTCATTATAAATTGTTTGGTCCATGATCTTAATGTACTTGAACATCTCTAAAAAAAATATTCTCATTATTAATTTATTGAATTTAACCATCATATTGGTCAAGGGAAATTTCATTTCATTCTATCTCCCTTGGGTGATATGATAATTGTGCTTCATGAGGTATGATTCTACTTGTTGAGGCCATCCCATCCCTTATTTTTGTTAATTGGATTTGGTAAAACCCTATATTAATAATAGTCTTATTATCAATGTTCAAAGTATATATCATCAACTATAGTGATTCTTAATTTTATTTAGATTCTGATATGATATAATGAAAGAAAATAAGTTCATGTGTTTTCTATATCCATAATATATATTAATATATTTAATCAAATCATATGGGGGATTTTGTTTATAAATTATTGGTTCTTACACTTTCGAAACAAACTGAGCACTATTGAATAAGGATAGGTAGTTTGGAAATTAATTAGGGAATTGATTGGTCATTCCCAATTCTTTGAGAGGTGTTAAGAATAGTGGATATTGAGCTCCCTTTTAATGTTGGGGAGGTGTTACATTCATGTAAATAATCAAAATTATTCAATACTTGGAGGTTACCCTGTCATCAACTAGATCAAATATTTGATAATAATGGAGGGGATGGTTTATTTGGTCAATTTACTACCCATCCACACAAAAATAAACGCATTTTTGTAATGTTTTTATTTGTATTTATGTTTACTCAATTTTACTAATTTGAGTTTTTACCAAGATATATAATTTTATTACCTACCTATATTATCCATTAAGACAAAATCAAATTAATAATTATAACACAATTTAGAACCAATGATTCTAAATTTTATGTCTAGTTTATATTATAAAAAATCTCATGCGTGATGGAAATTAATTTTAATTGAAGCCAATGTAATGCACTAGAACACTACTTTAACTATAACCACGCTAACAATGTTTATACTATCTATGGGACAATAAGTTAATTATAAAAGAAAAATTGGTCCAAAAACATTTTATATATTTATTAAAATTTAATAGTAACTCGTAATAGGAAATTATTTTTGTAATCAACAATCATTTAATAAAATATATTTATTATAAAGATACATTCATTTCAATTTTTTCTTTATTTTTTTATTTGAATTTAAAAATATCATGAAAATAATGAGATCTTAATATATTAAGTTCACATATAAGTTACATGATATATTATTCAATGAAATTAAATTAATATGGTAATTCATCAAATTTAATTCACCTTTAATATTTTTAGAATTTTTTATTTTAGTTATTTATTAACTAAATAATTCCTTCTTTGGCATTTCATAAGTAATGAAAGTAATTTTTTAGTATCTAAAAAATTAAAATATAATACAATCCTAAAAAATCCATTTAACATTAAAAATAATATTTATAACCATACATATTATTTTTTTCTTTATCCCAAATCATTATAAATATTATAGGAAAGAAAGGTTCCTTTTTTTATTTTTCCTTACATAACCTAATACATTGGTTAAATTCAATGAATTGTATCCCACTAACTCAAAATATTGATATTATGGTGGTAAGGCTTGAATTATGTCCAGGTAATGTGTGTTTGACACGTTGATAGGTCATTTTATACCTCAAATTCAATGTTTAACCACTTAATAAAGCAGTTTCTACATTAATCACATAAATTAATTATTATCTTTTTTAACTAATAAAATTTGTAAAAAAACAATGTTGACCCAGTAAGATAATATAAATTAGTCTGATTAAAAATAAGGAATCCATTTTTTTAAATTATACCCATAGAAGGGTAATGATTTAATTTAAATATAATTTCACATATGTGATGATAAATAAGGTTTTTAATGTAAAATGAATAAAATCTGGAAACATTTTTTAATAAACATTTGATATGAAAATGTTTGCAATCAACCTCCTTTGATCAAAATATCTAAAATTTCATTATTGTGACTTTCAATAAAATCAATATATTGTTTAATATTATATAATTTTTAAATTATAATGAAGTTTTCAATTAAATTTTTGTATTCTTCACTATTCATCAAAAAATAAAACTTCTGAAGAAAATAAAAAAATCATATAAAGATAATATTGACAATGCAATTTCAAAAATTAATTTTAAATTTTATAATAAATTTAATACATTTTGTAACATTTAATTTTAATTTGTTTTTTCCTAGAACAATTAAAGCGTATTTTTAAAAAGATTGAATTTTTAGAAAAAACATATTTATTTTTTAAAATTATTTTTAAATTTTATAATTAATAGATTAATATATAAAATTTGTAAACTATAATCTTTATTTAGTTAATTAATAATATTAATTCCTGTTACAGTGACTACTAGGAACTAACTATCATTTAAAATATTTATTTAAGAGTATTAGTTAGATAAAAAAAGATAATGCATGTAATGCCAACAATTGAAGTAACATAGTATTGTGTGTAAAAAAATACAAACATAGTGTGGCATCTACTATAAGATAAACATAGTGTTGTGTGTATGTCAAGATTAACATGAAGTTGTGTATAAACAAATCCTAACATGGTTTAGCGTGCAACACAATCTCTCAAAGAATTTTAATTTATTAAAAAAAATACATCCTAAAAACATGGGGTGCTAGAGTGATAGGAAAAAAACACCCGGGAACCACACCATACAACTCCAAAATCCACTCCATTATCACCATCAGTACTAAAAACATGTTTTGGTGACTCCATTTGTGGCCAAAACACTAATTTTTCCTCTAGATCTCCACAAAAAATATAATACTCACAAAATGATGGGTTTATACAGAAAATATATTTTAATTAGATTACAATAAAATGATTATCATACTTGATATTCAAATATTAACACCTATTTAATATATTAGGTAAATCCCAAAAAATCATCCTCCATATATACCTCTCAAATAAGATAATGAAACTGACAATATTAAATTAAACAAAGAACTATGAAACCTAAAATTATTTACACCAAGTTATAAACATATTCCTTAAACCTTTCATACTACCATATCATACAACGATACTTAAGAACACTCAATAAAACTCTAGATTCTAATCCCACATAAACAAATCCATGTATCTCGATAAATAAAACCAATGGAATGGATTTCCCATTAATAACCTTCTCCCCATGATCCTTGATATCAACCTACCAATTTTAAAAAATCATGTAAAAATTAATATCCTAGTCCACCCAATCAGTAAAAATACAATAAAATTGAATATCTCACTAGTTTTGAGTGTAATTTAATACATAATAATTAAAATCAATCTATAGAGAAAAATCAAACAAATATTCTATATAGATAATCCACTTCATAAACTAAAAAGTACTGATAAATAGTGGATACATATTGATCCACAAGCCCATACCAATCTTCCCATAATGAATAGAAACCCTTGGAACATTCGATTCCTAACCCTTAATCAAATTATGACTTCCTCTAATGAAAAAAAAATTATGGCCTTTTATTTCAATCATTTAGTGAGGGGAAATATGAATGTCCACTAAAATGATCTACACTATATCTTGACTAAGGAATTTATCTCCCCTACCTCAATTAAATAAAATAGAGATTGATAATGAACACATATGGTTCCTTGAATGGAGCCATTCCAATTAAGTGGTGAAATTAATTTTTTTTAAATCACAATCAAGGAGATATTCTTCATCGAAAATCCAGTAAAATTCGTAATGCAATGCCACTACATATCCTCTTGTGTTCAGATTCTGTACTCTATATTAATGTTATTTAGATGATGGGAAGTTATGGAATCAATGAAATTAGAGAGAAAAGGGTGATTTAATACTATATATATTGATAATATAAAATTTTGATCCTCATCCTAAATTAATTCCCTCTGTACAACATGAAATTCCCTCACCTTTTCAACATATCTCTTTACTATGACGTCCAGACTACCTTACACATTACTAACCATGATGTGGAAAAATATAATTAGTAAATACATGAACAATATAAGAACATAAATTTCTCAATGTTCTCTATTTATATATGAGTTGAAACTCAATTATATGACATCATATTTCAACCCAAGAACATCCAACGTCCATAATAAACCCCTCAAATGAGATGCTCGATATTCACCTAATGAAAAAATAAAAAGCATGAAAATCACCCAACCATTGACAACTATAAGAAATGACACAAAAGTAAACCTATATCTTAATTATATATAATAGAGATCTAGTAGAATTTCCACTACTAAGCCATCGAACTCAAAATTAACCTCCTAGATAACAACTAATTATATAAAAATACTACCTTGAAACATCATCTAATGAAAGTAATCCTAAATTCGTCACTCCATAAAATTATCATGGATAACACCATCAAATATTAATTCAACCTATGGGACTCTCTATTTATAGTTATCCACCCAAAAAATCATTTTATAATGCATTATGACATAAAATAGGAATCTCATACCACACACCTCCTCTAGATTAATGTATATCATCAACATAATTTTCATCACTCTCAAAACATCTCTAAATTCATAAACAACTTCTCCAATGAATAAATACTGTTTGTTTCTAGAACTTCATTTCCATTCATCAGGGTTTAGAAGACCTCAATATCAAAATTAGTGATAAAATCTATTCACCTCAATCTGAATAGATTGAGATCTTAATGATTGGAATAAATAACTCTAGTTCCAGTAGTCCATGGAGACATTGGAGCATTAACCATTGAGATAATGTGCATATAGATTGAGTTAAAATACCACAACCATGATCTATATATCATGGATTCAATAATTACTCTAATAGACATAAAACATCATGTACCCATATGATACCATTTATGACTATATCTTTAAGAAGAAACCCAGGTTGAGATGGGAATCATCATATAACAACTCATGTATCACCATATCCTCTGGTGACTAAACCATGGGAGTATTGTATAACCTCAACCTCTATAATTTCAAATACTCTTCATTAAAATTATTAAAAAAAATGTTTGGTCCTTCTTTTTAATTCTGTCAATGGGGATGAGACTCAGGATATGTTATACGTGAATTTCATGAAATTGTTCATGAGACTAATGAATCTACAAATTTATAAAATGTTCATGGGTGAATCCATGTAAATAATGCATAAATATTTTATGGATAAACTCCCAATTATTATTGATACAATAAATACAAATTTAAAAATCCCTCCATGTCCAAAATATATAATTTTTAATCAACTAGTAATGTTGATGGTTTAGACGGTTATATATAATGATCCCAATTTGTTTCCAATTATCCCCCTCCAACCTCATGTATATGAATATGTCTTGATTAATATGACTTTAAATAATTACAGGGCCTCATATATCTTGGATTTATTATGTCTAAGGATTATAGAGGAGTTATTTACTAAACAAAAAGAAAAAATTAGATTCAATTTCCCATGATAATTACAGAGTTAAATCATTGATATTTCCTCTCACCTAAATCCCATATATTGATTCCAAAAAAACGATCAATCATAATAAACCAATTAGATCCCTTCAAACATTTTAATTGGTAGAAAATCCATGAATGAGTGTAATAGTTCAGTAACATCACTTTACTAAATCATGGGTAGTCTACACATGAAATAAATAAAATTCATTCCTTTTTAATAAATTTAAAAAGAGATCCCTATAATGAAAAATATGCTGGATAAAACCCTTCAAAATTAGGTAATCAATATTAATTCTCATATCCAACAACTCAAAATGATTCATCTGACAATCACCGTTTAAAATCATATAGTTAGTGAGAAGAAATTATATACCAAACATGATATCTCACTAAGTAGGATAAGGTAAATCCTCCTGAGTAAAAATCACAGACAACATCAATGAAAACAGGAAACACCCAAACTTGTGCATCCACGAATCCCAATGGTAAATACTATAATTTTTATAGTAGTGTATCAAAATATTAATAACCAACCTTATTCTCCCACTCGATAATGAAAACCACACACTATCCATCCCCATCATAGGACACAATTGTCCTATAAAAGAATATAATAATTGTGAATATAGAACTTACCCAGTCAATTCTAGGAATGATAAATTATTGTTTTATTATTGGTCTAGTAAAATCTAAAAGTAATAATGTTTCACAAAAATAGTTTTATAATAATAGTGCACCTCAATCATACTGATATATCCTCCATTATGTGTATTAGAAACCCTATGTACGACTGTCCATATTATGTATCAATCCATATGAAATAGTTAATAATATAAGGTATGGTAACAATCCAAAACCAAACAATGTTGATGATGCTATAAAATATATATATTCGGTACCTTATTTTATTGTTATCCCATTTGGTAGGGCATATTGATAGTATGACATAATCTATTCCATGATCCTCCCCCTAAATTTTGGAGGAATTATACCAAGAGAAATTTAATTATATGTCAAAAGTTGAAATTCAATTCATATGGTGATTCTCTATAAAATTCATCTCTATTAGATATAATATATTTATGGTGCGCATGCGCTGGATAAGACATTCGAGGAAACTATTGTTACAAGGGATCTTTAGAAACCTGGCCTCCCCAACCCACTAATACAAAAATATTATAGGGAACAAAATAATTTAGGGCATACCTCCCACAAGAATATAACACTAGTTCATAACACCATGTATGTGCACATATAATTTTATACACATTTATATAGGTTGAAGAATATAAATAATAATAAACATAAGAATAATGAAACATCAATATCCCCATTTTGAGGGATCTAACCCTAATAGTCCTAGAACATGGGGATCCGTAGTGGCTATCATCATTACATGATCATGTTTGAGAATGCAAACACATAATCATCACATTAATCCCCTTCACTTCAATGTACATAGGAATTATAAATGTTGGGACCATGTATTAAGAAATTTGATATAAAACCTACCCCAATCATCAATACCTAGAAAAAAATCTAGAAATAGATCAATGGTGATGTGATGGGGCCCTATATCCTTATATCCTATTCCCAATAAAAACATATCTCTTTTTATAGGATATATTTATAAACCACTTCACTAAAACCATCATCTATCAAAGATATATAGTATTAAACAACCAGTAAAAGTAATCATATAAAACATTTTCCCCATTCCCCTCATACAAATATAACTTCCACCACAATATGTTTAACACCACATATAATAGATGGATAATATACCATTAAAATTATCCATATATTGGATTAAAAAATAAGATATAATAAATTTCATGTAACTGTTGTTTCTCTAGTTCAGTGACACCACCATCAGAATTGTTCATTACCCAACTTGTATACTCAGTCATAATCATCCTCCCCAATTCATTCTTCTCAACTGGGTTATCCATCTTACATTTTATTGGTTAATCTTTTATAACATCACAAAACTAATTTAGAAAAAATTATTTACTGACTAGAATATCTATATATAACATAAAAATACAAATACATATAGTAGAAAATCATTTAATCATGATTATATAAATTGATCCATTTAATTTTACTATAATCAACCCATTTAAAACACATGTTCAACCAATCGTGAATTGTGTATCTCGCGTAGGTTTCTAGAATATTAGAATCACAACATCGCTTTGTCGTTAAGTAATCACATTGTCTATTTTTTGAATCATCGGGAGATCTAAAATATCATTTCTTAGAGATTCTTCATACCTAATGTCACGTTCCAAGATCAACTAGTATTATTTACTTAAAAACCATGCAATCCTCATATGTTCTAAACTCTATAATATATCTTCATTTATTTATTTATTTTACTGAAAATAGGAAGGCACAGGGGATGTAGGGCATATAAACATGAAGTATTATGGGGGATTGATATAGTGTAGGGTGTGGGAATCCCCACTCATCAAGATAACTCCCTCAGTTTTCCTGGAATTCCAATTATGGAGGTATATGTTCTCCAAACCCAAGACATCAATAGATGAAATATGATCCAAAACATGATTCCCCTCCCACCAAGTGTGAGTAACATTTAAGTTATTATTGATCAAGCCTTCTCACTTCATGATGATGTAGTTGATAGACCATGGGATGGAGCCCCTACCATTCATAGATTTGTGAAGGATCTTTGAGATTATTTCAGCCTTCGAAAAAAAACCTATCTTTGGTGGCACAAGGATAGGCTGGAAAAAAAATCATTCATCTTTTCTTTAGGAGAGGAACCTTTTCCAAGGCGGGATGATAATTCCAAGATGACCGATCTAGAGTGGTTACAGACAACACCACCCACCGTGTAGGCCCCCATATGACAAGACCCATATATGTTGAGTTAGAGGCCCCTGGATGGAGGGTTCTAGAGGACCCAATTTCTATTATTGATGCAGGAACTAGAAAGTCCATCGAGGTAGCTCTTCTTTAGTTGGTGGAGAGTGGGAGCCTCTCTCCAATTGTCAAGGAACCTGACTAGATCAATAGGAAAATTTGTTGTACTCGAAATGAGGGAAAAATTAGTAAATAGAGACCCTTCATGCAAGTCTTTGTTGTGATCCTACCAAATATTCCCATAGCCCGCATTGAGGACAAAAGAATGAGCCATACTATCGGGGGGCCGCTCACCCACACCATGGAACCACTGATCTAAGAATGACCGATCTTCCATATTGGTATCATGCAATGCACTGAACTCCCCAAAGTATCCCCATACCACCCCTTCCCATTACCCCACAAAGAAGAGATGGCCATCACATTCCTCATAATGGTTGATTCAACAGCGGCATCTAAAAATGAGTGGGATTCCACACTTCTTGATATGCTCATCCATGGGAATAACATTATTCCTTATCTGCCTTAAAATAAAATTGTATTTATAGGGAATCCGCTTGGACCATAGGATGGTGTCCCAACTATCGGCATAGAAATGTAGCTATAAAATGCTCTAGAACTCTCTTGGGGATAAAACCCCTGAGCACATAGTGGTGAAAATGCAACAGTCTGGATCCAAATTTAGATCAACGATGTCAAAATTCTCATGATGGTTCTCATTAATAACTACATTAATGAGAACCATATGTGAGCTAGCCTCCCTAAAAGAGATCAATGGGGAGGGATAGAACGAGAAGCTGGGGATGGCCCCAACCCAATTATAATTCCACAAGGAAAGGTCACCCTTCCTGATGATCTAGCGCGAGTGGGGATGAAGAAAATAAATCAGAGGGGATATGACCAACCACAAAGAGGCATGAGTAGTAACCGATGTCAGGGTTTCAGATTGGTAGATGTGCATTATTATTCCCCATAGGGTGTGCCGATCTAAGACCTCCCATGCCACCTTTGCATGCATGCATATGAGGGTGACTTCAAGACTACAAACATTTATTTCTCATGCACTTGAAGGCCTTTCAACCCTGCCCAAAGAGGCCTAGAAGTGATTCCCATTAGACTAATCATCCCAGATGAAGATATTGAGTAACTAGTCGATTTAGATGATGACGCCTTTGGGGACTCTTATATCAGAGAGGGAAAAGACCATGCTGTAAAAGAGAAAACTATTTATTTGAGAAATCCTCCCTCAAAAAAAAGGAATCTGTTTTTCTATTTATGAATCTGGTCTATAATATATAAGATGAGGAAATAAAAATCCTGAAAGTGAAAGCTGCTGGGGGAGATAGGCACTCCCAGGTAATCCATAGGGAAGCTCCCCCATTGCATGGCAAGGATGTGTTGAACCACCGCTCACTAATTGGAGGAGCATATATTAGGGATGTAGATGTTACTCTTATAGCCATGTGGATGAGAGGGACACATATGAACCTCCCCCAATATGCCATAGGTTTTACACATGCCCCATATATAAAAATCATAAAAATGGGGTTCTTTGCCCAAATAGGTCATGACATCCCAATGTCCATTTTTGTACATATATTCACTTTTTGATCATTAGTTATTTTAGACCATCCTCTAAAATTTCAATGTTATTTTGTTCTGTTAATTATGAATTAATTATAAATATAATTTTTTTTTTGTTTAGGGGAAACCATATGAAAATTATAGGAAACCAGGAGTCATTGGTTTTTTTTGAAAATAATGTTTCTTATGTTAATTAAAATAGTGTAAAAAAACCATGAATCATATACAATGTATTGAAAAGGGGTGATATTCGGTATAAATTTTATCAAACTATGTGGATAAACCACTTAACAAATAATAATTTAATATAAAATTATATCTTAAACACAAAATATATCATGTCGACCAGATTTATATTCTTAATAATTAATAACATTAAATTACAAATACCTCATATATATTATCAATATCATAAACCTTTTTTATATTTATTCTAATTAGTTTATATTTTCTTGACCATGGAAAAAAATTTATGAGGAAAACCATTATTATATTAAATAGTTTTTCAAGATCTCCCCTCTACATCCAAAAAGGAACTACTGATATGGGATATTATGATATGATCTATTGGTTCAGTGATGATATAATTTGTTTTCATTATGATCTGTTTATAAAAATAAATGTGGTGACTAAATCTACAAAGATCATTGTGTGATTATTCAGTAAATTTCGTAGTAATAATTTTTCCTTAAAATTATTTATCTAGATATTGTTGAATAAAATTTCAATGATAGCATTTCCATAGTTTAATGTATTTTAATTATATAAAATATCCATCTTCCTCTTATACTTTTCACTCCAATTACATAGTTGGGTGTAACAACTATATGTGGTAGGTGGTTTTAGGAATATATCTTTTTTATGTACAACAAATTATTTAGCATTTTATGATTTTTTAAAAATTATTAATTAGAATTATCTATGTTTTATGATATATAATAGTTTTGGAATATTTTGTAACTAGTGTTTTCACTTTCATTTGGGTGATATAATGTTATATTAAATAATGATTTTTATAACCTTTAGAAGTTTTATTATTGATGTGTGGGGCCCTTGAAATTATTTGAAAATTGAAATTAAATCCTAAAAGTGTGAGATATTTGTGAAATTTAAATACTACATGTAAGAATGTTTTGTGAAATAAAATCA
The DNA here is from genome assembly GCA_963277665.1 of Viscum album. Lineage (NCBI taxonomy): Eukaryota > Viridiplantae > Streptophyta > Magnoliopsida > Santalales > Viscaceae > Viscum > Viscum album. The sequence continues at coordinate 1,178,506,988 of OY728142.1, read as the reverse complement.
AAAATGGATGTGATATTTGTCAAAACAAATCCTCCATTAGTGGGTTATAGCTCATGAGAACCTGGGAAACATGGGTGGGGGCCAGACATGTGAAAATAACACTTATATGCTTTGTGTATATGATACCTAGATTTATGTGGAAACACTATATAATGTATGATATGATATCATATTCACTTTTTTGGGGTGTTGTACTATCCATAAGAATATTATTATAGGTATATTCCCAATAATCAATTTACATTCACTACGGTGTGATGATTCAATATTTCATGGAAATAATATTCATTATAAATCAATTTCTTTGTTACTCTAATTTGAAATGGTTAATTATGATTACTTTAAATTATTAGTTTTATTTGTTAATATTTTATATACATCACTTATTATGTTATTTTCATAGTTTTCTTTTTCACTATGAAAAACATTTTTATCACATTATTTTCATTATATGATAATAATTATTTTATTTATATAATACAACTTAGGAAACACATTGTGATATCACATTGAGATTTTTTCCCTCACACTCTACTCATAACATTGGATGTGTGTAGATATTTTTTATATGATGTATTTAATGTCGTGGATCCTCATAGAGGGGGATTTTCCTCATGCTAGTAAATTGTGGGAGTTTAGTGGTGTATTTATAGGATTTTAGTCATATAACATGATGATGGTGTTTTTTATTCTACTCTATTCTGGTTAAATTTTTTTGGATGGGAAATTATATTAACATATAATTTTTATCTTCATCATTTATATTTTTTTGTCAGTTTATCATTTATTATATGACATTTATTGATACTTCGGTTTACCAGTTGGAAAAAATCCCAAAGGTAGTTATTGTTGCCCAAGAACTTATCACTAGACCAAGGGACTCATGAAACCCCTTATGACCTTTCCGTAGAGTTGATAAAATCATTATATATATTAACAGGTTAATTTTTTGAAATTTTTTTATTAATATAGGTTTCATGATCATGGTATTATTTTCTTGGGACGTTTTGCTAGAAAGATGATAGGTTTTTTGCAACATAACGATGTGTATGTGTATGATTTCCTATCAAACAATGAAAATAATTAGACTTATGTTACAACATGATATTTGGAAACATGTCTCTCTTGTTTACTATTGAAATAATGTAATTTATTTTCTTATGTTCTCCCTATTTAAAAATATATTTAACTCTTATTTTATAGTCTCTTCACAATCATTATTATAGTACAATTTAACTTATCAACATGGGATCCACATAATGGGTACCCCCATTTGATGTGTCACATGGGAAAAAGGCCACATCCCAATATTATAGAGGCCTTCAACCAGCTAGGAGGGAGTAAGGTGGTATAGTCGGGAGAATATACCTTCATATCAGAGTTGAAAAATAGATCACATAATGAAACAACCAATTGAAGAGGCATCTAAATAAAAAAAACACAATATAAATAGAAACTATAATAAAAGTATTAGTAACCCATCACAAGGAATCATTAAAAAATCAAATAATAATCAAGAAATAAAAATAATATTGAAAATCCCAAAGGATAATTCATATACATAATGATGTTATGGAATGATGACATAGAAAAAGGGGATATAGGATACATGGAACCAAAATGTAAAACATTCTATGAAAAAATGCAATAATGACAAAATATAACTCCTATAGCATCTAACGCAAAATATCATTCCTCTTATCACATGATCAAAGATATAATATAAATATATTCAAACATCTGTAGCAAGATGTTTTCCCTTATCCATACTAGAAAACTAGTAACCAACTCGAGTAAAAATGTAATCCTAAGTAGGGTGTGAGATAAAATCTCAGTACTATAGCACCAACAATATATTTGAATAATCCATGAACTATACAAAATACCATTAATGGGTATGCATAATTAATAATAAACAATATTGAAGAGTATGTACCGGTCGACTCAGTTTCCATTATGACACCTTATATACTCTACCTACATCAGCATAACCTGAAGTCTATCAGATTTGAATAACCTATATAAATATATAATATATATATATATATAATGTTATATATTGTATAAATGTATATTTTATATGTATATATGGACATATTTAGGCATATAATTGGGTACTAGGTACTAGATGGATCAGAGTTGGAACTCAGACATCCATAACTAGTCTAATGAGTCTACGAGTTCCTGTAAATGGGTACATGCCCTGAATATCATAATGAATGTGATGCACTATTCTCAACAATTTAGGTAGTCATGGTGATTCATCATTCCCTACACCTAATATTGAATAATGTGGAACATTATTCCCATCCCCCAAATATGAGTCTAATAGTGAGAGACATCATGACCAAAACCCAATGAAAGGGAGTGTGAATCATCATGCTCAAAAATTACACTATCTATCCTCAATAATCAATATCGATGGTGGAATAATAAAAATATATTCCATGGAATCACATAATATAATTCATTGTAATCATGGATCAACATATAAATGAGTGTCACAATTCATATGATCCATATAATAACGATTGCATCACTTAGTCAGTACCTACAACCCATTATAGTTATTTTTAAATAAATCCATTTAATTTATCATGACATATAAAATTTTAATATATGAAACCCTAGAAAATAAGAGTTTATTTGATAAATTGGGTAATTACACATAGAGGGGAAATTTAATTTACAAACTAGCACAACTACATAGAAAATTTTTGGACAATTTAACAATTATATAAAAATAAACACTTCATGCGACACACCCATAAGGGTGGTTATTATTAAGGTTTTCATCCTCTAAACATTTATAAAGGGTCAAAAAGAGTATAACATTATGAAAATAATTATTTATAAAAGAAAATAATAATTAAATTTAATGCACAGAAATGTTTGGAATGCATCATAATGGCAAAAGCTATGAAAATAACATTTTTTGGAAAAATACTAAAACACTTGTGATACAGCCATAGATGACTCCTCATCCAATATCACCTTCAGATTTATGGTAGATCATATGATATAATTAAGAGTGCCCCAATGACTTGAAACTACGGGGAATTAGATTTCCCTAAAATAGTGGAAGTTATAATGATAGAAATGATGAATGTAAGAAAGAGAATCATGTTCTTACCATTGTGTATAAAATTTCTCTGATGACACTTGATTTGGAGTTTGGATGGAGGAGTAAACTTGATTTCTAGTCTAGGAAATGGAGAGATCACCATAAGGGGATGATATCATTCGCCATTAGAAATGAGAAGAGAAAACGAGGGTTTATATTTTATCTTAATAAAGGGATTTATTTTAATTATCCTATGATTAAAGGGTCACATTATTGGGCGACACAGTTGGCCAAACAATTCATCAACCATGTGCCACCCATTATTAAAGGAGGGACCCACACTACAAGGCACAAAGTTTTGCTACCCATGTGTAAATCATGTAGTAATCCACCATACCTAACCCACTAAAACTCGCATGGGTGTTCCCCTCTGATTAAACAATTGTAGAAAATCGTGTGTCTTCCTACTATCGTATGAAAACCCCTCGTGGTAAGGGGAAACAATGTGTTCTATGTATCCTAGATACTTCTAACCATGTGGCTGATTATATTTTCCAAAAATCATGGGTACCGTGATCTAATCATCCAAATACAGCCTCTTATCCTCCATTACTTCATTAGATAAGATTACAAGGGTTGAACTATAGAACCTTGGCTAAAAATGATCCATGAATTTAAGAAAGATAATAGTATTACAAACTTCCCTCCACAAAGATACTCATACTTGATATGGACATCAATGGGTAATGTTGTATCACATGAGAAAATCAATATACACTCAATTTTTATTTTATCTTCCCACTCCTATGTCTCACCTTGTACTTGGTTGTCAATCCATTGCAATGATACTAATGGAAATAAGAGACTCAAAGAGTAGTCACACTCTAGTTAACAATATACACCGTGTACTCCTCAGAAGATGCATCCATAACTAACTCAACCTCATTTGGTAAGAGTATCTGTGATGGTTATCAATAGTACCGAAAAAGATAACATATGTAAAATACATCATGCATAGGTCGGTATCTCTAAGTATGTGATAACATGTAATTAACTAGTCTTTTTTGCTTCATAACCTCAAATGGTACAATGTATCATGGGTAAATTGTATCTTGTCTCCATGTTTTGTGATGGACCATCCTAGAATAAACTCACAAGAAATCATGATCCCCATCCTTGAAATCAAGAGGTCATCAGTGTTGATAGAAATATGACTATTGTCTGGGCTGAGCTATCAAAATGTTCCTCCTAAATAACTAGTTATGCACTTTAGTCTTTTAGATGAGATGTTGTCTATTGAATGCTACCTCCCATGCCTTTATCCAACACAGAGGTGATCAGAACGACCTACCATATAATTCTTTATTGATCCATTTGATTGGTATCCAAAAATCCATTATTATATGTTTACTTAACAAGGTGTATGTATTTCTCCCAGTAACCCTCGAAGATGAGGATACGTAGATACGACATCTCCCCTATCACCTAAATTTTATTCTCTGTCTGTGTGTTGGTCTAAGGGTGATATGCCATGCTCAAAAGCACTGTTGTACCCAAGGCCATGTGAAATCAATTCTAGAACATATATGTGAAGATATTATCATTTTTAGATATAACAAAACAAGGATCTACATATTTATTTATGACCTTATTACTTATATTCTCACTATATCATCAACTGAAAAGTCTCTGAAATGGGTAAGAAGTGTGATACCTACATCAAACGATCAATAACTACCCAAACTGTATCATTTACATGAAAATTTCTAGAAAAACATTTCATGGTGTTCCATGATTCATCATCTCATTCCACCTCAAGTATAGACAATTTATGTAAATGTATTTTTTGTTGTTGTTGTTCTCCCATCACCTACTAACTGGTGGAACACTGAGTAAAAAATAAAATAATGTCCCACATTATAATGTGACTCCAATATTAGAGATATAATTATCTATATAACTTGGCGACATCAGGAATATATTTCCAAGAATATTCATGAAATCCCCACGTCAAATACCTTCTATTGTCTGCTAGGACCCAAACTAGCTGATGAAAGCATAAAGTGGATCCCCATCCATGGTCAAACTATAATATGAATCATTTTAGGATATATATTCCCTCAATATTATGCCATTATGTTATTAATGTTTCCTCATTCTCACTTGTTTCATTAGACTAGAGGTTAGTCCTATAGTTGAGAGGGTATTGTTCCTTTGATCCTCCTAGATCTCAACATTCATCTTTGAAAATAAGGCAATGGGCCACTTCTCACCACTTTCCTCCTAAACTAGATGTGTCAGAGTCTTTTATTAGAGGGTGTCAGGTATATAATTGTATTTTCCATGCATATAGTCAATATCAAAATCAAATAATTATATTTAATAAACCCATTAAAAATATATGATATTCATATCACGTTGTGTAAAGATGTCATTGAGGCATTAAAGATTAGTGAATGCCATAAAATGATCTATAAGTATATAATTTATCAAATTACATTGATAATAATCAACAAGAGCTATCTTGATGTCGTGCATAAGGTAATGCCACTCATGTGGTCACAAATGACGAGAACTGTATACTATGACAAACTCGCCCAGCATTATAATCACTCCAATCCTAAGACATAATGTTTCATAGAACACAATATAGGTATTTTTTATCTCTAAAAAAATAATGATCAACACTAGATTCAATACACTATTAAACTTCAGAATGGATGATTCAAAATCTGATGACCATATGAATTTTAAACCCTTCTTAGTCAAGGCCATAATTGGCACTTCATTGAATGAGAAATACAAGATGAAGCATCTTTAATACCTATATAGTCACAGGAAACACCATATATTAAATATGTTCTTGGGGTTCTCCTAGTAAAATATAGATCTCACTGTTTTATGAGTCTACAGAGGCTACTAACTCTGTGAAAATATGATCAAGGAAGTGAACATGGTTGAACTAAAATAGGATTATATTTTTATTTGTATAAATTAGGTGCTCTAGTAGTTTCTTTAGTAGGATCTCATGATGGTTGTAATTGTAATGTTGGGAACTCGAATAAACTAATATTTTTCCTATAAACACTACCATAAAAGAATAAAAAATCATTGGAAAACATGATACATCATATCTATAGTAACATTAGGTGTGTTCATGAGACCAAATGTCATTTCCAGGTACATATAAATGGTATTCTTACTCTAAAATGGTTTATTATGTATGTATAATGCTTTTACACATACAAAATGATTTACCAACCTCATATCAATCTTTAAGAACTCCCTCTCTCTACAAATCTAATAATATCGGCCATCAAATAAAGAAATTTGATAACGGTTCTTTATCATGAGTTGGTTCAATCAACAGTATCCCATGCACATCATAAGTGTAATATATTACTTCTTATAATAGGGGACTGGTGAACCCTATGGAGATGTGTGAGGGCAAATAAATCCTTTAACCCCATTTTCCTCTAACAATTATTTTATATCCTTAAGATCCATAATTTCCATCCTATAAGGAGGAATATACACTGGTGATGCGTCTAAAAAAATCAATGGTTAATTCAACATCAATCATTTTAGGGTAGAAAATAAAATAATTCATGGAATTTGTCCTTGAAACGATCTATTTTAGGAGCGAAAATAGGGGCTGTAACCCACAATCATACAAGGAAATACTAGAAATTGGGGATGTCACTCTGCCCAAGCCCTGATGCTTATGTACTCCTTGAGATGCATGGACATCAAATTCACCCTTATGTATATGATGAATACCCTATTGATGCATAAACAACACCCTACTTCAATAAAAATAAATAATCAATATATAGTAAATTAACCATCCAATCCCAATTCATAAATAAAAACCTATCTTGTTGAAGATGAAATGATTCCACTCAATGTGATATCTGAATTTATAAATTGGTAAATCCTTACAGAGGAGAATGATCAATAATTAGGTACACATTGGGTTATCAAGCATCAGAAAGCCATAGTAAAACTCTATATCGATGTCCCAAATCTCCATATCAAAATTCTGTATTATGGAATTTGATACACCTATGTAAAATAATGTTTTCACTATAGAAGATGATACTATAATAGAACCATGAATAATATATGATATTGTTCCCTTCTCCTCAAGCATATGACAAACTGTATGTAACTAGCATGTAATGCATCCTTGATTCATATCCTAACATCTTTTAGGAAGCCTCTTCGAATATTGATATAAATTTCATGTTTCATAAACTATTCCTTAGACACCTCCTTGGCCCAATAATTTAGTGGTATTCCAATCACAGTAAAGAAGAGATACGACTAGCCCCTATATATAATTAGGGGTAGGAGTAGATCCTGGATCACTAGGAATGAATTGAAAATTCAGGCAGAAGCACTATATATTCCTTATCATTTTGTATCCTCTTCATTATACTAGGTCTCACATACTCAAAGGTTTTGTGTGTCTCGACATCTGACACTTGTGACATATAAAGAATCATTTATTAAGAATTGTCTGAATAATGCTAGAACTGTGAGAAAACTTGTATCATTTCTTTCTCCCACAAGAAGGACTACTTCTAGGTCTAGGTTCTAAACCAATATAATTCCCACATTTGGATTACCACATTATTATTTTATTAATTTGGGTCTCATTAATGATTTCATAAATGTTCATCCAACGGAAGAGATAAAATTCATTGGGATATAATATAAAATCCCACCAAGAATATTATCATAGTAATAGGATCATCAATTTCTAATGTTTAGGAGAATCACTAAGAACCCTAAATAAAGATGAATAATCCTAGAAATATATGGATCAGAACTGTAGATTCATAAACTCTATAGCCTTGTTAGACATCAATGTCTATAGAAAGAAATATTCATAAATGATATTCTGGAAGCCTATCCAAATAATTTATCTTTTTCAGTATTGTGAGGAAATAACATCCCACCCACTCTTGGTATAATCAGGTTGCATATGGGAATATTTTCTGACCCTCTATTCAAGAGGTGTCTTCAAATGCTTGAAAATAGAAATCTTTTCCTCCAACCATAAATCAAAAATATGTGGTTCACTATCCCCCAAAAGTTGTTGGGATGTAACTTCTATTACATTTGAGTCAACTCTACCATAGTTGCAGCCAGTCGAGTGACACCTTCTATAATTTTTATTATGCATAAAATCCCCTCTCGGAAATGAGCATTAGTTACCCTATCAGTAATAGATGGTGGTTCCATAGGTGTAACTATATGAGTAATCCATTGTAGAGAAGGATCCACCACATCATGTGCATGGTTGTCATCACCTTTTGGGAATATGAATCGAGGATATCAAGGAGGCATGTTTATACAATTTCAAATGCACAACTCATAAAAGATTCCAATAAGTCAAAGAACTATACATAGATAACTAGGAACGGTACAAGACTTCATATATAAAATAACACACCTCTATCCTCGCCCCAGTATCAAGGTCTAGGTGGTTGAGAAAGCCATATTTGGATATAAGAACACTATATACACTCCCATATATCCAATATTAGGGATGTTTTTGGTCCTAGGTATCATATCACAATAAGGGTTCCATTATACAGAGTGTTAATTTCATGGTATTGAGAATAACACCTATTACATTATAATTAGATAACTATTTAGTAATAAATTCTTTAATTTTAATGGATTTAATTCATGTATTGGCGTAATCCTTTTATAATCATATATATAAATATATATCACATTTGATAACTAGTAGGTCTGAAACCAACTATATGATATAATTGGATGATTAAGGTGTCATCACCAATCTATGTGGGAAAGAACCATTTAGACAGTTGTAAGAAAATTAATTAATAAAATTATATTTTTCCTCTAATAAATGTCATCACATTTCAATATATAACATTCCAGGAACTAGCAATATGCTGCAAGAAAATTCACATGAAATGTAGATGTGTTATGATGAAATTTATAGCATTTTAGTCCTAAGGTGCCTATGATGAAGCATGGGATGAAACATCCATTCATGAATATTACAATGGAAAAATTAAGTCTATAAAATAGGATCAATAATAATTATATCACAAGGAATCTTCGTCACTCACTGGTGAAGTCTTACTAGTAGTAAAAAGTGAAATTTTGAAGAACAATAACCAATCCTTGGTAATTTTAGTTTCTCCTATATGTGAGCTAGCTGATCCCATGAATAAGATCATTACCAAAAAACATTACATCCAAGTATCCTATTTAATACACATAAAATTAATATAATATTAAAAATAAACTCTATTGATACCACATAGTAACATCCTAACCCATGATTGACCTGATCGGTTCCTTGTGTTGGGGTGTCATATCCCCTCAATCAGGCCACCCTACATGACAGAGGCTGCCAACTAGTAGTGATGGTGTGTGGTGGTACAGTGGGGAGACCATACCATCATATGGTAGTAGAAAAGTAGATAATATAAATAAAAAGATAATATCGAAATCATAAGAATAACCTACAACACAGTCAAAATAGGAACTAAAACAATATGACCAAGAGCATGTCATAGAAGAATAACAAGAAGACAAATAAATAATGGAGATACTAAAATGAAAACCATAATCCCAAATTCTGATTCATAAACACAATGTTGTCATGTCATGATGATATACAAAAAATGGATCAAAGCATACATGGAATTGTCATAAACAACATGATGTAAAATAATACAAAAAGTAAAAAAGGAAGATCCTTAATCATCTCGACCATAATCTTCGAACTCTTCTATCATTATATATTCTATATGTACGAAAAGAATAAAAAATATGTAATAGGGAAATTTCCCGTATCCATATATATAGAAATTTAACATACTTGAGTACCAAAGGTGGATCAAGTATGAAGTCATATAATGCCCTAGTATGCCACCATGAATGGTGTCTAGAAATAATCAAACCAATGTACATAAAAACAACATAGTGGAATTATTATGTATAATAAACAGTGTAGAATAGTAAATTCCCTTCATCATAAGTTCCATCATGATACCTGGTAGAGCCTACCAACTTCATCGAGTGCCAGAATCTATCTTCCCTATGTTCAATATATGTATTAGTAATAGTATGTATATATATATATATTTATATATAGTAAACAAGTATATGAAATATTTACGTGCAGATATAAGTAGGCATATACATTGATACTAGGTTCTATCTTTTCCCAAGGTGTAACTCGGACATCCATAACTAGTCTAATGATCCTATCAGCTCAAAATATGGCCACATTCCACAATTCTCATAATGAAAGTTAGGCACCATTTCTAACACTTAAGATAGGTGGGGTGAGTTTTCATGACCAACACAAGATATCGAAAAATGTGGAACATCGCTCCAATCCCTCAAATATGAGTATAACAATGTGATATTCCAAGCCCAACACCTGATGAAGGGGAGATAAAGTCATCATGGCCAATAATTCCCATATCCATCACAAATATACAATATTAATTTCTTAATAATAATAATAATATGTATGTAATCAACAAATAAGAAACATAATCCTCATTCCCTATAATATAAATGAGATTCTTTGTTTATATAATCCATAAAATAATTCATGCATCACATTATGGGGACTTTCCACCAATTATCATTTATTTAAGGAAAATCCATTTAATTAATCATGTCATATAAAATTATAGTCATCAAAAAATTATCAGATAGGATGTGATTTGATAAACTGTGTTATTACACATTTAAGGAAAATGACATTTACAATCCAAGAAAAACACCTAGATGGTGTCTAGTCCATTAAAATTTATATAAAAAGAAAAAATTTATTCATCACACCCAAAGGGGTGCCATTGACTATGGTCAACATCCTCTAAACACTAAGAAATGGTATACATGAGTATAAAAATGTGTGAATATTTATTAAGATATAAAAAATAAAAGATTAAGGAAATATGTCATAATTCCATTTATTACATACAATTGAATAAAATAGGAAAACACAAAAACATTTGGGAAAGATTTATAGACCAACTACCCTAAAATTGTAGATGATTCATCATCCAATATCAGCTTCATAATAGATATTTAATGATATAAAATGAAGAATGGTCCAACAACCTGACAATTGGGAGAATGATCTTACACAAAAATAGAATAGTATATAGAAAGGTAAATGATGAAATGAATCAATTTGATACAATTCTGTGCTGATGTAGATAAAATACTTCTAATAGAACATGATTTGGAATCTAGATAGAGGTTTATCCTTGATTCCATGGTTACGAAAAGAAAATATTCATGGGAGATGGAGGATAGGTTCAGCTACTATAAATGAGATGGAGGAAATGTGGATTTATATTTTTTGTCAATGAATGTAATAGTTGAAAATTCTTCCATCCAAGAATTGATGCATGGTTTGGCCACATGTTGGGCTAAATCGGGTGCCAACTGCGCACCACCCCTTGTCCAAGGTCATACCACAAAAAGGCTAATTTCGTTGTTTTGATAGCACTGAAAAATATGCATTGTAAACCTCTATCCAAAATCCTCTCCAACTAACATGATAATTCACAAAAAATTACATTTTTTCAGAAAACCATGTGACTCTATGCTCCCCTCTAAAATGACCTGCATTCATAGGGGATACTATGTGGGATGGGCTGTACAATTCCTTCAAACTATGTGGCCTAGTTTATTTCTCCAAAATCTGGGATTCCAGTCTTTAAATAGACCTTAGAAATTATTTTGACCACTATGGCTTTGTTATCAAACATTACATGGTCTAGACTAATTAATTTAAGAAAATAACAAATGATTCATACATTTTAGATTGTTCAGGAAATTAAATTTCATGCAACCTAAATTTCCACCTAGAGTTAATGAGGGGGTGGTTAATTTTATGTTTTTTATTGATATAGTCCAGTATCTCAGAATCTGTTTGATGTTTTAGTGATTGAATTATGTTATCTAGATAATGGTTTTCCCTAACCATTCTTATGATAGCAATGTCAAACCATGGATTGAAGGAGATAAATCTAGAGCCCATGAAGTTCTCTACTAGATTTAACCATTGTCCAATGGAATTAATTATCCCTAAAAAGTGGAGGAATGGTTATGATGATAGAATGGATATTTGGTAGTATGGAATCTATATAATTTGGTATGGAGAAATGTGGTAGTGTTATTCTTTAAGGCCCTGAATAATGATTGGGGGACATGATTATTAACTGAAACAGTTAGAATAATTAAATTGAAATACATTGAGATCATTTTCTCACCAAGATCTTCCATTAATCCATGAAACAATCTAGATCAATTGATTTTATCACCTTCTAAAAAGTTTTATATATTTCTATATAGTATAATAACATTTTCCCTAATTGGGGAAAATTTTCATAGGTGGATATATTGAATAATATGTTAATGGATTAGAGGTTTCGAATGAGCAATAAACTAGATATCCATTACAATGACTATGTTTTTAATATTTCCACGTATATTAATTTAATTGATAAGTACATGATTTTAGAAACTAACAGGGATGGAATTTGAAGGATGTTTTCAATTCAACTACACCCTAGTAGAAGTGTTAGTAGCTTACATATAAAAAGGAGATGTTGAATAAGGAAGTTAATAGTTGTATGAGTTCATCCTCATAGTGGAATTATAACACCCCTTATGCAATTAAAATAAGTCATCCTACAATTTTTTATCCTTTTGGTAAGTAAACACAAATAATAAAAACATTCCCAACAACTTTTAGGATTTATAACTGATACAGACACCAAGGTCATCTATAGATATTTTATCCAGATCCATCTCCTCCATATTAAGTATCATGTTCATTATCTCCAAAAGGATATTCAATGTAGTATGACTATTATTATCTAGTAGTGATCTATCCATTGTCCAATAGAATAATGTAGTTTCATGTAGTAGTGGATCATTTGATTGATGTTGATATGGGTCACTTTACTATAGAAAATATTTTCATTATTTAAGACATCATTAGATACTTATTTATTTTATATTTGATCGTTACATTCTATTATATCAATCCCAAATAATAATCACTTAACCCTTTTAATAAAACTCAATTCTTTTTTCATGGTGTTGATGAAAACAATTTTAATAGTAAACGGAATAATTCATCTATGAACTTCATGTTCATTCACTATATCTATTGTCGAGTTAGTTTCAGATTTCCTAATTCTCATCACGAATCACTATGAAATCATTATTGTGCTGAATAATTTAATGAAAAATAATTTGATTATTTAATTCCTTCATCATTGGGTGACCAATTCTATTTTTTATGTTTAATCCTAGGTGTTTTAGTGAAAATCAAATATAATATCTAGTAGAGTATTATATCCTTTTTCAAAGCAAGGGTTGTTTATATTTTACATTATAAGAAATATTAACCATGAAATGACATATAATTCATTGATATTGGTTGTTACAGAATTTTAAGTGGTTTCCTAGTTAATTTCTAGTATCTTCTATTCAATTTCAATATGCAACTCATTATAGGTTTAACTTTATGAAGTCATATGGTATCTATGTGATCATGTCACATGGAGCAGACTATATTTATGGATCTGAAGATTCAATTGTTATATTGATTGTTTGAGGTATAATTCCCAAAATTGTGTCTCCGTCGACATACCCATTGCTTTTATATATATGTTGATAGGGCTCTCCTTTTCTGTATCCATCACTAGATAATGAAATTCTTAATAATTTATAATAAATATAATTTAACTGTAACTTATAATTTTTTATCAATAAAAGGGATGATGTGGTTATCATGAATCAACTTTTAGTTTGGATTCCATTATCTCACAGTTAAATACTACAGTTGGGATTTTATTTTAGAGTGGAATCTCTCAACATAAGGAATCCAATGTCACATGAAATTTATTTCATTGCGTCATTTATACGGAAGGTTGTAGAATAAAATTTTCATTTTATTAAATAGGTTATTCGTACTGGTAAAATGAATTTGTACTAGGACATGAACTATTTGATTTTATGGCAATTTATGACATATGATGAAACTGATTTTTTTAACATGTCTACATTAATGATCATAATAGGGTGAGATTAAAAAAGTCCATCTACCAATGATCATCCACTACAGGTGTTTTTCTAGAAATTTTTAGATATATTTATGGATTTCATCATCAAATTACCATAGAATCCTTAAGAGAATAATTCAATACATGCTTTTATGAGTTAAATAGCTATATTGGTTCATTACATTTCGATGATAAACTACAACATGGTATAGAATTAGGAAGGATATACATTGAAGATATTAGGAGGTTTCAAGGGGTACCATTTCTATTATTTCAAACATGGACCAGTTCATTAAAACAATATTTTAGAAAGGATTCCAAGAGGGGATAGTATGTCATGTTATATTGAGCCTGATTTATCATCTTATAACGAATGGATATATAGAGTGATAAATGTTTAGACCGTAAGATATTCACCATGATTACACTATAGGAATTGGATGATCTTGTGATATCTATTTGTTACTTGTTTATAATATTTATTATAATAGTTACAATTCATCTATCAGAATAGATACAATTGTAGATGTGTATGGCCAAACTTTGTAAATAACTTCATTGATTTTATAATTTTGGTGATATTTCTAATTTTTTAATATTCCCTATTCAGATGAAATGTGTGATGATTTCAATTATTCATCAAAACATAGAAATAAAATAACATTTTAATAAAAATAATATATAAAATTAGTATCATATACAATAATTTTTGGTATGTCCTAGAATTCATAATTTATTTACCATGGTTAGTTCATCATTGAATTTTTTTATATGAATTTTATTTGTGAGGTAAGTGGGACCTTTTGAGATCACTACAAATATTGTAAACAGTTCTTATTAGTAAATACATATTACTTAACTTTTATCCATTATTTTCCCCATACTTTTTTGCATCAGATGTATAACCTCGATAAGTTTTATGTATTGAAATGTTAATAACTCTATTTAGAACTATATATGTTTGTAGTTAATTGACTAGTTCCGGTTTATGATTCTATCGAAAATGTTTTATGTGGGAAATCCATTCCATTGGTATGACAGTTTATGAATCATTGCAAATATTTTCATGGTATGAAGGAATGATATTTGATGCTGGGTGAAATGTAATCGTCGTTTCTATGACCATCTACCATAGACCCGACTCTGTATGGATAGAATACGACATGTTAGAGAGATATTACACATTCTGATGTCGTTTTCATGAATGTATATTTATTTTTATTGGACATCATTAATTTGTAACATTTATATGGTTGTGAATGGTGATATTTTTTGGAGAAATATAAATTAGACAGACATGTTCATGGTTTACACATGGTTTGGAGAAACCACTTGTAATTCCTTCTATACCATGAAGCTTGTGGTTGTTTTGGATACTATTATTTCGTAAATATTGTTCATAGATAGTCATACTATGTGGCCATTAATTTTTTATGAAAAAGTACAGAAATATATTATGGATCAGTCGACATAGAATAAAAAATCACAAAGCAAAAAAATCAAGATAATAAGGGTCACCTAGATATTTCGTAGAGATATCAAAATAATGGGTCACTTTATTTCCACCATTCGTAATGAACAAAAACTTAAAATAGAATAATTCATCTAATAATTAGTATATATTCCTATTAATATGTCCATAAGGACAAAAATCCTCTCCCTGTTTAAAAATAGCAGAAAAACTAAAAAACTAATTATATTTGACCACCACCTAATCCCATAAATTGGAACCAAAAAAGAGAACACTGTGAATAATGGATGAACCCACAACCACATAGGGATCCCATAAATCCTGAATTAAATAAAAAATGGGCTTCAAATATGAATATTAGTTTGGTGAACAAATATCTAAATACCCATCTTGGATCATAAAGTTATAAAAGCATAAAAATTTATACTTAGTAAAACATCTGGGGATCCCATCTATAGAATCCCTACTATAAACACTCATAATTAGAAAAAACTTTGTTCGGAGTCTCATGAGTCGTCCACTCCAAGGATCTATAATATAATATATGAGATTTGGTATATTTTTCTTATAAAATCCAATCATTGAATGTTTTTCAAACCTGACATGCTATTGTGAAAATCAGTCCCACCACTCGTTCATGAAAAATAGATATCCAAATATTTAAATAATGAAAATTATCAATAGATGAATCAAAATATTCATGGAAATTCATCCCCCATTCCATCCAAATCCATCTTTATTTTTGGAAAATAATATAAAATGAAATGGTGCCACCACATCAAAAAAATCAAGTAAAATTTTATCAATGGAGAGATAAAAAGAAGCAAGAAACTCTCACGTGAGAAGGAAATAATAACACGCTTTAAAAAAATATAATTTTTTATGGAGACTTTATAGACTAAATGTCATTCTAGCACCTTGGATGTGAAATAAAATGTGATTCCATGGCCAAAACTATATGTCTAGAAATGATACAATAAATTCCTAATGACCACCAAATCCTAAATATTTATCCTTCTCCATACAATGGATAACAGGAATACAATTAATGTGATGATGGAATATCACATAAAAAAATTTAATGTTTTCACATGATCCCAATAATCCTGCTAATTATAAAATAAATTTCACCCTACAAAATTCTTATAACCATAAAAATATGCGAAGAATCTCTCTAATAAGAACTGTCTATTAGTAATGGATACCTCTATAAAAATCAACAACATTCACAATCCTCTATTATAAACCATTCTCAAGAACAGATATAACACCTTTATACTTTTCCACAGATAATGTATCCTACACCCCAAACTAGAATGAATATAATAAAGGAAAGTGAAATATTTATCATGAAAACCACTTGAAAATATGGAATCTGCATAAGAAAATTGAGGCTACCTAGAATATCAAAAAGATCACTTTTTAATAATAATCAAATTATCACAAATAATACAAATAGAAAAATGTGAGACACACAAATGACCCCAATCCACCAAATGAATATTATAATTCTCCCCCATTTGATCCGCCACAAAAATTATCCAATTAAGAATTATTTTGGTTAATAATAATATATGGGAATATAATTAAATACATTTCATAGAAAGGAATTGCTTGATTTAATGCCTTAATAATAATCATATTTCTTACCTCTTATCTTTTTCTTCGTGAATATTAGATAATATTTTTTGTCCAGTCTATCAATAATAGAATAAAAGCATTAGCTTTAGACCTTCCAATCATTTTCAAAAGACAAATATATATATTGTGTTTTTTAATTACTGGAAAACCACCCAACCAATCTAAATCCTTATTCTTTAATGGTAATACTCTGTCACTAAAAGTCATTTATAACATTAACGGATTAACCCATTTTACATAATCCCAATCAGATATATGAATAATCATAAACTTGGAGAAAAATTCATGAGTAGTAGTGTCTATAAATAGAGGACTTACCTCTACAAAAAAGAAATCAGAGATGATGGGGATCCATCGACATTTCATATATTCATGAATTACTCATTGCTCTAATGAACTCAAAATATGATGAGAGAATATATATACTACCAGAAAACATAAAGTATGTAGATAAAGGAACTACTTGTTGAAATCACCTTAAAGGAATGAATCAATATGATGCTTTCTGATTAACATTATTCTCAAAATAATTTAAGGCCACATAATTCATGAAAATATTATCCCATTCCAGAACATACAATATTTGGAAAAGGAAACATAAACAGCCATTATCTTTCATCTTATCATGATTCTTCACTATAATTCCACATTTAGAAAAATAATGAGTCATTAAATAGTGAAATTTTACATTCATTTTAAATTTATTATCAGTAATAGAAATCCTATTGAAAAAATAACCTTGATTTGTAGTCATAATATGTAGGATGATTTTTGTATATAAGTCCAGCAAAACACATAGAAAATTTTATAAACAAAATTTCCAAGATTAATAGGTTGTAACTAAGTGATTATAAAGGTGTTATTAATCTTTGAAATATGTTTAATAAATGTATCATATATAGAGAAAATAGAATAAGACCCTGAATATAGATTTATAATAAGAAATAGCACAATTGTTGCAATAATATACCAGAATCATTTAAAAAATAAAGCATAAATTCCTTCACGAGAAATCTCCATCGAAGAATAAATTTTATAGGGAGGACCCAAAAATTCAACATTATAAAAATATATTTCAACCATGTAATTCATCTCATCAATGACCACTTTAGGGATGTAATTATTCATCCAATAAAGAAAAATAATTTTTTCCAATAAATATTGATAATGATATCAAAAATAATATGATGTATTTTTCTCACATTATTTAAATTATTTTTAGTAGGATCATCCAATTGAGTGATCAGGTTTTTCCTCCTTGTAGATTCATTTTTATAGAAAAATATTATATTCTGTTATTTATCTTTAATATGTAATTTTATAACCCTTAAAACCAGTGTCTCTCCTTCTTCCTTTGATCCTCAATCATCTCCTTCTCAAAAAAGATATCATTATAATATCATGGTCACTCCACTGGGGAGAAAGAAGTCTCTTTAGTTGATTCTATACTGAGTTGGAATACCCTTAAAAATTCACATAACACCATCTACTCCGCCTCTAAAGAATGGTCGGTAAATTTTTTATTTTACTCATAGAGATATGGATCTGACTAACACATGGTGATTAAACAACCTCCTGACACATATTACATGGATCTATAACTGTTTAAATTAGAATGACCTATTATGACTCATATGTTCTTCTTAAATCATGGAATGAAGTACTAGGAAATGATCAAATGAAAATATAGAAAAATGATAAAATGAAAATAAGAAAAAAATATATTTCAAATAATCAAATTCAAAAAATATTTCTTGGAATTCTACAATGCATATAGCTTTTTATCTACACTTAAACATAGTGACAAGCTTTCAGAAAACCCATGTCAATTATGTAAATTCCAAATGAGCATGTCCTAAAAAGAATCTATAGTAACAACACATTTATAACATGTCCCTTCTTTTATACAGTGGAAAATAATTTCATTAAACACATCCCCAATGAAGAGAGTTTTAGAGTGTGATTTTCATAAGATACTCTAATTGCTCGATAACTTGTATTTATCCATATGGTCAAGAAATCCATAAAATCCAATAAAATTCCACTAAGTGGATGATGATATTACAATAAAATACACCATATTTTTATATTATTAGTCATCTATATTGAAATCTAGGCCCACATTCCAAATTGTGAAAACACATTTAGTAACCTCATGCCTCCGAATAGGAAAAAGAACATAAATCCAATATTCGATCCAGAATTTCAAGAATACATACATTTCAATATTGTTTCAGATACAAAAATTGTTCCATAGTTATATTTTTAAACCATAAATACAGTGAATATAGAGTTCAAGTATTTTCAATCCCCTAATAATTCCAGTATAAGAATTTCATTTACCTAGAAAATATTTGTGTACAACCATTTTCACCTTAATGGAAGTCTACATTTCAAAGAAAATAACCACCACATTAATTATAGAAATCCTATAATTCCCTGTGATATTTTGTGTAGAAAAAATGAAAAAGATGCAATACAGTATATATATACATAACAACTATATATAATAATGCATAAAAATAGTGATATGATGATTTTTCTATCTAATTCAATGAGTATCTGATGATCAGACTAATCCAAAGGTTCGAAAATCATAAAAACCAAGTGATATATTCAAACCACTAATCCAAAAATACACTATCTAATGATCTATTTTTCCAGAAATGGAATATATTGTTGATACAAAAATTGAGGGTCCAATAATATACTATTCCATCAATCTATTGACCCTGAAAATGATGTTGAAAAACTATAGAACATATTTTTATAAAAAATCAGAAAAAAATAACATAGGGGAGACAGGTGATCAAGAAACAAAAGGTCAGACGATTCATGAAAGTAGCAGGTGTATGATTATATGATCATATTGTGGTAAGGAAAACTGTAATCTAAATCACCAGAAAGTGGGATATCTTGAAGATACATTATAAGAGAACTCATATTAAGAGGAGATGAAAACTCCTAAAAGATAGGTAAATTTTTTTCTTTGACCAAATAATGTTTATTAAATAATGTATGGAAACAATTTTTTTCAGAATAAAGTTTTCTAAACAATATAACCAAACCATGTGAATAAAATTAATTAATATGAATTTTAGTTTTTAAACTAGAAACACCATCCATTGACATAATTATTTTTCTAAAAACATAATCTCTTGATAAAAGGATTCACCATAAGGATTTTTGAGATGAATTCACTTTTAATAAAAAAAATTATGGTTCTAGTGGATTTTGATGATACGAAACTTATGGAAGGACTATGTTCTTCATTTTGACTATTTTTTTTTCAATTTATACTTTTTTATTCATGAATAGATCTATTGATTAGGTATATAATCATATGATATATCATTTTGACATTATATAATTTTTTTCTTATAAATTGGTTGTGGGGTTTGATAGGGGAGAATGTATCTACCAAGTCAATTTTTTTATTATTGGGGAATTATATTGTTATTTAGTTTCCCTTATCATCATTGATTTAGTGTTATTGAATATTTATTTCATACTATTGGTTCCATGGATTATTGTATTCTATACCTATTTAGGATCCCTAATTTTAGTTGACATGTTGAGCTCCTTTGGTTTTTGTTTATACCATGTGTTTGTGAACAATGGTTTCATGAAATTTCTATTTTTATGAATCCTGATTTCAATATCATTTTAAATATGTTCTCTTACATATTTAATGACAATATTTTTTATTCATGAAATGTGGTTATTTGGAATCCCTTTTTAATATGTATTTTAGCATTGGTATTCTAGATGAAGTGGTATTTTAAATGAGGTTTTGGTGTTATCAAAAGAAATTTTAATATTTATATGCTGTAATAAATGAAATGATTTGATCAATTAAATGAAATCCATCTTAGGTTTCATATTTGAAATAATAAAATCTTATAATTTTGAGTTGTTATAAATATTAATTAATCCAAGAGTTTAATTATTTTGATATGAAGTCCACCATATGTGGGCTATATAATATGGAATCATGAGGTATATAGTATTGGGATTTATTTTAAACCATCCTATAATGATGGTTCGCGTCTTTAATGAATCAATTCACACTACTACTCCATCTAAACTATGTAATGATAAGGGGTTAAAATTATGTTTTCATTCTATAAGATCATAGTAAATGAGAGAATAAATTACATTCATGATTATAAACACGAGTTAGATATCTATATTCATTATAGAAAATATATTTAACTATATAATTAAAAAGGAATTAGTTTTATCTACCATATTTTCTTAAAAATGTTAATTTTAAAGATCAATTTAAATATTATATAATATTAATTTAATAATATAAAATTATTTATTAAATAATAATAATAAATATAAAATGGGGTGAAATTTATGTTTTCTTTTAAAATGTTTATTTTCTAATAAATAGTTAAAAATAAATGGTTCATAAAACAATCATTTCTATTTTTTATAAAAAATTTAATTAAAAATGCACATTTTGTATTAAATTTTATTTAATGTAACATAATTATTATGTTTATAAATTTTATAAAATTAATTAAATTAATATAATCTATATACTAAATATTTTTTTAGTATTATTTTTTGGATAAAATTGAATTTTTCTCTTATCTTTTTTAACATGAATAATATTTTTCAATTTTAGATAATGAAACAAATATAATGAATAATGTTTTAATTTGAGTTTTAATAATATATATATTCAAATAAATATAAAAATTAATATAGTGATTATTACTAGTCATAGAGTTAATATAAAGTCAAATAATTCTTGAAAAATATTTATTTTGAAAATTAATTTTCCATCCCATCGGCTGGCTTAATTTTGAATTTAATTCTTCAAATTCTATAAATATAACAAGGAAAAATAGATTAAAAATTTCTATTTATAATTATTTACATTATATAAAAATATAATCTTAATGGTTATTCATTATGACAAGTAAAATTAGTAAAATAATTATTCCAATAAAAATAAAACAATTTACTGGGGAGTTAAAAAATAATGTTAATAGTTTAAATAAATTATAGAATTTTATAAATTATGTTTTATAGAGATATTTTTAAAGTAAATAATATAATTCTTATATATGGTCTAGTTTGGGGGCCTGAGTCTTCTATAAATGTGGGTATCACTTTTTCTTGTCAAAATTTCCAATGGTGTCCTCTCCCCCACTTTTAAATATCAACCCACACACCTCTTCCCTAGACACATCCAAATCATTCTGGTTTTTAAAATAAATTACAAAATCTCATTCCCAAATCCACCATAATTTCTTTACTCATTTTGTATTCTAAATGAAATCTATGAGATGGTTTTTGTGAAAAAAATTAATGATTTTTTGAAGAAGATGTATCATTCCTAAAAAGATAGCTTTTATTTATTTCTTCTTACATGTCCCACAAAAATTATTCAACCATGACAAAATATAAAAACTAGTTACTATAATATAAATATATATATATACGTATTATTATTTGAATAATGTAACATTTATCATTCTAATCTTTTATCATGTGTGATACATATTTTTCGTTCATGTGTACGATGAAATACCTCCACACAAACTGATATAATTCATTTTCCAGGACTTCAGATTACCATTTTTATAATGAAGGATTGAAATTATATAATCTATATATTGAATATAATTATAATTATGGAATTATAATAACAAAAATTCCTTGTTATGTTTAATTCAATGAGTGATATGATAGTGTCACTCATGTGTACGGTGAACTACTACCACGTGAAGGGATGTGATTCTTTTTTACAAACGCTTTTCATAGATGGTAATAAGTATAATATAGATGTATACATGTGATATATATTATATAATTTGGATATTAGTGGAATATTTTTCACTCTTATAATAGAAAATATAATTTCACTATTTACCTTTCAACTCACTGATGAATGATAACGTTTTTCGGGAGTACGTCTAGACTACCACCTTCATGAAGAAATATGAATCATTATCCATCACCACCTCACATGTTTGAAATATATAATTATATTTAAAAAAATTAATGTGTTATATTATCATAATTATGTAATTATAAAATAATATATACCTTATATCCATAATGATCATTGTAAAATAGAAATGTTACTCTTTCATACGTATGACCTACCATCTTCATGATTATATGAATGTTGGTTTTTCATAACTATCATTATTAATTAACTTTATGAGTATAATTTGTATATAAAAATGATAAATATAAAGTTATTATAGATTAAATGGTTTAATAAGTTCTATTTGAACATAATCGACCTACTGAAGTCATTCTTGACACATAAATCAAATGACACCAAAACACTCTAGGTCAACATAAATAATTATATAATTCTTAATAAAATGGTAATAATTTAAATAAAATGATTAAAAAATGAAAGAGGATTATACTCATTAATATAATAAACATAATATTATTTATTATTATTATAAATAACATATGTGAATATCTGAACTGAATGTTATAGACATTCATATAAAAAATAATCATTAAAATATTTATTTTGCGACACCTTTTAATCCACATCTATATTTAAAAAAAGTTATTGTTGTGTTTATATGAAAAATAAGTATTAATAAGGGTACTATTATTTATTCTTTAAATTTATTTCAAATTTATTCAAAATGGATAATTATATATATTATTTGGAATGTTTTGACAAAAAGATGAATAGATTTCACCATTTTAATGTATATGGTGACAATGACTTTTCACATTATCAAATCAATTTTTGAAGTTTGGATTCAAATAAAATATATATAAGTCTTTTATGATGATAATACCCATTTTCCCATTTTTATATATATTATTTCATTTAATATGTTTTTTCAAATTGATTGGATATATGAATATCAGTAAATTTATTCTTATGGGTGCATTGAATATTTTTTCAATGTCACGTTGATAATTGAAAATTTTTATGTGTTATGATTAAGTTATGGTTCTTATAAATTATTTAAATGAATGAAGGTTCTTTTATGTCATATTTTTATTTAGTTATATGATAAATTATGGATGGGAGGATATGTTATAAACCACAAAGTGTTGGTTATGTTATAAAATAAGGACGGGTGGGTCCATGGGGGCCCTGTAATGCATTGGGTATTCAAGTAAACTATATGGTTATTTCAATCATAAGAGTGATATGGAAAATTATTTCCCAATATAGACATATGTTTTATCTATGATTTATATGTGATTTTATTAAAAAAATAGTTGAGAAAAAGGTATACAATAATATTATTTTAAAAGGAATGTATTTTCTATTTTGTAAGGGTAAAATTTATATTTTTTTGAAAATATTTTATTGAGTTTACAATGTTTTCAAAGAAACCATAATGAGTTTTATTTTCTTTTATAATTTATTAAAAAAAAAATTCTTAAACATTATGGTTTGGGAAGGAAATTGTTTAGGTAATAAAATATTTATTTTAAGCATAAAGTATGCGATTAAAAGGAAAATTTTGCTATGTAATAACATACTAATGTGTGTATGTATTTTCTATTATGTTCCTATCATATAATTTTTTGCGCATACCTCCATTATAGAAAAAACTAATTATGTATGGTTTATAAAAATGAGTAGTTCATGATTAATGTCATGATGATATTCTATAAAAAGAAAACTTGTTTTATTTTAAATGATTTAGATTATTGAAAAAAAATAGATACTAATATGGAACATTCCACTTTTTCATTTATGGGGTTTTTATTTTTCGGTTATGAAATAACTCATTAAAAATAAACACTTAAAACATATTTGGGGAATTATTTTAAATACTTATATAAGGAAATTATACTACATAATTATAAAGATCAGTGACATACCATTGTTATCAAATTAATTGTTTATAAAATGGTAGAGGATAAGATATTTTAAATAGAATACCTTTAAAAGAAATTTCTTTTTGATTACATGGAAATGATATATTGTTTCATTATTATGGTGTCTCCTCATCTTAATTTAGCAGTTTTTGATATGTTATCCATAAGATGAAATATGGAGGCTAAAGTATGATGGCACCAAGTGGATGATATCCTTCTATATCTGTAGTTTGAGATCATTATAATGGAAAATAAACATTTTTATTATTATTATGGTTCTGTCTCCATTGAAAATAAATAGTGATGGATTCCATGCAATAGGGAATAAAGATATACCATATAGGATTTTATCAGTATTTGAGCATTTTATGAGATAAAACCCTTCTAAATAAGGTCAGTTGGATGATCTATTGGTAGTTGAAGGATATATTATGGAGCTATAAAAGTTATTTTATTTTATGAGATGTCTAGAAAATAAAAATGGATTTATTTATATTTTCCATATAGATGGTGAAAATAACAAGTAGTAATTAATTTTCAAGAATAACAAGGAAAGAGAAGAGATTATTGAATTGTAATATAGTGGATTTTATAATGAATTAAATAAAAAGTAATTTCAAAATATTTTTATATATATGAGGGAATAAAATTATAGGAATTTAAGGAAAAGGAATAATATTGAATGGATTCAAATGTAAACAAATCACATGAGTGGAATGAAATGTTTGAAATTTTATTAGGGATTAGTATAGTAAAATTATATAGTCTTACTCAGGATAAAAGACAAGATATATAAATGAATTTTTTATCCCATTAATACAAAAGAAATGGGAAACTTTTTAATTGTGATTAGGTGGTAGAAATAGAGTTTTCTAATAAGAATATATTCTATGAAAAAAACATAAAAAATATCTATGTGTTATGAAAATGGGAGGAATAAGTTTAATATGTTATGAGGTAATAAAATCATATTAACATCATATGATAATTATATTAAAATGTACCCTGGGTAATTTATATTATGTTAATGAAGTTATTATGATGTGGAATGTTTGGTCATGTGATCTTGTGACTATAATTATTGTGATCATAAAAGTAATGAAAAATCAAGGTATGATTTTTTAAATGTAATGAATTGAGGCATTGTATCAATGTTCATCCAAAAATTATGACAAAGTGTAGAAATCAAAAATATCAAAAGAGAAAGGGAGATGAAAAATATATTTCTACTACTACTATTAATGTTGGTCCATTAAACAATGTGGTGAAAGGCTTGTTATTGGTTCTTTTAAATTATTACAATAACCTATTATATTATTGATCATTACACTAATATATTTCCGATATATTTTCATGAAAAATAGAAATTTAATCTCATGAAGGTATTGTATAAATTTATGTTAAAAATTAGTGTGTATATTTTAATGAAACAAATATTTATAGGGACTTTCATATTTTTATTAGTAAGATTTTTTTTCATGCAAATCTACTTGAACATTCATTATTCTAATTTAATGTTATTCATTGTTCATATTTTATTTTAGTTCAATAGTCCAAGATCGATTCTTTAGAAAAAAGTGTTAATCAATGACTCCAACCAATTTATAACCAATAATTATTATGTAAAAACTATTATAGAAAGAAGTTCTTGTTACCTAAATCATGGTATTAAAATGAAAGAAACTATGTGAATATGTGATATTCATATAGTAAATGAATACATGGATGTTTTTTAGATGATTTTCCATGTTTTATTCTTTGAAGGGTGGTTGCATTTATTATTGTCACAGTGACCAGTTTTTATACCTATTTCTAAAATACCATATCGAATTGGTCATGTAGAACATGTAGAATTAAAAAAGTACTTGCATGAATTTCTTGTTAATGTTTTCATTATTCCTACCACTTCACTATGGTGGAATACTATTTTTCTTGTTAAAATGATAAATGGTTCAATGAGACTTTCCATTTATAATAGATACATAGATATTCTCAATATAATAAAAAATTATCCTTTGCCACATATTGATGATTTTCTTGATCTTCTCTAGGGAGATAAATATTTTTTAATGTTTGATATGAGGTCTAGTGCCATCAGGTTAATGTTAAGGATTATTAAATTTTGATGATAGTTTTCAGCCTAGGTACAAGCATTATGAGTATATATTTAGTCTATTTGGATTATTTAATGAATCACCTAGATTTATGGATATTATAAATACTGTTTTTTTACTATTTAGATAACAATTTTGATTTTTTATTGTTTATTTACCAGTAAATTATAATATTAATGAAGATTATGAAATAAACATAATGATTGTGTTTAAATCCCAAAAATAAAGTATAATACATGGTAAATTTAGTACGTTCTAATTTATATTGAAAAAAACTTTTTCCCTTGAAATATTTTATCTCAAGATGGATGATCTATTAACCATACTAAAATAAAAGCCTCTGATTAATGGGTAAAATGTCAATGTTCCATTGAAATTCATATTTTCTTGGATTAAAATTTTAATTCAGGAAGTTTTTTGATAACTCTACTATGTTATCTTGCCCACATATTATGATAACAAAAAGTGGAGTTAAATTCATTGGGTTTGATAAATGTGATATTTTTTTATTAAGAATATAAATGATGATTAATGAATGCCCCAATTTTTTCATGTCCTCTAGAAATGATGAAATTTTTACCTATATAGATGCTTCGTTAGGACGATATGGATGTGTACTGATGTGGGTTGATCGGGTAATTTTTAATGATATATGGTAATTGAATCCTCATAAGATAAATTAACAGACAAATGATCTTGAAATTGTTATTCTAAGTTTTTTAATATTTAAAGTCATCATTTTTATGTTGTAGTGTTTGGAATATAAACTGAACATAATTTTTTGAAGTATATAATCCATAAAATGGAATTGAGAATTAGACAATTAATATGTTTGGAAGTAATAAAGGATCATTATTACATGTTCTATTACCATCCATGAAAATAAAACAAGTTATCTGATTCATTGTGATGAAAAAATAATTCTATTGTTACTACATTTCTTTTGAAATAATACCATTTGAAAAACGATTCGGTAAATTTTGGTAAAAATATATGGATTCATTGAAATGATTTGTTTTTTTTTGTTTTAATGGTGTTGAGAAAGTCATAAATAATTAATCAATCTTTTAAAGAGGATCTTGTTTTATAGAAAAAACCTGAATCTATTATGAATGGTATTTTCCCTAAATTTAATATTGATAAATAATGTGTTTTCATATATGGAAAAACTTTATATGTAGCTCATGAATTCCTTTTTAAGAGATATATCGTAATAAAAGTTCATAGTTCTCCATTTTTCATTCATCTTGGAAGAAATGTGATATACTAAGACTATTGAGAGTATTATTGTGGGATTTCAAGAAAATAGAAAAAACTAAATTAACTATGAAATACATGTATTCCATATAGGATAAATGTGAATGCAAATTAATTAAGGTAATGGATTAAAATTTCATTACTCTAGGGTGGAAATGGGAAAATATATCCATATATTTCATGTTGGGATTACAATAGACATATTGAAGTAAAATATGAGATAATGGTTATTATTGATCATTTCACTAAATATGTGCATTTCCTTCCAATTTGAGATACAATGTAATTATATGGTATTTCGTGAATTTAACTAAAGTATATAGTCTCATTAAATGGAATTACTATATCCATTTCCTCTTATTTTTTTCCTGAGTATACTTCAATTTTTTTATGGAATTCAGAATTATGTGAGTTGTAAAAAAATTCAATGCAACTTATAATTGTAAAACTGATTATATGTCTGACGGGAAATTGAAAAAAATTTGACAATTTAGTATCATATGAGGGAATTTTAGAGAAAGATTAAATTGTATA
The DNA here is from genome assembly GCA_963277665.1 of Viscum album. Taxonomy (NCBI): domain Eukaryota; kingdom Viridiplantae; phylum Streptophyta; class Magnoliopsida; order Santalales; family Viscaceae; genus Viscum; species Viscum album. The sequence goes on along the minus strand of OY728142.1, from coordinate 1,178,477,975 downwards.
CAGATAAATGTATGAATGATATTGCTTTTGATCTAGATGAACAAGTATTCCTCAAATTATCTTCCTATAAAATAGATATACATTTTGGTAAAAAGGGGATGTGAAGTATATGTTTCATAGGATTTTATAAAATCCTAGTGAATGTTTGATTACTTTCAAATTGAGTGTCTTTGCCTATGAGTTTATCTGGGGTTCACAACAAATCTCATTCTTCAATTTTATGGTCATATGTTCAAGATTCATATCAGGTTTTGATACTAAAAGAAGTCCTATTAGAAGAAAATATTTCTTATGGAAAATAAAATTTTAACATTATTTAATATAGGGAGCATGTTTTTTGGAATAACATGATTCATGAGGTTATGTTTTAATTTAATGATCCATATGGCTAAAGAAACCATATGGAAATCTAAAAATTTTATGAGGGGAAAAATCCCCACTGTTTTAGTAAGTTAATAAAATTTTGATCAAATAACGTCCAAGAGGGGAATGAGTGTAAAAACATGTAAAATTTTAAAATAAATAATTTTCTTGTTCATTAATATGAACATGATAGTTATATTAATTAAAAAAATACTGTGTGTTTTTTAAATCAGAAAAAAAAATTGTTTTAACTAAAATGTTTTCTTATAAGATTTTATTTCAATGATTATTTTTTAAATTATAGAAATATAATAATATAATTTAATTAATCTTGTTCAATAATTATATCCTAATTAAATTATGGTGAATTTTAGGATTTTTTTTGAAAAATATTTATTTTTTTGAATAGTTAATAATACTGATTCTTGGTAAAATAGATATTTCCTTTTCATGAATAATACCTTTCTCGAAAACCTATTTTTCCCTTAACATTATGGGTTTAATTTTAAATTAAATTATCCAACTTATATAAATTCAATTTCAAAATAACAGTTTCTATTTTTATTATCATAATAATTCTATTATATAATATTTTCATGATACAGTTTTCCCACAATAAAAGTGGGAAATAATAAACATATTTTATCGTAGTTAAATTAAAAATGGATATATCAAAGGGTTATACTAAATATATGATGATTAAAATGACCTCAAAAGTTTCAATATTTATTTTTTGGTAATTGTGTATTAAATATTTTAAAACTATTTTTTATATAAATTAAATTTCATAACATTTAATTAAATATTATTTTGTTCAAAAACAATTCTTAATATATAGGATTAATATTTTGTTATGATATATGGTTGTTACAATCTATTTACATTTTTTTTATATTTGTTTCAAAAATTAGAATCTATTTTCAAAAACTAATGTCAAACCTCAACCACATTTCTCGAGACCGAAACATATACCCTAATAGGATATGCAACCACTGATGCATAAACATAGCTTGGTTAAACCATATCATAGTCCTATTCATATGTTTGAAAGCCCGTGTATATGGATTGAGTAGTGTGCCCGTATAGGTTGGGCTTGGGTTACCTGCTTGGACAACATATAATGTGTTTATTCTATGATTTTAATTATTTCTAATAAGAAATTCAACTTCTATTATATATAGATCATACCACATATGGTTAATTTAATTTGGCAATCATTCTTTCAACAGACACTCAATCTCGTTCATCTTATCTCCTTTGTTTTTCTTTCAACTATATAATCTACAAATCACATGTTGTCACATTTTTTGTTCTCCAATGGAACCATTTCCTCTTCTACATGATTATACCTTCTTTTTTTGATCATCTTCTTCCATATAATATTAGATGGTAACACTGTTCTCCTTTGGAGACCATAAAATTTCTCTTATAACCTCCTATTTTAATCTCGTTTTGTTTCTAGTTTCTCTTTCATTTTACTCAACCTATCAGTTTCCCAATTTCCTCATCATCATTGTTTTCTTAATAGTAGATGGTGTATCTAATTAAAAACTATTTTTCCTAAGGGTTAGTATTTATTTTATTTAGGTGTTTATTAATATATCTGTTTCATCATAATTTTATTTTTAAAATGAGATCCTTTATTTTAATATTTTACTGATCTCTCTTTCAAATCATTTTTTATTATGTTTTGTGATTTACAATATTAAAATTCACTTCAATTTTTATATTCCATGTGTTCATCTTATTTGAGTATTTGATCCCCTACTGGGGTTTCTCTTCACTTTATTGAGCCATCGTAGGTTTTAACCTCAATAGATATTTTTCCTTATAGTGTTTTATGAATTATGTGTGAGTATTTTTAGTCACAGTTGGAAGGTCTCCAATGGTGAGTAATTTTACTCAGCACCAGAACCCAATGGTGATTTTCAAACCCTCATCTAAGATATCAATGGTGTGTAAATTTACTCACCATGTCACATCAACAGTAAGTAAATTTACCAACCGTTGAACTTATTCAATGGGTTATATTTTCACCCATACTCAATGTTTTGTTGTTTTAATATTCCCTTGGTAGTATCCTTCATAATGTTATTTAATGAGATCATATTTTTTATGTGAAACTTCTAGTGTGTTGTTAATCAATTTAGTATTTTATTTTTATTTTTTATATGAAATGTTTTATTATTTTTTTATAATGAGTTTTTGTGGTATTTTATTTAATTCAGAATATTGTGGTATATTTAATTAATTTATTTTTGTTTGATCTTGTTATTTTATGATTCCATACGAATAATTCGTTTTTATTGAATTAAATAGAAACATAAATCGGATGTATTAAAATATTTTTAAATATGCCACTGTTGGAACCCAAGGATATAGAATTTACTCACAGTATGTCATCCAATGGTAGGTAACTATTTAATGTTCTTTAATATCCATTTTTTATTTTATTTTTTTTAATTTATAATTACTTTTATTTCTAATAACAAATAAAACAGTATTTAGTCCCTTATTTTTCCAAAATTGGTCATTTTCAATTGTGAGTAATGTCTCACGACACATAGTTTTAATTATTGAGTCATAACCAATCATAAGCTAAAATTAGATTCAAATATTTTTATTTTCTCAATTTAAATTAATTATATTAAAGATATTATATTGTTAAATGTTTTTTATTTTATGTTGAAATACAAATTGCAACATTTTGTGAATAATAATTTCAATAATTTTTTGAGACATTGACTCTTACATATTTTTTCCAATGGATTATCTATTTTTATAGCATTATAATTCATGTACACTTTGTTGAAATATATTATTATTTATTTATTTTTTTAAAATATTTTTCATAGTATTATTTTTCATAAAATACAAAATATTATTTTTTATATTTCATTAATAAATATTAGGATTACTTTATTTTGTTTTGATCGTGACTTCAACAAAATATGATAATAGCCATATTATATTTATTGTACACTATCTTGTGTCATAATAACAATGTAAATGGATATGCTCTTATATATATATATATATTAATTTATTTATTGTTGTAGGTGATTTATTCAGGGATAAAAACAGATGTACCTATATTGATTATTATATTCGATAGGGATACAATAATTTTTTCCTATTTTTCTTAAGATTATCAATATACTATTTCAACTTGTATTGTTCTTATGCAGTCCTTGATGGTCATAATTTCTTACTTCTTCATTAACTGGTGTGATCAAAGTAGATGATTTACAATTAATTTATACATCATATGATCAACTATTATTTCTTTTTATTTTCTTTTATATATCCATTATAATTATTCCTAATACCTATTTCTCATCACGAGTATTGGTTTATGAATTTCACATAAAAATATGTCCTTGGGTTATTCTTCCCATATATAATGATGTTTGGGTTGTTCTATCTAGACAATGGAAGGTTGGTTGTGACTCCTTCAAAATTTGGTTTTACACCACTAGGTGTGAAAAGGTAAAATTTTCATTTTAATTTAACGGTGTTACCACTACCGTTAATATGTTAGGATTTAGGGAATACTAGTCTCCCTAAGGTGTAGAGGAGATTTAATAGAGGACTAGGATCTTGGTGATTTGATCCTCTATGAAACATCCTATGATAAATATTTTATTTCTAACACACCTTTCAACACCATTATAACTATAATAAATTTAGTAACTAAAATAAAAAATAAAAAATGACTATACGCCCCCTCTAGTAACTACTTCTATGCCAAGGGACCAAATATTTTTTTCAAAGTGTTATTCTGTTTTAAGGGATCAGTTTCAAATTTTTTATTTTAAAATTATGAATAATTCGTTATGTTAAAATTAGAAGTATATAGAAAAAGTCCAATTCCTTTTTATGGATAATTAGTATTTTTTTATGACTAATCCCATTATACCACAACATATTAAGGGAAGTGAATTTCTATACTAGAAGGACAAAATGATGGTATTTATTAAAAATATAGATCTTGATTATTACGCTATAATTTTAAAAAAAATTATAAATTTAATGAAGTGGATATAGATAACACACTTGTAATGATGGAAAAAATGTATTCTAAATAACAATGTTGTGAACTAATTATACTGAAAATTATATATAAATATATATATAGATAAATTTTTTCCTATAAATTTACTTCTCACTTTTGGAGGACATTTAATATCACTCATCAAGGAAATGATAAGTTACAAAAAACCATTTCAGTTATAAATTGATGTGAGATTCCAAAATAAAGGATATTTATTCAAGAAAAAATAAATGAGATGTAAAATAGATTTCGAAAAAAATTTCAACAACATGGTTGCACTTAGAAATACCATGAATATTGAAGATCTTATTAATAGATTAATTTGATCTCTTCCCTAGAGATTTCATTAAATGAAAGTGGACACTAAATATGTACATGTTTTTCAAAATTTTCAATGAATGAGTTGATAATATAATTACTTAAATAAAAATTGTTAAGGAATAATAACAATACTGATAACAATGATAAAAGGAAAGGTATTACACTTAAAATAAAAATAAATGTTATTTCAAATTCTTATTATTTTCTTTAAATAATTTAATAATTGTGGAATTGAATATGACACCAAACATGTTTATAAGTATATGAAAGGTATGAGATGATTTATTAAGTTTCCTAGAAGAGATTTTAAAAAATATGAAGGAAAGGTTTGTAAAATAAGATTATCTTGTAAATATGATGATTCATAATTAATATTTTATGAGTGAAGATAAAAGTGCAATATGAAATAAATAATTTCCAAAAATAAAACAATTAGTGAAGGACAAGAAATAATGAAAAGAAATAAATAAATTCTTATCATGATGGATGGAGTTGTACAGAAGAGTCAAACATAGGTGGCGTTTCTTCTAAAATTCAAAAGGAATCTATAAATCTATTTTTGATAGAGTCTATAGTAAATGAGGTACACACGAACTATAAATTGAATTTTTTTGATGAAACAAAAAATGAAAATTAATTAAACAAATTAACTATTAAAATTAAAATTTTCATAGTCACATATTGATAATTGGTTAAAAATATATGAATGGGAAAGAGAATATAATAATATTAATGAATATAATAAACAATCAAAAAGCATTTTTAAGTGATTTATAATAGAAAATGGTTGTAGATTCTGAACTTCTAAATGATAAATATGGGAATATAAGAGAAAAATATTTTCCCTAAAAAATGATTAAGATAAACATAAAAGATTTAGATTGATTGTAATGAATTATATAAAATTTAAAATGAATCTATGATTCTTAAACATGAGAATATTAAATTGAATATATCTAGATCATTTTCAAATGACAAAGTTTTTTATGACATGGAAGTAATTTAAAAAGGGAATGAAAACATTAAAAATGAAATTAAAGGATTAAAGGATACATTATCTGCCATTATTCAAGTTCAAGTTAAATTTGATAAAAAAATAGATATGAATGAACTAAAATATTATAAAAATATTTTTGGAATTATTAGTCACATTACCAAAATGTATAGAACTATTATTATTAACAGTATAAATGAGAATATTTCAAATTATACCATATTAAATTGTTACTGGAAGAGTAATTATGAAAATGAGTATTCTATACAATTTCTTAGGCCATACAAAATTTTCCATTTTAAAAAACTATTCTACTAGATTACTATATAATAATTGTTTCAAATATATATTGGTACCAAAATCATTTTCATCTAATATAGTTCAACCCAATCTCGGCTTTGTTCCAAAACAAACATCTTCTTGATTTTTTTGTAGGTAGATGACTAAAGTGTTCCCTAGTCACATGGTATATAGAAAACCAGGTCTCAAAAAGTATATTTGAAATCCTATTGATCCTAACATGTTCACCATGTCTAGAAATGTTTTTTAACTTTCATGAATAAAACCAAATAAAGCAATTTGATATGCTTGAATATAGTATATCAGATATCATTATATAAAATCATTTCATTTCTAATTCAAGGGACATTCTTCAATTTCTTTCTATTTTTGGCATAACATGTAAATTTATTTTGTTTATATAGTCAAAAAATCAGTTATAAATATTGTTATCATATGATTACTATTATCTAAAAAAATTTAATAGTAATTTTTTATCATTCTCTAATGGTTCATGAATTTAAGGAGAGTTAAACCTAGTTTTTTATTATAATTAATATACTTTCATGTGAGTTATAAATATGTTTATCAATAATGGGATTAGGAAAACCTAAAATTACTTAGTCTATATGAAATAGATTAAAAAAAATTATTAAAGTATTTAATAATATTCAAAATATCTAATGTTATGTATATTTTATCATTTAATAATTCTTAGTCAAAATGTATTTGTATCATGAATTGTTTTAAAATTATAATTTATTATAATGTTTTTTTAATTTTGATAAAACATTTCCTTGTTGATATGTTTTTAAATATAATATTTATATGAATAATCATAGTTGGATTATATTTTTAATTTTAATTCATTAAAAAATAAAATATTTATCTTATTTAGAAGTATTTTTTATTATATAATATGTTCATGAAAATTAGTTTTTCATTAAATGTAACTATTTTGTGTTCTTTGAATGTGACTAATATAATGCATAACTTTTCTATTTTCTGTAAATATTTTTATTAATGATGATCACTATGATTTAATGATAATTATATCATTTTTATTATATATGGTTTTGAAAAATAAAATTCTCTAAATTCTTCATTCATTTAAAATTATAATTTTTTTTCCATTACTGTTGTTGATTTATTTTGGTACAAAAGAGACTATATATTTTATATACAAACCTATGTATTGAATAGGTGATTATAGAATCAGAACTTATTATTAGTAATTTTTTATTGGATAAATTTATTAAATGTTTTGTTTATGAATTTTGTAATTGAAACTTATTTATTACACTCTTATTATTTTTCATAAAATTACTCTATCAACTTGAATAGTTTGACTATATCTTATCATTTATACCTCACTGGTATTTTCTACTATGCTTAAAATACTATTAGATCAAATTTATATATTCCATATTTAATCCAAAAAAATTATACACTATATATAAATGTAATATTTTAAATTATTTATTTCAATATTTTTATGTACATTATTATAAATTTCAAAAATGGTGAATTTTTTGTGAAAATTTATTAATTTCCATTTATATTATTTAAAAACATAATAAATATTATGTTTTGTAATTTAAAAAATTGAGGATAATTTTTTTAAATTTGTTTTAGTTTTTTTATATCTCTTATTTATTTTTATAATATCTATTTAAGAAATTTTAATAAAATATTATTTTGTTCAAAAATGGTATTTCATAATAACATGGTTTGGTACTTTGGTATGATATTTGGTTTTTACATTATTTTCAAAAAAGAATTCTATTTGTTATAAAACACACAGGCTATTTTAAATGCACTAAATCCAAACATAGACCACTTTTATGGGGATCTAGTTTTCTAAACTGATGGGTTGTCCAATTATTGAGGCTTGCACAGATCCTGGTTATAGTTTATCTTGATACATTCTTTGATAATGGGGGTCAAGTATAAGGCCCTAGTATTACACCTATAAAGTATAGGATTGGGTCACCCACAAGGCTTGTTGACTAATTATGTGTGTTATATTTTCTATTTTGGTTGATCAATAGCTTGTCTTGCATTATATACTCTCATACTCACTTGATTAATTCGATGTGGGAAGAATTTTTTTTATTGGGACTCAACATGGTCCGTCTAATCTCTGTTTTCTATTTCTATGTTATATATACCCATCCTGCATGTTTTCATTTTCTGAACTCCTATTTTTTCAATTCCTCTCCTGTGAAATTCTTGATTCATCCACTACTTGTCATCATCAACAATAGAATGAACAACAACATCCTTATTCTTTAGTGACCTTACCAAGTGTCATACAAAATCCTTTTATAATATCATTTTTTTCATTTTTTTCTATATTTTAGATTGGTCTAAATTAATAAATATATTTCTTCAGTGTTTTTTTAATAGAGGGAACCTTTTTTTTATTCGACTGAACTCTCATTCAAAACCATTGTTTATCTAGGTTTGTAATTTAGTTTGATTAGATAAAATCCCCATTTAGTCTTCCTCATGTTTTTCTTATATAAGTATTATACACTATGTTTAGTATTTTCATCTCTTTGTCAAATCACAATTGTTATTAACAATGATGTGTATTTTTCTTACTATTAGTTTTTTATCCAGGACGATTGAGTATTTTTAGTCATAACAAGAAATCTTTAAATGATAATTGATTTTACTCACAACTGGAATTCCATGAGGAGACAATTAGTCACCTTTATTAATGTGGTACGATCCTTTATCATGATATTACTTGAGATAATTTTTTTGTAATCTTCTCATGTATTTTTATTCTTTTTATTTTTATATTATTATTTTTATCATATGATTTTAATTCGATTTTCACAGAGTGTATCTTTGGTTATTTATTTCATCATAAATATTGTGATAGCTTTCCATTAATTTATTTTGTTTTACCATATTATATTAATATTCCATAAGAAATATGGTTTTTTTGTATTCATTCTTAACATCAGTTTGATATTTCACAATATCTATCAGTAAACCACCATTAAAACCCACCAGTATGAAATTTACTCACCATTTCTCATCAAATGGTATGTAAATATTTATTGGTATAATAATATCAATTTTTATCAATGATTCATATAATTTATTTTATTTTTAATTAATTCAATTTTTTGAAAAAATAAATAGTATTTAAGACTCGGTTTTTCCACTAATGAACATTTCCAATGGTTTTTGATGTCTCGCCAGTCATTATTTTCAATAGTGATTCATGATCTACTGTTAGTTAAAAGTGGTTTCAAAATTTTTATTTTCTGAAATTTAGTTATTGTTTATAAAATAAAATAAATTTTTATGTTTATATTATTTTATGTTGAAATAAAATTTCAGAATTTTTTATAAAATAATAGCAAAAAAATTTAATCACAACTTCTCATGTTGATTTACTTCATATGATACACTATTTATTATAACTTACTACTGCATGTATAATTTAAAAAATTATATTGAAATTTAAATTTTTTAAAATGGTTTTTTTTCTATTTATGATTGTTCTAAATATATTAAATACTCTTTTTAATATTTCATAAATAAACATTATTCTGATTGTGTTTTTTTTAGCACGACTTCAAAAAATTAAGGTAATAGTCAAAAAAGATATAAAACACTATCAAGTGTTATATAAACATTGACACTAAAACTCCCATATAGATATTGTTTTTGAGGTTTTGGGATATTTATTCAAGTGTAAATTTACATGTACCAATTTAGATTGTTATATTAAACAAGGATATGAAAATATTTTTTTCTACTGCTCTTGAATTGATAATGATACATATTTGAATTATATTATTCTTTTGTGATCACTAAGATCATCAATACTTACATATTCCTCTACGGATGTGATTATATAACATGAGGTGATACAAATTTTTATCTAATGTTCTCTACTTTTTATCCATTTTTTCGTTTATTTATATTTTTTAATTATTTAGACTATGTGTTTGTCCTTCAGAGATTTTTAATATTTTCCCATCTAGAATTTATCATTGGGTTATTCCTACCATCTAAATGGAATATTGGGATGTTCCTCCGAAACAAATGAAAATTTGTTTTTGACTCCTTAAAAATACAATGGTTATACCACCCTCTATGAAAAATATACATTTGTATTGGTTTGTAATATGGTTATGAATCCTATAAAAACGTGATGATTTAGTGCATATCTGTCAAATTGAGGATTAGAAGAGAATTAAGATATGAATGGGATCTCAGTGATCTAAAACACTATAAAGATATCATGTTTTAACTATTTTATTTCCGCTAAAACCTTTATCACTGTTATAACTCAGATAATTAAATATTTATAAAAATTAGTCAAAAAGAACTATTCACATCCCCTCTAATCACTATTGAAATACCATGGGACCTAATAATATTATTGATATATGTCCACATAAAATCATATATGTATCTATAATCCTCTATTTTCAATCTTATTTTCCTGAGAAATATTTTGGTATCAATTGTTCTTTTCCTAAAATTCTTTTGTCTCCTCTTCCCACTTATAATAGGCCACACCTCTCTTATCATATTCAGACATCCAAATCATTTTGGTTGTACCAATCCCAATACTAATACATTCATAAAATCCCTACCCACATCAAATACTGCTTTTATTGATCATAAAATCAATATTGTAATGCATTTTGTGAATATCATATCTGTTTGTCTAAAGAAGATGCGTCGTTCAAAACCAAGTCAGTTTTTATATTATTTTTTCACCACCCCAAAAAATTCATGAAAATGATGAAATATTAATAAAATTATTTCCTATGATTGTAAATATTAATTTCTTAAATTATTATCCTATATACATCTCCTCTTTGATAAAGTGGTAAACACAATTATTGTTTCTGTGTATGAATAACTACAACGTCACGAACTAATGTGATTCATTTCCATTATCCTAATTATATGGTTGGTTATAATGATGGATTTCATGTATATATATATAATTTTTAAGAATAATTATACATATTTAATTATTATATCACATATACATTCAGTAATTCCATTCCATTGGTGATATGATGATGTCACTCACTTGTATGGTGGAATACCGTTTCCCGAAATAATGACATTTTTTGACATTAATGATTTACATGGAAGTTAATTAGTATAATTTTAATTAATATAAATTTTATATATTAAATTATTATGATATCAATGAAATATTTTACATTATTAATATTTAATATATCAGATTCTTTCTTTCCTTTCCACTAACTAAAAATTATAACATCACTCGCACGTACATCTGCACTACTGCCTCCACCATGCGATGTAGTCATTTTTTCTTAAACACATCAGATGAATGATATGTATAAGTATATTTAGTGAAATTAATTTTTATTTATGATATTATTAACAATAAATAAATATAAAATAATGCATACCTTTTTTCAAAAATGATCACTGAAAAATGGATATTTTGATCATGTGTTTGTACAGCCTACATTCCCTATGATTTTCACATGATTCCTTTTTCATAAACATAATTTTAAATTTTTAGAGTATAATTTATTTAAAAAATGATATATTTTTTATTATTATAATTCTGTACTAACTATAATAATTACCACTACAACCATTTTCAATCCACTTATGTCATTTTTACACATTTTCCAAATGATTTCAAAACATCCGATGTGAACGTAATTGATTCACTAATTGTTTATATCATGGTAATTGATAATGTATAAATAACAATAAAAAAGAAAAACAATCATAATAATATAAAAATTTAATTTTTTTTACTATGAAATAGAACATATGTGATGTTCTTGACTCACAGTATGGTAATTTATTTTAAAAAATATACATTAATTGATTTTTTTTAGCTATTTTTCATCAATGTCCATATTTTATCGATTTTTATATGGATATAAAATATTTATAAATAATATTTTTGGTAATTTTTTTAGTTTAATTTAATGGTTTTCAAAATAATTATTTTTATATTGTTTATATCGATCAATTTGAAAAAATTAAAATTAATGTTCTATTTTAATATATCGATGCCAATGACATTTATCATCATCATAAACATACATTGAATTATGTAATCATTTATAGTATAAATTATTTCAAAAAAACAACCCATTGTCCCTTTTTAGGGTCTATTTTTATTGAATTTCTTTTATCAAATTTAGTCTATATTTCAAAATATAAATATGTTTCCTTATTAATTGAATGAATATTTTGTGAATATAATATTGAAATTTTCATGATTTTAGGTTTCATGATTATGATATGGTTTATTGTTTTTTTATGAAATTATTTTCCAATATAATCTATAGACATGTGTTCACATTAAAAACCAAGGATATGTGGTAATATTACGAACCAAGGATAGATGGTTATGTTATAAACCAAGTAAGAGTGTGTCCATGATAGATATATGGGGTATGAAATTCGAACACATATTTATTCCATTAATAGGATATAAATAGATAGTTATCTATCAATACACCTTTTTGTTTTATATATACTTAGTATGATTATTTATAATAATCCAATGATTTCTAAAAATGTATGAAATGATATTATGTTTAAAAGAAATTATTATTTACTTCATAAGGTAGATATTCATACGGTTGTGGGAATTTTTTCATGAGTTTGTCATGTTTCCAAGAAAACCATTATCAGTTTTATTTTAACATTATTCGTACCATTGAATTATTTTGTAAAAATATTTGGGAATAGGTGGTGATTTTTGGGTTTGAAAATTTTGATTTTGACCCTAGAGTTTTTTTAAAAAGGTATATTTTTATATATATTCAAGGATCAACATATTTCATTATATTTTTAAAATTACTTACTATTGTTTTTTACACTTCCCAAATTTTAAAATATTATTCCCAAAGACTTTATATGGGAATGAATAAATAAAAATATGCACAATATAATGACAATTTTTCTTGAATATAAAATTAATTTTATTTTAAATGTTTTACATTATGGAAAAAATGGATACGAATTACAGAGTGTCAAATTTATAATATATGTTTTTTATGTTTGAGTATTTAAATAAATATCTAAAACTGAAAACAAAAAGGATACTTTTGAAATGAAAGTTAATTAAATTCTAATGAAACTAGAATATGTAATGTTTAAGGATGGGTCCTTATAGTTATCATATCTTTAGTACTATTTCTCCTTGTATTTTTTTATAATAATCTTCTTTTCCTGGTGGAGTTATATTCATTAATCTCTTAGACCTAATATTTCAAATGATTTAGTTACGTAGTTGAAATATTTTGAAATGGTTATTTATTCTATCTTTGATAATGTTATTTAATTTATTATTATTTTAAAATAATTTAACAAAGGAAAAATTTCCATATTTTTTAGAAAATGAGAAAATATGTATTTTTTGACTTTATTGTCATTAAATAGTTATAATTTATTTAGTAATTAAGGACACATTTTAGAAAAATTTATGGGATCTTAGTGGGGTTGTTTTTTTCACTCCATTTACATAACATTATCTTTGTTTAAATCATGTTTTATCTGACATCATAAAAATAAATATAACACTTAGAAGAGGTTTGTATCCATGTTAACAAGGTGTGGGAATTTGGTAGTCATGTAGTGCATTTTGTCACTCAAATCAAATATTTATTGTTTTGGTCTCATCTACTTTGGTATAACTATTTTTTATTGTGAAATATATTTCCATGTACTATTTTCCTTCCTCTATCTGGGGTTGCATTAAATTGTTACTTCTCTTTTTATATTAAAAATATTTATCATTTAATTTATTTTAAGGAGGATAATTTCCACGATACTATTTTTTTCCCAAGAATATTTTACAATGACATGGTTTTCATGAACACAAATGGGTACATTCCATGGGTTGACTAGGTTGTCTGATTCAGGTATAAAACATGTCATATAATTAATTAAATTCCCAAAATATTGAAATAAAAATTCTATCAATACCATAATATAAAAAACAATATCAACAATAATCCCCCAATTCATGAATATTTTGAAAAAATTCCCAAATAAAAAATAATGAAAACTATTAGGAAAATACATGACAACAAAAATGATTTTAAATTCTTGTACTATCAATCCAAGTCACAAATCACACCCAAATACCTAGAGAAATGACACAAAAAAATTCCATATAACATGTTAACCTAATAACTGATCCACCTTTGATATATCCCGAAGGACATTTTTGATCCCCTTAGGTTTGTGACTAGCACCTGGAAGCATACATGGTCAAGGGGGAATAAAATTTTTACAATGATACTAAAGATAACTAATTATAAGTCCATATGATCAACACTATAATAGTATACTGTATGAAAAACAAAACATGTATAAAAAAATTTAAGTAAATTATTAATGTACTCTGCAACTGTAATGATATAACTTATACATCATGAAGAAAAAATTATTCCCCACTCCACAATCCATAGGATCAATAACATACACTATATCTATGAGGATCATTCCCTATTCTCATATATGGAATAAAAAAGGCTATAATAATTCAATGGAAAAGGAAGGGCATGGTATATAAAGCATAATAGGGCCTTATAAAGTGTTCCCCAACAAAATAAATAATAATAAACCATATCTTTCCCAGATTTTAACTGAATCTGATCATGGAATCATATATCATTTTCATTTTAAAAAAATTTGATTTATTTTCAAAGGATGTATAAAATCTAAAACATGGATTAACAAAAAAATTGAATAAAATAGTTTAATATAAACCAATTTCCATGAATAAATACTTCTATAATCAATGACCATTATTATCAAAACATACTGAGAAATAGCCTTGTTCATCTAACCTGATGTATGCTAGTTTATGGATATTTTATCCTTATATTTTAAAAATAATTTATCATCGATAAATATGTGTACACACATCCCTCATACCCTAGACAAATATTACTCACTAGTATCTCGTCAAGGATAATAAAGACAAACAATTTATTTGTACAATTTTACATCATAAATCCTTTTCTTTGGGACATATATCCTAGTAATATTTTCCCAAATAAAACAGTAACTACACAGTTCCTCATGTTCTAAAAAATCAATATATAATGTGTAAGTCAACACATTTCAAATCAATCTTCATTTACAGTTCATTTTCAAAATTTCTAGTTAAGTATTAAAAATCAATTCCAAAACCAAAAACATGGGTTTTGCGTCATTTCATGCCTTTTCAATACAAAACAAATTTTAGTTATATATTGTTTAAATTTAATACATTACTAAAATCAATTCTTAAATAATATCCTTAATTATGATATTTTCATGATTCACCCAACAATTCTAATTCCACTAGAATCATGGTTATTCTAAAAATTCATTCCAATTGAAATTCCAAAATCTCATAACTTTAAAAAAATTATAAATAAATTTAAATCTTTTAAAAAAAATAAATCACATCATGGTTTCAATTACCTATAAAATATCAAACCAAACCACATACCTTTAATCAAATATCATGAATTGACAACTGCAATGGTATTTTTGGATGAATAATGAAAGAGACATATATCAATAAATCAAAACAATAATCGATATTCATTCAAAAGATGTTTAGATCCATCCATTATTTGAGGATCCATAAAAATCTAATAATGGTCAATGGATAGATTTAATAAAAGCATGTAAGAGAATATCATCATACCTAGAGGAGATTATAAACGGGAAACCACACATTTATCTGCAATAAGAAGGATATTGGGTGAAAAAATACACTTCTTGAGACCCTACAATGACAAGAAAATTGAGATATGTTTCAATGTGTAGGTTAGTTATCTAAAATGGGGGTGTTAGGAATTGAAAATAAAAACTAAAAGGAACAAAAACATTCATCTATTGTTTTTTTGCAAGTTTCGTGTGGTTAGAAAAACAATTCACCCCTAATATCAAGCGCACACATTTTATATTTGTTTGACATGTGATTTTTAAAACTGTGTACCAATCATGAAAACCATCACTATATGGTGATTCATATCCGGGATGGTATTTTTACACAATTTGGAAAAACCATGCACCACCTCAACGAAACTGTTAAAGGGTGTAATGATATTATGGACTAAACTATATAGTTTTCCCTAACAATACGCCAACCATGTATAGCCCCATGGGATTCTGTGATTCTTAAAATTTACCTAGACACAACCTGACATAATCCCCATCAAAATAATTAACAAAATAAGGATTAATTATTACCTAAAAACATGTAAAGGGATGTTAAAATCTCCCACCATAAAACCAATATATCCACCATAAACAGTATTGATAATTTTACATAGCAAATTTATGGGGTCACTTATCTCACATCAGTTCCTCATGCACCCAACTCTCAGGGGAATTATAACCTTGATTTCATAACACACTGATGAAAAGAATCATCCTCCCATCATGTAACTTTGTCTTAGATTCAACAATCATGATTACATATTCATTCATAGAAAAATAAGGCTTATTAATTATATTATCTTAGCTCAAGACATGTGATGGGTTAAAAAGATAAATCTAATGTTATGATACATGGTACACATTATGTATTGCCATAAAATTTTGTGAATGTTCTAAATGATAGTACACATTTCCCACTTTTTAAAAAACCTCAAAAGATCCAAAAAAATGATGAGAAAGATTTTTTTTTCGTCCCATGAAATTGTTTACACAATCAAATTGGAACACTAAATAACACATGTCATGAACAATGAACTACAATAGTCTACGACGATGATCAAAAAATGTTCTTAATAGATATGTGTTGTCAACATCCTTTGATTAATCAAGTATATACATTCCATCCTCTATTGGACCAATAATGGTCCAAATAAAAAATATTCTCAAATAACTAAACAACCCAACAAATATTTACATAGCCTACCGTACAGGGCCAATAAAGATCCATTCCAATCATATATTTGTAACTATTGTTATAACTGAACTCAATCGATCAAAAATGGTCACCCCAAGATCTAAAAAAATTATGACAAATACATGAATCACATCCTTATTAATTTTTATAGCCCAATCTATATTTCTATATGTCTGTGTATGGTTTGATGTATATAAAAACCAGTAAAATCTCATCTCCTCTTGAAGGCCTTGCCAAAAATTGGAGTGAAAATATAGATATCTATTTGAGACTATATCATATTGAAGTACATGAATACAAACATTATCTTTCATTTAGATATTTAACAACCCCCAAACATGAGTTATATCATGAATGGGTATAAATTAATCTAATTTGGCTAGTAAATTGATCATATATCATATCACATTTTTATTCTAGGGGTACCTCACAACCCACCCAAAAATTCAATAGAAAAATAATTCCACTTCCAATTCAGAAATATATGGGATGGAAAAAATCAAAACTTTTTTGTGCACTTAATTTTTGAGTATATATGTATAACTACATGAAACAGAGTAAATGATGGCACATCTTAAACATGGCCACCATATCCATTTCCACATATTATAAAAAAATTATAATTGGATTTAACACCCATTTAGAATTATGGTACTTTCACTCTACACATTTTCTCTTTGATAACGGCCCAAAAAATGGAATTTGAAATCATATAATACCCTAGGTGGAGAATGAGAAGTCAACAGTGGTATTCCCACCATAAAAAGAGTCAATAATCCATATATTTTATCATGAACATGCTACTCAGTAATTTTTATCTCATGAAGATAAGTTGTCAGCCTAACACTGCTAAAAAAAGCCTCAAATTAATTCTCAGGGACTAACAAATGAAACCTTAAAATTATACATCATTCTGTACTACTTTTAATATTCTATCATAGCATGATTCTAAAGTTTCTATCTCAAATCTTCAGAAATGACATTTCCATTTCCCAGGGTATGGGAAATGTTTAAACCAATATATTATAAGGTAATATACCTTGTTCCTCCAATATAAATTCATATATTTTTATATAGGACTTAATTAAATATCATGTTATCAATGTACATGGTCAATGTTTCATTATAGTGGTAATTATACCAACTCTTATGTGCATGCATTTGGTTTGTGAGTTCAATGTCATGGGAAAATTAATTATTCTTGTTTAGACTAATATATCAGTATAAATAGAATATTATTTGGACACCCTAAATAATAATACATCCCAAACCTCAAATAGAAGTTTCATAGAAGACGATATATCCCCTCCCAACCTCTGTAAGATTAATCAACAACACATAAATAAAAAATATATTTTAGATCAACAAAATAACTCTATAATTAATCATTCCAAGAGAAACTTACCCCTTTTATCAGTAATAATGGTTACAAAAGTATCAAACTATGAATAAACATCCACAAACCAATCGTAATATATTGTTGAACCTAAGAATCAATGAATCTCAATAATATTTTTTGTTCTTATTTCATAATAACATCCAACTTTTCAGGGAAAACTGAGATACCATGTTTTGAGAAAACATATCCCATGAAATTGGCTTACTATATCTAGAAATAAATTTTTGATAGCTTGAGATTGAGTTAGTGATTTCTCAATAATTCCAAAACTACACTCAGATGACACACATGATCTTCCATTGACCTTGTGTAGACCTTGATATCATCCAAAAATACCACCATGAATGTATCAAGATACTCGTGGAACATAATGTTCATTGAAGCCATAAAGACTGCAGGAGCATTAGTTAGACAAAAACCCATGACAAGGTACACAATATGTCTATACCATCTCCTAATTGGGGTTTTATGGATTTAAAATTATATTTTTTTAATTATTGAAAACTTGATCAAGGATTAATCATTGGGAAACACTTCACCCATTTCCACATTTCAAATAGATAATTAATATGCGGTAGAAGACATGTTTCTTATATCATATATTCATTGAGTTTTATTTAATCAAAAAATAGGTGATGTGTTCCATTAACATGTGTATGAAAGAGAATTAGATGTTCCCATTTTGGATCCCTCGTGCATATAATAAATTTATCTAATAGTTCAACAAACTAAGTCTTGAACTCTTTCATTTTATCTAGGGCCATCAGGTCAACAGGAATTGGTACTTGTTGAGTACTTGGCACTTTATCAATAGATAAATCGTCCACTCAAACGAAAATAAAAATAAATAATTTATTAGGGAAAATGATTGAAAATTAGAAACAAATTGGAGAGCTATCATCACTCAAAGACTCCAACTTGAGATAAAAAAATTGATATTTCATTCTTAAAATATGACAAATAAAGTCTCTCTCTACTTTCTATAGGTTCCATTTCTCCAAAATGATCTAACACACCACATAATGTGAAGTAAAGGATACCCAACATATGTAACATTAAATTTATGCCTTATTAGAAATTATCTAGTCCAACTTGAAAGTAAAATCAAAAGGTATTATGTCAAGAACATGAAATTCACAGGTTTACTCAATATTTGATATAGAGAATACATTATAAGGACAATGGAGACTCTGATAAGACATCGTTTTTAGGGGATTAGTAATATCCATAAAATGAGTTTAATGCTTCAAAATAAACATTTCATTTCCAAAATACATGTTGATATAAATAAATGATATTCACTAATATCAAGTATTGAATAATACAAAGATGAGGAAATAGTTTTTTATGGTGGTTCCTTAGTGAAAGAACAAGGAAACATTTATTGATCAATAAAGAACAAGAACTAAAAAAGATGAAAAGATGGAATCTTACTACAATCCTTATTAACAAACATGAGAAGATCATCAGGCAGGTCATCTAGCCATATAATATCCTGATTAGCCCCCTTGTTGGAAAGGCTATCAGCAACCTTGTTCGCTTCTCAGAAAGCATGCGTGGTAATGATGTTGCGATCCGTGAGCGAGGCAAGACAATTCATCCATCTAGAGGTGAGCAGCCAGGCAAGGTGCACCACCCCATTACATATATCTTAGACAATGGTGGTCGAGACAAATTCAATCCAAATATTGTTCTAACCTTTTTGTTTGGAAAATTCAACAACATGAATCACTCCCATAATTTCCACCTCCAGAGTCGAGACCGTGCCACATCTGCCGAAGAAATAGCCTTGGCACCTACCAAGACAGTCTCTCAAAATAAAACCACACCCTGTCGGACCTCGATTCCCTCTTGAGGCACCATCAACATTGACTTTGATCCATCCCAGAAGCGGAGCTTGCCAGAAAACTTCAATGGTGCGTCCAGGCTTCCTATAAGATCCCACTATCCTAATACGTTGATGGATCTCAAAATCACTTACAGAGTTATTACCCTTCATTTTCATAGGATCTATAAACCCATCCCCCAGATTATATACCATTATTTGAAGTTGAATTCTTCAAGATGAATGTGGATAAACCCCCTCTATTTGTGATGCATCTAATTGAACTTGATAACTCTTAGGTTCTAATGAGCACATGTTGCTACATGGGTGAGAAAATATATAACAGAATTTCAGAAACTGACATGAGAATCCACAGGAGCCCTAGATCTTCATATCCTATTGGAAATTCCATTTTCAACATTTAGGCATTCCAAATCTAAATTATATAAAAGGGATACTTACTGACATTTTATGAGGTATAATGTATGCATCATGTTGAGAACCACCATAGTACTCATAACGATTTATCTTCCCATTTAGGGACCACATCAAAATATCCCGAGGTGAATAAGAAATATCCCCCAAAATTAAATTACTCTCCTGTTCATGTTCAACTACCAATTCCCTTTCCAACATGTCATCCAAATAAGAGATCTTAAACAATAATAAGATAGAATGAATATTAGTTTTAAGAACCATCTCGAAACATTGAGTATTTTTCTTTAGATTTTATATAATATCTTATGAAAAATTAACATGAATGTAGAACCATTTATAATTCGCCATCATGATATTGAAACACATATGTGGCCTTAAAAACCTAATAGCCATAGCCCGCAACACAGATTTGACAAAACTTGTTCAGTGAAAATTACTTTAAATACCATCCACTCCAAATACTCATGATTATTCACAATTACCATTGAATACCCCCAATGACTTGATAGGTCATCATACCTTGAAGGTGGAACATTTCACCTTGATCATATTAAGAATTTCCATGAAATAAAATTTAATCTCCATCTTTATCAATCTGTCCTCAGGATCCGGAGGATCATTATTGCCTTAAAACACAGGTGGCTTATTTTGAAGAAAATATGGAGATAGATTTTTTAGATTCATCTCTCTTAGGTTCCATAACAGAACCATGAATGGGAATGGGTGCAGGTGGTTGTCCTAGAGTTTGGGAACTACAAAAAATAATCTCAATAAAATTCTAGTCCATGGGGGGATTCACTCTCTATGGTTCACCAGTATATTCCTCATGGGTTATGTTCATACATCATCTTAGATGAATGATGCTATAAAAAATCAATAGACAAAACTAAAGATATAAAAAAGGATAAAATAACAAAAAATCACAAAAATGTAACCAAAATAACAATCCCATTAGATAAGATATCATGATCAATATTTCAACAAATTCAATTGAATGAAATGGATAAAACTAGAATTGGATCAAATTATTCCTCAAGTTGGCTTTCCCAAACCACCCATGGTGTCTACTAGCTCGTTAATATGAGAGATGTCATGAAAATCAATCATAACATCATCCTAAGTCATGCAAATAAATACTAAACTTCATACTGACACAAAAGAAAGATGATTAACATGCACCATTGATACCACTTTGACTCTAACCAGCCTAGATACCCTAGTAACCTAGTAAATAAGCTGACTCTGACATAGCCCGAAGTGAACTCACAATCCCCACAAGTTGGGGACATGAACCTAGATTCATTTCTGATAATTGGGGAATTCATTTTCCATAAAAAAGACTTGATAAAAGATCAAAATTTACAAGAATCAACTCTCTAAAGGGATAATGTACTAGAAACTATATTTGTATAACAAAACAAAAATCATTACATAATCAAATTACTCAACGGATGGTTATATAAAACTCATCAATACCATGGTTAACATAATTCACCACAACAAGGTATAATGAATCAAGAAAATCATCCCCCTCAAATTGGTGTTTTCCCTTTCCTTGGACCTTGAATAAGATATTCTATAAATTCTTGATGGAAGATCATGGATGTGAGATATAAATGGTAGTAGGGTCTCAACATGTGTTTTGTTACAGATTCATTAATATTAAACCAAATAATGCTTCCAATTTATATAATATAGAGCATGAAAAGAAATTTCATTTTCATATTTAAATTTTTTATTTATTTCTTCCAATGGATGGAAAACATTTCAAACTAGTTATAAATAAAAAATTGAATAAAAGAAATTATATAAATGAATAGGGATTAATAAAACTATTTTATAATAAATGGAATATATAATAGAAACAATAATGAAAAAACCATAGTTATCTACCCTAATATACATTAATTTATGTGTACGTGATCCTCATACTTCTCAAATTAGTGACCATGGCTAATTAAATGTACACACATCTCGCATGTTCAGGCTGAATATGACTCATCAACATCCAATCAAAGATAATCATGTCAAACTATGTTCTTATTAGAGTTTTCATCCATAATAAAATAATAGGGATTCAATATCCTATCCATCAAAACCCAAATAACCCATTAACAACAAGTGATATATTATAATCATTTAATCAAATGATAAAGGGAACATCGTCAAATTTCAAATCAATTTTAATTTTAAATTCAATTTCTCAATTTTTAGTTCAATATGAGAAATAATTTTCAAAAACAATACATGGGTTATTAATCATTTCATTCCATTTCAATAAAAATAAAAAACAAAGGTTTTTATGATTTCAATTTTAGTAATTTTATAGAATAAATTTTGAAATAATTTCTTAAATTCAATCATTTTCTAAATTCAACCAAAAATTCAAATTCCAATTGGACTGTGTTTCTTCTCAATGTCAATTCCATTTAAAATTATATAATAAAATCAACAAAAATATTTATTTTATAAATCAATTGAAAAAAACATAAAATAATTTGGCAAATAATGGTTTTAATTACATGTAAAATATCAAATAGAATGACCAACCTTAAATCAAATACGGAGAATAAATGCCCGCAAAAAGATTTTCTAATAAAGTATAAAGGCATTGAGGATCCAGAAAACAATCCTTGAATTAACATTCAATCAAATAGATTCCATATCAATGTAATAAATTATTATCCCTGAAACTATATGGATGAATAATCGCGATATTGGAAGAAACCAACCGAGAGAATATCCACATACTCAGTGGAGATTAAACGTGATTAACCACACATTGATCCATGAAGTGAAGGGGTTTTTGTAGTAAAATCGTATTTTGGATATAAATTAAATCCAAGGGAATAAATTTAGTTTTTAATGTGTTGGATGGGTATATTAAACGAGGGATTGGAAAATTTTAAATTATTATTTTTAGGGATAAAAACCGACATGCACAATTTGATGGGCTGGGATTCAAAGTTAGATTAATCGTGTTCCTTAATCATGTACCCATAATATTTGGGGTGCACAGTTTCAACATGGTGGGGGCACTATTTTTTTACAGTATGAAAACATTTAAAACTGTCACTATTCTAGGATGCATAGTTTAAAGGGTTTGTGCAAATAGTTTGGAAAAACCATGAACCCCCTCTAGAAAACCATCAACGATAAAATAGCTTCCTCTCCCAAACCGCATGGTTGTGCCTAACCATGAACCAATTGTGGACAAACCCTTTTGCATCCAAAATTCTACAAATATCACCTGAAACAACCCATGAAAATTATCTATTGTCAATACAAATTTTTGGTACCTGAAAACATGTAATGTAATATTAGAAAAAAAAAATTATATATTGGTTTGGGAATAATAGTTATACTCCATAAGATCACACCCTTAAAATCTAATGAATATTTTTAAAGATGAAACTAATTCGTTAGTAAAATATTAGTTGAAAAAAAGAACCTCGGGTGTAAACTGCTAGTGAACCACAAAAATTGACACTAAACAAATATTTTTTCAAATAATTATATAATTTTATTATTGAATATGCTAGGAGGGGACCCTAAAAATACTCCCCTTATATTTTTCACTCATTGTCATAAAATTAAAATAAAATATTCTTTGTATACCACTCATAGAAATACCATTACACGCCACATAATATATTCATTACAATAGGGTATTATTAACAAAAATTATATCAGCCATATTCCATCCTCTGATCATACACAACCACCACTATTAATAACATCTCATGAAATTCATCATTGGGCCTTATGTTGTAACTATCCATTAAAACCATACCCATTACGTTATTCTAATATATAATTTACTCATTACCACACCAATAACAAGTAGTGTCTTCCGAGAAATAGTAAAATGTTGTAGTATTATCGTACCATCATTATGTAATCCTAGACTATAATAAACATGGAAGTCAATGTAGGAAGATGGGAAAGCTGACTATGAATTCCCTCACCAATAAGGACGTTTAGGGAAAATACCTTCTACCTGAGTATCATTAGCATCATTAGGGGTATCAAATTATGTTGGTTGAAAATATAAATCACATGGAAATATATCCAATATATATATAATTATAACAATTGGGCCCAATTGAGGTCAAAACATATAGAAATATATTATCTCAACAACATCACCACACAAATGATTCCCTAGGATACTATAAATGCTTACTATAGCATCAAAACCATCCATAAATATATGTTAATATTAAAAATAATATTTTACTATATATTTTGTTAACCAATACATTATTCAACATTTAGGATTACTGTTTCCTAAAAATCAGTATCTATTTAATAAATTCAGTTAAATATTTTATTAAAAACCACATATGTGTAATAATTATTTATTAAATTTCTAAAAAAATTAAAATTTTCAAGAAATATATCATTACATTCTATAAAATAACTTTTTATATTCATCATCAACATCTATATTATATTCCAACATACCATAATGAAATGATCATTCATCTACTAAATAAATCATATTTCATTACAACTACCGCATTAAAACATTAACAGCAAGAAAAAGGTATCTATAAGTACATTTTATAGTAAATATCTATTATTTTATCTCATTATTCCATATATTGTATCTGTTACACCACCTAGTCCCAACCTAATTATAAATCCAACAATAAAAAAAACATTTCCATACAAAAATTATTATTATAAAAAATAGAAATAATTTCAATACCATGTACCAAGGAATTAATCTGTATAAATAACATTCTTTCAAAATATTTCATGTCTTTCAGAGACATAATTTATTACTCGACTTAAATGATTAGGTTTTATTAATGTTTAATACATATCACATTCACAATACTAACACTAATTTTTTTAAAACATGAATTATTATGAAATTTATCAGTGATTGTTCCCCTAGTCCAGTGGAATTATCAAGAAGGCATGAAAAAAGTTTAAACTAACCCTATTTCCCGGAAATATATTTTTCATTGTTCATTATCTCAATTATATGTATTATTACTATTTAACAATGAATGAAAACTGTATTTAAATAACAAAACATATATTGAAATGGGATCTTTATAACAAACTAGAGATGTCAACGATCAAGCAAAACATAATTTGAAGTGAACCACCCTAAAAACTAACTTTAACAAACAAAAATCATATAACAATAAAATATATACTTTAATCCAATGAAATAAACTTTTTCAAACCACTCGATGGTGAAATTAAAATACAAGGGGATAATATGAAAGTGAAGTAATTTTTATCCAAATATGATTCATACTAATGAGTAAGAATGTTCAAAAATCATGAGATAGAATTAGATTATAATTATATGACCTAAGATTTCATATAGATCAATGGAAGTGACTATAAATTAGACCAAATATAATTATAGCCACTATTTATAGATGATGTCCCAAGACATTCTACAAGGGTACAATATCTACCAATATAGATGTTTTTTCACCTTATTAATGATGATCTTATGTCATGTCTATGAAATAAGGGTATATCCATAGAATCTCAATTGAATTTTATATCAAAAAATTAAGAAATTAAATGTAGCTACACCCTTCTCAATATTGTGTAAAATATTTTCTCCTTCTAGAGGTACACAACATCACTTACTCTAATGTAAGTAAATATGCCTTTTTATATCACCAACTTATGCAAAAAAACAATAAAGTGGTGAGTCCCTTCTTTCAGTCTCCTTCCTCCCTCACACAACTTCACATCTCAAAAAATATGAGCTATAAAACCCACATGATTTACCATTTTACACCACACTATTTCAATTATGATGAAACTAACTAGACTCCATCTACAAAACACCCTTCACCATGGTGTGGAGACTATCCTTGTTTCTCATAACGATACATGTCAGTAAAGATAAAATCAAATGATAGTTTTCTAAAAAAATAATTATTAATGTATCAAAAAATCTATCCTCTATAGAGACAACCCCATAAATCCCTATAATTATTCTATACTCTCTAAATGAGATTCATCACAACCACTCTCTGGCCTATAATTTCAGTGCGGTAAAACACATAATGAAATAAGTCATTTTCAACCTCTATAATACCAAAGACATCCAAAAAACACAAATGGATGTGCAGGGAAAGTTTGGACCATTAAAATTTTTAATTACTACATTTTTACTATAAAAACTATTTCAACAACATTTAAATTGATTCCACCTACAACATCTAAATAATTACACCATATAAATTCTTTAGAAACATTCATTGAACTCAACTAAAAAAATCCAAAAAAATATTATCTCATAAATTCTATCACAATAAATTGAGAAAATATAACCATATATTGATAATCACATTAACATTTTCAGCCCTTAATCACAAAAAACCATTCCCATTGATAATATCCCATCATGGTTCTAACATAGAACAATCCATTCATTAATTAAAAAAATTACTTCATTAAAGTCACACAACTATCACTAAATCAATCATCTAATCAATCTACCACTTTATTCTACTAACAAATAATTCCTACCACACATTCAGCTATGCAATCTTTTTTATATAATAGACTTATATAGTAACCTCTTAAAGAAGTCAATCTTCACATAAATTTTCTCTCTTTAAATAATTAATGAAATTGTCCTGAAAATATTTATTTAAATCAATATAAAATACCTTGAAACCCACACATTTTATACATTTCAAATTGACCACATGTTTTCCCCAAAATTATGTTTCCCAATACCCATATTAATGAATAAAACAATTTAATATTTCTATAAAATTATGGACCATTTAAAAACACTATAAAAACAAAATAAATTTTTAAAAAAATTAAAATCAAACTAATATGTCTAATATATAAATATATTATTTATTTAATAAGAAGTAAAAAAATATTTTATTTAAATTTTAGGTATATATTATCAATTATTAATCTATATATTATTTCATATAATGTGAAGATTTTTCATAATATGAATTCTTTTCTAGAAAAAAATTTAATAAATATTATTTTAGAAACTAAATAGACTCCATAAACTTGTTCACCAATTTAAATAATAATATTTATAGAAATATTAATAGTTTTTTTTATTAAAATAAAAACACAAGTACATTTTATTTTATCCTCTAACAACTATGATTAATTTGAAATATGGTTGACAAGATTGGTAACATATCATGTAAAAAATTCTTTCTATAATAACACATATAACAAAAAATATTAATGTTCACCTATATTTTTAGTTTTTCATATCAACACATGCAATTATACAAGTATCTACATCATAAAATTATAAATTATTCTAACTTAAACATTTTGAATCTAAGATTTCTATGTTGAATGTTGTATAATTATTAAATAAGGGGGTTTAAATAAATCATATTTTCATGTTCAAATGTATATTATGATAATAACATATAAAAAATATATAAGATTATTGAAATCAAATAAATAATAAATAATGAAAATGGTTTAATCTTTTTTTAGGATTCCATTATCAATAGACCTTTTAAAAAAATTTATTATGTCAGAGGGTTTTAAGTTAATTATTCTATTATATCTTATTAAGATATACATGAACATATGTTCAAAAAACATTATATACATTTAGTCATACTCATAAATAAAAACAGACAAATTTAATCACGGATCATAACAAAAATTATACCAATTATAATTTAAGATAGCTAAATATATAACTATAAAAATTTCAATGACCCCTTCTTTTGACTAAATAATAACCTAGGAGAATTGTGTGGAAAAAATTCCTAAACATAGAACACAAGTTTATAAATTAGATAATTTTTTATTTTCGATTTAATTTTACAATAAATTCCCTTATTCACCCATAAACACAAAAATATATGATTCATGTTACTTTGATTATTCACTAAAATGGGCCTCGTATTATATTTGATGATTTTTTCATGCTCTAGAAATATGGGTCATAAAATAGGGGTCCTGAATAAACATTTCCTTATTGGGTTCCATTTCTATATTACACATTACGTTTGAATGATAATGGTTCCCAAAAAAAACTCATTCTATCCTCTTTAGTTCGTGTCTTGATTTTCCATCCTATCTAACATATAAAACATTGATTCCACAATATCATGACCCTCCTCCACTAGTATCCCCTTATAAGGATATTTTAAAACTTTAAATTACCTCTCAATACCACTTATAATAGGACATAATTTGTAGACTATAACTGATATTTTAATAATTCATATATTAGTGGAATTAAATATAGAATCCAAGGATAATATGTTGATATTAAATAAAATACATTAAATATAGAAAAAAATATAAAACACCATGAAAATATAATAACCTATATTAAATATACTAGTGAGGGGAAAAATTATACAATGGAAACTAATCACAAAATCAGTTAATGGTCTATGTTAGGTATACATGTATATCCCATGTGATAAATCACTCATACAGATAATATTAATGTATATATATTACATGGGATGAGAGTAAAGATATATTATGTTAGTATCATACACCAATACTGTAGAGACCCAAATCTTGACGTACCTATACATTACATTACTTTTTTGGAATACTTAATACATAGCCAAAATCAACACTTATGGACCGTAATAGTTTATTGTCTTTGGAAACTCAGAACATAATCTTCTAATCATGGTGAAAGATCTTCAACATCTCCCATAAAGATCTTCCCATTTTTGTTTTCTTACCTAAAACCTTTCTTTAAATCCTGGGGACAAGAAAACATAAAAAAGGGTGAGCTCAAATTCTTAGTAAGGGTAAACATGGATAAAAAAACAAATCATATAAATTTGAACTTAAAACACGAACATAATGTTTAAGCATCAAGATCATGAGCAACGACATAAATCATGGAAGTACATAAGGCAAAGATCACATTGGGACATCAATCATGATAAAATAGCATGGGAATAAAACATGTAATTGTGACAACCATTAAACACATGTTATTATTTCCATAGTATCCAAGGAATTGCTTCCAAGACCATCTTAGTGGAAAAAGTCCCTTTCTTAATCGAGTTCACTCCGCATTTCAGTCCTACAACACTGAATCAAATTAACTTACCATTCCATCCATGTCTATATCATGAGATATAAATCATTACTCAATGAATTGGAGGGAGATATAGTTCCCACCCATCTCACAATGAAATCATTCTTAATTGGTCCACAAAATAACCATAAAACATTCATCATAACCCAATGAATATAATGGGTTTCATAAACATCATCCCATCATAACATAATCCATATAAAACAAATGGATATAATTTCATCATAAGAGAATTAAAACCATGTAAATCATAGAGACATTATACTTGAAACATACACATATAAAATAATGTCATCGTAGATGGAAAATGGTTTTGATAAAACACTTGAAATGAATTCTTGAGGAAGATATCATTTCTTCTTCAAAATAATTTTATTTTCACAAAATGGGATGCAATTTTAAAAGAAAGGTATTTTTTTGAAAATAGTCATAAACTTTTGTAGAGGAAAATTTATTGAAATAAGTCATTATGAAATCATAAATATTTATTCATATCGTATAAGTTAAAAAATAACATTATTCTCGTACTTTTGTTGGAAAACTTAAAAAGTACCTCGTATGGTAATCAGAATTAAGATTCCTTACATACAATGTATTAAAAGTCAAAAATGGGTAAAAAAGAAATTAAACACACATGAAACCATTTTTATAATATAGGTACGTTGATTATAAATATAACCCCAGTAAATACTTACGAATAAATAATCTCAGATAAAAATGAGATTGGAAAAGTTATCCCTTACCTTAGGTCCGATATCCTTCCTATGTATCCGAAAATCCTGTATAATTATTTAAATAATGTCATTGAATTATTACAAAATCATATTAATTGTTATGATATCATATATGGTTAACTTATTACTCTATATTACCCGTTCTTTTGTAAATTACATGTTAAAGCAGCGTTTTAGGTAAAATCGTTTCATTTATCGTACGTGTTTCGACATGTTGTTCTTTATATTATTACTTATATCCTGATATACATGATTAGAGAATTTAAAAACTGATTTATATATAATATATATTCAGTATATAAATATATATCTGATAGATTGATAAAAGGAATGAAATACACCGTTCATGGAGACGGTAGGGCATGCGTACGCATGAACGCAATTTTTGTTTCCTTATTGAATTAAATGGAATTAAGTAAATGAAACATATATGTTCATATATCCAGTATCATTATTATTAAATGTATTTCATTATTATTTATTATATATACTTTATAATCATACTTAATGGTTAATCATGGAAAATTAATTTCATCACGTTTGTGGAGACGGTAGTCTGTAGTACGCACGAACGATGATATCATTCCCAAGATAATGGAATTGTGTTGAAGATTAAGAATGAATATCACTTTAATATAATCTTATATAGTTATTTATTTACCCCATTATACCCATCCAAGTAAGGTGGTGGTGGAAAACAGATTACACCATGACGTGGAGATGGTATTCCGTATGTATGCACACCCGGTGATTTCATTTTCCATAGGATAGATAGAAGATGAAATTGGGTTGTTTCATATTAATAATAACACATAATTATATGAGTGATACTTATGTT
Organism: Viscum album; assembly: GCA_963277665.1. NCBI lineage: Eukaryota > Viridiplantae > Streptophyta > Magnoliopsida > Santalales > Viscaceae > Viscum > Viscum album. Next base: position 1,178,446,757 of record OY728142.1, on the reverse strand, counting down.
AATAATTTATGATTAAACAAATAAATAAGTATAAGTATAAGAAGAAATAAATTGTAAGGAATCACTAAAGCATATTACCTCTTCTTTGACGCAGCTCTTCTTAACCTCCTCTTAAGGAACTAGGGTTGGTCATTTGAGGAGACCAGAACCTCTATAATGTTTCTAGGTAAGTTAATATGAGTAATTGGAAGAGGTTTGCTGAAATTCAGGGCTCAAAAGAGTGTGAAGAGAAGAGGAAAGGGGTGCCCTTTTTATAAGGGAGGAGAGGGTCACATTTGGAAAAACATAAAATATTATTTTTTAATAAAGTCATATTTGGTTTATAATAACTCCAAATTTATTTATATATAAGATAAAAATCAAATCAACCAATAGGTTTTAGGAAAGTTTAGGTTACTATTTTAACCTTATCATTTAGATTTAACTCTAAGGTATATAATTTTACTTTTACCCTGTCTTCTAGTTTTCTTACACTATATCATTAATAAACATACTATAACAATCCAAACGAATCCCAATTTGTTAATTATTAATATATATAACCTTATCTAAATTATTTGGCCGAACCATAGATTTTTATGCATAAAATAACAATTAATAATATAATATTTTTTAAAAACTATTTTATGTCAATTTCAGCCTTATTTGGAAATTGATTTTGGTGAAAATCATAATGGCATTATTTGTTCAAGAAAAGATAATTAAATCAATACTAACATGTCATATTAACCTATAAAAATAGTTTAATTCATATAAAGTTTCAAATTATGTTTATTTGGGTATTTATAATATCTATTATGTTCATATTTCATTAATAAGGTAATTATTGCATCATCATTGTGTCATAAATATAATAAATTATTTAATTTATAAAAATTATAAAAAAATTACCATTATTTAGGAAATCATTTTTTCTTTCTAATTAATATTTATAGTCGAATTTATCTTATGTATGACCCTATATTAAAAATGATGTAGTTATTAAACATTGTTTTTAACTCTTTTAACTCTTATTTAAATAAAATAATAATTAGTGTTTTAATCTAATCCACGTAAACCTATATGGTCATATTTTATTCCTATGTTTTTTTTGGTAGAATTAAACCTATCCAATAGAATTAGGACATGTGTTAGGGTAATAATAATATCATTTTTACCCTTAATTACCCTATTTACTTGTAATCATGGTAAATAAAAGTAAAAATTTCTTATTCACCAAAAATTATTTTTATCTTATTGAACCATATTTTACATCTTGATATTAACCGTGTCTCTTGGATATTAGAAATCCCACTCAGAGAAGAGGTAAAATTATGTTTAATGTATATTTTAAAATTCTCCTAGGAGGTGGGTAAAAGACGGTGAAAAGTTCAATAAAGTTGTTATATATCTAAAATTAGTATAAAATCACTTCAATGAATTACATTGAACTTATATAGGTATTATGTATCAATTTTTACCTAAAATAAATTTTAATAAAAGAAATAATTATTTATATAAAAAGTCAGTCTTTAAATAGTAACCCAGTGTTTTCACTATTCATCAAAAATTGAACGTTTTCAGAAAAATACCAAAACTTCACCCTAGGATAATTTCGATATTCCAAATCCAAAAATGAAGTCAATTTTGAAAAATAAAATTTATAAAATCTCAAAAAGCATGTATTACTTTTCATAACGGCTAATTTATATAACATATCGTTGTTTAGTGAAACTCGGTATTGCATACAACACACGCTATCGTGAAAGGTCGTGAATGAGTGTAATAAAAGCCAAGTCAGGGATGCGTGTAGTTCAAGCTCCTTTTGGTGTAGTGCACAACACAATAAATCAATGAAATTTAAAAGTATATTTTTCATAAAATCTCAGGGTGTTATATTCTACCCCCCTTAAAATGAATTTCGCCATCGAAATTCGTCAGGGTTATAAATGGTTTACTGCTAGAAAGTTTTTTCATAGAAACCCACATTGTAAAAAGGAACAATAAAAATTCATTATAAAAAGGGATTTTAGAATCATAACATTCACCAAATGTAACTCAGCACTGGGTTTCCATATAGGACAACAAAAGTGAAAATATGGATATGGAAGAGAAATATAACCATGGCCTTCTGATGAAGAGTGGTAGAGGACATGGCTATGAAAAAGCCAACAATCACAGAGCCATAAATTTATTATGATCTATGGTAACATATAATTCATCAGATATAAGGGAACTATGACAACATTTTTGGTTTTCAAGATCATTTCTCTAAAGTTGATGAAATTGGAATTAGAAGAAATGCATTGTTGATTTTGGTACAGTCTCATCGTTGGTCATTCCTTGGACAATTTCCACTTCATCTCTTAATGAAATGAAGTCGAATTAGTCATTTGTGAAGTGTTATTCGATCATGTGATTGAATTATGGGTCATTCCATCTATCTCAAACACAAGGTCAGAAAAAAGTATAAAAAATAAATAAGTCTATATATAGTGAGATTTATCATATATGGTCCTTAAAATGGACTTATACTTCATATATCAAACTTCTTAATAAAATAATACTAGTTTCTACTTATAATAGACTTCATGTAGGCCAGTGGTAAGAGATAAAGGCATGTCGCACTTCGGTTGTGGGTTCGATTCCTGTAACCTTGTCCGACACGACGGGTTTTCGCTTGTCCTATAGGTTGTTCCTTTTCTACATTCCAGAAATAGTATCGAAAAAAGTTATTGACTTTAACAATTCTATCTGATGTCCAATGTAAACCATTCCATCCTTTAATCTTATTAAAAATACATATGTCCAATCTTATAGTATAAATAAAACGATTACTAGAAATGTCATCAACGAAACATATGAATACCATCATTTATCCCCCCATATAAGATATATCTTCTTGGTCACATTCTAAACATGTGAATACCTTAATCATGTATTCTAATGAAAAATGAATCCCCATTGAACCTTAGTGAAAACATGAATAATCTCAAAAGTTAACTCATTCCACATACCAAAATCCCAAAATTTCTATATACTCAAACCCTGATATCACATTGTCCATATATCAGCCATGAGCTCATCAATACTATAAAACATCTCATTATCTCCTTATACCTTCATTATGCGCATATCATCAACTTTCCAAAATATTTGATTTAATTTTCAATATTATAAGTACCATATAATTATTTAAAACCATAGTAAACCAATACCTAAATATTATAATATTCCACAGTACTATAAATTAGATTCCACAACATTATTTTGGAATTCCGTTACATAAACACATAATCATTCCACTACATCTTTATCATACTCAACATTTCCAATAGTGATTGAATGTTACTTCCCTTTGTCCTTTGCCTTAAGAGGATGATCACGTAGATCATCATTAACCATTGGATTTGGGAATTGATTAGCGTAATGCCCCATTTCCTTGCACTTGAATCATTGAAGTGTTTTTGGAGCGTTCTCTATAGTCTTTTCTCTATTCACTTCATTAGAAACCTTTTTCCAATTACTTCGGCACTTAGCTGCACAATGACCTTATTTTCCACACTTGAAACATTTTCTAGTAACTTTTAGACAATCTCCACAATACTTATTTCCACAATTTTAGCATAAAGAAATATTCATCTTCATTTCACTATTGTTCTGTGATTTCTCCTTGAACTCCATCTTTCTTTTCTTGTCAAAACCATGAGATGGATATGTTACACCAACATCCAGTTCCACCTTGATAGCATAATGCACAATTTCTTCATAGCTACTAAAGTCTCTTATAGCTAATTCACTTCGAAGACTTGGTTTTAAGCCACTAAAGAATCTATAAACTTTACATTCAGGTTGGATGATAAAGCCAGATGCATACCTTGAAAGTCTTGTAAAATTTGCTTTGTATATACCAACAAATTCATCTTCCTTCTGCTTAATCTAAAGGAACTCCTTGTAAATCTTTGTTCAAAGAATACGAGGGAAGTACTTACTAAAAAACAAGTTCTTGAACTCGTCCCATTCCATCGATTCAATTTCTTCTTCAGGACTTGTATTCTTAATTAGTGTCCACCACTAGTTTGCTTCACCTTCTAAATAGTAAACAGGTAAAATGACTTTTTCATGTTCTGAACAGTGAAGTATGGGAAATATCTTTTTAATAGTACTGATCCATTGTTCATCAATAAGTGGATCAGAATACCCATTGGATGATGGTCGATGTTTCCTCATGATGTACTCAAAAGAATATTGTTCCCTTCTCTGATAATTTAAAAATACAGAATGATTCATAGCTTGTGTAAGTAGAGAAATAATATTTTTCACTCCATCTCCCATCACATTTGATTTCTCAGGAGGACAATCATTGCATTGTCCATTACCATTATCAACATTGTTCCTTCAGGTTCAAGACATCGTCTAAAACCCAAAAAGAACAGTGTGAGAGGAAAAAATCATGCTTGGAAAACAACATAATAAAGGGGGTGTACCTTCAAAATATAACATCTTAGGTTTAATTATAATATTGTTACAATAATTCTAGGACTATAACCTATACTTATACTTGACCTTAAGGACATCCCTAGACATGCCTTAGAAATATCTCTTGGGATCTCACTAATGTTATCGCATCCTAGTTTCCAAAGGTTGACTAAACCCTTCCTCTGATACCAAATGTAGACACCCAAAGCATGACTTACATAGACATTACATTACTTTTGTGGAATACTGAATACATAACATGAACCAACACTCAAGGTCCATAATATTATTGTGTCATTGGAAACTCAAAACTTAATCTTCTAATCATTGTGAAAGATCTTCAACATCTCCCATAAAGATCTTACCCTTTTTGTTTTCTAACCTAAAACCTTTCTTTAAATCCTGGGGAAAAGAAAAACATAAAAAAGGGTGATCTGAAATGCTCATTAAGGGAAAGCGTGGAGAAAATAAAACAAATTATATACATTTGAACTTAAAAACATGAACATATTGTTTAAACATCGTGATCTTCATCAATGACATAAATCTTGGAAGTATGTAAGGCATAGATCATAATGGGACATCAATCGTGATAAAATATCATCGGAATAAAACATGTAATTGTTGAAACCATTAAGAACATGTTATGATTTCAATAGTAGCCAAGGCATTGCTGCGAAGACCATCTTAGTGGACAAAGTCCCTTTATGAATCAAGTTCACTCCACTTTTCAGTCCTGTAACACTAAATAAGATTAACTTATCGTTCTAGCCATGTCTATCTCATTAGATATAAATCTTTACCCAATCCATTTGAGTGAGATATAAGTCCCACCCATCTCATAATGAAATCATTCTTACTTGTGCGACAAAATAAACGTAAAACATTCATCATAACCCAAAGAATAAAATGGGTTTCATAAACATCATCCCATAAAACATAATCTATATAAAACAAATTGATATAATTTCATCATAAGAGAATTAGAACCCTGTAAATCATAGAGACATTATACTTGAAATAAACACATTTGAAATAATGTCATCTTAGGTGGAAACTGGTATTGATAAAACACATGAAATGAATTCTTGAGGAAAATATCCTTTCTTATTCAAAAAAAATTATTTTCACATAATTCCATGAAATTTTTAAATAAATATATTTTTTAAAAATTAATAATAATATTTTTAGGGGAAACTTAATTGAAATAATTTGTTATAAAACCGTAAAAATTCATTCACACCATATAAGTTAAAAATAACATTCTTCTCGTTCTTTTGTCAAAATAGTTAAAAAGTACCTCGTATGGTAATCAAAATTATGATTCCTTACATACCATGTTGTAAAAGTCAAAATGAGTAAAAAATATTTTAAACATGCATGAAACCATTTTTAGAAAACACGTACATGGATAATAAATATAACCCTAGTAAATACTTATGAATAAACAATCTCGGATAAAAACAAGAATGGAAAAGTAATCCCATAACTTAAGTCTGATACCCTTTGTAAGTATCTGATAATCCTGTATAATGATTTAAATAATTTCATTGACTTATTACAGAATCATTTAAATTGTTATGATATCATAAATGGTTCAGTTATGACTTTATTTTACCCGTTCTTTTGTAAATTCCATGAGAAAGCATCATTTTGGTTAAAATCGTTTCATTTATCGTACGTGTTTTGACATGTTGTTCATGATATTATTACTTATATCCTGATTTACATAATTACAGAATGTAAAAAATGATTTATATATAATATATATTTAGTATATAAATATATATGATATATTGATAAATGGAATGAAATACACCGTTCATGGAGACAGTAGGCCATGTGTACGCATGAACGCTGTTTTCGTTTCCTTATTGAATTAAATGAAATTAATTAAATAAAACACATATATTCCTAAATACAGTATCATTATTAGGAAATATATTTCATGATTATTTATTATATATACTTTATAATCATACTTGTATGGCTAATCATGGAAAATGAATCTCATCGCGTTCGTGGAGACGGTAGTCCATACATACGCACAAATGATGATATCATTCCCATGATCTTGGAATTGTATTGAAGTGTTAGTATAATATTTTAGAATCAATATCACATTACAATAATCATATATAGTTATTTATTTATAGTATTATACCCATCCATGTAAGGTGGTGGTGGAAAACAGATTACACCACTGCCTGGAGACGGTATTCCGTACGTATGCACAAATGATGATTTCGTTTTCCGTAGTATGGATAGATGATGAAATTGGGTTGTTTCATATTTATAATAACACATTGGTATATTTTTTATATAGATGTTTTTAATTTATGATGAAACAAATAAAGAAGAATAAGTAGAAGAAGAAATAAATTAGAATGAATCGATAAATGATATTACCTCTTCTTTAGTGCGCCTCTTCTTAACCACCTCGTAAGGCACTAGGGATCGTATTTCAAGGATACCAAAACCTATATATGATTATTTGGAAGTTATGAAGAGTAATTTGAGGGTTTTGGCCGAGCTTCAAGCCTCATATGGGTGTTAAGAGAAGAGTGAAGGGGTGCCCTTTTTATAAGGGAGGAGAGGGGCACCTTTGGAAAAACGTAAAATATTATTTTATAATAAAGTCATATTCGGTTCATAATATCACCTAATTAATTTATATAGAATATAAAGTGGGTATGCGTATAAATAATATCAACCAATAGGTTTTAGACAAGTTTATGTTAATATTTTAACCTTATCATTTAGATTTAACTCTAAGTTAAATAATTTTACTTTTACCGTGTCTTCTTGTTTTCTAAGACTATATGGCTAATAAACATACTATAACAATACAAACGAATCCCAAGTTGTTTATTATTAATATATATAACCTTATCTAATTCATTTGGTCGAACCATAGATTTTTAGGAATAACATAACAATTAATAATATAATATTTGTGTTAAAAACTATTTTATGTCAATTTTGACTCTATTAAGAAATGGATTTTTGTGGAAATCATAATAGCATGATTATATCGAAGAAAGTAAATTAAATAAATAATAAAATTTCATATTAACCTATAAAATTAGTTTAATTAATAAAAAGACTCAAATTATATTTATTTGGGTATTTAAAATGTCAATTATGTTAAAATTTCATTAATAAGGTAATTACTACATCATCATTGTGTCATAAATATATTAAATTTTAAAATGTCTAAAAATTAAAAATAAAATACCATTATGTAGGAAATCATTTCATAATTCTAATAAATATATATAGTCTAATTTAGATTATGTATATCCCTATATTGAAAATTTTATAGTTATTAAACACTTTTTTAACTCTTTTAACTCTTCTTTAAATAAAATAATAATAAGTGTCCTAATCTTATCCAAGTGGACCTAAATGGTCATATTTTATTACTAAGGTTGTTTTTGGTCGAATTAAACTTATCCAATAGAATTAAGACATTTTTTAGGGTAATAATAATATCATTTTTACCCTTAATTACCATATTTACTTTTAACTGTGGTAAATAAAAGTAAAAAGTTACTTTTCACCAAAAACTATTTTTATCTTATTGAACCACATTTTACTTCTTGATATTATCTGTGCCTCTCTGATTTTCAAAATTCCACTCATATTAGTTGTAAAATTATGTATTATGTAAATTTTCAAATTCTCTTAGGAGGTGGGTAAAAGATGGTGAAAAGTTCAATAAAATTTTTATATATCTAAAATTATCATAAAATGACTCCAATGAATTACATTGAACATATATATGTATTATGTATCCATTTTTCCAAAAATAAATTTAAATAAAATAAATAATTATTTATATAAAATGTTGGTTTTTAAATAGTAACCTAGTGTTTTCACTATTCATAAAAAATTGAATGTTTTCAGAAAAATACCAAAAATTCGCCCTAGGGTAATTTTGATATTTTGAATCCAAAAATGAAGTAAATTTTGAAAAATAAAATTTATAAAATCTCAAAAAGTGGGTATTACTATTCATAACAGCTAGTTTTTATAACATATCGGTGTTTAGTGATACTCAGTATTGTGTACAAAACACGCTATCGTGGAAGGTCACGATTGAGTGTAATGCAAGCCAAGTCAGAGATGCGTGTAGTGTAAGATCTTTTTGGTGTAGCATAAAACACAAGACATAAATGAAATTAAAAATAATATTTTTCATAAAATATTATGATTTTACAAATACACATATGATTGTATAAAATAAGCACTTTAATTCTCTAGTGAACAAATAGTAGAACAACCGAATCTTATGTCAGGAAAACATCCATCCAATGTAACTATGGATATATTACCCAATATCAAATAATTTATATATTAAAATAATTTTAAAATAACTTTTAAATTATGAAATTACTCATACAAAAATATATTCTAATGTGTTGTTCTGTCACAGCCAAATTACAAAAAATGTGATTACTTTTTTCCAATCTCTTGTAAATTTATTACACCTTATATCATATATTGTTACAATATACAAAAAATGAAAACAAAAACTACATTATCATCACATATCTAATACCATTTTCCAACCACAATAAAAATCACACAATTAAAACATAATACATTTCATCTATACATCATAATATTAAAAAATTAGGGTAATATGAACAAAAATGTAATTATACTCATTCCCTCCCCCTCCCATGCCTATCCCCCACCATTTATATGGTCTCTTCATATTGATGTCGACGTGTATATTTCATTTCAAAAAAAAATAAACCATTACTACATATATTTATGTAACTACAATTATCCAAAAAACAAGTAATGTACCTTGAATAGATACCATATAAGATGGAGTAGACATCCATATGTTCCATAACCAAACTGTATGTTAGGGGAATACACATAATAATGAAAACAATATGGTCATAGATACTAATATTTTACTCAAGATGTGGGTTGTATTGAATTATATTAATATTTAATCAATCTCATATAGCTACAAAATCAAATCATTTGGTTTCAAACAACACAACCACCTATATTTCCAATAATAGCCCTAACTATTACCAGACCCAAATATCAAAAGTTAAAACTATTAAAAATCCAACAAATAAAATTCCTAAAATAATATCATGAAAAAAAATTTAAATAATATTATGTTATTATTCCTAATTCTTATTAATTTCATACATTTTAAATATTCATTTTATAATGAAGAACTTATTATCAATTTCATATTTTCCATTAACGGATTCAAAATTTTTAATTCACAATATAATAGAAATGGTTATAATAAATAAATCATTATTAATTAACTAGTATTATATTATAATTTATCTCATCAATTAAAATATTCTATTTTTAGTTACCTTTCAACTTGAAAGATCATCAATATCAAACTTCAATAAATAATTTCATCTATCATCACTCATCACTACCATATACTATATTAATTCTATATATATATATTAAAACATGTTACACAAAAACTAATACACAACTACACAACATCCTTATATCTAAACATCATCTTATATTATTTGAGGAACTCTCAATAACCACCGTAACCTCCACTATTTATCACAATAGGTAAATTTTATTCCAATTATGAATCTTCATATAATAGAATAAAAATAAAAATTATCTTTTTATATATAATATCAATAAATACCAACTATGAAATAAAAATAACCACAAAATCACATGATGATTGTCTGAATAATAATTCCCTTCAATTATCTTTTTTTCATTGTAATTTTTTTGTAAATCCAAATTATATACCCAATTAGCATAAGATCATGATAAGTCTACTATTAAAAATAAAAATGGGGTTGTTTCTAATCCCTTAACTCTTTAAATATTTAGGTACAAGGAAAAAAAGTTATAAGAAAAGAATTATAAAACAATAAGAAAATTATCGAAATTACTTTATTATTGGAGAAAAAACCCCAATTAAATAATAATCAAATACTGACCACCGACAGATGATCCCCTCTAAAATAACCTTTTAAAAGAATAAGAAGACAAATAATTAGTTAATTGAATAGATGATGATATCCATATACCATAGATGAAATCCATGATTTAGTTTAGTTTGTATCATATATATTTTTTGACTAAGGAACACAATGGGATGAATTAGTGTTATCTATGGATCTATAATGTTTAATAAAAGATAACATAATGGAAATTATAATCCTAATCTATATTGAAAATACAATGAACCACCATCCAGGAATATAAAATCACAAATCCACTGTTTTTTCCATTTTTATAGAGAGATATAAAAATCTATTCCATTAAAATAACATATCCCTCATTTTTATGTCATCATTTCTCCCATTTGAAAATTATGGTTGACCATAACCATGTAATGATGGCCATCAAATTAAAAATAACATCCTTAAACAAAATATAGATTAAAAATAAAATAATCAATATAGGAACCAACTTCTCAATTTCCATTCATTATATGTTGAATATAATTTCTAAAAACATCAAGGATTCTACATACAAAAATACATATGTTACAACCCTTCTAGACTAATAGGTGTACATCTCTAAAATATCTCCAGTCACTACACTTATTAAAATAGCCATCTTCTAATTATAAACCTCCTAAAATCATATATCAAAGAAAATAACATTTGATGCGACTACGATATGACTTGGTGACCCAATTTGGTAATAATTAATCTAAATTCTACATTCATTAGATTAAATTACAGTCTATGTATCATTAACCTTAATATATATTCTCACTCAAAATTCTTATCTCCCTCTCAATTAACCTCGGAAATTGTCTCGACAAAGTCACTTAAAAGATGAATTTTCACCACACCAAATTAAAACATCGTATAAATGCATAAAAATTCATTAAAAACAATGTAATGATCTTAAAATACATGGGTCATTTTACAATGAAGTATGTTTTTATAGAATTTTTAATGAATAAATTTGTATGAAAAAAAACATTAATATCCCAATAAATGAAAAAATATATTATATAAATCTGGAATTGTTTTTTAATATATCATATAGTGAATAAAAATTATAAATATAAGAAGTAAAATAGGTATAGGAAAATAAATACTATAATAAGAATGGAAATTGAATACTTTAATTTTCATATTTCTAGTGTTATAGCTTTGTTGAGATGATGAACCGTATATCTTATAAAATTGATTCAAGCATGTTAAATAAATTAGTTAAATCCTTCTTCGTATTTATATGTGCTCTTAATAATATATTATAATAAATAATTTTCAGTTTTGTATTACATATTTTACATGAATTTCATCATAGTTATGGTTGTTCCATGATTCCAGGGTCCCATTAATATATCTATAAATTCCGCAGTTCTTCTTTATGATAATAAAAACCACATAACGATAAATATATTAATTTTTATTCTGTTAATATGTTTTAGGGTTCAAACTTTTAAAATATTTTCTTAATAATTTTTTTATAGATTCTCTTTTATATTGATTTGTTCATTTGGATGGATGCATTTTCCAAAATAATCTCAACTAGATAGAATCATAGATGCTAGGGGTAATGTATCACCATGATATTTTTTGAAATATATATTTTCAAAATTATGTTTAATCCTTATCCTATCATTTATTTCAAAAAAATATGGATTTTATCTTTCATTACAAACAATATTGACATATTATTACATTACTCTTTAACCTTAGTTATTCTTGCACTACACATTACTCTATTGTAGTTTGATTTTCATGCGATACTGAGTTTTAACAAACAATGAGATACTATTAATGTATTTATGCAAACACAATTATAATAAAATATCAATTAAACATATAAATAATATTAAAAATAATCACCTTTTCAATTTTAATTATAATTATTCTAAAAAAATATATATTGATAATAAAATAAATAATATCGATAAAGTCTTCATATGATTCATTAATAATATTTTATAAAAATTAGTTTTTATTTATTATTATGATATATTGTAAAATAATTTTTTAACCATTTTAGAAAATTAGTTTTTAGAAATTAAATTCCATTTTTGGAATAATAATTTCAATAATTATTTATTATGATTTTTAGGATTTTTTTGAAAAGTTTCATTTTCTTGATTAATTCGGAGAAATAATAAATTAAATTTTTAAAATTTATTTTGATTTAAATTATTTATATAAATAAATTATAATTTTTTTAATTACATAAATTATAAATCCATTAACCAAAGTTAGGTCATTTTAATCAATTTTATTTTGAATTTTTATATTAAAACATTATAAACTGTTGACCATTTTCTCTTTAAATTCTATCATTCTCATCATGCCTCGAAAGATAATTTTAAATAATATTTTCCACATAAATGAATGGATTTTCAAAAAATGGATTCTGTATTTGGAAATAAATAATTTAAATTATCTGTTATGTTAAATAGAATTTTTTACAAACATAAATATTGAATGCAGTAAAACATATATTCCAATGTTATGGTAAAATTGGGTTCATCGATGGTTGAACCAAAATTGTAATTGAAAAAAAGGACTATAATCGTTCTTAAATAATTTTTTTTAAAATATTTATACCATTAAAACCGTAAGGTTCCATAATGGTCCATTTGGGACCATTATGACATATGAAAATTGAGGGAGCACTCAATTGGTTTTACAAATGGTATCTGTGTCCACTCCCACACTTATAAATGGCAACCCTCTATCCTGTATTCCTCACACCTTAAAATCATTTTATTTCTTCCAATGACTAACAATATTACATCTTAATTTTCTTCTTATCAACATAGAAACGTTATTTTCACCTAAATCAAACCAAGGAATGTTTTTAGTGAAAACCTATAGAGGATACATGAGTAATAAGTAACATTAATCAATAAGAAATCTATTTTATTTATTCTTTCACATCATAAAATTTTTATTATACAATGCTGATATAATAATATCTAGATATTACATATATTTATATCTTTTTATGCTAATTTTACGACTTACTTTTTTTTACACATCAATCACAAGGATTATAAAATCATTACTCATCTGTATGATGGACTACTACTTCAAAAACCACCATCATCTATTTCTCCACAACCACCTATCAACCTATTATTAAATGAAGGATTTATTATTTAAATATATTATATTTATTATATTACCATTCTAATACATTTATTATATCAAAAAACTGTCATTCCTTCTATTTTTTGGAAATGAGATAGTATCGCTCTTGTGTACAATAAACTACAGCATTATGAAGTGATGTGATTATTTAATGGTTTACATAAAATTTATTAAAGATGTTATTAATAAAAAAATTTATATTTTGGACTTAAAATTTATTCCAGAATGGAAATATATAACACATTCAATTCAATCTATAAATTCGATAAACTGGAAACAGTGTTGATTAGTACATAAGACCTAATGTCTCTATGAATAGTGAATTTTATTTCCTATTAATTAATTTTATCGATTATTTTAATAAAATATATAATGAAAAAAATATTCTATATATCATTTTTGAAATTCCTTATATGATGAAACCATGATTTAATTAAGATGAAACAAAATAACAAGTCAAAATAGACACGAAAAACAAAGTAGTTATTGCCTAAAATGTGACTTTAACATGGACTTAATGATAAAAAGTTGATAAAGGTTAATAAAAATATTTTATATGTTATTATATAGATAAATATTGTTTAATAATTTATTTATAAAAAAATTATATTTATTATATAGTATTTTTGAATGAGTATGATAGAAGTCACAACAAAAGACAAAAGATTTCTAGTATCTCTTTTATTTCTGGGAGTCAGATCCTAATTAGCCACTCATTTCCTTATTTATGGTGTATATAATGGAAATTATAAATGTAATATAATGAATACCATTATTTTAATTGTATATAATATATTCATTTTATGTTATTATTTATTGGGTATTATTAATCAAAAGATTACAAATCGGTAATGGGTCGTAGTCTCAATTTTAATTATTGAAGACATAAATTGTATTATTCACCTATATTATCTAAAAATATTTATATACATCCCCTTTGACATGTAATATCAATAATTTATTTATCATTATGATATTTTTGGTTTACTTTTTTGATTTCTTTTATGGGGATTATGATTCATGGTTACCAAAGTGGAAATTTTTTATGTTACAATCACAATTACAATCAAGATTCAATAAGATTATGTTATAGTGACGAAATATTATGATTCATCTCTCAAAAAACTCATATTTTTTATCCTATGGTTATTCATGGTATACTCGGTTTTTTATTCTATTTTTTATCTATTTGGACTTATGATAATTGAGAAAACAAATTATGAAAATATTACTTTATTTTTCTTTTCATTGGAATTATATTTTCTTCAGAAACCATGTTTTATAAAATTGTATTCAAAAACGTATTAACATTAAAAAGATGATTTATTAATGAATATTTGACCCATTATATACTTCTAACCAAAATTTTGTATTGTAATCTTCATAAGGTTTTTCAAATAATTCATGTGTGGATTTTACTAGATTTATGAAAGCAATATTTGTGTGTGGACTAAAAGAAAATTCACATCATCATGACCATAATTTTAATGGAAGATTAAATTATATTTTTTCATTGTTATTTTCAAGGAAAAATATTCTCAAATTGTTTTATGTTTTATAAATATTTTCTCAAAGTGTAAGTTCTTTTTTGAAAAGAAATGTTTTAATTTATTAATAAAAATTAATTTACATCAAATATGATATCATTTTATGTAACTTATGCTTAGATAAGGATAAGAACAAAGGATTTGTTTTCTATTTTTTCCATGAATGGTTTATAATGAAAATATTTTTATGAATCCTTCTTCTTTTTATGGGTTAGAGCACGATATACCTCCCATGATACATGCTTCCATTCATGGGTTATGTTTTGATGGATTGATGAAAAGATTATTCAAAATATATCTTTTCCCCTAGTTATGATAAGATGAAATGTTTATGAAACACATTTCATTTCATGGGTTCTAATATAATGAATTTTTATTTTGTTGAAGAAAATATAAATATGGTTTTCATTGTAATATTATGGGACCTATATTTCCCTTCAATGCATTGGGTAATTATATTTGTTATATGATATTAAATGGTACATGGTCAATCAGAATATCCCAAAAATAAAGTTGTGTAGGTGGTAAGAAAAATATTGAAAAAACGGATACATAGGTGGTTTTACAAATCCCTATGTAGGTACATGTTTAGTTATTCCAATCATATCATTTTGTGATTTTCGTGGTTGGTATTCTTCACATAATATTTTCCATTTTTATGTGTGTCCCTCATTTTTATGTCTTATGAAAATATTATGCTCTCATTGATCATGTTATATTATTCCATTGTGACTTATATCTTATGAACTATAAATATTTAGGTCATTACACAATAATATGATCTTTGATATGAAAGTTATGGTTTTGAAATGTTATTCTCATGTTATCATAAACTTAACCTCATGTTATGCCTATGTATCTCCCATATTTACCTTTACTAAGTGTCTCAGCTAACCCTTTCTTATGATTCATTTACCTATTTTTTGAATAATTTATTTTATATAGGAATGTTATAGGGGAAAATATTTATTCAATACAATGGATATCTTTCATGAATTTAGAATATTTTTTCCAAGTTTCCAAAGGTACTAAACTATTATTGTCATCATTCATTTTTCTAGGTAATGTAATGAATATTCATCTAAAAAGATGTTCCATTAATGTATGAGAATCATGGGTCTCAATAGTTGGTATCAAAGGAAGGGTTTACTTGACCATTGGAAATAATTATGTGAAAACATTACTGAAAACCCTAATGATATATCTAAGGATTTCTTTTGTATATGACTAATGATATCTCTAAGAATGAGTAAAATTATAGTAAAATGTCCTAGTTTTGTTAATAGATATATTTAGTGTTTCAAGAAATTATATCCACATATGGATATTAAGAGTTGATGTGGCTCTTCCAAAGATTTACCAACTGGTAATATATTTGAAAAGGGTGTATTAAGATATACATTATCAAAACTAAATAAAAAATTATAGGCATGGATGCACACGTAGTTTCACTATCCAAATTTATTTTATATGAAAATTCACTATTAATTTCTGAAATACCTGGAAATATTTAAATAGATAGTGAAAGTGAATGTCCAAGGATAAACTTAATGTGTTATGGTTTCGATACTCAGTATGTTACATTTCAATAATATTTGGGTTTCCACAATTATTTCAATTTATAAAAGATTATATTCTAGATACAATTATCATATATAACCCAATGAAACCACATTAATACGGAATGAAATTGAAAATGAAGTGAATTTTTCATGCTTTAAACACTATAGAATATTAAATAGCATTTTACAGGATCCGATTGATTTTTCAGAAAAGAGTGGATCATTGGCACCATTAAAATAAGGTGAATTTTTTTTAATAAAGGTCTCAACATACCATTATCTTATAATTATTGGTGGCATCTTATTATTAACATATGGTAATGAAAATAAATTAAATCCATGGAATGGGAGGATATTAAGGGGATATTTTTCAGAATGTACATCCATTATATTTTACAAAAAATTATGGAGGCCCAATTTAATGTGCTTCAGGAAAGTAGTGATGAATCTATTAGTACCAAGCAATCTAATTTTACAAGACATGAATAGTTCAATAATGTTTTAATAATCATCCTTATAAGAAAATTTGATTGATTATATGTTGTCTTGGAAAAAAGTATTCTAAAGGCCTTTTATATAAGAAACATTAGTATCCATAAATAATGAATTACATGTGCACTAAAGGATGTAATTTAAAACGACTATTTACACAATTCTTATAGTTTTTGATTAGAAAATAAATATTTATTATTATGAAAAATAAAATTGTTCAATGTTACTCTAGGGAACATCTGTGATACAAATTAAGAGGAATATAAAGTGAATTTTTGGAACGAAAATTGGTGGTACATTAAATTTGTAAATGATGTTTATAATGTCTTTGAATGATGAAAGGTTATTAATGGTTCAATTGATTTAATAAAGTATAAGAAGAAGTAAACTATTGTACCACCAAGACAACTATATTTCAATTTAAAAGAGATAATAAATTATGAAAATCAATTCACCAATTCAAGGGTAAATATGGATAACAATGCACAACATCCACTATAGAAAATAGAAAATGTAAAATCATATGCTATCACAGTGGATGGAGTTATTCATGATAACTAGGGAAAACATATCCTCCTCACATTGGTTGGTTTTATCATGATTTATTTCTTATGATTCATCCATATGAAAATTTTATTGTGTATCTTATAGATAAATTTCAGGTGGTTGTCTCCTTATTAAATAATTTTTGAATAAAAAATTAAATTTTATATAATTCTGGTACAAGTTTGAATTCAATATTCCAATGGAAATATCTAGGTATAAATTAATACCTTTGAGAAGAAATAAATTTTGAATTATCTTTTAGAGGTGTATATGTGTCCATGTACGGATAACATAAGTTTTATGGATACAATTATGGTTTTCTGAGTTTAAGGTTGATCATATGTCAATGACACACATTTATAGGTTTTTATGAGTTTGGAGTATATAAAGATTAAGAATATTTTAATAAATAATTTTGAAAAGAGGGGCCTTTTGTTCTGTTAATGTTATAAAAAAAATTTATTTTAGGAGGAATGCATCAATTTTCTTTATATAAATATAATGGTACAATAACCCGTTAATATTGTGACCCAAGAATACCAAATATGTATATTACATCATTTCATATGAATATTTTTCATATCAAAAAAATAATTACATAGGACCATAATAGTTTTGTATCATTTGATTCTTGGAAACATAATACTCTTATTTGGGAAAGATATTCAACATATATTTTAAATATCTTCACATTTATTAAACCTACTTAATCATTTCATCCTATCCTGGGAAAAATGAAACACAATAAAGGGGTGAGGTCAGATGCTTAGTAAAGGTAAAAAAGAGGGGTATTTAAGAATAACATGATAATAAGGTTATTAGAACATGATTTCTACTTCAGAATATCTTACCATGAAAATCAATGATCATAATATAAATTCATGGAAGAAATATTGGTAATTCCTAAGACAATAATCAGAAATATTTCAATAGATTAATCCATGAGATCATAATGTAAGAATTATAAAAGTGATTATAGAAGACACATAAACATATTAAATATTATCCAAAGTTGTCAAGGAATAAATCCAAGGCCATCTTAGTGGAATTGGTTCACTCCCCAAACCATCTGAGTATTCATGGTTCACTCCCAATACCATCGTATAAGAAAAATTCCACTACTAAAAATGGATTACAACCTATTTCATCCCTATATTACGTAACTGAATTCACTCCACATTCATGTCATGTATTACTAAACAGAGGTCAGTCCTCTTTCAAACCATATATTACTAAATGGAGTTTTTATTCCATTCAATACCAATCATACACATGAGATAAAAACATTTACCTAATTCATTGTAGGTATTATAGGTCCCACCCATCTCATTATGAAATCATATATATGTGTTTTGTATGACCATGAACATTAATCATAACATAATAGATAAAATAAAATGGATATCATAAACATGTAATCTTCTCCAAGCCTAAGTAAAAAATAGGCAGGTTTAATTATCATTTCATTGTAGCATAACCTGTGAAAATAAATGGGTTTAAAATACATGTAACATTGTAAAGACAAATTTATTTAATTAACACAGAACCCGTGGAAGAGAAACAGATTTCATCATCATATAACCCATTAAATAGAAATTGTTTTGATGAATACTATGCCATAAAAACATAAACCACTCATAAATGAATTTGAATGGAGACTTGTATAATATCACCAATATGGAATGATTAACACTAATTAATGTCATATTTTATGAGGACTGATTTTAAATGATATTATAAAAAAAAATGAGTCAATTTTCATGTATTCTTGATAAATTATTAGTAAAACCTAAATCCTTTTGGTACACATTACAATGAATATTAAATAAAAAAACCTCTAATTTAATCATTTATAAATTTCTTTAAACCTTTTTCTTATAGACATTATTAACAAATCATTAAATCCCTTTGCAACCCATTTTGTTAATATTCTTTGAAAACTTATAAATAAACCTTGAAA